>CM055970.1:22907500-23507500 GCA_029531755.1 Holothuria leucospilota
TTCTTTTAGACAAGACTACTGCCATCAAATGCTTCACAACTATGGCAAAACTACTCACCGATGTGTCAATCAACATGTACGTAAAATTTACACTTACATTTTGTCTTTGTAGGAAGAGGATTTATCACCCGCATTATCACAGACGTCACAGACAAAAGAGGCACGCGGGAGTCTTCATCCGAGCAAAATATATGTCATTCTCGGGACGTATATTCTAGTATTCTGGCAGACTTAACACGTTTTTGGTATAAATTTCCTGGCAAAAGTCCTCAACTCCCCACTTGTACCCACCGTCACTTGAAGAAGTCTCGTCTACGCTTAGTCTAACTAAATGCTATAAAATCGCCAGTCTAGCCTATGAAAGTTCAATGGAAGAATCAAGAAATCCAGAAACCCATGTAGCTCTACTTTGAAAAACGACAATAAAACTGTGGATTCTAAGATACTTCTGGATGATTTCTCAACAAACTTTCGCCATCATCAAGAAAACATTCTTTGAAAAGAAGATACAATACTTTGTTTTGTACACTTCATTTGTAGTTTTCCTTTTTCACTGGATTTAAGCTTTCCTAAATAACGTTACAGAGAAAAAACATATATAGAAACGACTATCCAATGAATATCATATCAATTTTGCTGTAGCCAGCCTTAGCCAACATCTAAACAGAATAGATATTATTATTCAGTAAACCATAATGCCATTACACACAAGCCTTAATACTAACAGAAAAACAACTCCTATTTTGTAGATGACAATTGATTAAGGTCAACCTCTATGATGGTAAGGAATGCTAAGATGGCTAATGGTAAGTGCTTTGAAGAGATCACTTTCGGCTGGAACTGCTAAGGGGTTGTTACATGTACGGCTAGTCTACGGATAATCTGAGCCAAAACTAGAAGTTCCCTTACAGATTATTTACACTGATCAGTGAAAGGGAAAATTCTTAATCATGTACTGCAGAATATATGTACTTATATATCCAGCTTGAATGTATATCTGTCCCAAATCAAGTAGAAGTGTTGTAAAAAACACTTTCTGTTAGAGTAACATTGTTGTAAGTCCTTTCACATGTAATCATATCACCCGAAGAAAGATCGTATTAAATCTCCACATTACACTGAAGTCAATCAAGTTAACATTCCAAACAAAAATTATGTAGAACCACATATATCTTTTCAATAAGAATAACTAGCATATTTATAAATAATTTGTGATTTAATCACCTTATTATGAATAAGGGTGAAAAATTCTGTGAATATTAGATAACAAGAAATATGCTATACTTAATGTGCATCTTGATGGTAAAGTAAATTTGCTCCAGTTCCCTGCTTGACTGAACGGCTTCGAATCTTAGTTAAGGTCCTTTTTCTCTCCATTGTTAGCTCAAGTTTTCCCTGTTATTACTCTTCGTACTTGAATCATAAAGCTTTGTCATATTGAGAGGAGGGATTCTATTATCTTATGTAAATGTCAGAGCTTATTCGAGGTCACTAAAGGTAAAAAAGTGAGATGTTTTACACACGATATTTCAAAAGAGAAATGACTCTTTTTGAAATGGCCCAGTACTGCCCAGTACTACCCCTTACCACCCTGCATCGCCCTCAAATACAGTATAAAAAATTGACCCAGCAAGGTAAACTAAGTACTTACATCTCCCACACTGAACATGATGCTTAGCCTTCCTCCCCTTCTCGAAAAATACTCCATCATTAAATGTAAAGATTCAACATTGACCTCTGCTCGCCCCATTTAACACTTCACTACATTAATTAATAACTCAAAATGGTAAGTCTCTATGTAACTACAACAATCGCCACCTGCCAAAAAGAATCCCCTAAACAGTACTGTGTTTGAAATATCTTGTTTACCAGACTGGCAAGATGCTTCTTTCTTGAATTGACAAGGTTCAGGATCACCTAGGTTCCTTGAACTTTCAAATAACAACTTGCCAGTCACAGATGGTACAATCAGGTTGGTAAGTGGTAGGGTAAGATGTATTTTTTCATGATTTAAATTCCAACAGTGCATTGAATAGCCGTATGGTTAAAGACTGCATTTCAAACACAGGAATATATAATCTTCTAAGATAAGTACTCTTGTTCGAATCTCAATCTATCAATTTTCCTTTGATATGGTGTAACAAGGGTATCACTTATATCTTTAAATTCTAATTCTTTCAATGCTTCTTTCAAGCTCATGACATTATGTATGTTAACGATATGGCGTTCTTTCAGAATATCAAACAGTGTTATTCCGGGTGTCTCAAAATCGTTTTTGATTTGGTCGATCTTGGCAGCAGGGAAGTTAAAATAAGTAGCCAACTTTACACAGTTAGCCTTATAAAGTTTTTCTGACACTGACGGAAAATTTTGCAAATTCTCCTGAAAAGTAAAGAGAATGAAAATTTTATATATTTATTATCTCATACTTCATTATCTTTCAGATCACATAGCAATAAAGAAAGAGTACTAGTATATAATGCATTGTGGTCTGCTTTTACAGAAGTTACAACCCGTACATCATTAACATCAAAGCTACTCTCTTCTGAAATTAATGTGTAAAGTAAGGCTACCCAGCAAATAGATCGCTATCTTGAAACTACTTCAAAGCTCTGCTTTTAGCGTCGTACTCCTACACCCAACATAATGGCATTTTCAATTTACAAAACATGTAGATTAGCATCTGTGTGACACACCAGAGACTCACCATAGCCTTCATAAATGCCACAGATCAGGTTTGTTGAAACTACTAAGAAAACCGGAAACAGGAGGGCAATTGATGGAGTTAAAATCTCATGTCTGCCATATTCTCTAAATATCTTTGGTTTAAAGAAAAATTATGTTCCCAAAGTACGGATAAGCAAATTATTACAAAGACCACACTAAGGTCATTTGAGCTTCAATCTCGAATGTAAGCAGCTAGGTTGTGTACTACTTAAAATTATTTCTTGTTACCCTATACATACCACGATTTGTGAGTTTTTCTAATACACTGTTATGCAAATAATGGACAAAAACCAATTTTAGCTCGTTAACTTTAACCACTTCTTTTTCGACAATGGTTACGCAGGAAAAGATTTCAGGTACCTTACCATCAACTTTGAAATTGATTAAATATGGTTCAGGTGTTGACGATACACAACTCCTCTTTGGCAATGTTCGCCTTTTAACTACATTTTGACCCTTAAACTTGCATCTTAGCAACCAAAGAGCAGGGATTTAAATTTATGCAAATAGTGGGAAGAAACGATTTTTAGCAAATTTGACCTTTGACCTGTGATATCATCAATTATGTCTGTTCGAATTTGCATGATCAGGTATCCACCCACCAAACTAAAAGACCAATGGACTTACTGTTTAGGAGGAGTTCGCGACGCACTTGTTGCCAATATTTCGTCAAAATTGACCTGTAACCTACAGTTTGACTTTTGATTCCACCTATAAAAACCAAAAGGCAACATTTTAAAAATCCAGTCCTAGCATTTTATGTGGTTTTATTCCTGTTTCTAACATACTGTTAAGCACATAATGACAAAAAAGTTTTCCTGGAATTTTATCTTTGACCTATTACGTCATCAATTACGCATGTGCGGGTTTCATGATCACGTATCTACCCACTAAGTTTGAATTTCATCGGGCTAACGGTTTAGCAGGAGTCTGCGACAAACTTCGCAAAATTTAGGCAAACGTCATCTTTTACCTGCAGCGTGTCCTTCCAAAACCTCATCTTTAGCAACCAAAAGACGCCAGTTGAAAAACTATCCCCTTTTTAAGTGAGGTGCCCTCCACCAAGTTTGAACTTCATCAGCCTTACAGACCCTAGCGTTGTACCGATGTTGCAAGTGGCCGATGCTATAGCACGATAAATATCAGTTAGGTGATATCAGCACTTAAGATCAATTTTACCAATACCAATACTGGACGAAAATGGGGAATATCAGCCAATACCGATGGTGAATACTGATAATCGGTCCAATACTATTTAGGAGGAGTTTGCCTAACACTTATTCACACACCCATACTCACCCTCGCACACACCGCGGGTGCACCCATAGCCACAGGATCGCTCACACACCGCGGGTGCACCACATACTCACCCTCGCTTCCTTAGCGGTACGCGGGAAATGTACCGGTAAGGAATTCGCGGGATTTCCCCATTAGCCTGGCTGACCTCCAACTAACCAAGCAGACGTACGTGTCTGGAGGGCGGGCTGCTTGCCAAGGCAGGCACGTGCAGCAGCGACGGAATTTTCGGGCAGCTACGCCAGTTTCGAGCTCCGCGAGAGCTAGGAAAGACGTGCGAGAGCGGAGCTCTAGCCGGCTGTACCGTGTCCTGTTAAGGACATGTTGCTGAGTGCACCCATGGCCACAGGATCGCGCACACACCCATACACACACTCAGTACACAAAGACACTCAGACGCTCAAAACTCATACACATTTCTGCATGATGTTAGGTGAAGTACAATATCTCGTCTTCCTATACATTACCCGTAATACCTGTAAGAAGATGAGATAACAACCTTACTAAGTCATAAGAAATATACAGATTTTCTGCAAATGATTGCATACACTGTCGCAATATTGGTAGAAAAGGTCCACATTAAACTTTAAAACTGCATTGTGTACAACTTGCTGTGTTAGGAAATATGTACTGAATACCTTCGAATGATGATTCTTGTATAAATTCGGAGGATTTTGAACATAGGTTGAGATAGAGTTCTTTACATGTATTTTGTAACTAGAGAGAGGGAGAGGGAGGGAGAAAATGGAAACGTTAAATATTTTTCAAACCAAAACTACTTTTCAATGCAATATGTATTATATCCAACACGGGTAAATAGCAAACAAACACATATATCCTAAAAGCTGATGAAAGCAAGAAATTCACGTTCCGTACTGGTACTGGATGCTATATTTAGCATTCTATAATTATCTTGTGAATGTAGTGTAATACCAGGGAGTTGTTGATCCGAATATCAACTCCATGGCAATGTAGAGAGTAATGCTTTGGGGCCTTCACAACAGTAAATATTTTATAACTTTTTACAATGAGTGTCTGAATACTAATATTATTGGATGTTTTTTTTCTGCCGTTTGCGCTTGTCATGCTAAGGTCTTGAAAGAAAATTAACTGTGACTGTCGTAAAATACATGCATGTGACATTAAGTCATTAGGATAAGATATGTAAACTACAGGCTTCAATATCTTTTCTAAGCAATGGATAGAAGAGGAAATGTATAGTGTAACAGTGTCAGCGACCTCTGGCTTCTAATTGGAAATGCTTGCCTTTTCCTTACTGCAGGCAATAAACAGAACTGTCCGTATCACGTGTAGTTTCAAATATTTTCAGAAGATGTTGCCTGTTTTAGGACATTTGGTATTGTACTCTTCAGATATGTTACAAATGGAATTTCCCAGTTACTTTTGATGTATTTGGAACATTTTTGCACAAATTTATAACAACTTTACGTTCATTTTATTTTAAATACGAGTATGAGATGACTTTTCTGTACAAGTAGTTTTCATCGCCCTCCTGACATTAAAGCGGTTAAACAGAGAAATATAGTCATTACAAGAAGATGTACCTCAGCTCTTTGACCACTTTCTGGATTCTCCCACCTTATCTCTTTTGTCACAGAATTATGGTAGTATATTCGACCATCAGGTGCCTTGTGAATAGTCCAAGATGTCTTTACGTAAAGAAAATAAATATTGAAAATAGCAGTGTAAATTCATGGCTGTCAACGTGAAGCATTATTATTTCAACCTTTTGGGAATGATTGTTTCCTTCGAAGGAAAGACATATGTCTGAAACACATACTAGTGACAGCTGAGCTTGTCAATTCTGAGTGAACATATTTGGTTACACTATCAAGCTTACCTGTACTGCATTCAATACTATATGGAGGGGGGAGAATTTTTGTTTGAAAACAGCCTGGCAGTAAAGAAATGGAACTTCCAAACTAAAGATATCACTTTACACAATATTGTAAGTTGTATTTTTAAGATCTCACGATGCAGGAATCGCTCTTTTTAAAAGACAAAACGTTTCATTTTTGTAAGTTCATGGCCATTTCCAGTGCTTAGCTCTACTGTATACCATTTGAAAAGGGGGGAAGATTTATTACTAAAATGTACCCTGGCTGCCTGAAAAGGAACTTTCAAATGGAAATCAACACACTTGTAAACTTAAAGGATCTCAAGACGGAGTAATCGTTCTTATTAAGAAACATTTCATTTTTGTTTTCTTCATGACCATTTCCAATACACTGGTATGCAAAGAATGCGAACATATTTTAGCAAATGTGACCTTTGACTTCCGACGTTTGACCTATGATATCATTACCTACGGAAGCAAAAGTTTGTATTATCAGATATCTTTCAATTAAGCCTGAATATGATTAGATTTGCAATTTAGGAGGAGATCACGACATCCTATTTCACTAAACTCTAGCAAATTTGACCTTTGAACTGTACTTCTAACCTTTAACATCCATCCTTTGCAACCAAAAGCACTATTTTGAAATCCCTGTCATTGTTTTCAACATATCATATGTCTTAATGACTTTTTCAACGTACTGACTGGCAAGTGATGACAAAAACTAATTTTCAGCCTATCTGACTCATGAGATCTAACCTTTGACCTATGATGTCATCAACAGATTGGTTTTTGTCGTTGAAAAACTAATTTGGGCAGTGCTAGTAATAAACTCAGGAGAGATAAAGGTATAGGTCTCTTTTCGTCATTCTCCACCTGGCGCAGTATGCAACGGCCTCACAGTATGACGAATAGGTTTTGGGGAATACTCAAGAATTGTATGAGTTGTGTTCCTATTCAGGTGCCCAAATAATTGGGTATCAGAAGTCATTGTCATATTGTCTTATGCAGTGTACAATTTTGCGTTGTATCTATTCCTAGTTGGGGACGATAACTGACAGCAATTTTCAAGGCCTGCGTTCCCCCTCGGAGCATGTGGATTAAAGACATGAAATACTCAATTTTCTTTAAATTAGTTTCTTGATTTTTTTATGAATACTAGTCCAGACCAGCATTTTCACCGTACACTCAAAGTACAGGTAGGTGAAGAAAAATACATGGAACGTGCAGTCATGATTTAGTTGATAGATAAGCAACAGCCATATTTCGAAAATGTAATATCGATATGTCGGTGACAAAATATCGATAACATCGATATTTATACATAATTTTGCTATCCTCAGCATAAACTGTATTGAAATTGACAAATTGCAATTGAGAGACGGCACAATCATTTCTATACTTGGTGCATTGAACTCTTCTTCCAGTATCTTTCCGTTCTACTACGTAGACTTACTACATGCCTGTGTGCTTGTGGTGTATAATACATTTGACGAGATCGTTCCTGTGATCGTTCCTGTTACGACAAGAGGTGAACCGAAGTGATGCAAGGCCTGAGCTTCGTTTTAAACTTGAGAATATCGATATTTCTAGTATCAGTTTAGCATGCTCGTAACTGTTACAAGTGATAGGGCGGTGTTGATGAATAACAATATCTGTGTACTATATCGATATTTTAGTAGTACCAGTAGTCTAACTGTATGGCATATCAACATTCGCTATAATATCGTGGTTTCTATATATGTATATTGTTCCTAATTTGATATTGACAATATGACTTATATTATACATATTATTGATATACCGCCACTGCTTATATAGAACCTCCATCTCTTCTGCATTTTTTTCTTTTAATTTGTAGATGGTGACGCAATTAGGCAAGAGAGATAGAATGGAAGTAGGCACCCATTATGTTAAGTTTCAATATAATAAATCTGTTCCTCAGAAGGTGTTGTTAAGTACAATTAATATTTGGACGCCATTTTGAAAGTCATAGCCAATTTATTCTGCATTACTTAAGTTTAAATAAACCTTTTGTGGGAAAATAAGAGTTTAATACTTTGTAATAAACGGGGCTAAGGTTATATTTTTGAGAACCCTCTTATCACACATGATCCCATTTTACCATGGGATTGACAGATGCCCTGACTGCAATAATGCAATTAAAAACCCTTCGATCGTTGTTCAGAGAGAAATAAAATGTTTCATGTATTCAGATCCAAATCAACAGAAGCACTTTCTTTCTAACATTACATCAACGCACCAACACATTGATGGTTTTATAGCTTACTTTAAGCAATATCCCATCCTAACTGTAACTTAAGATAAAGATAATATGTGAAGAAAATTCAATGGCATTCAGCAAAGGACTGCAGAAACAGCTATTAGAAAATGATATTTGTGAGAAAGATAACCTAGTCCTAACATTTAATTGGCCCCAACTATCTTTAAGTAATCTTCTGTCCTCTACGCTTTCATTTGTAGAAAATTAACTAAAAATAAAAAAAAATCACTGCGCATAACTTAACTTAGCATTGCTTGTTGATGATACTCATACCTTGAGGTCTTTCCCTTCTTCTTCAGATGTCATTCGTAATGTCTTTATTTCTTCGTTTAATTTCTTTATGTCTTCTTTGTAATGTGACCGTGCTGTAAAGTGAAGGCAATCACACATGTTCATAATGACGCAGGCGAGAAGAGCTATCATGTACCTAAGGCTTTAGCTTGACGAATGCTTACAATGCTGATGTTAGTGAGCTGATATAATTAGTAGGTATATTCAATGCACATGTATAGCATGCCACTGACAAGGCTTCTATGTTATTGTAACAGGAAAACCAGACAAAAACTCTTCCATCTAAATGTAGCTCATGAGCTACAAAACTGACACATTCTTACAAGTCGGAGAACGATATAATACAGCACAAAAATGTTTCGCAGCTACAAAGAAAAACACTTCAGGAGAAGAAGGGCACAGACCTAAATATACACACAAGAAAATGATACCAAATCTTCCATTAATCCAGCAGGTAACTTTAAGATAGATTCAACGAAAACCTTAAGTTTTTAAATACTCTTTTTGACATGGGAACTTAAAGGGGAGGTTTGCATATGTCCCTTTGCTACCGCCTATTCCGACACTCAAATATAATTTGGTGAACAAATGATTTATGCGTATGAGTATTATGGTATATATTGTAATTTATTCTGGAATTTGTAACAGATGATATGAAAGATTTAGTAAAAAATGTTACCGCACACACCCCATAAGTTTTGAAAACCTGTGGGCGTTGTCAAAATCTGTGGGCATTGTTAACACGCAGTTTTAAAAGAACTGCATGTTTACTTTTTACAAATTGGTCACATAAGAACGTTAAGTGGATATAATCCTCCGCAAATCTTCCCTCATAAATTTAGACATTTACAATACTTTTTGCAAGATGCTATCATAAGAAATTCTTATACGTTTGTCTCATCATGTAGTGTTAGTTCACATTGAAACAAATACAATTGGCTGTAAGTGCTATTACTCCAGTTATCCAGGGCCCATGTAAGTCATGCAGTGACGTCGAAAAGTTGATTGCCCAAGATCTCCGTGTGCTCCCACATATAAGATTTTGAGTATTCAAAATTGCGCGCACACACTGTTTGAACTTTCTCAAAGCTACAATTTCATGGCTTGCTTCGTACTCCTGTTTGTGTAGGATATGAAGACACTTGCCTTATTACTAGACATATTCCATAAGTTATCATTTCAACATCTGTTTTCAACAGCTCTGAGACTATTGCAACTTCGCCTGAGTCCTCTGCCTTCGACTCAGTTCCAATATTATCTCTTAGTCAAATATTATGTTAGAAATTTATAATCATCCATTGTCGTTTAATTTTTCAATGCCTACCCAATAATTATGAGGATAATTAAATAGATTCACTCTCCAGGCAACTTTATTTCAAAAACTACTTTTCTCTCTTGAATCTTCGCCGTGGCGCAGCGGGCACCACACCAGGGATAATAAAGTGGTGATGCCTTTACATGGAGTATATGTGCATGCACAAAAGTTTCATAAATACTTAATACTAGAATTTTATGCACAATTTGGGAGTGCATCGGGGTGATCTTAGTGGGAAACAGCCACCCTTTTTCACTTACTGCTGAAGAAAGTGTAGGCAATATGCGTGTCACAATTATAACTTTAAAGCACCCAACACTTTTTTAAGGGCTTTTTTTCTCTAATTATCCCCGGCTAGTTCCCGTATCAACAGGCATAGATGCACCTTCGGTGTTCTAATATTATCGACTCCCGGTGGTAGCATGCCTGGAAGATAGTTGTCCCAACATTAATTTCTCTTGCGCAGGATGAGTAAATTATTGGTAAAGCGCAAAGGAAACCTTGTTTTGGTGAAGAAGTGCGCATTCCGTGCCATTTGGAGATAGCTAAATGCTTCATTCTTTAGGTCGTAATTCTGTAACTACCCTAGATCCTCCGTGGATTTCAATCTGCCCTCCCTCACACTTAAGTATTGTCCTAGGACCTTGGAAATAACACATCCAGAATTGTAGAAAAGCATCCAAAACATGACTGCAAAAGATGGACTTCATATTTAAATGACTGAAATACACTTGTTACTTACACCTGGTCTTCAGAAAAATTTCTGCTACATGGCGACAAAATGGATTAGTCTTCAACTCGTAAAATGCTTCTATTAATCTGTCAACGTTTTGGGGTTGTAAAATACCTTTCTCTTCAAGAGCAAGCATGAGATTTTCTGAAGCTTTGTCACTACTCAGTATAGCATCTGTTTGGTCCTTTGGTATCTTAAAGAAGTTTGTCAGCTTTGTACATTCATCTGCCTGAAGAGTTGATGTCAGCTTCTCTTTGAAATGACTGTAAGTGAATACCTCAGCCTACAAAATCAAAACATATACACCGTACCATCAACGGCTCGATCATTTAAATCCTTACAAGTATGTGCTTAAAAATGGAAATATGACAGATCACTATGGAAGTATTTTCAAACTTTGAGATTATGAATATGGCGCTGCCTTTGTATGAACAGTATACTGCATGCAAATGCAGAAAGGAACAACTTGTGGTCTAAAGTGTGACCTCTGAATATGCTTTGAAACTTTCAGAGCAATATTAATACATGACACATATTGCATCACACAGTGATTATCAATCAAGGCAATAAATGGTACCATAAATTGTTTACATTACAGAAATGTATATACCAAAAGTGAAGGAAGAGAAACCTACAGTAAGTAACATAGTACAGGTATGCATATTATAATCTAATATTTTTTTAAATTTTTAGTCAACAAAAAATCTCTGTCTAATAACCATACTAGGATGATATCAGTACAACAAGTACAGTTCACACCCTGGCACTGTTGAGTTTGTTTACCATGCACTCCACATTTCCTTGTATAAAATTTGCTTGTGTACAAGTCAGGGCATCTCAAATTGTTGACTCTGTACATGCTTTTGGGGATGGCATCTTGTACACACATATCATTTTAAGATGAGCAAGTTAAAAGTCCTTGACCAAGATGCTGCAAACCCCCAACCTACGGGAAACTAAAGCACCGTTCATATTACACCAGCTAGGAAAGCGTCCGAGGAACCTGCGTCACCTACATCCATACCTTCAAAATGTTTTGTGATTGGTTTAAGACAAGGGAGGTGGGTTAAACCATTCAACTCCTGAAGTCCCCTTGGATTCTAAGGCCCTGTTATATTCTGATTTAGGCCTAATACCCTGCATCATGCATTTTATAAGCCTAAACATGATTACAACAAGGCAGATGAAGGAGTTTTACTGAGTACAAGAAGCCAATCTCTGTTGAAAAGGGTAGAAAGGGGTCAAAAATATTAAACTAGCATTCTAAAGGAACATGTTTAAAAGGATATAGTGTTCCTCTCTTCTTTGAGAAAAGGTCTGAAGATGTAAGGCGTTTGGATACAAGTTCATGCTATATTCTGTGCATTTGTTGAAACGCATTTATAGAAAATGTTTGGCATTTAATTGAACAATATGATAAATTATAAAGAGTAGACATGAAAGGGTTTTTTGTCCTTAAAAATGGGACTGTGGAAGCTTACTGTAGCCTTGACTACTACACCTCACCTCTCTTCCCTTTTTCCCATTCCTATAGCTAAGCTTGGCAGCGGACAAGGTAGTTGTTCCTGAGGAACATCCTTTCATTCACATTGTTCCCAAACCTTCCTCTGTCCATCCATGAGGTACTACATTAAAGGTATCAGTCCCGTGGTCCATCAAACATTGCCCCACCATAGCAGGCCTCAGTATGTGTTCCTGAAACTAAATTGTGAAGCTCAGGGTTTGCTTGACCCGTACCTAGACAAGGTTCTGATGAGGGCAAAATGGCTTCCATGGGGGCAAAATATTTTTCAGGGGATGAGATATGTAAACATATGTTTAGTCAATGGCAGCGTGAAGTTTTCTAACGGGATGGAAAATTTTCTTATGTGCCCCCTAGGCTATGGCAGCACTGACAGATGAATTACAGTGTACCTACATTTTGCATTGTATGCAACTATCATCACCAAACTGGTCATTTACAAATTACTATAACTGTTACATGATAGTACTACTGTAACAGTACTCAAAAGCTACAAAGCCCTTAAAGGGCGTGTGACATGAAAATAACATAGTTGGATATTTGATGTAAAAAGCATTAAAAATCCAGAAAATAGCCGCAATTTCCATAAAAATCCATCAAATATTGACCATTTTACAGGGAAACTTTCATTTCACACTTTTTTTATGAATAAATATGAGCTGAATATGCAAATATGTGACATCGAAACAGGGACATACCATATATGGCACCTGTTAGCTTTCGTTTTTTTCAACCTTAATTTCAAGGACACTGGTAGCAGTGTTATTCTCTGAGGTGTTTATTATAAAAGTTAAATTGTTTTCCTTAAAAAAGATATCACTCACCAAACTGTAATCTATATGATCAGTAGTTAAGAGATAATTTATATAGGGTTAACAAAAGGAATCATAACACTGTGCAACACTCGACATCATTATTTTTGCATAGGCAATAAGTTTTTTTCAGAAAATATAAAACTTTGAAGACGTATATTTTGAGAATGGTAAAAGATATTGAAATAATTCCAACGGATCTTTGATTGGAGGACTTAATTCTTTAACTGACGAGTGAAACAGCTCTTCTGGTGGCATGTCACACGACCTTTAACAGTGATTCAAAAATGACTGCAAACTGATTTTTTCCACAACCAGATAACCTAAAGGAAAGATCACAGTGGTGTCCAAAAATTAAGTGCAGCCACATCTCTCCCATTTCAGTACATAAAGTTGCCATTCATGAGAACAATCAATGCCAATTAAAACAATTATGTGCAAATTAACTTTTATCTCCAGTAAATCCAGACAGACTATGATCTTTCTGTTTTTGTATTCCTGTGAGAGCACAAATGCTAACAAATAAGGACACAAGCTGCAAACCTTTTAAGGCCGCAGGAGTTCAGAGTGTGTTTAGACTCGGGACAATCTGTCAGTAGATCCACAGTTAATTAGCGTCATGGGTATCAATTTGTTACGAACAAGCAGTATCTAAATCTGTGCTTGCAAAATAATACTTCGAACACTTCAGGAGTCTCACGAGCAAAAACGACTTAATCTACCTACAAAGACACAGTAGAAAGCTCCACTTAAGTCTAGTAGACATTTGAACTGGACTTACCTATATTTGAACTGGCCCAACGGGACTTAAATGGACTTTAACACGACTGGAAACAGTTGACTTTAACAGGACTTTTTCTATTTTCACGACTACATGGCAACTTTGGCAAGATTGCTAGAGCAGTGTACTGGACTGCAGCTGGACCAAACTAGGCTTGTTTCGGTAGTAACAGTCTAAATGGACTATCGCTAAAGGAAACGGAAACCATTTAATGGAAGGGATTTTAACGAATTTAATTTGCTGGAGTGATGGAAGTTTCTGAAATTCAAATTAATATGTTTAATTGTGAACAGAAAGCCATCGTTAGTAGAGAAAGGTTTCAGTTATTAAAATTCTTTTGAACTGGTCTGGTAAAGTCTAGTCGAATTTTCCTCGATAAACTTCTATTGAACTGATCCAAAAAGTGCGGTTGATCTAATCACAATGAAACCCAATTGATCTGGTCCAGTAAAGTCCAGTTGAACTAAGCAAACTAAAATCTTATTGAACTTGTCAATAAAGTCCAGTTGATTTGATTACCACATTTAAAGTCCAATCAAACTGACTCAGTAAAAGTCCAGTTAAACTAACTAAAATAAAGTGTAATTAAATTGGTCAATAAAGTCTAGTTCAACTAATTACAATATCGTCCAACTGAACAGGTGCAGTAAAGTCCACCTGATCTTACCGCAACATTTAAAGTCCAATTGAACTGGTTCAGAAAGTCCAGTTGAACGTTCAAAATAAAATCCAGTTAAACTGGTCTAGGAAAGTCCAGTTGAACTGGTCGCAATTAAGTCCTATTGAACTTTTCCAGTAAAGTGCTGTTTAACTGATCACAATAAAGCTCAACTGAACCGGTCGCAATAAAATCCTATTAGACTAAACCAGTAGAGTTCAGTTGAAGTAATCACAATAACTTACAATTGGAGTGGTCTTGCTAAGCCTAGTTAAACTGATCACAATACAATTTTAAAACCATTCAGTGAAGTCCAATAAAATTAGACCAGCAAACTCCAATTGAACTGGTAAAGGACGTCCTATTTAGCTGGTCCACAGACATCCAACTGAATTGGTCGAGTAAAGTTCAATTGAACTGGTCCAGGGTGTCCACTTGAATTGGTCCAGTAAAGTCTAGTTGACCTGGACCTTTAAGTCCAGTTGAACCCATCCAGAAAATTAATATTGGATTCAACTGGTTTTACTTAATTTGCATCATCAAGCTAGAATGCATTTTATCAGATCAGACCGTTTGACTTTCTCGTCATTGTTTAGTTTTTCAAATTCATTCCCAAATGTACAATTAAGACTCTAAAACAGTTTATGACAAGATTACTTTAGCCTTTTTTTGAATTGTTTTTAACATTTTTGTATTGTTAACAATTTCTAAATCTCTTAGAGCATATACACATGTCTTGACACATCTTCGTACTACATATAGATTTCATGCAAAAATGTATCTAAGACGTTTTTGGCTTTCTTCAAATGCATTTTGTAGTGCACCAGTACATCTGAATAACACTTTCACAGTCCAAACATGTTGTCTACACTTTTAAGAGTGTTCATTAAATCAGGAGATTTATTGCAATATATCAAAGCTGACTTTCCAACTGGACATAACCAATATCTAGAAGAGCCTAGTTGGACTAGTCCAATTGAGTAAGTCCAGTTGGGTCCAGTTGAACCCGACTGGTTCTACTTTACTTTTCATCTGGGCATCCCCAATTTCCAGAGCAGTCCTGTTGAAATGGTGGAGTCAAAACAATCCAGTTTAACTGGTCCAGTTCAACTGGATCCAACTAGAATTTTTAGCTGGGGATGCATGGTTTATCAGAGAGATGGGATTCAACACAAATATATTTGGATAATTTAAAGCAGGCTACTTAAGAGGAAAGAGATGTTCTTGAATATGTTTACTTGTGTATTGTAATGAATTTTGAATATTGGCATTAAGAATTCTACTGTTCTATCTGTAATTCTTCACAATTAGGCCAAAAGATAGTCAAATCCTTGTTACTTTATCTCTGGCAATTCTTCACAACCAATTTTATAACAGCTAAGTGCCCCTGAACTTTTAGTTATTTAAACAATATCACTTTTCCTTATTTTCGAGTTCACCATCAACCTTGCTATGCATTTATACAGTAAAGCCAATGGAATTTTTGTGCCTCCTTCATAAATTTTGCCTTTTAAAAATCAACTTCGAATTTCACAAAATCATTTTCGTCTGATAAAACCATCAAAAATTCTTAGTTATTTGGACTGTCCTTAATTCAGAAATACCTGAGAACATTGACTGTTTCCTGAAACTTGCTGTACGCAGTATATCGCATAGGCCTATATAAATAGCTATATACTTACCATATCAAACACCTTCACTTCCCCTGTCCCGTAGTGTTCCGTTATCATCCTGTCAACTCTGTCAGATATTCTGATTCTAGTGACACAAAATTCAGCCTCAACAATAAGAAAACTACAGTTATCTTCACTTGAGACAGAATAAAATACAATTTGAATACGCATTCCATCTTTAACCGTGTATGAGTCAACCCACACACAGACTGCCATTCCTAACGTACTCATATTCACTCCTACACTGTTTACATACCACTGCACAGTATCTTGAGGCTTTGCCAATTCCGACAAAATTCTTTCTTTTTTCCCTCAAATATCAGCGATTTGTCATTACTTCCTTCCTTAGTCTCACCTACACAGACAAATATCCTGTCAGCTATAACCGTCATATCTTCAGGCCAGTAGCCATCTTGAATTCCTTGTAATATGATTGATTTGATTTCATGTAAGTGTATCACATCATAGACAGTTATTTTATGTGATTTCCTGAAACTGATATTTCCCCTTTTTCTCTGACAGACAGACAGCTAGCCGAACCATTCACTTTACGAGATCTTAAGACCTCATCTTTATTTACTTGAAACACTTTTAGTTTATTACCAAGACAAGATACTAATACATCTTCATCAATAAATGAAACCAACAGTCCATAAAGAATTCCCATTTCTGTTTGATATTTTTCAAACTGTTTTGAATAAACTATTTTTGGTTTATCTCTACAATCAGAAATGCTGACATTTAGGTACACGTCTATGAATTTTTGGTATGTGTTCTCGTTGAAGCCAGTTACAGCGATACGTCCATTCAAACTGAGAGATAGATCGCACAGTCGCCAGCAATCTTGTTTCGTGAATCTGCTGTGTTGAAACCCATAGTGGCTGTGTAGAAAAACAGAAAAGAAAGAATTTTAGGTCATGTACAGCTGTATGTATCCTTGGCAACGAAGAACGTCAGACAGATTACAGAAATTATGCCATTTAAGGAGACTTTGAAGGACGAATGTAGGTAGGGTAGTGATAAAGAATAAGTGAGAGATAAATGAAGATTGTTTGGGTCAAACAATTATCAGCAAAGGAAAAAGTGACACAGTGGTTTGTTACAGTTTTGAAAGACTGACTACTGGAGAGTAGATTTGGGTGTAGCTTTGAAGTTTTAAAAGCAACATAACCCCTCAATTAAATTTGATAAAATGTAATTTAATCAGAGTACCGGGATAAAAACTAAATTAATTACAGTTACTTGCAAAAACTTAAGTGAATGGGAAAAAGTTAGAAGAGAAGGGGATGGGAGATCCTTTAAGGTAAATGGATAAAATGTATCTAATAAATAGTTTCAAATGAGATTCAGTCGAACCACGGAACTAATAAAAAGGGTGCCATGGAGCGAATAATTCTATAAAAAAGTTTTTACAATGGATGGGTTAGAGCATTAAAATAGAATCTTAGTAACATACTTTTCTGGTGCGACATTTTTCTTTGTTCCTCTTTTAGAGAAATTATAAAAATAAAATGAAACAAATTCACCATGTTTTTTTTTTTGAATGCAGAAAAGATCACATGGCATATTTGTTTGCAGTTTAAGTTCCTTCAAATCAATTTGTTAATTACTAAACCCCATACAACTTGTAATAGTGTCCGTGGAAAACAGTTTGGTCATGAACTTTTGACCACTCGTGCTCTGTTGAATGACAGAATTACCATGGGAGTTCATTCAGTTCTATGTTTTACTAAGTCTCAGCTTCTGAATGACAAAAAATATATCGACAACGAATGAACTTTTAACCTACTGCTGTTTGTATAAACAAGCTTGGATCGTTGATGCTCATGCTTTGCTAAATTTATTATACAGTAAATTTTTCAATGGTAACCTTTGCGTTTAAACTTTTAACATTTTCCTATAGGGACCAGACCGACATGCAAAAACAGCCACAAATATGAATATGCATAAGTATTACAGGAATGGGAAGACGCCAAGCGATGTGTTTAACAACTCGACCTTTACGCACCATACGCTTTGCTGAGCACGCGCCGTTTGTAACGCGATCAAGCGTGCAGTGGTATTTAGTAAAAAAAGCATTTCGTCACGCCCACAAGACCAATGGAGTTTACGGAATGAGTGTGTGTGTATGAATTATACATGAACAAACATCACAGCTGTGACAAGAAACTGTTTCGAAACAAAATGATACGTATATTTCAATACTCCTTCAAAATTTATGATAATAATATGTTCAAGCTAATTGAGAAACAACTAATGATATTACTTTAGTCTTGCATTGATTTGTATAAAGTTTTAATGTTGTAACTTTTTTAAGTATATAAACCTTATTTTTTCAAAAAGTGCAAAAATTACAATTTATGGTGCTTAGACTCGTCCAAAAGCTGACTCATTATCTTATTCTATGGTCAAAAATAGGTCATACTGACTTAAAAAATGCTCATAAAAGTAAGTGATTCCATCAGACAACTCCTCTCAATACCATATTCATAGCCGAACAGGCCATAGTTCAAGGAAGGTGGTGGAGAGCTGTTTTTCGATCCAATAACATAATGCATATTATCCTATTCTATTCTCATTGAAGATGATACCAATTTCAAATATTTTCATGGCTTATCTGACTTTAAAATTGCCCCATGCAGTACATACCATTTAAAATTGATATAAAACATCACAAATTCAGTATATACCGTAAATCATAGTAACAGTGGTACCGTGGTGACAAGAGATACAGATATACTGTAATGTTTATAAAACCTGATTGAAAATTGTGATCTTTTCAATAAAACAAAGTATCTGTGACTTCTCTGAAACACTAGTATTTGTTTCCCCTTTTCTCTCTGGTTGGTAATCATGATAAAATCGTCCAGGAACGGACACGAGACATCTTAGGTTCTCAGTGGTTGGTGATCACAGTCCACGATGCCAATTATAAACTCAAGACAAATCTTTATTAGATTCTCGTCTTTGAAAGGCCTTCTGAAGGAAAACATGAAAGAAATTTAAAGAACAATACAATGTAAGGTAGACTGACAGTACGCACAGAAGGGGAAAAGAGGCTCTGGGTCTCAGGCAGCATACTACAGTTTTTTGATTTGATTGCTCTTGCCCACCATAATTGCTTTACAACTACTCTGTGGAATACGAACAGATTGTACATGTTAATAACGGATCCATACAACTTTTAAGCTTCATCTTTTAGCTTAAATTCTTAAAGGTGAGGTGGCAGGAAAATGTCAAACCTCTCGCTTAGATACATTAAGATTATAGATTTTAGTAAGCATGAAAATGTTGGAAAGGTCATAGTATCAATTAATTATCGATCAATGACAAGATATCTCAGTCTATTTAACACATACCTTTAGCTTTAACTGACACCATTAGCTTTAATAATATCAGTCTGCAGCCCATTAACCATCCGTCCAATCTGTTCCCAGGCAAAACGTGCTTTTGCTATAGTCCCAAGTCACTGTAACGTTTTTATCAGCCATTCCATGTGCTAGACACAAAACTGCCAGATCAACTTCAATATGCAAAGTTACTGTTCAATGAATGAAACCAAGAGGGTTTTGAAGTATTGTCATAAGTTTTTCGGAAAAAAATACTAAAAGAATAAATTTAAAAATTTCAAATATTTGGGTTTTTATTGAGGTATTACTCTTCTTGAGAGCACAACAAAAGGCCATCAGAGTAACTAGGTGCTTTCATGATAATATATATATATATATATAAACAAAACTCCTTAATAAAGTTGAAAAGTTATTCAACGGGAAGAAGGCAGCCTTCTCCGACATGTGTCCGCGGTTTCCCTCCCCCACCCCCACATGGAGAGACCCTTTTGCTAAACAACATCTTGATACCCTGAAATAATGTCACCACACTGATTAGTGATGTTCCAAAAGTTACAAAGAACCTGAAGCTCTATTAGAACATTTTCAATAATACAAATTAAAAAGGTAGGGTTAAAAATGTTTTTGGAGGAACTTTGTTTCCTTATATATCAGTCTGCAGTGGTACATATATGACTCACAGTAAGACCGACAGAATGTACCTTAACCACTACCACTCCCTTGCCCTTAGAATGACCATACTTCAAGATATGAACATTATCAGCAATTGAAGACGAAAATTAAATTAATACTGTGTTGCAATTGTCCCAGAATATTTCAGGTTTTTCTTTGGAGGGTAGATCATCCTTTAGAGGATTTTAAGGGGCCAGGGACAGTTCTCCTTTACATGTTAAGTTTTTTTCTAGGTTAAAGGTAAAGTAGCCTCTGTGCAAAAATGTGCTATCTTCAGCAAAGTTTTAAACGCCATAAAATTAGATTAAACAATCCCTAACAGCATCTTTTAAACCTATTTCAGGCAAGGATAGACATTCATCCAAAGAGGTAAGCTTTCCCCACTGGCCTACTCAGCAATGTTAATATTTGGAAGAAAAAAACGTCAAGATGGAGACGCACAAATCTATGCTGAATGAAGTTTCCTTTTGTGCACAATTACTGGAATCCTGAGTGATAAAGGTCTGTCTATGTAGAAGTAATCAGAATAACGAAGAATTAAGTCACCAAGTTACAAATCATTTTAATACATTCTGTCTTGTTGACAATTTACATCCCAGGTACAGCCTGGCAAAAGGTGTTGTGTTGCCTCATTTTGTGACAGGTACACGTTAACAGCGCCCCTGAATAACTTTCGTCCAGTATTTTCGCTACTCGTTATGCAAAACAAGCATGTTCGCAGCAACTTAGCGCTGACGGAGGACTGTACGTATATACACTGTTATTGTGTGGGATACAATGGGACAATACAGTGACGCTTTTGACGAAAGCTCACAACACTTGTTGTTCTCTTCTTTTCCCCTTCAGGTTTGTAGGGTTATATGACGTTCTGTTTTCAAGAAATGATGGATGAGTTCTGTATAGGCCTAAGCCTATGATCGAATGGGATGCATGTTTTTTTTTCAATGCGAAAGACTGGTGATAGTTATAAACAGGGTCGACATAAGCTATTACGCACAGTATTACGATAAAATCGTATACTGGTAGGCAGGCGTACTGAGTAGTAACACTAGGTTACATTTACCGCTACGCTGAATCCAGATTATTACATGAGGAAGTTATCGTGTTGGCGAATTTTAGCTGCTCTTGAGTTGTTGTTTTGTTCAAGAATGCCAGTTTGTTAGCCAAAGTGTTTACAAAGGGGCATTGTTAATCGTTGTGCTAATCCTGTAACTTTTCATTTACTGTTGTTTAAAGGAATATCTAGACTAGCTTGAAACAGTAAGGGCTACAATTTAAAAATAAATAGGCTGTCAGAAGTAACTTAGCCTTAAAGCAGTTTAGGATACTGTTGCTTCAGAGTGATATATTGGTATTGCAGTACGGTAAAAGTAGTTAAAGCAGTGCATTTCTATAGACCTTTTTCCAAATAGCAGTCACAAAGATTGTGGGATAGTTTTTGTGTGCTTTTATTTTTGTCAATGGCATTTTACTGTGGATAAGAATGATGCAGACCAAAATGCTATCCCACAATCCTTTGTAATTGCTATTTGAAAAAGGGTCTATTGAAGTGTCAGACTTAGAGTGATTTATAGAAGATTTCATTTCAATTATTTGTTTTACTGAAAGGGATGTAGTGAGACTTCACTGAGCTGTCATATGTGAGGAACAGCCTAGGCTGTGTTGCAGTGGATCACCTCTACGGCCTAGTGTAAAGCACATGCATGCATATTGTTTTTACCAAACTATCGTAATTTAAGTTACTCATCTGTTTGTTTCTAAAATATTCTGATACTGTCTATTGAGGAAAATACAGTGACCCTGTTAATGAAAGCTCACAACACTTAGTGCTCTCTACCCCTCCCCCCCCCCCCGAGTGGTAACAGTTCAAATGTTTTCAAAGGGAAAAAGTTCCACTTTTCCTTTGCTTAATGATCTCAGGAAAAGGAAATAATAAACTATTTAGATATTTTCACAAGCGCTACCACTATGCATGTACAAGCCCCTCAAACCTCCTTAAACAGTAAAAGTTCTCCCTTAATTGTTAACTTGTAGCCACACCCCATTTTAATTTAAAAATAACAAAACCTGTGTAGTACACCTCCCAGACAAAGCTACAGTATCCTGTATCAAGTAAAAATTGTTCACCCGGCCACACTAAAGTCTTTGTGGGCTTAATTGTAAATACAACTGCCGTTTCAAGTCATTATTGAACAACCAGAGTGACAAATTGTTTGAATAAATATAAATCCAAAGTTCAGGCAGAATTGTTTTAACAAATAACGGGATATTCCCACATATGTTTGGGGTGATGCAACAGTGCGTTAAGTTGGGGTAGTAGCAGTTCTTAAAAGAGTATTTGTGTTGGAGTCTTTAGTTATGTCCATATAACACAGGTCAGTTTAAAATTTATACAGGTTACGAAATGTAGTACTTCCTACACGTGTGCAACAAGTCTTACACGTCAGCATATCTTTTTTTTTTTTTTTCTTCCATCTCGTTTATTCAAGATATACACATGCATTAACATATTACATAATTCGGATACGTATACAAAATATAAACATACAACCATACATACACAGACACAGGTATATATATATATATATATATATATATATATATATATATATATATATACATATATATATACATACATACATATATATATATATACATATACAAAAAAATATATATAGCCTACGTATAAATAGCGTAAATATACATACACTTCCTTATATATACCCAAGTACAGATACATTATATCAAAACAATTTAGTAATTTCCCTTTAGTTCTCCAATCTATCCAATTTTAGCAATTCGAGTGATTACGTAATTACAAAAGTTTCACCTCATTGGTTTCAAATAAAATGTCAATACAAATCAAAACCTTCTGACAATACCCTTTTGTAAAAGTACCTAAGCAACAAACAGGTGCTGGTTACCAACCAAAATAAAACGATTGCTTCAGTAAAAGCTAGAAAAAGCAATTGGTTAAGAGAAAAGGCCCAAGCAGTGAGCAAAACAACCTTTCAGTTCATTAAATTTCCTTAACTTACTCATCGGAACACAGGGCTTGGAGTTTATGTGTGTTTCAACCTTCAGAATAAATTTCATTTTATAAAAGAATTCAAAACACTTTGGCAGAGTCTGATTTAACTTACAATTATAAATATAATACTTACAGTGAAGAAGTCTTTTTTAGTTAATATGAATTGCCTCCCGAAAAATAGTTGTTCACAGTCTAAAAGAAAGCTAGCAGGATATCTACTCAATAGAGAGTTTGAAGCAATTTTATGTTGTTCAGTCAGAACACCCATGCTACGATTAAAGGATAATACCATTAGGGTCAACTTAAGAAAATGTGTGGTTGAGTATACATCATCATGGTGTGTATGTTAGTATCCTGGAATGACACTACACACTGTTTCTAACGTTTTCAAAAATTCTAAGAGGTTGGAATACCCCTTCACTAAGACCCATAAGTCCCCAAAAGCATTTGGTCAATGAGGAATGTTCCGGCCCCACCCCCAAAAAGAAAATGCAATTGTCGGTAACCTTGCCGATGTAATCCACGTTGAGGTACTGTATAACATTCCCTCCTCGCCGTAACTTTACGCAACCAACAGTACTCAACATATTATATATATATATATATATATATATATATATATATATTATATATATATATATATATATATATATACATATATTGGTTGTGACTTGATTTTTCTCTCTGAATTTATTTCTTCTGTACTTTCCCTTGTGTGAAAAGGCTATGCCAGCACGTGGGATTGATTTCAACTTCATGATCGAACACCAAACACAACTTTCGACCTACTTATTCCACGTTCGATCTACCTAACTTCGACCTACCATATATATATATATATATATATATATATATATATATATATAACATTTCATATACAATGCACCGACCTTAGGAAGAATTCACGATAGCAGTTACAGTATTCCAGGGGTAAAAATAGAATAATTCCAACAGATTTTAATAGAAGCCTTAGATGTTTAAATTCCACTGCATTCATGTAGATAAAGGCTGTTGCCTTTGAAGCGATGCAGCTTGGAAACTGGGATGTTTGAGTTTGTAAGGTGTGTTTTCCATCGAAGAGCAACCTATTGTTTTGCCATCTCAACCGGCCTTTCAAAAGAAACCCAATGTTATCTAAATTTTTAAGGTGGCCAGACACCCCATATTAAGTTTTGATGAAATAGTTTCTCCACATTTGTGGTCAATTAACATCATAAAACAAGTGTCATTCAAAGAAGCAGTTCATCATAATAATTTACTGTACCATGAAGAGTGTGCTAGCTGCCAGGCTTCCTGAATTCTAATGATGACATCTGTCTGATCAAAATGAAGATGAAACTTTTCAGCTGCACTGTGAATCTGAAATAGCAAAGAGTTGGAATGAGTAATATTGCTTTACACTGCTGCAAGAAAACATTTAATCCTGACAAGTAACAACTTTACTACGATGCTAGCTATATCCAAAAATTGCAGAACACATTAATCTCTTTCCAGTATCATAGTTACTTGATGGCCTACCACCAAAATGTAGTTACTGTAGCGATGCTCGCATATGGCAGCGGGATTGCGTGATTCCCATACTTTTCATACCAGTCCATAAGTTCTTAAATCGCATGCAGGTGTATCCAACCTCTTGGGGGGGGGGGTTAGACATTGTATCGTGCAAAATAACAAGTCCACCCTTTGAAATAAAACCCCGCCTAAAATGTATCGGAGGGATATCCTACCTCATGTCAAATTTTGATGTCTAGTACCAAACAGTAAGTAAACTCAAATTTGACAGGAGTTCGAAAAACACTCACTTCATGTTTATTGAACAGAATCATGCATTTGGCCCAACTTAATGTTTTTGCAAAACAAAATACAACTGCAGCTACTGTGATAAAGTTACACACTTTTGGTGTCAAAGGCCTAATATAGCCAATGGAAAAGTCCTGACGCTAGTGAGTCTTCTTGACGCTAGCCTAACTTTAGAGGCTATACTATTTGCTTTCTTCTCTCATGTCTTTTGTGTTTCTCGTAGCCTTTTTCTTTTTCCTTTGAAGGTCAATAGCTCCTATGAACATATAGGTTGCTAATATAGGCCAATTGGTAGGTATCCAGACAATACATCTAACTTACATTAGGCTTAACAGTTATATACCATACCTACCAGTTTTAAATGCAACTTTGGGGTTTTTCACAAATTTGCATTCCATTCCTTGAGAGCATCAGTCCATCGGAAAGGTTGCTTAGTTCTTGTAAATAGGCCCATGGTAGTTAAAGGTCATCTTCTATTTCAATTGCACCCCTGCTCCTGATGGAGCAGTCAGATGCCTATATATCCTATATTGTAATTAAACATATTGCATTGTGACAAGGGTTGACTATAGTAGAGTAACGTTAGGCCTGTGATGTATGATACAGCAAGCGGTCATATTCATAGGTTCAGTGGCCTACTGTAGGCCGTAAGGCTATTAGAGATACTGCATACAATCGCTATTTTTAAGAAAACCTATTAGACATAACGTTAGGCCAAGGCTATGATGGTAAATCTTATTAGCTCCAACTTAGTGGACTTCTTTTGATCAAAGAATATCCTTTCGACAAAGAAAAATGCCTTTAGAAAGACGCAAAACTGTGGTACTCAACTGGTGTCAGTCATTGAAGAGTGGGATTGATCCCTCGATGCAAACAAGCAAACTGATGTTTTTCGTACTAGACTTTGAAGCTTTTGACTCTGTGCCTTATGAACTACTCACAATCAAGCGTTTTAATCTAGGTATATCTTAACAGATTCTTCAGTGGGTTTATGAGTTCCCCTTTGATCGTAAACAGACTACTCGGTCCTCTTCCGATGATGATGTGTCCGGTGTCCCTTAGGGATCTGTCTTAGGACCCATTCTCTTTTCAAGCGCACATTCATGATATCGTTCATATTGCCACTTCTAATTTCAGGTTTTTGTTGATTATTGTGTATGTTACTGAGTTATTCATAATGCTAGTTATTGTCGTAAGCTCCAGGATGACATTGATAATCTAGGTCTCTGGGCCAATACTTGGGGCATGAGATTCCAGCTTTCCAGGTGTAATGTTTTTATTTTTGCCAGCAACGAGAACCATAAATATTTCGATTAGGTCCTAAACGGCGTACAGTTACTCAAGGTTGACTCTTTTAAGTAGTGAGGGTTTTTATCACTCGTAACCGTAGTTGGGTATGCCTGCATTTATGGTCTACTAAGTTAGTAGGCTACTGGTTAAGGTTCGTCTGACATTACAGTACATAAAAGGTGAGCTCACAACATATATATGGCTCATTCCACCGACGTTACGTGTGTTACGTGTGTTACAGCATTCCACGTGGAAATGTTGACAACGAAGGAATAGCCAACTGTCTAGAAAATATTTCATTTGTGGAGATAGGAGTACGCTTTAGTGAGATGAAAATTTTCAGTTTTTATTTTCTTGTCAAAAGTTCTATGAATTAAATCGAAATTTCAAATACAAAGCAATGAACTTATTAAAACAGAAACTGTTTGTTTATAACAGTATGTATTGACAAAATCTGCAGATTTTTATTTTCCTTAAAACTAAATAATTGTGTACTACGTGTGTTACAATATTTTGTTACGAGTGTTACGGTCTCTGAATTTCTCCTGAATAAAACTTAAGTCACAAAGGTTTTGGAGGCTAAACACAACCATACAGCCTGTGATTGACACTAGAAAGACAACAAAGTACAGGTCAATGGTGCTGCCCTTACCCCAATTCCAGATATGGATTGATATCTGGATATATCTGGCTAAATACAGCCTTTATATGGCCATATCAAGCCAGATGTACAACCAGATATTCGCCTTGATACATTATATCAAGTTTTGTATGGCCATATCAAGCCAGATATAACTTGATACAATGCAATTCCAGATATGCAAATAAAGTTTTGTATGGCCATATCAAGCCATTTATAACTTGATGAAATGCCTTTCCAGATACGCAAATAAAGTTTTATATGGCCATATCAAGCCTGATATAATTTGATTCAATGCCAGCCCAGATATGCAAATAAAGTTTTATATGGCCATATCAAGCCAGATATAACTTGATGAAATGCCTTTCCAGATATGCAAATAAAGTTTTATATGGCCATATCAAGCTGGATATAAACTGATAAAATGTCTGTCCAGATATGTAAATACAGTTTTATATGGCCATATCAAGCCAGATATAACTTGATGAAATGCCTTTCCAGATATGCAAATAAAGTTTTGTATGGGCATATCAAGCCAGATATAAATTGATGAAATGTCTGTCCAGATATGTAAATACAGTTTCATATGGCCATATCAAGCCAGATATAATTTGATTCAATGCCAGCCCAGATATGCAAATAAAGTTTTATATGGCCATATCAAGCCAGATATAAATTGATACAATGCATTTCCAGATATGCAAATAAAGTTTTATATGGCCATATCAAGCCAGATATAACGAATGAAATGTCTTTCCAGATATGTTAATCAAGTTTTATATGGCCATATCTAGCCAGATATAACGTGATAAAAAGCCATGCTAGATATGTTAATAAAGTTTTATATGGCCATATCAAGCCAGATATAACTTGATATGCTTGATATGCAAATGAGAATTTTGTTAGTTTGTTTTATGTTTTATTTGATTTGATTCTTGGATTATGCTTGTTACAAATTAAGACATGTTTTGGATACAGCATTACCTTCCCAGACATTGCAGTTATTTAGTGGCTACACGTTTGTAAATACCGCAGTATACCAAGTGACCTTATACACATGATTTGCATATTTGGGCGGAGCTTGTATCTAAACCTACATTTTTCATGATTTAGGAAGTTGAAAGTAAAATATGCACTACGCAGTAAACAAACTTTAAAG
Source organism: Holothuria leucospilota (assembly GCA_029531755.1). Lineage (NCBI taxonomy): Eukaryota > Metazoa > Echinodermata > Holothuroidea > Aspidochirotida > Holothuriidae > Holothuria > Holothuria leucospilota. The sequence goes on from CM055970.1 coordinate 22,935,393, forward strand.
TCAAATACGTAATAAAGTTTAAAATAAGAAGCCCATATCACTGTGCTTACATAAAATAGGAAATTTCAAGACATTTTTCTGTTCACTGTTATGAAATAAGTTGAATTTATGTACTTAAGTCAGTCCAACCCAAAACTTACATTAAATTCTTCATGGAGCTTTTAAACATTACCTGCTGGTGTTGAATGTCCAGCACCGTTGTTTGCTGATATTGAAAGTCTACATGAGCTTACCTGGCGCAGGAGTATCCGTGATCACGACGGCGGAGCTCCCAAGTGGGACCTGTTCTATTCAGCCAGTCTAGAACGGGACCACTGTCGGGTGGTGTCAGTTAAGTCGAAGTTTGTCCCTTGGGGACGTTGTTACTCCTTCGGGGAGCAGAACTCCTTCGGGAGTATTGTTTGGTTTTCGCCCCTGGCTCTTCGCCAGAGAGTCAGGGGACTTTTGGAAAAAAAAGGTGTTGAATGTCTCCATGAGGAGTGTGGACTATTAGTCCTACCTATGATTCATAACTAAAGCAGATTATGGTTTGGATAAAATTTTATCTGTGCCATATAAAGACTTGATCCAGATAGAACTTTACCTGGCCATATATGGTTTTAAATCTGGATCTGGGTTAGATCTGTGTTATATCTGCCCAACTTTTTATCTGATCTGATATAATTCCATATCTGGTGCAGATATGGGCCATATATGGAAATATATTCTGCTCATATAAGGACCATATCTGGTCCAGATAAAATTTTATCTGTTCCATATAAAGACTTGATCCAGATAAAACTTTATCTGGCCATATATGGCTTAGATCTGGTTCTGGCGTTGATCTGGGTTATATCTGGCCCAGCTATAAATCCCATATCTGCATCAGATATGGCCCAGATGTGAAATCCATATCTGGCCCATATACGGAATTTCATAACTGGCCCATATCTGGAATTGGAGTAAGGGTGCTACTGTACTAATGCACTGTATGAACCACAACCTGCTGGCCCACCCCATGTTACGTGTTACATATAATCAACAGGCATTTACTTGGCCATTGAATCCTATAATACGTACATAGTAGCAAGTACAGTTGAATGTTTCATATGGAAACGTTTACCACGAAGATGGGTTTTTAGAGAAAGTTAAATAAATAAAAAATAACCATACACTGTACTAGTCAAAACATGACTTATATTACTGACATGTAGCGTCACGTGTGTTTCACCAGACATAGTGGAAATTCTACAGTGGGCTATTTCGTTGTAGAAAGTTCTGTAAATAGAATTTTAACTTCAAATATAAGGCAATACTGTTAAATAAGAAACTACTGAAAATAAAGTTTATCATTTCGCAAAATCTTCCTATGCCAAAACTTGTCAAGAGTTGTTATCAATACCAATTAGGTGCTCATTCAAGCATTTGTCAATAGCCCTAAAGGTTGACATTTGATGGCAGTTTATCTCAGATAAAACTGAAAGGTGATCTAACCTTCAACGACCATAAGTAATTTGATCCTTTTTTTGCCAGTACTAATTACAGGGCAGGATTTGTTATTTTTTGTAATGTAAACCTCACAGTGCTGGGCTACTGTTGTTCCAGAATAGTCATCAAAGCTTTCAACAAAGCTGCTACTCATTGGAGCAACTAATTGAAGTAATGAACAAGTGGTCGGGTACTTTAATTGGGAACCGCAGTTTTTCCCTAAAACTGCGGTAGCTATGACTGATTCCAGCAAAGGCAAATTTTGCCTAATGTGCTGCAGATAATCTCAATAAGGTTTCATCGATCAACACTGGTTCCCACTCTCCACCCAACCCCCAAGCCACCCAAAACCCCAGGTGAAATGAACTGAGAAAGACACTTGTTTGTAGTCCTGAATGTAACTAAACATCATGTTAATGACAAAATAAAAAAAAAGTTTATTATTCACGGAGTCAGACTGGTTTTAGTGTAAGTACGCAGTGGCGTACCTACGGGGGCATGAGGGGTCACGTGCCCCCCCCCCGACAAAGCCGTGCCACTCCAGGTGCCCCGTACGGAAAATTTTGGAATGTACAGTTATATATATATATATATATGTATTAGTCCTATGGAGAGAGAGAGAATTCCGAAATTGTGCCCCCCATCAAGGTTCGTGACCCCCAGTGCCCACTGCTCAAAAAATCCTCGCTACGCCATTGTGAGTACGTAGTGACTCTGTTATAGCTTTGGTACACCGTGGCCATTGTAATTATACTTACGGAGTTCCTATCAGACTAGTCATTCTGATCTCGTTTGCCCACAACTGTGAAGCTTTCAAGGTCAGGGACAAAGTGAAGATTTTTCTAGAATAAAATAATGAAAATATAAAAGCAAAAACCAACCAAGACGTTTTTACATAGCACTACAAATAACGTCCAACGTTAACAGCATCAGAAATACGCTATTCATTACGGGATCTCAATACATGTGTATGGGTATCTAGGTTAACAGTTTTTCCTTTATCTCCTCAACTTTCTGACATAAATATAAATTAAATGGATAGATTCAATGTGGTGTTCTCGGTTTGCCGTGTCATTTCAATATTTAGGAATTGTAGGCTACACTATTAAAAATCGTCTATGCTCTACGAAAGGCGGGGCAGCGTTCCTGGGGAACTGAACTAGGGGTGACGGACGGGGACATGGTCTCGTCGGAAAAGGCATCTGTCTTCGCCGGTAATGTTTCCTTCGATTACTTCTATTAACCTTAGTTTGAAATCGTCGAAGGCGACCAATTTTCCCCAACGGTGCATTTTATTAGGGAGAGCAGATTCTTCAAAACCAAAAATTGCTCGCCAGCCTTCCCCCAACTCTACGCCTACTGGCAACAGACGGGGCTGGTAGTTGTTGCCCCGTTGGGAGCTTTCTCCGAGTAGGGCATATCCTCGCCCCTCACCTAGATAGGGGATGTGGCTTTCCCTTTCACTGGGTTGAGGGGGGGGGGTGGAATAACATTTGTCCCTTTTCTGTATATAACAGGATTTTGGTCAATGACTGGTGATAATTCTCTGTTGATATTTGTGAGTGCATCATTAGTGTGACGAGTTGGCAAGTATATACTTGAACAATGGTAAAACAGCTTCATGCAAATACGGTTTTCCTGAACCTTTCCTAAAATACATTACACTGCTTCGAGGTTGTATAAAGAAGGTTCTGACGGGGATATACCCACTTCTTCGCACTTTCCTCTCTCCCACCACAATGAACAAGCTTCGTTCGGATTATTGTCTCATTTGGCTTGGAGGTCTTAATATAACTGCGTAAGGAGCCGAAAATTCTTCTGCATTATTTTCCTACTTTTTCTTTGCAACTCAATTTAGCATCTTCATTTTTTCGTCACAATTCGCATTTGAGCATTTAATGTGAAATTACTACCCGATGGTGGTGGACTCTAATCCTGAGGCGTACATGCAAGATTTTTAAAGGGTGTGAAACAGTTTTGAGACTGGCATAGACCCAGGCCCGAAACTTGGGCGACGTAAAGTTAAGGTGGGCATTAGTTTCTTAGCAATTACATTAGCTCTGCACTATGCTACAGGGGCGCCAGGTTTTACCAGATAGAGAGGCCAAGCTCCCCGATGGAGAGCCATTAAGTCAGAGCTCCTACAAAGACAACAGACACTCCCGACAGGATGTTAAACGCAGATTGCCAAAAACTGAAAATTTGGAATTTTCCTTGAAGGAACTTGAAAAATTTGAATTTTTATTGATAAAATTTAAAAATTTAGATTTGTGTTACAAACATTTGAAAACCGTGGTTTTTTTTATTGCGGGAAATGTTTAGTATTTATTGAAAAATGCGCCCTTTCTAAGGGCAAACTCAAGCAGATTATTGGGGCGACTGACGGCTGTTTGGATTACGTATTTTATCGTACGAATTAAGGCTCCCCCTTTTAGATACTGACCCGAAGAAAACCTTAGGCATCCAGCTATGACCCAAAATGTCTGACCCAACACTCACCCAAACCCCCGCAAGAAATATTACTCAATTGGCAGGGAGTCAAGGGTTTGGAGATATTAGAACCCATTAGTTAGGGGGAAACTCTAACATAGCAGCACCTTATGTATATCAAAGCCCTGGGTTCGCACCCGGAAGTATGAATATTTAGGAACCTTTAAGCGCGACTTCCCGTTCTGGGGCCTTACGATTCAAATATACTGCAAAATGAATTTGTCAGCATTTTCATCAGAAATAAACTAGACAAATAACGACCTACAGACAAAAATGCCTGGAAGGCACGAAAATTTGAACGTATCAAATATGTCGTTACAAAAGTAAAGTGGTTTGGGCCGGTTCGTCCCCACCGTTATCCCCACCGTCATCCCCACTAAACCTTCATATGCCTGTAAGAGCACTGACAATGTGTCCACGGCAGCGATCATGCCCTGAGAAAATTTAGAAAAGGAACCACCGTATGTAATTTCCAGGGCTCTAACAATCTATAATCATCCCCATTTGCATCCCTGCTGGCTATGATTGTGTTAGCCTTTTCGAAGAAGAAATGTGTAAAGTACCCAATGTGCAGTGATGAACAACAGATAACATTACATAAAATACCCATGTAAACGCGATACGTCTTATAGAGGATAGGCTCAATTATCAACCAAACGTGCCGTTAATGACAGAAAGTTTTGTCTGCGTTTCTCTGGTCTCTTGTAAGTCATATTGGAAGAAAAAAACTTTTATATCCTTTTCTTTTGATCTTTTTTTTTTCCGATTTCTGAAACAATCTCGCCTCCCTCTGACAATTCTTTACAACTCAAACAATCATTATGGGTCTTAACCCATTGGTTTGCGATCGTAATACATTATTTTACCTTGATTTGAGGCAATTTCAGGTGAGAAGATAAAAATGAAACATTCAACTATCTTCAAATGGCATTTCAAGCGCATTAAAAACACAATCAAAATTCTAACACTGTATTTACAAATCTTGGAATTACAGCTGTTCAAGTTGATAATGTAAGGGACTTTTATGTAGGAGGGCAAATGATGGTAGCACATTCATGCACAAATAGTCTAAATTGACTGCCTTGCAGGCAATATAAATGAGAGAATCCATCAACAATGGGTGGGAGCGAAGTGCGCCAGATGGAGACGTTCCGTTGTTTTATCTCAACTTCAATTGCAATGATCATCAATTTCATTTACATTCCATTCACATTTCTCTCGCCTGCTTGTCCTTTCCTAATTTGAGACAAATCGCTTGGAGAACGACTGTTGCTGTTACTAGGGGTTCCACTTTCCTATATCCCAGTAGAGGTACGTCCCTGCCTACGTCTATATTGTAGTTCAGAGAGCAACTGTTGTTTATCCGTCCCATTTATCTCCCTTCGCTTCCAAGATCAAGAACTAATATATTAAACTGTGGCCCCTTTTTCCACATCCCATTTCATTTTACAACCAATAGCTTTATTAAATGGTTCTTCTTAGTCTTAGGAAACTAAGTAAACGTGTCCACTAACATTATGATCAAAAGAGAATGAGCTTCGACTCACGTGTATTGGTTCGGAGAGTCACCATGCAACCGATTCCCATAGCTTGTCGGGTGCGCCATGACACCTTTGCCATGGATTCTGGTAAATGGCATTTAAAAATAATAAAGAGAACTTACAGCAGACAATGACTTAAAGAGACATTGATACTTACGAAAACAATTAATCTAGACCTTCAAGAGGAAGCGTCTCGGTTGGTATCCATTTCTAATTCAATCGAAGAATGTACGAGATGACCAAGTCTGCTAAATAGTTGGATCTTGTAGATTTATAGACCACGGTGTAAACAGTGCATGCAAGCAATTATGGTATCTATAATCTAAATGAACGGGGTGCCTCAAAAATTGTAACACGAACCTACAAAAATGGCGGAACAGGCAAGGATAAAATCACACCAGAGTTGATAATATAGCAACACAGCTTTGGTGGAATGATGTAAGTGTATGAACGATATTTCCCATATTATTTGTTCTTAAACTAGCAAAGGTCCAAACTTCAAGTTCCAATATGCTGACCACAAAATCTATTGGTTGACAAATTTTTACTTAAAGACAGACTGTCATCACCCCAAAGTGTATTTTTAGTGTATGTATATCAAAATTCTCAGTTGGTGACTGTTCTTTGATTGACATCAAAGTTTGAAAATTTGAAAGACGCAGAGTAGCTCACATTCCACACAAGGCAGAGAGAGTACTTTTATTACATTTTATAGCCTTGTATGCTCACCAGGACATGGCCTTAAGCAATAAAACAGGTTTATTCTTGCACAAGGAAGAGCCTCATACAGTTATGGGAGGAGCTAGAAGATGCATAGTTGGGAGAATTGGAACTGCCTGGGATCATGAAAATTCCCCTTTAATAGGCGGGTTACCCTTCGTTAGTCGTTCGAATATTAAGTACAGTTTAAAGGAACTGTGGGTCGAAAAACCAAAGATTAGTGCATTACGTTTAATTGCTTTCCTTACAAAAAGATTCTATAGAACCCTATGAAAAATTTACAGATATTCTTTGAATTTCTTGTAAGTTTTACATAAGTGCTGTAGACACATGTTTGTACAGACACTTTTAAAGAATTTCTGTGAAAAAAAATTAAAATCTGTGTAAATCTGCATTCTTTAAAAACTTTTAAAATTTTAATATATCTAATATTTTTAACATTTCTATAGCATTCACAAGCAACGTATCGTATGTTGCTTCGGAGGAATGGTGACCTGGCAGGAAGAGTTGCGTTATAGTATATGTTGGAAAATGCACATGCCTTATGAACCTAGATTAGTGCTCATCTTGTGTCTTTTACCGAAATTAAAAAGAGCCTCAAGCTCATCCAAGTTAACGATACGTGTAGAAGACTGCATTGATTTCGTGCAAAAGTAAATAAACTGTCTCAGCAGTATATGTGACGTCATGCTGTAGAGCAAACATCGTATCCATCTTCACCTGTCCTTAAGACAATATTGGCGAAACTCCCGATTAGTTTTTTTTTTTTTTTGCCTTTTTACATAAGCGAGAACAACTATGCCATTGAGAATAGAATTTTCATACTGTGGTTATTTGCGCTTAGTTTAATAGGTATACAGTAAAGGGTTGGGGTTGGGTAATATTTACGGCGTGGACCAAACTGTGATGAAAAAGTTTTAACTTAAGAAATTCCAAAGTGTGGAAAGCACGCGGAAAACATTGGGTGTACAGAATAACTTTTGCTCCCCTTGATGTCAAAAGGTAAACTGTCCGGTTGACTGACCACCGTCTGGTGTCACACTCTACCCTCACGTTAGAACGAAGACTTGAAGATATAAACAGCTGACACAAAACTAGAAGCACAGATCATAGAGAATTAGATGATAAAGTTTACAAGGTGAAACACTGGAAACTCTCTGGAGAAATATGGGGACCGGGTAGCGGGTTTCCCTAGTACCACACCAAGATTGTAATGGCACCTTGATAATGTAAATTAGTGAGAAAATGTTGCAGCAATAATCGCTTCGGTATTTTCAAATGTGTGTTTTGTTTGTTTTCTTTTTGAAGATCATATACTTTGCTACCATCTCTTTAGACTAAAATTACAGTTTATCTCTCATGTATCAGATATGCTAAAATTAGATTTTTGTATTACTTTAAAAAAATTATGAAACATACATAAGCTGTTTGTCAAATCTTATACTAATCGAAACGAAACCAAATACCTGTCTGAAGTCCATTTTACGTGTAAATTATTTGCACCTGAAGAAATACAATTAGAGAGCCTATACGGTGCTCTCAAGGTGCCATACGACATGTCACGAAGGTGAGATAATTTTTCTAACCATGTAAGCATCCTGATTGAGGGAGTCAATTAGATATGGTGAGATAATTTATCTAATCAAGTTGACATTCTTCCCTCAGGAAGTTGACATGCTGACATGATTTATCTTGCCAAGACGATATCTTAATTTAGGGAATCGCCTTGGCATTTATTAAGTCGACATGGTGACAATATCAAAACAGCTTTATGGAGCGCCATTTGGGAACATTATCATTTATGTTACCTTAAGAACTGTGTGTAGAACGACCAACAATGGTGAATATTGTTGACCAATTTTTGTATTACCACAAACAATGGCACAATTATCTTGGGCCGTAGCTAGAGTGGTAGTAGGGGTGACACTCGCATTTACTCATCTAGTCGACAAAATTCTGCACCAGTGGGCAAAATGCATAAAAAGTGGAAGAGGAAAGGAGGACATAGAAAGAAAAAAGTGTGAAAGAGGGAGAAAGAAAAAAGTCCAAAGGCAAGGGGTTAGCGAGGAGTATAAAGTGGGATGATTGTAGTGCTCTGGCTCTGAAATAACACGCAAGCCAGAAACAGAGAAGAGCAAAAAAGGGCTTATTATTTTACCCTTTGCTTAATACTAAAATATCTCACTTTGATTACAGCTTAAACCATATGTTTTGAATACATACATTGTATGTATCACTGTCTTGAATGGTTGACTTGTCCAAAGCCTGCGTCAATGATGACTGCAATGGTAGTACAGTAAGTTTTCCAGTTTAGTTGGGTTGCCAGACTTTTCGAAGTGCGGCATTAGGTGCACAACGCACAAAGGGGGGGGGGGGTACACCGTTATGCAGAAGTAAGTGTCGCTTGAGGCCTGTGGCGTAGTGCGTGGGGTGTCCCGGTGGGGGGGGGGCGAAGTTTCCGAAAGATCTGGTGTTTTAACAAAACTGCAGGTATTAGAATGCAGCATTGACCTGTCTGCAAAATGAATTAGATTCGCACTAAATCAGATATCTGTTACTGCTGTTACAGCTCCCTGACCAATAAGATTTCCAAACTGTTTTGAGATGGGTGCGCCTCGAAAAAGGGGACATTTTTGTTTACTTTTTAACTCCTTTTCATTTTTAAAAGTTATCCCTTACGTTAAAATTTATTCCTCATTTCTCTGGTCTTTCTTCATGCCCATCATTTTTTTTTCGAGCTATTCATTGATTTTTCCACCACTTGACACTCGGCGGCTACTTTACTGAGAGGGCAGAGTCTTATATATATATATATATATATATATATATATATATATTATATATATATATATATATATATATATATATATATATATATATATATATATATAGCACCGAAGGTGGATCTGGATACTTCTGAAAAACATTGGACTTTAGAGAAACCCTTACATTGGGGTACGAGCTAGCCGTTTTAGGGAAACCTTGCTGTCCGAAAAATGCCCGCTTTGTAAGCTCTGCCTGAGGTTTTCAGCATTTTCATTATTCAATAATCGACAAAAAAAAAACCTGCAAACGAAGGAGGCCGGTTAAGATTGCCCCCCCCCCCCTCCCCGTTTCACGTCTGGTACTGCGGTACTGCACGGAAATTCTATACATTAAATTGTCATTATTCATGAAAGAAACTGTCTTGCAAGTAATTCTCCTCTGAGGAGGTATCGCTGCATTCGTTTTTCTGGCGTGGTGCTTGACCACGCCTTTGTATCGGTATGACAAGCTTTTAAGAGTCCTCATATGGCATTAAGTGGTCATTACAAGAGGCAACAAAAATGACCATCGTGACAGATTTCGAAGATAGAATTGACCAGCTGATAATCAATTTGAAAAAGATAGTGGATGGTAAGGGGGAGGATTCATGGCCGCAGTGGTCCCAGACCCCTTACAAAATGGATGTTAAGACAATAATTCATTATAATAGTCCCGGTATTAATGACGTGCTTTTTAATAAAGACAGCCTACATCGCAAAAAATTAAAGTGCTTTTGATAACATTGTTCAATTTTAACCCCATTGCCAGGCTATCCTTTTGTCCAAATGTATGTAAAAGGTACGTTTGTGCAATATTTTTTTTATAATTTCCAACATTGGGTGGATGCCTCTGGCCTCTGCCCCCACTCTGTAGTCACTGTTTTGTGTATATGATAAAGCATTAATCCACCACGATAAGTTGTACCAAGGGTTTACAGGTTTTTGTTCAGATTCTTCAATAGGCTCCCGACATCTCGCTGTTTCGATGTCTCTCATAGTTCCGTTCCCCATATATAATGATCGTTCAAGCCACCACCCCCGGGTCCTTACTAATTAGCAATATGCAGCCCACACGATATCCTTAAAGGTAGGGAATCATCGCCTAATCTCATAGCTCGTAAGGATACGATATTACGATAAGCGATCCGCAATTTTGAAAATTTCATCGAAGAGACGGGGTTGATCTAGTTTTTCCCTCAGTAAGTACAGATTCTTCTATGTGTTCCATAAACTTTTTCGTTCTTCACACGCTGTCTTATTCCACATCAGATTTTCATGAAAATCACTTAATCAGCACCAGGCACGTCAAGTATATACGTCTATTGTACAGAAGATGCCTTGTCATGGAATTTTATTACACAGAGATTTTCTTCAACGCCCCTACCAAACATTCGCCATCCTTCACGCAGTCCTCAGTCCCTTCCTGTTGCCCCTGTGGGGGCTTCGGTTGCCACCTCTCCGTAGGAGAAATTGGTCCCCTCGTGCAGAAAATCCTTGAGACATCAGGGGGGGGGAGGCAGAGTTTAGCTATAGGGAGAATAAGACCGTCACGGATAAGAATATGAAAAAGTGAGGAAGGAAAGCTACCAAGTTATCACTATTTTAGGCCCCCCCCCCCACAATTTTCAAGGGGGTGAGCGTTGCCATCCAATTTTACCGACTTTCAAGACCCATTGTGCCAACTGACGGTGCACAAAGGACGAGTTTATGGTGCATTTCTTCAATGTAGTTGAAACTCCTTGTGAATATGTCAGAGCTTGTCTATGTCATGCCCACACTGTACATGACTTGGGGCCTAGGAAACCAACCAAAGTTAAGCTGACATTGCGTCAGATTAACATCTGGGCCACCTGGGAGAGGGGCTGAGAAGCTCAGAATTCCAACATTTAAAGTAATATTTGACGGTTCTCAACCGTGGCTAATGATAACTTATTGAAAAAATCTTCGAACTGAAAATTATTGAGAGAGCCGTAGACCCGCCCTGGACATCATATGAAGTGGAGGCCCTAGAGATTTGAAGTGGAGATAAAAAGTGGGCAAAAGAAAATATAAAGAGAAATTCACGTGAAACGACCCAGCGGCACCGTATAATGCGAAAAGTTCCTCCATGGTACGAGAGGTCCAAGGCATTGTCCAGGACCCGAGGGAAAAACCCCCAGAAGCTCTGAGCTATTTTCAGAATTATGGGCATTGGCATGAATTAATTAAAATATCTTACAAGGTTTGATATGTATTAAACTTGCCACCAAAATCACAATTTGAACAATTTTTTAGACTAGCCTAACGCGCAGATACAGTCATTCTATTTGATGATGAAGGGGAAAATGACTGAGGAGCATGTACGATGGTAGGGGTTGCGTGGGGTTTAAAAAGTTGTATAATCACTCAAGTTACTCTGCGGTAAGAGGGGGTAATTATGCAAAGTGTGGTGGTAACAGTTATGAGTGGGCCCTTAGCGCGCCGAAAACAATCTCACGTTTTAAGACATTTTAGTTATCCATTTTATTTATCCCAAACATTGCATTCGAGGCTGTTTCTAATGCAGACAAATAGCTTAACGCTGCATATTTTGGATGTGTACCCGATTTAGTGGGAAAGAGTGGGGGAAAAGAAAAAAAAATGAAGGGATGCTTTCTCAAGTAGTGTTAATGATTGATTTATAATTGATACATTTATTTGGACGAATAACGCCACCTGACAAGACTGGAAGAGAGTGACAGACTACCGTATCCCGCAAAAATATCATATCGAATCTTTCTGTACACTTTCGGTCAACGAAACGTCACAGAGTGAAATATAAAGTAATCGTCGGTGCGCGAAGCGTGCGGATATTATTGGTTGTAATCAGGGCCGTCTCTAGAGGGAAATGTTGGGCGTGTGACACACCCCCTCCCCATTTCAGTCGGAAGGGGGAAGAGAAAGGGAGGAAGGAGAGAGGAAAGGAGGAAAGAGAAAGGAGGGATAGGAAAAAGAGAAAATGAAGGAAGGAGGGAAGAGAGTTAAAAAGAGAAAGAAGAAAGGAAAGACGAAAGAAAAAAGAGCGCGTGTGTGTAGGGTGTCGGGAGGGGGGATGGGAATGCATGTGCTGTTCACAACTTATGTCATAATATTTTAAAAAACCCGTTAACAACACATGAAACAAAAATATATTCGTTCTGCGGAACAACACCTCAATAAGCTTCCTAGGCATACCAAAAGTTGTTCATATCAGTGTGATATCGTGTCACGACAAAATTTTACACGAGTCGACAAAATGAAGGAAAGATGACAACGGAGGGAGGAAAAGAAGAGAAACAAGGAAGGAAGGGAGAAAGGAAGGAAGAAAGGAAGGAATGCACTAACAGAGAGCAGTCGGGCAAAGTTTGATTGGGAGAAGTCTAGACACCCAGTTCCACCATACTGACGTCTAGATCGACTTGTACGGACACCCCATTTGAGCTCGAGTCAAGTAATTGGTTACTTGCAAAAGGCCTACACGCATAAAATGAATAGTGGGAGATAGCAACTCCAGTTATGACTCCCTGTAATCCCGCTGTCTCCCGGTAGACGTTGAATCGCAGTTGAAATTTGTTTTAGGGTGTAATTTTATGAAGCCTGAGTCTACAACGTATGGGATCAGGGGCCTATGTCGATCTCCCCGTTGATGAAGTTTTCCAATTTTTTTAATTTTTTCGCTAGCCTTAGTTGATACTATAAAGTATGTTATCCCCGATAGTGAAACTGTTTTTGCCCTCAAGGAGGGCTTATTCTTCTATAAATCCCTAAATCATGTTGGCACGCTTGGTGCTCTTTTTAATTTTACCGCTGTTTTCATTTCCTTTAAAGTGCCCTTCTATATAGCCAAACTGTACACAGACCCTAATCTAGATTTCACAGATAGTTTTCACAGTGCAAAACGTGTTATCATCGATTTGGAACAGCCACCTTGGCAGCTGATGTATTTTACGCTTAATATGAACAACTAAGTTTTGCTCGCTTCACGCGCAAAGCATTTCCTAAAGTAAGGTTTTTCGGAAAAACACTAAATCAGCACTGAACTTGATTCACTGAAATATAGGCATATATTGTACACAATACATTTTCATGAAATGTTTCTGTATGGAGATTTTCTGACCAACCCCTTTCTCACCAACTTTTGCAACCTTTTCCGAAACCCATTGCATATGACAGGGGTATCGGGTGTTGCTCCCGTCACACAAATTGGCATTGGACAAATTTTGGCGGCACATCTGTTTGGGATGCCAAAGTTTCTCCATACTCATGCCACACGCAAGGTAGACCCAGAATCGCAATGACAAATTTTGTATCAGAGTGCAATTTCCTACAAGCTGGAGCGTTCGGGATTCAAAATTTTTTCCATCCTTCTGACGCACGTGGGGAAGATATTTACTTACTAGAGTGACAAACCTGTGTTTTTCTGACGTAAATACTAAGTCCCCATCAGAAGTACCCTTACAAGAAAAAAAGTGTGGCATGCCACATGTGAACACACGTAATAACATGTGGCAGAGCATATGAAAATACGTAAGGAAAAAAGTGTGGTTATGCGTGGTGACACATGTGGTATTGGAACCAATCTGACACACAGGACCACGCTTTTCCCTGCATGATTATCACACCTTGAAATCTGGGTCAAAGTGGGGAAAGCTGTGTCAAGTTGTCCCATGTGGCAAACTAGGGCAAAGTGTGGCAAACAAGGCCAGTGAATGAAATCGAACTATTGAATTTACTTTACTCATCACCACACTTCTCCACACATCTCCACACATCTTTGCCTACTTTACCTCAGTTAGCCTCCTGTTACATGTGTCAAAGGGTGATTTTCGGTTTTCCACACACTGCCTCATGTTCAAACTGTGAAAATGCTAGTCAATGCATGGCACTTTGGAGAAGTGTGTCAACGGTTTATTAATGACACACATTGTCACATAAAAATTCACAGGAATTTCACGCCTCTCCATACCCCACCATAGTTTTGCACAGTTCGACACAGTATTTCACGTGTGGTATTGGAACTTTTGCCACACAATTTTTTGTAAGAGAAGACCGGGATCTCCGGGATCCACATTGGTCTTGCGTGAACAGCATGAATAGCTTTCCAATGAAAATTCTGGGAAGCGCCCCCCCCCCCCCCCACTACTAATATTATTTCATACAATAGTTGTCCAATTAGTCTGCAAACAGTCCCCTTTAAAACTGCCTACCCGCTGTTCCCAATTAAATCTGATATTTAAAAGATATCCTCCAATGCAATATATTAGACTCTGGTCTTCTAAACTGTTTTGAACATGCAATATTTGTCGGTGCGTTTACCGCGTATAGTTAATCGGTAATTGTATCAGTACTTCTGTCTACTGGACATACCTGAACAAATTTACTATTTCAAAGCCCCATGCAACACCCACTATCATCTGTCCTCCCTACACCAAAAATCGCCATATCATAAAATCGTCGACCGTCATAAGTCCGAGTTAGGCTAAAATTAAAAAAATGGTTAAAATGTTAATCATTGCAATGTGCTAAGTAAGCACGTATGGTCATTTGAAGGAAATTGATAACTCCATTCAAATGCCCGCACTATTATTCCTCCACAATTAATTTGAAAACCTTGAAATTGGACCATCATGTTTAAAACTTGCCCCCTCCCCCGACCGACTTGGTCGGTTAATCGCCTGTGTTTTAGTGTGTCTGACAGGTTTTCTGAAAAATTATGATGTGAGATGTCTACATCCATGCATACATACCTATTTCTTCTCCTTTCTCATCCCTCTCTTATTCCCTCTGTATTTTACTTTCTCGGTTTCTCCCCCTCTTCATTTTTTCTCCTCTTTTCTTTTCTTTCACCTTCTTTTTACTCCTTTCCCTTTCTGCATCTTCCTTTTTTCTTCTTCCCTTTCCTTTCGTGTGATACCAGTGGTGCAGAACGTTGCCAATTGAATGGGTGGGTGAGGCAGGGTGTCAAACCTCCTTCTAGCCATATCCCTGGGCATCCGTACGATTGTCGTATAATTCAAAAACAGTCGGTCGTAATGTACTCTGGTTTTGGTCGTGATATACACACCGTAGTACCTCCAAAGTGGGGCCAGCTGGCATTTGCCCTCTCCTCCCCCCTGTCTCCCCCAAAATGTCCTTCCTCCACTTTCCCCAAAATGAAATTTAATTTTTTGGAGTTCAAGAAATAATGAATAATTATGCAAAAGCCTACCGTTTATGTATAGAATTGGACACGAGGACCCACTGTCACTTTATCAGTAATTCAGGGGAAAAACTGCAAAAGATGTTCTCAAGATTGTTATGTGACGCTTTGAGGGTGTATATATTTGTGAAGCATGGCATAATTACAGGGAAATGTATTCAAGAATTTTGCATTCAACATCTATTTTCGATGGCTATGTGACCACCGCGACATGAGTCAATAAACTGATTTTCTTCTAGTCCAATTCTATTGTTATACAAGATTGCCACTTTTCCTACCTTTTAAGAGACCACCCTATAACAGATGAGGATAAACACGTACAAGCTTCATCTTACTATGTCCGTTAAGTTTAAATAGTGGGACCTTAAAACTTGTACTGCTGCAAAGGAGAATGTTAGTCCCCTGGATCCTCATCGATGAGGAGCCAAGCACCTCACCAGAGACCATAAAGTGATGATACCTATGAGAAGAAAAATACTTGCACATTTTGTCTTTCTAATTCTAAACATCAGAATTTTATGCCGACTTTGCGCAGCACTCTCAAAGGGCACTACCCCCCTTGTTTTGACTGCTTTTAAAAATGTAAACAATCTCTATGTCCTTATTTTTATTTTAAGGGTCGACGAAATCGCATACGAGGGCTTTCTTCCTAAATTGTACCTTTGCTCTGCCAAGGAGCCTCGAGAGCCGCCCAGTCCTACACGTTGTTGTGCCCCTCCGGCGGAACGCTGTTCCTGCTAATTCGAAAAGCAGTGCTTGTGCTCGTATAAGAACGATGCATTACCCAAATGGCGTTCCATAAACTTGGTTTTACTCTGTTAAGTATCTCACTATGCATAAGTTTTTACCTAACCAGTAACATATTTTCAAAAGATGTAAAGAGTTCTGCTTATTTTTATAAGTCCCCGGGGACTTAACGTGCCGTTTGTTGTGTTATCGTATGTGTGGTACGCTGTTATCGCAAAATTACTCGTCATCGGTACTTTTACTTGAGACATCCTTTACTTCAACAACACATATCACCTAATGCAGTGGTTACCAACCTTTTCCGCTCGTTACCCCCTTTCATTTCAAAGAACGATGGTCCAACCCTCTCCCCGCCCCGCCAGGAGAAATCACGACAAATTTGTGAAACACGTAACTCCGACATTAGTATCAAATACTATAATCTGATAAAATTTATGAAAGTTTAATAAAGTTGCATTTGGGTTTAAAATGCGAGAATTGTAATGCCCTTTAATTAATAGGCACATAATAAATTACAGAGTAATCATGTCAAAATCTAAAATATTATCCAAATAACATTAAATGAAGTGATATACTAATTTATAGGACCACTCTTGTCATGACCAATCCGAAATTTCAATATCATTACCTAGAAAGTAACGACCTACTGTTATCTAATAGGTATACCACCCTTCCTTTTTACCCCCAGGGCTCGTCTCAGTTATCCTTTCTTCCTTCCGTTTAGTCGTGGGAGAGACATTCAGTTCTCTATTTTAATTATTGTGTTCTCATTTCCGTCAAGCACGACACCCGAGAAGTAATAAGAATCTCCCTAGGACTGTAGGACTAGTGACCCTGAATACCAGACATTAGGTGTGGTCTGTAAAAGCCTCTCTGATTTGTCGTTATTTTAACTGATGGCTAGATC
This sequence comes from Holothuria leucospilota, assembly GCA_029531755.1. Lineage (NCBI taxonomy): Eukaryota > Metazoa > Echinodermata > Holothuroidea > Aspidochirotida > Holothuriidae > Holothuria > Holothuria leucospilota. The sequence continues at coordinate 22,952,265 of CM055970.1, forward strand.
ACCCAATCAAACAAGTTATGGGCGTGACCAAGGAACACGTGCACGAGCACTGCGGGACCACGCTCGCAGGAGAGCAGGGAAGTCCAGAGACAGAGGAGGATAGACTACTGAACAAAACAAACATCCCTTCCGTATTGTCTTAAGCTAATAATTGTTAAGAACATACTTTGTATCACTTCTTCGTCGAGAAATCATTCCAAAATAAAATGGACAGAAACTAGAATCATGATTTTGGACTTCTATTATTTTTCTGGAGTGAATCGATCCCCGTTGCACAACACTTCCCCTGGACACGTCCTTAGGTCACTATATGGTTCAGACTGAACCGTCTTTGTACCGTTTGTGGTGGTTCCATAGTCTCATTTGCCAATATACTACTGTTAGTGCCACAGGAATAGATGAACTTGACCAACTGAATATAGAAAACATTCGTATCAGTGTATTATGTACTAGATTAACACGTTTTCTTTACTTTGAAGGCCCTACACTCCTTAGCCGAAGGGCTATTTCCGGTGATTACGGATTACTTGTTTAAGGGAAAAGGGGAGGGGGGATTAAGGCGGCGTTATGGTTTGTACCACGGACTTCTTATATACATGGACAGAGCATATTGCACTAACGTCCTATGCGTAAATTGTATCCACCGTACGTACACGAATAGGCTTACCAATATGGCTGCCTGCTATAGTCTTGTGTGTAAAAGTTTGGACTTGCTCAAGTGGCACAGTATCGACAAATTGTGTGAGAAACTTGTAATATTTTCGAAAGAATGCAAGCTCAGGTCAAATTCAACAAATAGAATGGAGGACTGTGATATTGTTCTTCCATTCATACTGATATTTTGTCTGAAATGTTGCAGATTCCTCGTCAAATTGGGCAAATGGTAGTATCCCGGCAGCCATCTTGGTTAGCCAAAATTTGTTCGAACGGTGGCGACCGTATTGATTGCGCAATCCTCTGTCCATGTATTGAAGTCCGTGGTTTGTACACTGCAAAGAGGCATGGGCGCAGGTGCATTAAATAGTAAGTGTGTCATGTTCCTGATCGGTATCCTGGCATCTTGAAACCCGAGGACAGTGTTTGTGGGTTTGGTGATCAGTTCTGAATTTGAAAAAGTATTGCTTATGTTTCTTCTCTCCCCCTACCCCTCTCTCTCCTCTCCCCCTTTTAAGTATAAAACCTTCGGTGAGTTTCTTCTATATAAATGTAACTAAGGTACAAAGTGTATTACAACTGTACCCAAAATAGGTCCCGGATTTTGCATGCTCACGGGGAGGATATGTCCTAATACTGCTTTGACGCATTCCATGCATGTTCATATTATTTACAGATCATAATCATTTTTCCAGTTTTTGGTAATGTGTAGTTGTGATTTTTCTAAATTGATAATTATTGTCATGATGTAATGATTTTATTATGTATTGATGTGTACAAAATTATGAAGAACAATTACCTGCACATGATGGGGGAGAAAGAAGGAGTACCACTCTTAAAGTCTCTTTCCAAAGGCTGTGGGATATGAAAAAATCGGGTTCAATATAATTTGTCACAAGGTAAGTTCTTGCAAGTCTGGTGTCGTTTATGAGTAAAAGCTCTACTTTATTTGGAAAAAAGCAGCACTCCTAATAATAATGGATGCATATTCTACAGGCATGTAATTTTGTATCGTAAGGGGGGGGGGGCACGACTTTTGCCAACCATCTAAGCGGAGCGCCGCCATGTGTTGGCGAAGAGCGTACTGAGAGAAACTGGTTTTTCATACCTCCCGCGTGGTCGGAAATGGCACTTCTCACGCTTGACTGTGGCTCCTAGGACTTTCCCTTAAAGAGTTGGTTTAAAGGAAGAGGATTCAAGACAATTTTGAACACATATTTCATTTTCGGTTATCATGACTAGCACATCCCTGTGGAGCACTGCTGGCCCCCCAGTTGTGATTACCCCAATGAATCCGGTGTTATTCACATACTGACATACAAATCAGTGGGCAGGGACGTATCCAGGACTGTATTTATGGGTGCCAAAATATGCCCCGCCACTATGTAAGCGGAGCGTCACCATGAGTTGGCGCGGAGCGAACTGAGAAAAGTTTTGTAAACATGCCTCTCAGATTGCAGGAAATGACACTTCCTGGGTATTTTAAGTTGCATTTAAACATTTCAAAGTTTTGATATCCCATGTTTAAGAAATTTACAAGTGAGAAAATTTTATACTATAAAATATCATTTGTGAGAGAATAATTTTGATTTCAAATTACTTCGAGCTTTTTTTAGTGTTTGTTTTAAAGGCGTAGTAAGATTACTAAGATTTTTTTCGACTGGAGGGGTGACTGAACGTTGTTTCCGACCGCCGTCCTGGGGTCCCCCTCCCGTTTTGAATTTTTTTTTAATTATTTGAGGGGCCCTAGACGCAATTTGGTGAAATATTTTGCAAAAATTTTAAGGATCTATTTTTTCCCATTTCAGTTTTGCGACGATCCCTTCCACCTTACATGTAGGCGGACAAGGTAACCAACTTTCTTTCCATCTTGTTTCTTCCGTTCAATTAACATGAAGAAATGCACAAATTAATGAATGAATAGTTATGCATTTTAGGACCAAATGTGCCTTTGTGGGGACCCTAGGCACAAACCTGGGCACAAATAAACTATTTACTTTAACAGGGGCCCTGGGCACAAACTAAAGTGGGGACCATTCCACTTAGTGTGACCTTACAATTATACACAGCCAAAAATAAGGTAATCGACAATGTGGAATTCCCTCTAATATGCACGGTGGCTACCTCTGACATTCAGTCTAGAATACTCCACCCCCAAAAATACATTAATGTAATTTCGTGTTACATAAATGTAATTTCGTGTGGCCCCCTTTTTGTGGGGGCCCCTGGGCATGTGCCCCGCTGGCCCATGCTTAAATCCGGGACTGACGAACATCATTTGTCAAATTGTAAAAGGATGATGTACATCAATTGTATTGTTGTCACTGGCAATGCCCTGAACATTGTTCAGTGTCTCCACCAGAATTTGGTGATTGTCGCAGATAATGTCATACTACCACCTCAGCTGAATCCCCAAGTCTGCATAAATTTTACCCTTTTTCAGCGCCCCGCGTTTGTATGCGGCAGTAGGGATTCTTTCTTTGCTACTAAATAAACGTGTCGTCCTGGGGAGGGGTCAAAAAGGAAGGGTCCCCTTCCCTTTGAAAATTTTTGTTAATTTAAGGTTGCTTAGATGCAAAATGGTGCTGTGTTTAGAATATTTTTGGAACTGTTCCTATATGGCTGGGAAATGTCCACAATTTTGTGAATTCTAATTTTTAGTTTGCTGAAAGAGGAGATTATGTTGTCTAAGAGAAGTATACGTTGTCAACAAACCTTTTGCATGAAGCCCCCCCCCCTTCGGCTATTTTACTGCTTTACTGCCGTCTATTCGGCGAAAGCTTTTACGCCATAGCACGGGCGTGGAGTCCATGCATTCTTGGACTATTACGAGAATTTTCCTTTCCTTCATTGTGCATTATGAAAGCGCATTTGAGGCTAGCAGTTTCCTGTGTAGGGCCTCCTGGATGCTCTGGGGTCGGGATAACATAAAATGGGACAATAACATCATGGTTATTAACTAATAAGCTTATCTTAATAATTCTGTAGATTATGACCCCGAGTACTTTATAACCATTGCATTTTTACTAATTTTGAACAAAATTCCAGACGAACAGCAATGGGAAATTGGTGGGAGGATGATTATAGGTGCAGGGAGGTGATAATAGATCCCCTAGACTAGAGAATAAATGAAAGGGGTGAAGGACTAACAAGCGCGTTTCGGAATGCTTTTTCCTCGCAAGTGATGTAAGATTTACATCTATGACGAAGATGGCGGGCGAATATGTACCTTCAACCTTCCACATCATGCTACATATTATATTGAAAGATCCCATATTGATGTAAGGATCCAACAGAAGTTTTGAGATTTTTTTTTGTGAGGGGGGGGGAGTGTTGTTAACAGAATAGTTCCATGAATTATTACTTTAAGAATGGTCATGAAATGGAGTGTAAATCGTGATGAATGCGCGCTAAGCGCGCCTAAATTTTTCGTTAATAGGATTTCCATGACAAAACTTGCATTCAGGGTCTCCATCGAGACATTTTCAGTTGTCTAACAAACCTACATGTTGCTTCAAAAGCGAGCCTTTTACCTGATAATTCGTAAACAGTTTTCAACCTATACTGCTGTGCTTCTCGGGAGATGCCATGTCAGAAAATATCATAATGAAAACAATACTGGGGTAAGGTTTAAAGTTCGCAAAGCGTGCGAAAATTTTGATAGTTTGCAAAGGATTTGCAAACTGGAGAAACTAGAAAAAATTTAAAAGGATTACAATGGATGCACATCACTCGGTAGAAAACACACATCACCCAAGCCCTACAGACAAAATGTTATATTCGCCGTTTCATGAAATTTCATGAGGACTTGATTGAAGCCGATTTTTTGTCAACCAGATTCCTTCAGATTAGCGTGAAGTGAAAAGAGCGAACGGTAGTGTGAGGGGTGACGGAGGGGGATCTTATTTCAACAGTTATTCTGGAAACAACCTCCCAAAAAAATGTCCACCTCCCACCGGGACCTCTCAAAAGGGGAAATTGAGGCTCACATCACATGGGCTGCTGATGGTTGTATCCTCGACGCAGTGTTTTAGTTATGACGTTTTCTCATTGCGACAGTTATTGATCTGTGGCCTGGGGGGAGGGTTCTAAGGGGAAGGGGTGTCCGACTCCCTTTTTGAAAATTTTTGGAATTTGAAAGGTACCTAGATCGCAAATGGTGCACTATTTGAGTGGATTTCTACCTATTCTGGTGAGGCTGATTCTGTCAAAATTTACACCAGCGTAGAATTGCTTGTCAGATTGTTTTTTGTGCGACATTTGTCGCCGTTTATGCAACATTGTCGCACAAATAGGGGGTGGCTGAAACACTGCCTCCACGAATCAGTTGGCGGGCTGAATAAGCTAGTCCGGAACATGCAGAGGCAGTTCAGTTACGCACTTAGCTACGCCGCTGCTACCATTTCATCAAACGTGTCATTTCCGTTTCCTTGTCATTTTTCTCTTTTCCTCCTCGCCTCTCTTTACTTCTCTTCTTTCCTCCTCCTTTTCCTTCTTTCTTCTCCTTCCTTTTCTCTCTCTCTTTCATTTTTTCTCCTCCCCTTCTACCCGGGAGCACGTGCCCCCAGTGCCCCCTGGATACGCGCCTTTTTTATTATATGAAATAATTCCTCGTTAATGATGTCAGTACCCGGTTAAAAATCTTATGAACTTAAAGGTATCACGCAACTTATAATCAGGCTATTAATATGTGGGTAACATTCCTTGATGGATCCTTTCCTGCTCAAGGAAAACCCAGATGTGACAAGGCACTACCTAAGTTGAGAATGTAAACAGAACCACTGGTACACTTTACCTGACATTGGCATCGATGAAGAATATATTTAAATTAAGTAGCCATATTTTTTACACATTATTAACAAAATGGCTCAAAAATGGTGGCATATCATCCTGTCCTGTACGTTTTTGTTCCGTATACATAGGCCGGTCAACTTCACCCCTATTGAAAGAATAGATAACGTCTCTAGTAGTTCCCATAATTTTTTCCCAGGAAAAACAACCCTGACCACCAGTTACGCTTTCTATTTCTATGTAATTAGAACCCTTTAATTAACAGATTAAAGTACTAAAGTTTAAGAAAACTATTAAAAAAATACCCTAATGATTACCTTCTACTCTGCACTTGTAGGTGTCCTTTTTCAATGGATTTTAAGCTCTCCTAAATAACGTAACAAATACACAACTAATATAGTCAACCTTAGCCATGATCCTAACAGAATAGATATTATTCAGTATACAGATACCATTATACAAAAGACTTAGACTTTAACTTATTGTTAAGTGAACAAGAAGATCCTATTTGATTGGTTTAAGTTCAACCTCTATGACGGCAAGGAATGCTTGGATGGCAAATGGCAATTGCTTTGAAGAGATCACTTCAGCGGAAACTGCTAAGATGGTTAAATGTATGGATAATCTGGGCCCAAAAACCCCTAAGCAGTACCGTTTTTGAAATAAGTCGTTCACAAGACTTCCAAGATTCTTCCTTCTCGAATACACAAGGTCCAAGGCAACAAGTTGCTTAAACTTTCAAATAACAACGTGTCAGTCACAGATAGTTCATGCAAGTAAGAATGTAAGGGTAAGATGTATTTTTCATGACTTAAATGTCAATAGTGTATTGAATAGCCGTTCCAGGTTTGAAGACCGTACAGCAAACACAGAGATACACACGATACTAAGATAAGTATTGTTGTTCGAATCTCAGTCGATCAATTCTCTTTTGATATGGTGTAACTAGGGTATCACAAATATTTTCAAGCTGTAATTCTTCAAATGCTTCTTTCAAACGCTTGACATTATGTACGTTAACGATATTGCGCACCTTCAGTGTATCAAACAGTGTTATCCCAGGTGTCTCGGAATCATTTCTGATTTGGTCGATCTTGGCTGCAGGGAAGTTAAAATAAGTGGCCAACTTCACACAGTTAGCTTTAGTAAGATTTTCTGACACTCTGAGGGAAAATCTCGCAAATTCTTCTGGAACGTGAAGAAAATTGAATGTAATATGTTTAATATCTCATATGTGACATATAAGACCAAATTAATGACAGTGTAATTCATTATATTTCAGATCACATAGCAATAAAAAAATAATACCAGTTTATTACGCTTTGTTGCCTGATTTGGCAAATGTTAAAAATCAGTAGATCATTAACATCAAAGCATCTCTCTTTTGAAATTAAATGTGTAAAACAGGACTACAAAGCAAATAGATTGCTATCTTGAAACTACTTCAAAGCTATATTTTTAACGCCCTACACCCAACAAAATGGCATTTTCAATTTGGATAACATGAAGATCACCAGGGAATCACCATAGCCTTTATAAATGACACAAAATCGGGATATTTGAAATAACCAAGAAAACCGGAAACAAGAGGGCAATCGATGGAATTAAAATCCCATTACCCCCATGTTCTCTACATACCTTCAAGTTAAAGAAATTAAAGGGAAATATTGCGTTTGTTTTACAGAATATTTTCATATTTTTTAAACCAATATTAATAGATACAGAATGATAGACAATTCAAAATAAGGCAGTATGGTAACTTTCTTTTCAAGAAATAAGGCTCTCACAGGAAGTAATTCGGTTATTTGTTGCATAAAAGTAATTTGTTCACCCAAACTTTCAAAAATTCAAATGATGCAACATCCGTTACTCTTGAAATGTATAATACTTTGAGGAGATAAAACTATTACTAGAGTTTATTGGTGAGACTGAATGGTTTGATAATGATTTAAGGTATTTCCTTTGTATGCCATATTGGTGTATTTTAAACGCAATATTTCCCTTTAAGTTTCCAACACAGTAATGAGCACGTTATGACAAAGACAACTTTAAGGTCATATGAACTTCAACTAAACTGTTAGCAACTAAACTGTGTACTTCCTAAAATTAGCTTTAATATCATATCTACATATCATGATTTCTTACCGGCTATTATGCAAATAATGGATAAAAAAAAAACACAATTTTAGCTCCTTAATTTTAACCCCTTGATTTTAGACATATGAATCAATGATTACGCACAAAAATGTTTTCGTATTAATGTACTTTTCAATCAACATTGAAATTGAGAAAATATGGCTTGAAAGGAGTTGACGATAGATCATTCCTCAAAACTTTGGTAATGTTGGTCTTATAAGTACATTTTGACCTTTAAACTAGCATCTTAGCAATCAAAAAGCAGAGTCGCAAGTTTATGCAATTATGAAACCAGAAAGCCAAAGTGTTAAGTGATTCCTTGACAATGACATGTAAGTCCACTGTGTTTTCAAATTGACATTGTGTCATAAAGTACTGTCTTTACAATTTTGGCACAGAACGTCAAGGATCCCTGGGCATAGATCAAACACACTAATACCATACTAATAACCTTTTGACCTCCAGTGACCTCAAACTACTTTTGACCTTCACTAAATATGGGCCATCTGCATGTCAAGTGTGTGATTCATCAATATTTCTCTGTTAAAGATAGTGTTTACAAAGTTACAACCTTCTGACCTCTGGTGGCCCCAAATGACATCAGACCTCCACCAGAAATGATGAAGATCATTTACTCATTATGGGCCATCCACATGCCAAGTACGAGATTCATCAAAGTTTTCCTGCTTGAAATATCATGTTAACAAGATTTTGAACTTTGACCTCTGGTGATTTCAAAAGACCTTGACCTCCACATAAAACAGTAGGATTCATTTACTCAATCTGGGCCAACTACATGTCAAATATGAGATCCTTTGAATTTTCCCTGTATAAGACATGGTGTTTACAAGAATTGAACCTTTCACCTCCGAGGACCCAAAATGACCTTTGAGCTCCATCAAAAACAATAGGAACCATGAACTCAATATGGGCCATCCATATCCTAAGTATGAGATTCATCAAAGCTCCTCTGCTTGAAATATCATGTTCACAAGATTTTGACCTTTTGACTTCTTTTGACCTCAAACGACCTGTGACTTCCACAAAAAAACATCAGGGATCATTTACTCAATGTAGGCCACCTACATGTCAAGTATGAGATCCCTTGACGTTAGATAGAGTGTTTACAAGGTTTTAAGCTTTTTAACCTACGATGACTCCAAATGACCTTTGATCTTCAACAAAAACGATGAGTTTTGTTCACTCAATATAAGCCATCCACATCTTAAGTATGAGATTCATCAAAGTTCCCCTGTTTAAGATATAGTGTTGACAAGGTTTAAACACTTTTGATTTCTGGTGACCCCAAATGACTTTTGACCTCTACCAAAAAGAATAGGAATAATCTTTCTAATAGGGGCCATGCACATGCCAAGTATGAGATTCCTTAAGTTACACAACTTGAAATAGAGTTATTACGAGCAATTTCCAACGTATTTATCATTTGACCTCCGGTGACTTAAATGACCTTAAACCTTCACCAAGAGCAATAGAGGTCTTCTACTTACTAAGGGGTATGTACATGCCAGGTATGAGATCCCTTAAAGTTGCCCATCTTGAGACAGGGTGTCTACAAGCAAAATGTCACATACACACATACACACACAGTATGACCATCGCAAAGATTTCCATGGCTACGTCAAGGAATCAACAACTTTGCCTGGTCTCGATCTTTCTCAAATTCACAGAATGGGCCTAGACTAATACTCCTGGGTAATTGATTTCTACGGATCATAAATAGGCCTAAGCGCTCTGTTTATGAGTATTCATTCTAAGAAGAATACTTCCACTAAGGCACAGGCGTTTGGAAGATTATATATATATATATATATATATATATATATATATATATATATATATATATATATATATTTCTCTAATTCGGCACTTAGGGGGAAAGTTGTTGTTGAAAAGTCGACCTTAAGGGGAAAAAAATTTTCGGGTGAAATATAAGTTTCGCCTTAACGTTTCCACACACTTTTTCTATAAGAATACGTAAACTTACAAGGGCGCCCTCTTAGATTTACAAACTAGATGCCATTACTTCAAAGTTGTCAAATTTACGGACACCTAGCTGTTAACACGAACGGATGGCTGGCCATTGAAATAACGTTAACTATATGTTTAGACGTTAGGGCGAATTTATTTCTTATGTATTTTATTATCTTTTTTTCGCCCTACGTACAAGCAGATATAACAATTTCCCCTTAAGGTGGGAATTTATTATTATATTTATATATATTTGTAGAAAACATGGTAGATAATATGTAAAGAGTAGTTTTTTTTTTTAAATTACAACGTTTCGGGTTTAAACCCCTTCAATAAGGTAAGAAAACGTACAACTGACAAGGCAAGAAAGATTACACAATTCTTAAGGATACGCTCAACTGAACGTGCGAACCAAAGTGACCTCGAAGGGACAAAGTGCAAGGAACCTAGGACAAGCGTAAACAAAGCACGTGAAAGGGCGGATTAAGGTTAATCGAATATGGAATGGAGGCCTCTTGGAGTGAGGTTGCCAAGAAAGAAAATAGCTTATTTTCTGCCACAAGACGTTCGTAATTCGATTACTTTACAGGCAATAGCTGCAGTGACAGAAAAGTGGTCAATGTTGCAATGAGAAAGGGGGGGGGGGTTGAAATGGGCCTGCAGCTATGGGGAAGCCGTTGAAATTCTTTTGAATGGAGCTTAAATGCTCAGTTATACCAGGGAAGTGTTATTAGCACCTCTCCGGTTATACGGTCAGTAAGTCTGCGTTTTGTTGCCTTCACATAAAGAATTCTGCAATTTTTAGCTCAGCTGAAAGCTTTCAGCTGAGCTATTGCTGTCGTGCACAGCAAAACTTCTACGTCACGGCAAACGTCTGTCACCATAACATTTGCGTTTAAGTGCCTGACATTTCGCTGTTTTTCGTTAGATTTGGCTGAAATTCAGTAGAGATGTTAGCAAAAGTGGTATCTGTATGCTGCGACTCTTTTCGATTAATTTGGCCGCTATTTGACCTCGGGAGGAGGCTTTGTTTGAAAACGTAAAATTCCCTACTTGTCTTTCAGTTTTGCACCAATCTTGATAATATGTTTCATATAGATAGTTCAATTTGTGCTGAACAAATTTAATTTTTTTTTTTCGTTTCTGCAATCATTAAAGGCATGAAAACATCACTTTTTGAAACAAATTCTGGCGAAGTCCCCATGTTCGGGAATACGTCGAGAATCCCAGTTGTTATCATTTGAGAGACTGTGCAACGAAACGAAGTACAAACGTATACTGAACATATATAAATGTACAGGACGTCTCGTGCTTAATCGTGTGGAAGTGTTTAAGCAAAGTGCAGTGTATCGACTTTTGAATAACGTACGTGGGCTACCCCACTATGCAGACTATGTTTGCTCAGCTTTTTGCTTTCCAAACCAGGGATATGACATGAATAAGGAATATACCGTACAGCCTACTATGGAGGCGTTACGTCATGAACATGTGGTGCTGATCTCATTCAGGCGTTTTAATAATAGACTAGCTAAATTGGTTGGATCATGGTTAGGCCTACTCGAAAAGAAATACCGGACGTTTGAAAGTTATGCAAGTTCTTGCGAATATGTGGCCTTGTGCGAAACATAGGCTAGTGGTATAAGCTAGGCGGCAGAAACAAGTATTCAACTTAGCCTGATGTCTGAATGGTTTTAGGAGTTTGGCTTAAAGTTTAAAGAGAATATATCCAGTCGCCTCAAGTTTCAAGTTATTTGTAAACATTACCTTAATCTTTCAAATTTGCTTGTATCTCCTTTACAAACATTCTTCTTAACATTTCTGGACAAAAAAATGAAAGGTAAACAAATGACTTATCCTCCTTAATAGCAAATTAGTTTATATTTATCGCATGAAGGAAAGAAGCTACTCGTGAATTGGGATACCGGCTCGGGGTACACTATTTCAAGTTACTAGGGTGAATGTTGTCTAGGAAATGTCGTACGAGGAAAGAGGAACCCACCCCTTTCTTTTAAACAAAGAACATAGCACGTTGATTGAAAATACAAAGCTTCATATGGTTTAAGCTTAACGGTTGCGCTAACATTCCAAAAACAATTTTCGGTTTGAAAAGGAAAACGTGCTTTTTGAAGGCGTGTGCCATAAGTCAGTCTCGGAGCCTGCAGGAATTGTGCAGCTCAGGCTTCTAGTCAAGCGGGCCAAGGGGGCGAATCCCTCTTTGAACATTGTTCGCCCCCTAGCAAGTTTTCAAGTTGCCATTGGCTTAATGGCATTTGTATACATTTGATCCCCTTAAAAATTTTTTAGCCCCTGGAAGCCATTTCGCCCCCATTCAGTACCTTGTCAGGCTACAAGCCTGGTGCAGTCACATGGGCGTCGACACTGCAGGAACCGCCCCAGTCTTGTTCTCCGTTGCCGAAAGCCCCACCAAGTTGTTAAGGGGAAGCCATGGGGGATGATATTTCAATAGCCTTAGACTTAGTATAAGTGTGCATATTTTCCCAACGCTTTCTACGAACTGTAGTTACCCTCCGGCCTGTTGCGACACATTCACGGGTCCTAAAAGCGATCGACGATTTATATACCTGGTAGATCCCAATCATAAAAATGTTATGCAGTAAAATAATTTTGTAGGGGAAAACGGGACTAAAGAGTACTCAGAATTCGAGGCGCGTAAAGAATTTAATTTAGAAATTATCCCTTTATATTGAGCAATTGAGCAGTTTTGGTTTTTCCAAATCATAGTGGCAACACTCATTGGAACTTCTGTCCCTTGACAAGTTCAAGGAATATCTCTGGGGCAAAATATCGCTTTTAAGACCATTAACCATTTGTAAAATTTCTTTGTCGGAAGTTACTATCTGGGTCTAATTATGGAAAACAAATGAGGTCTTCAAAGCAGTACACTCATAAACATTCATTGTTTGTATACTAACATCTGTGCAGTATATAAAGTTGACTTTGTGTACCAGATTTAGTCTTTCAGAGACTTCAGGAGTTCAATACATATTTCGTTGCATTTATATTAATCTCTTTGTTTTCTAACGTACGTATGATCAACATGAGTTACAGACCCATCCAAAATATTGACTGCAGACTTTTAGGTCAACAGGAAAAGCTGAGCGTCGGCAACATTGTTGCGCTTGTTAAAACATACAATGTAAACTACACTAGTTGAAATGCAGGTAAAATAGTGATCTGAAAAGTACTCGAAGGGCCATCAACCCTGGTCAGTCGGTCTCTGGTAACGTAGGGACAGGTGTTGCATCTCCTCCGTTCACATGCATAGGTACCGGGGTTCTGACTAGTGTGTGGGATTGGATGAACGGCACGAACAAGATTATCCGAAATGTTAATTTCCTGTGTATATGACGTGATTGAGAGGTGGGTAAATATATCTTTGGTGGAAGGGTCGAATAAGAGGGTTTTGAAATGTTTGTAAATAACGCGACGAATGGGATTAATCGACAGGTGATAAGGTAGTACCAACGGAATACGGTCGGACTGGTTACTCTTGGGTTTGGATTTGAGGGCATTGTTTCTATCGATGTTCGATATGCGTTGACTAGCTTGAATAGTGGCGTTGGGTGGTTTACCACGGGCCCCATAGAACCCTGACATTTGATGGGAAGCCTCAGTAAAGTAAGAGTGTCTTGAGCAAATTCGTTTAGCTCGTAGCAACTGGGAATACGGGATTTAATCAGGAGCGCGGATGATTTGACGAATAAAAAAAATAATTGTGAGTGGTAGGTTTAAAATAGATATTAGAAGCTATCTTACAATCATTAATGGAGAGTTTGAGGTCCAAAAAATTTACTGATGAAGTAGAAATAACATTAGGTGAATTTCAAGAAGGGATAGAAATTGGGGTAAATATATATATATATATATATATATATATATATATATATATATATATATATATATATATATATATATAGCAGAATAGTAAAGTTCCACGTATACTCCAAGATTAAAATAGAATATGAGAATGAATGCAATAAAGAGCATACACTGTAATTGGTTGATTAGAGGAGTACGAATCTGTGATTTTATTTTGAAATTTTCGGTCCCCCTGGAACCTTCTTCAGCGAAATCTTACAACGAAGTGAGTAACTTAATCAAGAAAATAACAAGCAACGAACAATGCGCTGGAAGTTAGATAAACAAACATAATAGGATTAAAGTGTTTAATGAAAGGTATATTGATCAAGAAGACCGAGGTCTTTGTTAAGTCCAGTGAGATGTGATTGAAGCTTCATTATCCAAATTAGTTCCGTACGTTTACGGTTTTCCGCGCAAACAAAGTTGCTAGCTATGAGAGTTACTTTTAGATTATCAAGGGCATGACCGGGGAGATTGAAGTGTTCTGCTACTGGGAATCCGATAGCATTGTCTCGAATAGACTTTTTGTGGTTATTAAACCTTAGACGGAAGGAAGTCCCGGTTTCTCCTACATAGAGTCCGTGTTTACACAGATTACAATGAAATATGTAAACAACATTACAAGAACCGCAATTAAGGTTGGGGGGTTTTAACGGAAATTTTATGTTAGGGATATGAAACGCGAATTACGCAAAGTTCGTTAATAATGGCGTAATCGTTAGTAACAGTGGCGTACATTGAGTTAATAACGGCGTGATTTTCAACAACAGCGTGGTAAATGTTGGTAATTACGGCCTGATTTTAAGAAACAACGTGGTTAATATCGGCAACAATGGTGTAACAAGGCGGTAAAAGTAGTTAACAGCGGCGTGTTACGTAGTGGCCTCGTACAGCAAGAGGTTAACAACGGCGTAATCCTTATCAATAGCGAGCTAAATGTCTTTAACGACCTAATATGAGTTAACAACGTGAAAGCAGTCAATGGCGCTGTTTCAGTCAACGCAAATGCGATTAACGACGATGTAAATGGGAGCAACAACACGATTGGTAGTAGGCTAAGTCAATGAGCCTATGCAGGGAGCTAGAAGACAGCTCCATGCTCAATGTTCATGAAGCTGGAAGACAGCTACATGCTCAATGTTTCATGGCGCTTGTACTTAAATTAGCTGCTGGAAAAGTGGATGTTTTTTTTTTTTTATCGCAGTGCATTTGAGGATTTTATTGAAGCTTGTACAAAGTCATATACAGATAGAAGGCTTATCAGACTCACAGCTAAAGGTGTGCACGAAAAATTTTACTTGAAGAATAAATACAGCATGGCCTAAGGAGATCCGTCAGGGATCGGGTAAAAGATCAAAATAATGCCCCAACCTCCTCCCCCTCCGATCAGTGTCGTCACCAGACTTTTTTATTCTGGGGGAGCACAAGGTGGCACAACAGTTCGACGAGGGGGCACAACTAGATAGTGGCCGGATGCAGTATGTTGTGTGATCGCCGGCCTGGTGGAGGGGTGTAAGGGGAGGGTGTTCCCCTCCCCTTTAAATTTTTTTTTTTTTTGCTTTTTTTAAAGAGCCTAGATGCAAAATAGTGCGAGATTGTAGATTTTTTTTAATTAACCTTGGAGGTTTAGTTATGGTGGTTTGTTGGGGAAATTTTTTATCCTTCAGTGGAAATACCTTTTCATTGGAAATGTTTTTTGGGGGAGGGGGGCTTGATCAGAGGGAGTGGTTAAAGGGTGTTCTTTTCCCCCTTGAGACATTTGTATGCACGTAAGATTGCTAAGAACAAAAGTGATAGTGTACAGTACTATAACTTTTTAGCAAACTTATTCATGTTTTGTGTGTGCGTGTGTGTGGAGGGGGGGGGGGTAAATTGAAATAAAATTACTTACTTGCATTTTCCATGAACTAATTTCACGTGCGGAAAATCCATATGCAACTGATTGTGGAAGTTACATTTTCATTTTTTTGCCTGATACTTTGGCCATGTTTTTAGTCGAATTACCCTAACCTTGGCAGGGCCTTTTTTAAGAATTTTTTAGGGGGGGGGGGTGCGCAAAAGGGACCAACTCAGGCGCGTGTCCAGGATTTTCAGCAGCTGACAGGGGTCTGGCCTGAGGGGGACGCCCTTTCGCCCGATGGTGCCCGCGCGCGGCGGGGGTCCAGGCACTGGCGTAGGCAGGATTTTGCATGGGGGATAACTACAGGACCTGATCGCCGGCCTAGCTGGGGAAGGTGTATAGGGGAGGGGCTCTCTGAGATATTTTTGTTAATTTAAGGTAGCTTAGATGCAAAATGGTGATGTTTCTGAACTGATCATATGTGACTGGAAATGTTCATAATTTACTGGATACTAATTTTTGGTTAAAATGGCCGTATTGTGAAAGGGGTCTAGAGGAGGAGAGAGTGTTCCCCTCCCCCTGAAAAATTTTTGAATATTTTAAGCAACCTCAATGCAATCTGGTGCACTATTTAGCATCATTTGAAGTCTTTTTTTTTTTCATTACAAAAAATAAAGTTAAAAAAGTTCGGCGCGAGCAGGAGGGTCTGGGCTCCCTCTGGACACGCGCCTGCAACTTAAACAGAACGCGGCGCGGCGCATACATTACAAAGAAGAAAAAAAAATTGCCAGAAAAGGGACTTCCAATGGCTTATAAGAAAATTCATACATTATTTATAGCCTATTTTATTTAGTCTTTGAGTAAGGTCATTTTATAGTACCCCCTTCCCTCCCCGTCTACTTAACATTAGGCAGTGGCTTCCACCAGTGATGCACCCAGGATTTTGGACTGGGAAGCTAAGGATTGTGGGAAGAATAAGCGGAGCGCCACCATTGGTTGGCGCGGAGCGTTCCAGCAAATTAGTTTGGATAAATTCCCCCCCCCCCCCCCAGATTACCGGAAATCTCTTTCCTCGGGCTCTGCTATTAAGCTCCTAGGAACGGTATTTTCAGTATTTTCTAGGATGGGAAACCAATCTTCTTAAAACTGTTGGCAGATTGTCAAAATATGGTGATGTCTGCCCCTCAATATACAAAGTATGGTAAAATTTTTACAATTTTCTGACTGTTATGTGTTACCAGTACGTTACCAGTACGTTATAGTAACGAGCAATTTGCCACACTTCCTTACCTCTGGTGGCTTAAATATACGCCTACAATATTTTCAGCTTACTAAAAAAAAAACAAGAGCTCGTTGGAACCCCCTCCCCTCCTTCCTTTGGTACGCTACTGGTTTCAAGAATTCCAGAAAAAGGGACCAAGGGGGGGGGAATGAGCTGACTAGGGGGCCGTGCTGGGAACTGGGGGGCCACGGGCCTCCCAGGCCCGGATCCAGATATTTTGAGGGGGGCCCAAGATGGAAAATCCCATGTGTACCGAAGGTGCACCACGAGCGCGAAGCGCGAGTCCCTACGCGTGGGGTCCAGGGGCCCGCGTTAGGGCCCCTGGCGGGGTCCAGGGGCGGAGCCCCGGTGGGGGTCCAGGGGGCCAAGCCCCCGGAAGCTCCCGCAATATTGCATTTTTAAGAGCACAGAAATCGGCTCCAGTTCTTATGTCAGTGAGATTTTTTACCTTTTCATGTTGCATGGAATTTGATGTGTATGGCTCAGTATAAGTTACTATATGTACCTGCAGAAGTTCCGGAGAATCTAAGTTATCTTAAAATTTGAACTTGAAATGATTTTTGCCATAATGAGTGTTTTATTTTAGTTATACGGTATTCGGGTATAGGAAGTCAGATGAAACAATTGCGCGCGAAGCGCGCCGAAAATTTGAATTTACATTTAAAACCATTGCTATGGCTAAAGGTGTCAATTCCCTTTTGTGATCAATTAGAAGGCGGGTTCGATACTAAGTTTTCAGTTCTCATAAGAAGAGGAGGGGAAAAATGAATATCAGTTGCTTCACATCCTTACAATACTGGCTCCTCTGAAATCACGTTTGTGCACACGAATAATTGGCTTATGGTAGAACCCCACCGATGAGTAATGCGAATACGTTTGGGACCTTATTGATAGTAAAAGAAGCAATTCAAGGCTAAAAGTGCGCAGATCAAGCGAAAATCAAGAAATATTGAGAAGACTTTGCAAAAACCGTGAAAGATTTCAAATGCCTTTTGGTAAAAAGTGATGAAAATAAATCCATCACTCAATACAAACGTACCTTTCTCCGTAAGCGTAAACAATTGCGCGCGAAGCGGGCCGAAAATTTTCGGTATAGAGCCTCCCGAGATCTCTGCATTAATTGTACACTGAAAAGGGGGGCCAACAGGACTCTCACAACCTAAAATCCATATGGGAGGAGAGATGATATATCACCTTCTTTATGGATTTCTGAAGGTTATACCCTTCAGAAATCTATGACCGATGGTGCCGGCGGGAGTGGGTGATTGGGGGAACCGCAGATAACTGCTAAACCGTGCCTTTTTAGGCAGTGGGATTTTGTATACGCTATATACAAGAGTGGGAGAGCCTTTTCTTGTTAGTACATGAGGGTGCAATCCCAGAAAGGGGTTTAACCTCCCCTTTGAAAAATTTTTGTTAATTTTAGGGGGCCTATATGCAAAATGGTAGTATCTTTGGGTCATTCTAAAGTGATTGTTTGTCAGTTAAGAAATGTCCACAGTTTAGTGAATTCTAACTTTTGTTCGGGTGAGAAAGGGAAGTAAGAGACGGTCAATATATTGTCTTCAAACCTTAAGTCCCAGGAAAAATCATGGGCGTGGATCCATCTCCAAAAGTGGGGGGGGGGGACTTTTTCACATTTGTGAATCGCCGTCCTGGTGGAAGAAGCAGTGGTGGTAGCCAGAATTTGCGTCACGGGGAGGCAATACGTTTTGTGATCGTCGGCATGGGGGAGGGTCTAAGGAAAATTTTTCTAGAACTGAATGCCCTCAGATGCGATTTGGTGCAACAAAAGTGTAGGATTTTTAGGTTATTTTCCTTCTAAAAAATTCGTTTTCCTAGGTATAATTGCAGTCTCTTCCATCATTTTTGAAAAATTGAGGGGAACTTTTTGGCGATGTCCCCCCTTCCAAAAAAGTGAGGGGGACGCGTCCCCCGTCCCCCCCCATGAACCACGCCCATGGGAAAATTGTACACGCAATTATACCTGCGTGGAGTCCACGGAAACATTCTTGGACTATAATAAAATATTTCCTTTACACTTTAAAAGGATATCCAAGGTTGACAGAGAACAGTATAGCGCCTCCCGGGAGCTTTGAATTAGTTACAGTATACAAAAGAGGAACCAACGGGATTCTCACTGTCTACCCGACATCCATATGGGAGGAGATATGATGTATCACCTTCTTTTTAGGTATAGCAAGAGGGATGGTGGACAGGCAAAATTCGTTTCAGAAAAGATTTTCGTCGTTATTGAACGTCGCGGTAAAATGTTTGGAAAATAAGCAACGGCAATAACGTACTTTCAATCTTTCAAATCATGTGCTAGACTAGATTAGTCAAAGATCCCATAATGATGAGAGCCCTGCAGAGAAGGAGATGTACGTTTTAGAGAAAAATGTTTGCATTGGAATAACTTCTTGCATCATAGCTTTGTCAATGGTATATGAAATCGGGTGTAAACCCTTTCGTGTGAGCGCGAAGCGCCCCGAAATTTCGAATAAAATATTAGTCCATGACAAAACCTGCTATTCAGAAACGAATCTTCTGACTGAGAATTCTTAAAAGGCACTTTTGCTCCTTTGTTCCCCCGTGAGTAGTTACCGAAAGCTATTGATAATAAGGACAACTCTGACACAAGGCTTGACGCTAGCGGCGCGTGCGAAAATTTGGAATTTGTCAAGAATTTCCAAAGCTTATGATAGTTTGAGAACAGTATGTGAAAGAAAATGGTTAGAACAAATTAACCAATCATCAAAAATGCATCTCACCCTACACCCCTACAGAAATCTGTAGCTTAAACGACTTTTGGGACCATTTAAGAAAAAAAATCAAGAATCGATGGGGGAGGGGGACACACGTCACCCATTGCCCACTGTGCCGACGCAACTGTCTGCAGAGTAGAAGCCTTTTGAGTTCATTTTTAAACTTTTCCGAGTTTCGAAATCGAATAGGGTATGCACGCCGCTACTTTGCCTGCAACAGCTGGTGCCACTGTACACAATAGCACGTCTCACCTGACAGCTTGTCTTCTGTATTCATTCTGCAAGGTCTGTATGGAGAAAAACTTTGCCTCTCAATCCCTCCAAATTACAAAAAATTTCACTCTTTAACACAAAATTGTTACTAAATTTCAGTGCAGCTAGCCGGGCCCATACCGCATATGTCACGATGTTTACTTATTTAGATCTTAAGTCAAGGATCATTACTCAGCTATTCACCTGTTTTCGAACGTTGTAGCTCTCCTTTCGTTCTCAACCACTTTGAAAGATATCTAAAGAGATAATCCAGCTATAGCTCCACCAACCCCTACAGAAATATATACTTTGAATACGTTTTTAGACTCTTTTATTCATTTTTTGCTCTTAATTTTCTTTCTCCTTTTCTTGTTTTCTTTTTCTTCCTTTTTTTCTCCTTTCGTTTTTTTTTCGTGGCGAGGGGGGGGGGAGCGGGCCCCCAACCCCCCTGGATCCGCGTCTGGGCCCTCCAGTATGTATGTTAAACAAGGCCCTGTATGGAACCACTGCTACCGCACTTCGTTACTGTTCAACTGGCTACAGTGCATGTGTGATCACAGCAGAAAAAAAGTCATTGGTGCTCTTGACTTGAAATTTCTGTGATTGCAGGTAACTGTTTGCCTACGTAGGTTGTACATGGGCGTTACAGACCATCATCTCAGCCCAGTGTTGTAACTAGTCACTCAATTTTGCAGTCGAGTCGAGTCATTTACTACTTTCAATGTGACTCGAGTCGAGTCAGTGACTCGAGTCATTGTATTATTTCAACGAGTAAAATTATGATACAATTGCTCGAGTCATTTCCCTTTTGAAAGTTAGTGACTCGAGTCATGACTCCTTACAACACTGTCTCAGCCTCCTGAAGTTTGCCAAAGGTATAGTAGGCTTACACATTTAACAAAATATTAATTTTGCAACATTAATTTTTAATGTTTTGGGAAATTTCAAAATTAGGGACATTTTTATAAATCGGGGCCACTTTTTAATCGCTCACGGAACGCTGGAATCGGGGACTGTCCCCGAAAATCGGGGACGTCTGGTCACCTTACCGTAGCTGCGCCAATGCCATTAACTAAAATTATATGAAGTTCATTGCGACTGAGAGAAACGAGATCTTAAAAATCCCACTTATTATTGTATTAGGCCTATTCTTAATTCTTCTATAGCCTATGCTAACATATGTAGGGCGCAGCCCCTGCTCCCCGACGGACCGCTCAACTCCCAAATGGCTCCCGTCGGCGGCCTTAAATTTTAGGTTTTTACCGTATTGAGGCAAAGGTATCCATACACACCCTTCGAAGAGCCCCGAATTATTGCATGCTTTGACCAAATTCTCAGGTTCTTCTTATTTTGAAGCGCCCCTACGGGTCATTCTCGCCAGGGGTCTGAAACGTAGCCTACGTCCACCCAGCTAAGAAAAGCTTCTTACTCCCGCGAATGAACAGTATAGTTTACTTCACCCTTTCATTTGAGACCACACCATGCGCTAAACGTTTTGCCGCCGTATGGCATATGCTTCTTTGTTCTTTACCGTGGACTTTGAGTTTCGCAATTTCCCTAGGAACATATTCGGAACCTTCCTCATCTATCAGGTTCTTTCATTTCAAAATCGTTCACTAGGATTCCAGCATTTCGAATTTACTTTACGCGCCTTTTTATTTTTCATCCTGTCAAACATTGGTCCGGCCGATACGGAGTCATTCCGCCTCGCCTCCACATCAGTCGTGTGCTTTAAATATCGCCAATACGGTAAGTAACAGCGCCATTGAAGTTTGCGTTGTTGATGCGAATCGTGTTGTTGCTTCCGTTTACATCGCCGTTGATTGAATTTGCCTTGACTGCAACAGCGCCATTGACTGCTTTCACGTTGTTAACTGCTTTCACTTGTTTACTTAACAATCAGCCTGTTGAAAGCGAAAAGGTCGTTAACGACATTTAGCTCGTTATTGAAAAGGATTACGCCGTTGTTACTTCGTATCACGCCACTGTTAACCACTCGTACCGCGTTTTACTTAAAGTTACGCCGTTGTTACCAATACATACCACGTTGTTTCTTAAAATCAGGCCGTTATTACTAACATTTACCACGATAATAACGCCATTATTAACTCAATGTATGCCGCTGTTACTAACGATTACGCCGTTATTGACGAACTTTGCGTAATTCGCGTTCCATATAGGGATGGTGACCCGCTCTCCCGTGTTGATATGTTTGCATATTTGGCAGCGTTGCTTGTTGCAACATGTATTACCCCTAGTGGCCTGGTCAGAGGTCGGCAATTTGGACTGAGCTATAAGTCTCCTAGGATTTGGGGGCTGGCGTAGCGCAAGGAGAGGGGGATCAGCAAAAAGGTCAGAAAGGGTGGGGTCGTCCTTAAGGAATGCAAAGGATTGTTTTTAGGTACGAGCAAGACTGGGGATAAGGGGGTGAAAATCAAATACAAGGGGGATACGTTTGCTTGAGGTCTTGTTTTTATAGATCAGAAGGTGATGGCGATTCATTAAAGCGGCTTTACGTATACCTTGTTTAATGATACGGATAAGGTATCCGCACGAAAGAAAGTATCCGGTAAGAGAAGAAATTGAACGGTCGTAGTCAGCCGGGCCGGAGCAAATACGTTTGGTGCGAAGGCACTGGCTGTAAACAATCGACTTTTTGAGACTGGCAGGGTGGGCACTGTCGAAATGAAGTAAAAGATGCCTGTCGGTGGGTTTGCTATAGAGGGAAGTTGAAATGGCGCCAGCGTTCACTTTCATCAGTATGTCAAGGAACGCAATTTGAGTACTGGAAACCTCGAAAGTGAATTTAATACTTTCATGGAAAGAATTGATATGAGTTTTAAAGCTTTCGAGGGCGTCTTTGCCGTGGGTCCAAATGAAAAAATATCGTCAATATAGCGATAGTAGTGTGATGTTTTCAAAGGAAAACTAGATAACATTACAACTTCAAATTTATGCATGAAAATATTAGTATGACTGGGTGCCTTCTTTGTACCCATGGCGGTCCAGTTATGCTCCTTATTGCATTCATTCTCATATTCTATTTTAATCTTGGAGTATACGTGGAACTTTAACTATTCTGCTATGTTTGGACCACGCCTTGATGGCGAAGCTCTCCACGCTAGAAGACAACACGAGTATCTTATTCACAAACTTGCCAGGAATAGATCCGTTAGTTAGTTAGTTAGATGAGATTTAACGACACACCAACACGTATGTGTTATATAGTGTCAGTCAACTCAATAAAAAGTTCAAAGTTTAAATTTATTTTCAAGTATGGCTCAAGTTCAAGTTGGGTTTCCCTTTAGTCGCCTCTTACGACAGGCGGGAAATACCGTGGGCATATTCTACAACCCCAGCCCACAGGGGGAAGGAATAGATCCGACATTGTTTTCCTGACCCAATGCAAAAAAAACTTGACATCATTCCTAAGGGGCTCCGCCTGTCTAACCCCCTTAAGGGATACGGAGACCACCACGAAAACATTGCCGAAAGGATTTGCAAACGGGCTTCCAGCCAACTACGTAACATCTCCCTAAGGGCCGCTTACGCCAAGTAGGATTACATATCCAGCAGTATTCAGACTTCTGCTTCTCATATCAAAGACCTTTTACCCCCAGATTTCGACACTTCTGGAGTTTTCAAAACCTTGGACTATTCTTATCAACACCATATCCGCAAGTGCTTCAGCGGAAACTACGCAAACTCAACAGACTAGCCAATGAAGACCCCCTTCTCAAACATCTTGTTGAACAACAGCATCCAGCTGGTAAGTTCCCGACTACGCTCCGACGTACCGGTACTCGTGCTACAAATAACATTATTAATCTTTCTGACCACGAACTGTCGAAAGAGGAAACTTCTGTGCTAGAAAGAGGCCTATCATTCTGCCCTTCCAGCAAATTATCTTCGATAGACCTATGTGCCAACCTTGCCAAGTTTACAAGACGAGTCAGACTTTGGGAATATTTCGAGGAATCCGAAGGCCACGACTCTACACTTAACAACTCTAACATAACCGGCAAACCCAAGAGTAGCTCCAACTGGACCCCTCCCTCCGGACGCAATGTCTACATTGATAACTTAACCAGGAATGCTAAAAGACATCTTGACGATTTTTTACGAAGCCATGCTACCGACGACATTCACACCAATCTTTCAAAAGGGGAATTGGCTGCTATCAAACAACTACGCAGAAACAATTCTATCGTCATCCGCCCAGCAGACAAAGGAGGTGCCGTCACCATCCTCAATACCCAGGACTACATTGATGAAGATGAAAATCAGTTACTGGACACTATGTTTTATGTTCGGATTAATTTTGATCCGGTCAGCATTTTTAATTCAATTTCTAAGGAGCTTTTGGATGGACTCTCATCACACATATCTGGCACGGTAAGAGAGCTCATCCCCTCCCAACCTAAATTGGGGTATTTTTAAACCCTGCCCAAAGTTCATAAACTTTCTAAGGTACTTCATGGTCATTTGTCTTGTAAAATTAATTCCAGTGACCGTATCCCCGATTTCAACACTTTGTCAGTCCCCGAAATTTGCCAACTAGCCAAGACTCATTCCATAAGTGTACCGGGTAGACCCATTATTTCAGGTATTGGGCACTCACCGAAGGTCTCTCGGGCTATGTTGACAGTATTCTCAACCCCTTACTACATAAAATTCCTAGCTACTTACAGGACAGCACCCACTTTCTTAGGATCATTAATAATATGGGTACTCTTCCCACAGAAGCTTTCCTTGTTAGTATGGACGTTACGTCACTGCACATCAATATTCCTCATGAGGAGGGCGTCCGTGCTTGTAAGGATTTTCTTCATGACCACACCTCCGATCAAACACTGTCGTGTGATATATCCAAATTAATTTACTTAATCCTTAAGAACAACTTTTTTACTTTTAATGGTAACTCATATATATATATATATATATATATATATATATATATATATATATATATATATATATATATATATATATAATATATATATATATATATATATATATATATATATATATATATATATATATATATATATGTCGAAGGGTTTGTAACTGAATCGATCATGAATGAAATCGACCCAAGTACTGGCATAGCCTTTTGAACAAGGGAAGAATGAAAGAAGAAACCAGAAGGAAAATTGAGCCACGCGGGTTTGAACCCGGAACGGTCGCTGTCCGGGCGACTGCCGTAACCACCGTGACTAACGTGATTCTCGGCTTGAGCCAAGGTACAAATACCGCACGCTACAATTTTCCCTCCTTGTTACTACACACAATGTGTGAAAATCCCGAAACGGGCAAATTAGATAGATCGAACGTGGTCAGATCGACTGTAAATGTAGGTCGAAGAGTTAGTAACTCATTCGATCTGAATGAAAATCAACCCAAGTACTGGCATAGCTTTCTGAACAAGGGAAGAATGGTTTATTCATGACGTAAGTATCCAGGCACTGGCTGGTAGAAGGATGAATTTTTGATAGATTGATGGGAAATGTGGCTACTTCCTGTTTTCAATGCTTGTTATAATAAATTTAAGATGACGTTTACATGTCCACAGACCTACAACGAACTACATTCAGGTTTTTTCTTCATTGACATTTAAATTGGCTGCATGTACTTGTCTGCCTATTATTTTCCCTTACCTTGAAGCTAAAGTACTGATTTTGGGTGTTGGGTATTTTCGGGTAGACCTACAGTTGCGCAGCCACAGGATGGGGAGGGAGAAGTGCTCAATTCCATAAGAGCCTAGTGTGGAAACTTATACCCCAAGTCGTCGCTTTCCTGAAAAAAATTTTTCAATATAACTTCCTGACCAGCATTACTACTCTCGAAGAAACGCCCTTAGGCGGGCAGTGGCGTCGCCAGACTTTTCGAAGGTGGAGGGGGCACAACGTTTAACCATAGGGGCACATCAATGTAAAGCACTGAACGGCGCTGGAGGCATCACGGTGACGCGAAGCGCTAATTCCTTGTAAAACTTGGCTTCGAGGCTCACCGTAGGGCCCCTTGTGGGGTTTAGAGACAGGGTCCATCTAGGTTTTAGGGAGGCGAAGCCCCCGAAAACTGTGGAGAATTTACAAAATTGTGGCCATTAGAATCAAGCATTTAATTCTCCAGGTATGCGGTCTAGTGGAGGGGAGCCCTCACATTACAGAATTGTGATTAATTTTACGTGGAGATTTGGGAGTTATACACGCCTCTGCTGTGTAGAGTTTCTCAGGACAGACTGAACGGCGCATGTGACTAAACCCTACAGGGTAGCGTCTGCTGGGTCCGACTAGACGGCACGTTCGAACAGTCGGTATATTGACAATTGATGGTCTGAGGCTGGCCTTTTTATATGTCCAAGTGGTCCCAACTCGATGTCATCGTACTTTAATACGATGGCTACACGAGGGCATTGCGAGGGCTTCCTAAGACAATCGTGCAGCCTCTTGTTGCCTTCGGTGGCCGATGTCACCGATGATGAAACGAAGTAAAAAGGAAGATGATACGATTTCACAAGATGCCCTCACAATGGCCTTACGAAAGGGCAAAATTGACACACGAATTCAACGCAAAAATGAACACTCGCAAGGTCCTTCGGCAATTTTGTGGCATGCCAAAGATTTTGTCATCGCTCACGAAGTTGCTCTCGAAGCCTGAGAAACTCCACAGGGGGTCATACGATGGCTTAAGATGCCCTCACAAATGTCACGACTATTTAAGTATTTTGGCTGAGTAAAATAGCGACCATATATATATACCTTATTTGAACGATCTTACCTATTTGAACGATCAGAGCCGAATTTAAAAATTTCCTTTATCGTGTGTCCATCTGGTGTCAAATTCGGGACTGTGTGACGCCTGCAGTACAATTTTTTCACAATCCCCGGCCATAATGTCCGGGGCTCTAACGCTCTCAAGTAGACTAACAACATTGTCAGACCAAACTGTCCATCAACTCTCTTTCACACATCACATCTGCAGATAATACTCTAACTCTGGCAAATTATATTCAAAAGAAGCGATTTTAAGCCGAAATCATGCTACAAACTTAGGCCAGTGGCGAAACATACACTTACAGATATGATATCGTGTGGACGACTCGTTCATTACGCATACATATAATGTACGTAGCGTAGAATCCTTCCTGTTCAAGTGCGCTGTACGATGTACAAAATTTATTATATTTTATTATATATAGTTTTGCACGTACGGACGTACGTAGGTACAAAGAAACTACTAGTCAAGGTACAGATAGAACCACTCGACTATGACCCGCATACCATACATAGTGTAGTGCAGCTATAACCATGCACAAGCTCATTGTCTATTTAAGTATTTTGGCTGAGTAAAATGGCGGCCATATATATACCTTATTTGAACGAAATAGTCGCTTACAGATTACAAATAGTCATCTAGCAGCATATCATGATTGATCTTCTGGATACGGATGTCGATGAGGTAGGATTAGGTTTTAGAGAGCGTGTAGTAAGTATACGTAGATAGGTATGACATCATTTGGTCGATCTGGTCGATCTGAGCTACCGTAGAATGATCTTTAAAGGATATGCAATTTTTACCCCAAATGACTTTTGATCTCCGTCAAATTTTAGGACAAATATGTACAAAGTAAAAGCAAACTACACAGCAAGTTTCAAATTAAACCAAGTTTTACATTCACAGATATTGTGCTTGGACGATTTTGATCCTTTTGACCTCTGGTGACCCCAAATGACCTTTGACCTCTACCAAGGGCAATGGGATCATATTTCCTATATTGGCCATGCACGTGCAAAGTATGAAATTCCTGGAAGTTAAACATCTTGAGAGAGTTTACAAGCAATTTCCAAGGTATTTACTATTTGACCTCTGGTGATCCTAAATGATCTTTGACCTTCTCCAAAAACAATAGCAATCATGTACTAAATAAAGGGCATCAACATGCCAAGTATAACATCCCTAGAGGTTACCTAAAGTGTTCACAAGCGACATGTAATATACATACACACAGACTTCATCACCATCGAATAGATTCCTCTGACTGCGTCAAGGAATCAGAAAAAGAAACAATTTTTAGCAAATTTGACGTTTGACCTATGACGCCATCAATTATTTCCTCACGAGTTTTGATGATCAGGTATTCACCCATCAAATTTAAAGACAAATAGACTTATTGTTTAGGACTCGTTCGCGACACACTTGTTGCCAAAAGTTAGACACATTAGATCTGTAACCTAGTACTGACATTTTGGCCCTTCACTCACCTTAACAACCAAAAGGTATCGTTTTAAAAATTATCTTATCAGTCCTAGCATATCATGTGGTTTTATTACTATTTATAACATACTGGAAGGCACAAAATGGCAAAACACCCAGTTCTTAGGGAATTTTATCTTTGATATGTCACGTCATCAAGTACGCATACACGAGTTCTCTAGATCACATATCTACCCCCTAAGTTTGAACTTCATTGGACTAATGGTTTAGGAGGAGCTCTTGACACTTCGCAAACTTTAGGTAAACTTCACGTTTGACGTTTGACCCCACCTTTAGCAACCAAAAGGCATCATTTCAAAAATTATTCAATCGGTCCCAGCATATTTACCAATTCTGATTTGCTGATAGGCAAATAATGTCAAAAAGCTCATTTCTAACAAATTTGATTTTTGACCACTGACCTTTGACCTGTGACGACACCAATTACGCAAGCAAAAGCATTTTTGAGGTACCTGCCCACCAAGTTTGAACTTCATCTGACTAAAAGTTTAGGAAGAGTTTGTCAAACCTTTTTTGTGTTCACACAAACATGCACACTTTGTACACAAAGACACTCAGACGCTTAGACACTCATACGTATTTCTGCATGATGTTAGGGGAAGTATAATATCTCGTCTTCCTATACATTACCTGTAAGGAATTAGATAACAACCTTACTATTTCATATGAAATTTATAGATTTTCTGCAAATGATTGCATAAACTGTCACAAACTTTGGTGGGTATAGATCCACATTACACTTTCAAATGCGTGCTGTTGTGTAATTAGCATATAATGAATACCTTCCAATGATGATTCTTGCAGAAATTCGGAAGCTTCTGGACGTAAGTTGAGATAGAGTTGTTCCCTTTTATTTTGTGACTTTTTCGAAAAAGAGAGAGAGAGAACGAAATTGGAAACATTAAAAAGCTTTCAAACCAAAACTTCTAACAATACTTATATGACATCGTTAGATACTGCGTAAAATACTTGATGTAAGCCAACTTTAAAATGACTTGAATAGACACCTACTAATCCTTTTCGGTCAAGGCTATTCAGCCTATTCATTTCTAAAGGCAATTTCAGCCTATTCCTTTTCCTATTCATCTCACTCTGAGGTAGGTTTACATGAAGTAGCTCCTTAAATATTGTAGCAATTAAACACCCATATATACTGGTACAAGATGCTACTACATGCAGCTTTGAATGTTTTCAGAAATGTTGCCTTTTTAGGACGTTTGGTATTGTACTCTTCAGTTATTTAACAATTCCTTCGGTTTTGATGTATAACTAACAACTTTGTAAAAATAAATTATTTGCTGTTTGCACAAACGATCTTTATGCAATACCAAAAGGGGGAAATCAGTTCATGATGCAATACCTTAAAGAGGAAGGCAAAAAGGTGTAGTCAATTGAAATCAATAACCCTTACCCGTTTTAACTTACTAATATCCTACCAAGGCCACCATGGTATCAATGTAGGCTTATTGATTTTAATTAAAATTTTCTAAATTTCATGTGCACGATATGACTAAAACTTGAATGTTATCAATATTTGTTTTTAAATTTAAAATAATTTCAAGTTAATTTTATTGCAAAGAGGAGTATGAGATGACTTTTCTGTACTAGTAGTATTCATCACCCTCCTTAAACTACGGTGGTTGAACAGATAGAAGTTAGTGTTTACCAGTAAATTTACCTCAGCTCGTTGACCAGTTTCTGGATTCTCCCATCTTGACTCTTTTGTTACAGAATTATGGTAGTAAATTCTACCATCAGGTGCCTTGTGAAGAGTCCAAGGTGCCTTTATGTTGAGAAATATTGAAAGTGAAAAAGCGATTTCATGAAAGAAATGAACAATTAAATGTAATTTAGGTTGCAAGAATTTATTGTTGCTGACTATCAATATGAAGTACATCATTTCAAGGTTTGTGAACGATTGTTCCTTCAGAGTCAAGACATAAATCTGAAACGCACAATAGTAACCGCTGGGCTTGCCAACTCTAAGTTAACAAATTCTGTTGCATTGAATAAGTGTACCTTTTGGGATGGGATGGGGGTAAATTGTTTGCTTGAAATACATCCTGACTGTCTTTAAATAGAACGTCCAGCGGCTGGAATCAACTTAACACACTTGTAAGGTATCACAACTTAGAAATGTTTTTTTTTTTTTTATAATACGATTTTTCATTATTGTTGTTTCATGACAATTTCCAATGAACTGGTGGGCAAACAATGCAAAAATATTTTAAGTAAATGTGACTTTTGACCTCTGACCATTGAGCTACCACATCATCAATTACGTAAAAATTCTTATGATCACATACCTATCTGTCAAGCCTTTACTTGACTGGACTTGCAATATACGAGCAGATCACCGCACCATTTTTCATTAAATTCAGGCAAATTTTACTGTGACCTACAATTTGACTTCAGTCTCCACCCTTTGTGACCAAAAGCACTTTTCAGAAACTTGCGTCATTTTTCTCAACATGTCAAATGATTTCATAAATATTTTAAACGTACTGACAAGCAACTAATGACAGCAACCGATTTTCAGCTAATCTGACCGATGACGTCTAACCCTTTAACCTATGATGTTATCAATAATATATGCACAAGTTTTCAAAGTTAGGTACCAGACCCAAGAATTTTAAATTTGTTCGGAGCACGCTTCAGGAGTTCTTGACATACTGTTAAGACCAGGGAGTTGCAAACAGACTCCCTGGTTAAGACGGACGCACACTGCACCGACCCGACTGCATCCCGAAGCACCTGAACCCGACGTTTCGTAGGGGATGAGCTACGTGCAGTTATAAACAGTATCGTCGGGTTGTTATCGGATCGTACGATAGCCGAACTCTTCACCTGCCTGACCTAGACTGTAGCCTGCAACTCATTTTGGTTCGAAATAATGGCAGGTATCAACAACAAATCATTAAGTACCCTATACGTCTGCGTTTCTTATTGCGTTACCCGTGTTTTTCGATGGAGACTCTTACAGAAAAATTAGGCCGAAAAGCTTTGTGAGGCAGTAAATAAATGGGCAAGGCACACAGAGGGCATACCAGAACCTTATAAGAGTTTTATTGCTATAATGCCGATGAGCGGCGTCACGTAGACACGATACTGACTGCCAAAGCTTCAAGAATTTGTTTTTCTGTCCACATGGGGCTGTCGGTTTGCTTTTCTGCAACTGTTCCCTGATTTTCTCGAAGTTTGTCAATGGCTATACATTAAACCCCGCCGCAGTTTGGTCAGTAACAGTGTCACACTGCCACGACCAGACTCAACTACAACACAACTCCCCGACTCCACGACGAATGACAAACATGTTTGATATGCCCCATTTAGTCACGACGAGGACCTCCTGTCAGATTGCAGTCCGGTCCGGAACAAATCTGGGGCACACTACACCGACCAGGCTGCGACCCGACAGGTTTTCAGTCGAAGGTGGGTCCAAGCAGTGGTTAGTTACTTCTCTAGTATTGTATGTTTCACTCCATTCAGGGTCCTAAAGCAACAAAGAGTTAATGGAGTTAATGGAACTGAATGGTGCGACCTCTTGAGAAGAGAATATGAGGCAATTCCATCAATTTTCCCTAGTAAAACGAATCTTTTTTCTTGGTTTAAAAACTTATTTCAGAAGTGCTTTATATAAACGTGGAAGGTAAGGGTATAGGTCTGTGGTTACAGCCCACGAGACCGAAGGTTCACGAGACCGAAGGTCCGCGAGACCGAAAATGAAATAGGGTTCACGAGACCGAAGGTCCGCGAGACCGAAAATGAAATAGTGTTCACGAGACCGAAGGTCCGCGAGACCGAAGGTCCGCCAGACCGAAGGTCCTCCAGACCGAAAATTAAATAAGGTCCGCGAGACCGAAAATGAAATAGGGTCCGCGAGACCGAAAATGAAATAGGGTTCACGAGACCGAAATTCATAATCCGCTCGCGAGACCGGAACGTTCATATCAGAAGGGTGGTGTTGCAAGGGCAACGCAATAGTTTGCAAAATGTAATTACTACAGGGTGCCAGTATTAACTTTGAGCGGAGCGTAGCAGTACGGCGGACTGACACTTCTGTCGGTCTCGCGGACCCTTTCTCATTTTTGGTCTCGCGGACCTTTTCTCGTTTTCGGTCTCGCGAACCTTTTCTCATTTTCGGTCTCGCGGACCTCTTCTTATTTTCGGTCTCGCGGACCTTTTCTTATTTTCGGTCTCGCGAACCTTTTCTCATTTTCGGTCTCGCGGACCCTTTCTCATTGTCGGTCTCGCGGACCCTTTCTCGTTTTCGGTCTAGCGGACCCTTTCTCATTTTCGGTCTTGCGAACCTCTTCTTCTTTTCGGTCTCGCGGACCTTTTCTTATTTTCGGTCTCGCGAACCTTTTCTTATTTTCGGTCTCGCAAACCTTTTCTCATTTTCGGTCTCGCGGACCCTTTCTCATTGTCGGTCTCGCGGACCCTTTCTCATTTTCGGTCTTGCGAACCTTTTTTCATTTTCGGTCTCGTGGACCCTTTTTGTTTTTGATTTTCGGTCTCGTGGACCTTCGGTCTCGTGGGATGCCCCCTATTGATGCGAGGTTCCCACAGATGTTTGGAGATGTATCTCTGTTCTTCAGAAAGTGCCGTGATCAGAACAGTTTCGTGTATTATTACCTCAATAATGGTCATAACATGGAGTGTAAACAGTGACGAATAATATTCCCACTAAAAAACCTGCATTCAGACTCTATATTGAGACACATTCAATTGCCCAACAAACCTACATGCCACTGCCATAAGCCAGTCTTTTACCTGTTAATTCGTAAACTTTCAACTGTTTGCTGCTGTGCTTTTCCGAAAGTTGCTATCGGAAGATATTGATAATATGAGTGACACTGACGTAAGGTTGGAAGCACGCGGAGCGCGCGAAAATTTTGATAGATTGCCAACGATTTGCTAAAATTCTGATAGTTTGAGAAACATTTGTGATAGAAAGTGAAGCGAGATTGAAAAAATTCTTACGAAAATGAAGAATAAAAACTTTCCACCATACACGTATCTGTAGACTGAAACATTGGGGGGGGGGGATGATTGCATGGGCCATCCCCCTCTAGTCAAATGTTGCGGGGATATATCCCCCCATCCCCCGGGATTTACGCCCATGGGTTCATATTACACGGTGTTCCCGTAAATTAGTAAAACGTATCCGTTTTCACTCCACGTGGTCCACTGTTGAACGCAGGTCTCGAAACATCGGTGTCATTATTTAACTGTGCCCCAATTAAGATACAACTTACGTGTAATGGTACACTGATAAGACAATATGACAACTAGACAATTTGTACTTGCAGGCAAGTACATATCGAGGCCTGTTAAAGACATAGATATATGGAATTTTTGTCTTATGGGGGTGAGTTGGAGTGAGGGGGGAAGGGGTGCGAGGAAGGTGTGAGAGGAAGGGGGCTATTAGGCCGTACTCTGTTTTTGATGTGGGGATGGGTGGGTAGAGGATTTGTGTAACTCCATTGACGAAAGTTCCAAGGTTCTGTTACACTTACAGTCAATACATTGTGATTGCAAACACCTCTGCTGCAGAAGTAAATGTAGGCCTACCCAAGGCCTATAGGCTATCTTTAGTAGTTTATAGTAATGTTGTATTCCAACATGAAGGAAGGTACGAGACAGCGTCATATACACTTGTGAAAATACCCATGCCATGACGTACAGGTATAGACAATTTCCTTGACATATAAGTTTACCTATAATGAATCCGTGAGCACAATGAAAAATGTTCGAGTTTCCAACGGACGGAGGGCCAAGAAATTTAGATAAAATGACAATTTTGGTTGAACGTTCGTGAAAGAAGTATTATAAACTTGTTTGAATTTCATTTCTCGATCCTTATATCTATGCAGGACGAGATCAATATCAAAATACACAATTCTGCCCAATGCCTATTATCAGTGAGATGGTTGGAATTTAACGCGGTTAGTGCGTTATGCATATGGTGAACGTTGAACATGTATGCATTTAGCGAAATCCCCTCTTTCGCATGCGTAGCTGTACGCTCTGCCAATATGTCCATGTTGAACGTGTGTGCACCAGAAGGTATACCGAGCCACGTAAGTAGTCGAAAAGGCACGTGACAACAACGAAAGTAATCCCTACAATCGAAGCTGTGGCTTCGATTAATTATTTCTGATGCCTATTATTGATGTGGCAAAAATGAGAACCTGAATGAGAACACAACTCTCACAACTTTTGAGTTTCCCCCGAGACTCACAGGGGGCTGCATACTGCACTAGGTGGCAAATCACGATAACAGACCTATAGGGATCTTTCAATCTAATATGTAGCATGATGTAGAAGGTTGAAAGTACGTATCTGCCGTTAAACATTTTTCCAAAAATTTTCATCAGAGCTTCGCCAGTTCGCGTTGAGCCATTATCGGTATAGATGGTGATTGTTAATACACTTATGACGAAAACAGCACTCTGTAACGCTCTTATTAGTCCTTCACCCCTTTTGCTACACCTATCAGGGAGGTCTAATATCACCTCCCTGCACCTATACTCTCCCTCCCTCTCATTTTTAATTGCTGGCAGCTGTTCATCCGGATTTTAGTTCCAAAAAGTAAAAATACGATAGTTGTAAAGTGTTTGGCGGCGTACTCTATTATCATTTGGATGTCAGGTAGTATACGCGTTATGTCATTGCCCCCCCCCCCCCCAATTATTATGATTAATGCAGAGCTTCCAGGAGGTCCTATTCAGGTATCTGCTAGCCTTAGCTGCCCTTTCATAATGCACAATGAAGGAAAGGACATATTTCGTAATAACTCAAGAATGTTTCTGTGGACTCCACGCACACATTTTTGTTTAAAAACTTTCCCGAAATAGAAGGCAGTAAAATAGGCAGAAGGGAGGGGGCTTCAGGAGATTTGTTGACAACGTATCTGTCTCTTAATAGACAACATATTCTCTTTTACCTAACCAAAAATTAGCATTCACTAAATTATGGACATTTTCCGGCCATATATGATCAGTTCCAAAACATCCCAAAGATAGCACCAGTTTGCATCTAAAAGACCTTAAATTAATAAAAAAATTCTTAAAGGGGAGGGGACGTCTTCCCCTGGACGACACCTTTATGTAGTGACAAACGAAAGATCAAAACTGCTGCATGCAAATGCAGGAACGCATAAAAAACAAAGGTGTAATTTACGCAGACTTGGGGGAACTGAGGTATTATTACGACATCATCTATGGTGCTCCCAATCACAAAAAACCTGGCGACGCCACTGATCTCAAGCCAACTTGCAGGTCTTGTAATGATCTCCGAATTCAAAATCCAGTTGTCTGGGATGACCCTATATGTTGATCCCTGCCTTTTTGAGCTTAGCAGGACATTGTTGCTCTTGTACAATTCCAATCCGGTGCAGCTTATCGACGAGTGCTCAAAATATAGCAGTTCCTAAATGTATGAATATACCAATAGCCTACCAAAGAACATTACCACTGAAATTAACCCCTTAAAACAGTCTTCCTGGCACTTCTGAGACATTTAAACCAAGGAGCTTCCGGGGGCTTCGCCCCCTGGACCCCCACCTGGGCTTTGCCCCTGGACCCACCAGGGGCCCTAAGGCGGGCCCCTGGACCCCATCCCCCCAAAGTTGGAAAGAAATCTACGCCCCTGTATGAACCACTTAAGAAAAGACTTGGAAAAAGAAAACAGAGATTTATAAGGAATATAAAAAACACAAGTTAATTACTTGCTAATACTGCCCATAGAATAACCTTGTCAGAATATGCATACCTGGGTAAAAACTGAATTTTAAAATGTGATCTAATGATCCAAATTACACATACCATGGGTAATCTGGACCATCGTCATGTGTAATATGAGCTGTATTGAACATGTGAGTGTAATTTGAGCCACTCCTCATGTGTAATTTGAACCACACTGTACACACTACACATGTTGAAGCTGAGTGGTCCAGATTACACAATAAAAGCCATTACATTGTTATACAGTCTGAGGCTTCTGGAAGTTGGCTCTTTGATGCACTAAGTTAGGTTGAATAAGAAAGCTGCCGAAATAGTGTCAAACAACACGCACGCAAGAATTAAACGGAATTTACATGTCCGAAAATAAGATCAACATGTACCATTTTAGAAAATTTGAAAAATAAGTTTGTATGTAACATGAAAATTTGGCGTTAAGGTTTGGATGTTCTCGTACTGACACTTTTTTAAAGTTGTACGGAGGAATGCTGTCACCTCTTTTGCAACTGTTCTAACTTACGGCGGTCCAAATTACCAATCGATCCAAAATACACAGCATTCCCCTACTTAGGTTCGATAAATGGTCCTGACCAACCGCTCTGAGTATCAAAAGGAAAATATAAGGTGTTGTAGGTATTAATGTGATCGTTTTAAGAGAATGTGTATACATGATCCGGTTAATTCACCCTTCACCTCCTTCTGAATAAGATTTTTGTTTTATTGATTTGTAGATGTTGACGTGATTAGGCAGGACAGAAGAGAAGGGAGTAGGGTTATGTTTAGCTGAAGGTAATCAATTCTGCTTGTATTCTGTTCCTCATGGTATTTTTATGTAAAGTTAGGCTCTGGTTTCCTTTTTTATAGGAATTACAAAAATCATCACCATTTTATTAAAAGAGGCCATAAAGGAAGACCAATAAGTTAATATTGAAATACGAAAATTATTCTGCATTATTTAAGCTTAAAAATACCTATTTTGAGAAGAATAAAAGTTTTCGGCTTTATAACTTTTTGACTCAAAAACGACAAGTGTAAGCAAACCCGGCTTAAATTACTTTTACGAGAAACTCCTTGTCAGGTACGAGCCCATTTTACCTTAAAGTCTTAAAGTTGATCCTCTGACTGCTATAATCAGATTAAAAATCCTAAAATCATTGTTCAAGCGAGGAATGGTCTCTCTCTTTTGATACAGATTCAAATAAATAGAAGCACTGTCTTGCTACAATTATATCACCAATCCAAAAATCAGTGGCTTTGTAGCTTAGCTGGAGGCAATATCCCATCCTAACAGGGAAACTCAAATATTATAAGACGGAAATCCATTACTTTTTAGCAACAGACTTAACAGAGAAGATATTAGAAAATGACTTTCATGAGAATGGAAACGTAGTCTAAACATTATACTTCATAATCTATAAAAACTTTTCTGCCCTCTTTGTTTTCACTTAGAGATGTCCATAAGCCAACCCATGACGATTTGAAATGATCTAGAAACGCTGAACATAATTTAAATTAGATGCAAATTTCATACTGCAGTGCTTGCTACTGATATTTATACCTTGAGCTTTTTCCCCTCTTCTTTAGGTGTCATTTGTAATGCCTTCATTTCTTCGTTCAGTTTCTTTATGATTCCGTTGTTATATGATGGTGCTGTGAAGTGAAGGCAGAAACAATCACACATGTTTACAATAACTCAGGATACACAACCAGTCACAATATCATGTATGTAAAGTTTTAGATTGCAATGTTTGTATTTACAAATACAAATATTCATTATTTTCGTGAACTAAAGTAATTGGTGGGTATATCCACAGGCATATCTACACTGTAAAGCACGCTACAGACAAGGCTTTTGTATTATTGTAACAAGAAAACCAGACAAGAACTCTTTTCCATCAAAATGAAGCTCATAAGTATGAAAACGAACATTCTTATCAATCAGAGGAATATATAAAACATCACCACACTGTTTTCTAGTTATACAGAAAAATACTTCAGGGAGAGAAGGGCCCCACGGACCTGTACATACAAAACAAGAAAACGATAACGAATCTTCCAATAACCCAACTGGAAAGTTTAAAATAGATTCAATGAAAACCTCAGCTTTAAAATACGTTTCTTTGATATGTAAACCGAAAAGAGAATGCATGCGTTTACTACTGCCCTTTTTGACTCTCAAATATAATTTTGTGTACGAAACGTTTTAGTCATAAACTACTGTAGTATGCATTATAATATATTCTAAAATTGGTAAAAGATGACATGAAAGATTTAGTAAAAAACTAGTACCGCATATAACCTAAAACAGTTTTCAAAAACTTCCAACTTAAATCTTTGTATTTTTACGAGGTATTTTGTTATGAGAAGCAACAACAGATTTTCTTACACATTGGTCACATGAGAAAGTTCAGCATATATTCTCTTGCCCACTTCCCTCTCATAAATTTGCAAAACATCCAAAGTACTTTTTTGCAAGCTGCTAGAGTTAGAAATTCTTATACGTTTGACTCATTGTGCGGTTTTAGTTGATATAAAAATTCGTATTGAAGCAGATCCAAATGATGCAAGTGATATTACTCCAGTTATCCTAGATTTCATGCGTACCATGCAGTGGCCTAGCTAAATTGCAACACCCGGTGTCTTTAAATTTGCAAGGGGAAATTTGTTCTCCTGAATTCTCCCCTAGAAGGAGCCAAGCACCACACCAGAGATCATAAGTAGTGATAAATCCAAAAGGAGGTTATGTAGGCCTATTTGCACAAAATTTTCATAAATACTTATTACCAGAATTTCTACTCAATTCGCGCGTTCACCAGGGGTGATAACAGCAAGTACCTTTTTTATAACTGAAAAAAATGCAAGAAGTGTATTTGTCATAAGTATAACTTTAAGATAACCAAAGCCCAGTAAACCACATTCAAGGGAATCTTGCTGCAATATTTTTCAGCTAGCTCCGTATCCGCAGGTGTAGATGCACCTTGAGTAATCTAATATTAATGGCCCTCCGTCAGTGACATGTCTAAAAGATAGTTCTCCCAACATTAATTCATGTTGGGAAGAATGAGTGAATTTATTTGTGGAGCTCAATGAAACCTTAACATGATCTATTTTTCCCACTCACACCCGGCTCAAATCAATTAATTTTTAGCGCGAAATAACTAACAAAAATTGCTAAATTTGAGACTTTAATTTTGGAGATCTGCTACGTGATCATCTACTGCCATTAAAAGATAGTTACATGCTTCACTCTTCATGTTTGTCACAATTCTGCAAATACCCCAGATCCTCCGGGAGCTTCCCTTCCCCACTGGAGCATTGTCCTTTGGCCCCACCAGGGGCAATTGACCCAAATACCTACAGAGGATCGCTTTGCGTCACCACGTTGCATCCGTTTTCTATGTTGATGTTTCCTCAGGTGGAATGTTGTGCTCCACTGCCCCCCATGCCCTTAAAAGCGTCCCACCCAAAGTACAATTGCAAAAGATTGACTTCGTGTTTACATGATTTAAACTGCACGTTACTTACACCTGGTCTTCCGGAAAATTTCTGCGACATGGCGACACAATGGATTAGTTTCCAACTCGTCAAACGCCTCTATTAATCGGTCAACATCGTGGGGTTGTAAAATTCTTTTTTCTGCAAGCGAAAGCAGTAAATTTTCAGAAGGTGTCTCACTACTCAGGATTGCATCTGTTTCGTCCCTGGGTATCTTAAAGAAATTTGCCAGCTTTGTACATTCATCTGTCTGAAGAGTTGATGCTAACTTCTGTTTGAAAAGTCTGTAAGTAAATACCTCGGCCTGTATAAAAAGACATCACAAGAGGCAATAAATGTAAAATTTTAGAGCATCTGTACAGTTTGGTAATATACCTTTTTTCAAATAGGCATTACAAAGAATTATGTGATAGAGTTTCGGTGCGCGTCTGTTTTGGCCACCGTAAAATGCTATTGGCAGAGAAAACGAGTACCAAACTCTATCCTACAATCCTTTGTAATTGTTATTTTGAAAAGTGTCCATTGCAGTGAACAAAACCGATGCTAACAAAAGTACAGGAACCTCCCTGAAAATTAGAAGCATATTGAAGACATTTTTGCAGCTAAGAATTACCTAACCTGCAATTTACACCCTAACCTACTGCAATGTACAATAGGTGATGTATATTCCACTGGTTTTCCACAGTGAAGTAGTATTATAATAACTTCTCCTTAGCATCCATATGGAAAATAGAGGAGCAGACGAACACCATCAGCAGCTTGACCATTTTGAGTCGTAAGAAGTATGTTTATAAAAATGAAAGTATGCCTATCACACAGGTAACATTTTACATTTTGAGATTTTGAATATCAAGCTCTGCCTGCTTGCATGTCCGCTGGTAATGCATGACAGCAGCAGAAGGTATCACAACTTGTAGTCAAAGGTGTGGCCTCTGCATCTTTTTTTAAACTTTCATAGCACAGAAATTGTTATACATGCCACTTCATCATATGGTGAATAATAGTTAAGACAATAAGCTGATGTCATAGAAATGTTTGGACGAAGGAATTGAATATACCAGAAGAAAGAAAAACCTGCAGTAAATAAATCCTGCAGGTATACAGGTTACAGTCTAATACTGTTTTAAAATGTTAGCCAACACAATTAAAATTTCTGTCTAATAATGATACCAGCATGATATTAGTAACAGCAGCAATAGTTCATAACCCGTCACTATACTGAATTTGTTAAACATGCACTCCACATTCCCTTCTTTGAATGTGCTTGTGTACAAGCCAAGGTATCTCAAACTGCGCACTGTGCACACACCTTTGGCAATGACAACTACACCCATGACAATTTGTTAAACAAGCAGTTAAAAGCGTTGGTTATGATGCTGCAAACCCCCAACCTACAAGAAAGCACAGTTGATACCACACCAGGACACATCCTACAGTAAGTGATTCTAGGGGAACTTCTGAGGACAAAGCATCACCTACATCCATACTGTCAAAAGGTCTTAAGACAGGGGAGGTTGACTGAAATATTCAACTTCAGTTTTACATTTTCAAAGATGATTTTGGATGTTAACTTTTAGGCAAAATTCCTTGAGGGGTTGAGGGTTTATTCCCATCCCTACTTGTTCTCTAGCAACTCCCTGGTTTACTAAAGCCCTGCTGCATACTCATGTAGATCTACTATCCAGCATCATGTATTTATAAGCCCAAACATGATTATATACAACATGACAGATCTAAAGGTGGTTTCATAGGTCTTAGAAGCTGTTCTCAGCTGAAAGGGTGGGGGGACATATTAATCTGCATTCTGTGGGTAAGAGTCTGGTCTAAGAGGAAAATGTCCCCCTTCCCTTTAAGAAAAGGTTTGAAGATTCGGGGTCCTTAAACTAATTTCGTGCTCCCTCAAGTTTGCAGTTCTGGGCACATATTGAAACGAATTTTATGGAAAACCTCTGAAGTTTATTAAAAAGTTTGATAAACTTTTAAAGAGTGAACTAAAAGTGCTTTTTCTTCCTTAAAAATGTTAAGGTGGAAGCCTGCCTTACCCTTGCCCGCTGCACCCACCAATGCGCACCCTCGCTTCCTTACCGGGACACGAGAAATGTCCCGGTAGGGAAGAGACTGGAATTGCCAAGCAGCGGAGCTGTCGGAGATCTCAGCGATCCGATGTGGCCGCTTGAGGGCGGGCTGCGGTGCCGTACAAGCACGTGCAGCCGCGCGTGACTTCTCGTTGCAGTGGCCGAATTTCCGGGTAGCGACTCGCAGTTTCGAGCCGCGCGTGAGCTGGGAAAGACGTGCGAGCCGTGCGAGCGGCGAGCTGCCTCGTGTCCCGCTAAGGACATGTTAGTGAGTGCACCCATGCCCCTAGCACACGTTGAACACCGCGGGTGCCAAATTACTTCCCTTCTTCCTATGTCTATCGGTTAGCGTGGGTACAGTATAATGGTAATGCTCCAGAAGTAAATCCAGGACAAATTTATACTGAATCAGACAGTATTTCAGCAACATCTATCTTTACAATACAAGTAAAGATATTCAAGAACGTCTCTTTCTTTTAGGTAACCTCTCCTCTAATCATCCAGATACACTTGTATATAACCCCACATTATGTCAAAAATGGTTTGTACTGAACAATTGATGTTCATTCTCTACTCCCTCCCCTACGGTGGTGTATGTGCTCCATCCCCTACGGTGGTGTATGTGCTCTGCGTATCTCTCAAGCAGTGTCTCTACAAGCCCTGAGCTAGACAAGGAGCTGAAGGGAGGATTAAATACCTTGGGGCAAAATAAACTAAATTTCAAGTAGTTAATGATAATATTTTAACTTCTTGCGTGGCGAAAATTTTTCAGAGGAGCTCCTGTCCCTTCGGGCTTACACCTCTTTCAACTATAAAGTAATCTTATTGAGACTCAGCAATAGCAACCGCAAGGTATCAAATGTTGCTTATAATTTATTTTTCTTCCAATTTTCTTAGCAACCCTGAGAAATACCTTGCAAGCCCTTAAACTTCACTACCCCATTCGCATTTATATGTATTTTAAGTGCATTGACAGCCTATACTGTGCTGTACAATACATTGCGCAGCCTGTTTATGTGGTCACATACTGTCATTACACCCTTATTTTCGTAGGACATGACTATGGATTAGTTAAAATGACTGTGTCCATTTAACTGTTTTACAGCATTCCTGCATCAACCGTTTCATTGTGTCCCTACATGGTTCTGAACATTACATCCAACTGTGCACCACTTTGTGGACTGTCACTGCGTTCCTCTGAATTGTTGTGTAATGTCCCCTACGTGGAGTTGTCATTGTGTTCCACATGCCATTTAGATATGCGTTAGGGGACCAGGGATTACAGGGCTTGCAGTTCCGTCCTCCCTTCCCCCAAGTTCAGGCAGAAACCTTTCCCTCAAGAAAATGATTTTTGGACAAAATCGCGCAATTTCTCGGGTAATGCAGGCTTTTCTGGTGCAAAAATGGCTTAGCCTTTTGCCCTCCCCCCCCCCCACTAAATATATCGTTTATGTCTATCTAAAAAAGGAGAGTGCCCTGTGACTTCCTTAAAGAGAACTTGAAATTGCACATTGTCTTAGAATCACCTACAATGTGATACCAAATGTTGTAATTTTTACATCTTTGTTTCATGTACTTATCAAAATGCTCCATGGAATAAATTGCAGGACAAGTTGTCACTGTGTTATTGTACCAGGCAGAAAACATTGGTCAAATCAAAGAAAAACTGAATAAAAACCTTCAACATTTGTAATTTCCTTGACTGGTTTTGCTACCCCGTTTCTAGTAAGATCATTATTTCCATATAATATATATATATATATATATATATATATGTATATGAATACATTCATTAATTAAAACAAATTTTACAAAATTATTACCTATCCTCTCATTTTTGTGTACTGCACAATTTAAATTACATTGAAGGCATTACTTTCCTACAGTACTCTAAATACCCAGTGATTATGAAATAAGTACCAAGTCCCCTCAGTAGCACTATAGCTGAATATTATATTTTCGTGACCAGTCAGTTACAGGAGATCCATACCAGAAATGACAAACTTGATGCACGTTTTAGTAGCCTACACATCCTCGAACACCCTGATATGTCCAAAGGCACACAGAAACAGCGTTAGAGGTCTACAGACCAGGCATTGGCGCAATGCAGCCTAGAGGCTACTCATGTACCTCTGGCCTTAGATATTTTAGCCATGGCCTTACCCATGGCCTTTTGAGGCCTCAATGAGGCCAGCTGTTCCATGATGCTTAACAATTGCCCAAAGAATAGTTGTTTTTTTTTTGTCTTACTGTCATAGTCTTTTGTGGTAGTAAATCAATGTACAGATGGGGTGACCTGAGGAGGATAAAACTCTTATAAGAGGACAGATCGGGCCATCCACAGCCCACGTCTGTCACGGAGGTCTAGAACCACTTTGGGAAGATGAGAATTCATTGGGGAGCCAAGTTTTGATATCATGAAAACACTAACTTATCATAACAACTGGATGGCAAATCTTCTATCTTAGTCTACCAGCAGATTGCTTTCTTCTAACTACTCACAGTTCTAAAAACACATCAGAGCTTTTGGAATGGACACCTAGAGCTCCATCAGGAGCCTCAAGCAAGCCCCGGACCCAAATGTGCACGTAGATCACTTTGTGAACTCATGACGCCTTCGACTCTATTTGGCCCCTCAAACATTTCCATCAAATATTAAATACAAGGTTGCGTTCCTGGTTCAAATAAAACTTTTCTCCTATATGCTAGCCGCGATCCAAATCATTATCTAAGAAGTAAATGCTTACAAGTGTTTTATAATGCGAGTTTCTACATTTGGGTGCATCCGAATTCCAATTTATTTTTCCTTCCTTACTGGCTACTTGACACATCTTATCTTGGAGGAACTGCAATGAGCAATGTGTGCTTGTGGCACTATTCATGCAATGACTTTATGTCTGGTGTGTAATTCAAGAATTTCTTACAACTCCAATCGTGAGTATCCATGCGGTTGGCTTCAGTCCCCTGAAAATCCTAGATTCCTCCCAACGCAAGTATTTCCTATTAACATTAGTCCCTTTCCCAACCTATTTGGATGTATAATTTATTATCACTCTTAAAGCTTCTGCATATGTAGTGCATTTCACAAAGGACAGAAATTCTTCTGTGTGCCCATGTGAAATTCGACGAAACTGCGAACGAAAGTACAGTCCATTACATTACACCAGGGCCATCAGAACTCGGGCAATGGAACGGGTGGCTGTAACCACTAAATTATTTTTATTTTGAAGATTTTTATGTCTTATAATATCCAAAATTACCTTATATCATAACAAAATTTTGGAGTGGATGGTTCAGCGATCAATCTTAATGTTCTGTTTGGTAGCTAGAAATGACGATCCTCCTCCCCTTCACCCAAAGCTTCCAAAGTCTCTGTTG
Source organism: Holothuria leucospilota (assembly GCA_029531755.1). Taxonomy (NCBI): domain Eukaryota; kingdom Metazoa; phylum Echinodermata; class Holothuroidea; order Aspidochirotida; family Holothuriidae; genus Holothuria; species Holothuria leucospilota. The sequence goes on from CM055970.1 coordinate 22,996,826, forward strand.
GAAGTTTTTTCTCTCAACTTAAAACAATGCATGACCGTCAATAGTTATGAAATACAGAATGGTCTTTGCATACAGAATGGTCCCTGCATACACAATTCAGAAAGCTAAAGTGACCGTAGAATATATGTATAGATGCACAGCATGTCCGATCCGGCAGAGTAGGAAAAAAGTATCTCGTTCAGGCCAGATCATTCAATATCCGGCCGGATTTTTCTCAAATTCTGGCCAATTTACCTCTATCATTAAAAGATAGAGGTAGCTTCACAGATGAATTCAACACCTTGGCAAAAGTTTTTTTTTTTCTTTTTTTATGTCCATGTGAACAAGTAAGAAATTGTATCATGTTAGGTGTTGTGTATTTTAGGTTGCCCTACTGTAGTTCATTGCGGTACTGACAGTAACATCACATCCATTTTATAGTCATGTTTGGTAATAGAAACTTGCAGAGTATTATTTAAAGTAATTTTACTTTGTCATTTAATTTTCTGTGTCCATCATTCCAGACTCTAAAGCCTACAAATCGCACCAGTTTAATGTCCTACTGTACATAGTAATACCACAAAATAACCACTACCAGCTTCCCGCCCTTCCCCCACCTCTTGTCAAGACATCTGTTTTAATGTTCCCCTTTACAAGTGGAAGAAGCCGGTTACGGCCTGACTTTATCTGGCCGGGCTTGAGATACTGTCCGACAAAAACCAGACACGCCGGATCCATAAATTTGGATCCTGTGCATTAATTCCTACCCAAAGGCAATACAAAGCTCATTAAAATGATTCCATTCGTCTTCGTCTCCTCCTCCTCCTCCTCCTCCTTCCTCCTCCTTCCTCCCTCTCCTTCTCCTTCTCGTCTTCTTCTTCTTCTCCATCTTTTTTTTATAAGTAATCCTTCTTTTCCAGTTTAATTTTTTTTTTTGTACCCTATGCTACTCTTATAAAGGGGGTCTGCGCGTCGCCAGAAGCTTTTAAGCTTTTTTCTGACCTCTCTCACAATTTAGTATTGTTGTGAATATTGTATAGAAGTATGCATATATTATTGGGGAAACCTGTCTATACAACACAATACAATGTATTACAATACCATACATTACAATGCAGTACATTCTATCGTAATATGCAGTAGGTTGTACTGACTTTACCGTGTAAATGCATAGGGATTTTTAGGGTGGACTGAAAAATGGAGAAAAGTAGCAAAATTTATTTGATCATCAAATCTGTACAGGAAGGGTTTTACGAACAACAGGGACGTACCCAGAAGTCAATGACAACTTCGGATTTCACAGTGTACCGGTTTATCTGTGGAAAATTCCAGAAAAAGTAAGATATTGTGGTCGATAAGTTTACAGTTGAACTGCTAACAGTGTAATACATATGTACCGCAGGTCTACAATATGTATGTACCTCAGGTCAAACCCTAACAATGTTGAAAAGTAGCAAGTTTGTTCTAATTTTCCAAAATTAAAAAAGGGGGAGTGGTAGTGAATGCTTACCAACTTGGTATGAGGGAACTGCAAGAAATAGTATAACACAATCGTGACAAATTGAAAATTAAGTTATTAAGTTATTAAATGCGTGTAACCGTGATTGCGCAAACAGGGCAAGAGTAGAAAAATACGGAACACATCGTTCATAGCTTATAAATGCATTTGGTTTGTTTTCTTAAGATGGGACTTCAAGGATTTGGCACTTAAGTCACGTTAAGCTCAATTGTAGAAGTAAGCATGGATTCCCGATGATTGCAACATGTTTACAATACTGTTCATGAGGTGTGAGGTGAGGAAAGTGATAATGCATCGTAGGCTACAGTGCAATGTTGTAGTCAAGGCCACACGTTGGGGGCCAAGGCTGATGCCACACCCTCCGAAACCGAGGCTGAGGCCAAGAAAGTAGCCTACCAGACCAAGGCTGAGGCCGAGACTACACCGAAGCAGAGGCCCGTGGCCAACCTACTGCATATTACAATGGAATGTACTGCAGATTTTCAGATTAGACCTTTACGTAATTTACACAGTAAAAAGTATTCATTTCACTTGTCATCAAAATTTTATATTTTTATTAGTTAGAATCAATTTTTTTTAATTCAAGAATTCTCCAAGACTCAACCAGCACACTGTCATATTCTTGTTTATGACCTCTTGGATATTAATTCCCCCATACCAGTTTTGTAAGTATTTGTTGCTCCTAAATTTTGGAAAATTATAATAAAATTACAACTTTTCCATATTTTGCAGAAAAGGCTTGTTTGTTTAGATTATTTGCAAATTAAGGAGTATCTAGTTTTACTCGCGACCTGAATTTTCAATGTAAGCATTACGAATCCTTTTTATCTTTGTAATTCTTCAAATTCTAGCCCAAACATAGTCAAATCCTTGTAATTTTTCAACAATTTACTGCCCTTGAAATTATTGGTAACCAAAATAAAGTTAGTACTTTTCCCATTTTCCAGTCAATAATTTTAAGTCGAAGTTCGAATTTCATAAAATTATCTTCGTCAGACAAGACTATTACAAAAGCAAAACCCTAGTTATTTAGACTGTCTTGAATTCAGAAATGCCTGAAGTACAGGGTACTGACTGTCTCCTGACATTACTTGATCAAAAAGAAAAAGGTCTTTTTCCCCGAACCTACCTGTTATTGTTAGTTCTGCTTTACTGTATAGCTCGATTAGTAATACTAACAGTATGTTAGTGTACAGTACTTACCATATCATACAACTTCACTTCGCCTGTCTCCTGGTTTCCCGTTATCATCCTGTCACCTCCTTCAGATATTCTGATTCTTTCGACTTCAGATTCAACTTCAACATTGAGAAAACTACAATTATTTTCATTAAACAGAGAATAAAATACAATTTCAATGCGCATACCATCTTTTACCATGAACGAGTCAAGCCATACACAGGCTGCTATACCTAACGTATTCATATTCACTCCTACACTGTTTACATACCATTGAACAGCATTTGAAGGTTTTGTCAATTCCGACACAATTCTTCCACCTTTTTCTTCAAATATCATCGGCTTGTTACTTTCCTCCTTAATGTCACTAACACAGAGAAATATTCTGTCATCGATAACCGTCATATCGTAAGGCCAGTAGCCATCTTGAATTCCTTGTAAGATGATTGATTTGATTACATTTAAGTCTATCGCACCATAGACAGCTATTTTATTTGATTCCAAGAAACCGATAAATATTTCCCTTCTTTCTCTGACTGACAGACATTTAGCCGAACCATTGACTCTACGAGATCGTAAGACTTCATCTTTGTTTACTTGAAACACTTCTAGTTTATCACCATGACAAGATACTAACACATCATCATCAATAAATGAAACTCTTCGATCAAGATAAATCCAGTTTTCATCTGAATATTTTTCAAATTCCTTTGAGTAAATTATTTTTGGTTTATCTCTGGAATCAAAATGACTGACACTGGTGTACACGTCTACGTATGTTTGGTGAGTGTTCTCGTTGAAACCAGTTACAGCGATATTTCCATTCAAACTGAGAGATAGATCACACAGTACCCAGCCATCTTGTTTCGTGAATCTGCTGTGTTGCATGCAATAGCGGCTGTGCAGACAAACCGAAAAGGAAGAACGTTAGGTCACAAACAGCTGTATGTATCTATGACAACGAAGAATGTCAGGCAGGTCACGGACATTAGGCCATTTATGGAGACTTTGAAAGTACGATTTTAGGGATCGTATCGTTAAATGATAAATGAGGGATGAATGAAGATTGTTTGGGTTAAGACATCATAAGCAAAGAAAACAAAGAACACAGTGGGGAGTTATGGTTTGAAAAGAATGATTCGCTATCGCTAAAGACTGTTTCTAGTAGGCCTAAATCAAAGTGAAGGGGAAGAAGTGAGAAAGAGAAGGGGGAGGAAAATCCTTTAGAAAAATAGATAGACTGTCTCAAATAATTAAAAACGAGTTGAATATGTGATTCAGTCTAACCAGCGAGCTAATACACACGGTTCGATGGAGCGATTAACTCCATGGAAACATAAATGGATAGGTTAGAGCAGTTATAAGTCTAGAATTTTAACAACAAACTGTTAGGTACGTGTAATGTTTTATCCCTTTTATTCCTCTTTATAAATTATAGAGAAATTATAAAAAATAGTACAAAATTACCATGTTTTAGCTTAATAAAAGAAAAGATCACATGAAATATTTGCTTGCAGTTTAAACACCTTTTTATTTTACAGCTGATAAATCAAAATTCTTCATTGTAATACGTAAGCATTAGGAAACAGCGCATGATATGACTTTTAACTTTAATATTGCATCATGTCTTTCTCTTATCTTAAGTTTTACTTAATTTTGAAGGTTTTTTCTTTAAGCATACTTACCTTAAATTTTGCATAAGTGGAAAGATTCTTCCAATAGCTGACACCCCCTCTCCCTTCACCTATATTTTACTTAATGGTAAGAAATTCTGACAAATAAGTTGTTTCTGAAGTGAATGGAACTGATTGTATAAGACAGTACTGCCATTTGCATGTTCAAAGCTAAATAGGTCTCTAACCAAGACACGGGCGGGGAGAGCTTGTGCTCCCGTTGAAACGTTTTATTTCATGTAAGTTAATGCCCATGTCCTATCTTATATTCTCATTGAAGATGATCAATTTGAAAACTTTTCATGGTTAATGTGACTTTAAACTTGCCCCATAGAGTACATACTTTTTACATATTTTCAATTGACAGAAACATCACTAATTCAGTACTGTAAAATATAGTAACAGTGTTACAGTTGACAAAAAACATAGATATGCTGTTTATAAAATACCTTAAAGAAAATTTTGATCTTCTAAATATAACAGAGTATCTGTTACTTCTTTACCTTCAAAACTGGGATACAAAATATTCATATAGATAATTTCTTGCAGTAAATATCATATTTAAGGTTTCTAGACTTGTGTTATTGTTCCTTTCAGTCAATTCGCATTTGAACTACAAGTATTTGTTTCAACTTTCTTGTTGTTTGTACTAATGGTCCAAGCTTACAGTTATCGACATGGGACATTCTAGATTCTCAGTGGCTGGTGTTCACAGTCCAGTTATCAACACAAGACTCATCTTGATTGAATTCTCTGAAAAGCCTTCTGGAAGGAAAACATGAAAGAAAGTTAAATGATAACACAATATAAGGTGGACTTGCAGTAGGCAAATAAGGCCGGAAAGGGTGATGTGGGTCTGAGGCAGCATCTCTCAGTTTTAATTTTATTCATCTACTCTACCATAACTGTTTCACACGCTTACTTCTGTGGGCTACAAATAAGTTCTACATGTTAATAATGGATCTATGCAACTTCTTTAGCTTCAAAATCAAGCTTAAATTATTAATGGTGGTTGCAGAAAAATGTTAAACCAATGGCTTTGGTATGTTTAGATTTTAGAACGCATGTTAATGTGGAAAGAATCATAGTTTCAATTAATCATTGATCAATGCAAGATATCATTATTTTACACATACTTGCGGCAGTATTTGATACTGATAGCTTTAATGATAACAATCTGCATCCCATTCACCATCCAGACACTTTGTTTAGTGACAAAGCTTGGGGACGGAATTCGGAGAACCAAATACTATACCAAATGTACTTTGTATTTGTAGCCCCCCCCCCCCTTGCCCTCCCAATCCTCTCGAGAACTTCTCTGCCAAAAGTATAACAACATTACACAAAATTACAGAATGTATGCTGAAATTAAAGTCCCGAAATACTCAAACTTGGTGATCATCCCTTCTATGTGCTTGAAAAACTCAGATCAAATTCAATACCCAACTTACTTTTAGTTCAGTGAAACCAAGAGGATTTTGATGCATTATCATATTAAGTTCTTTGAAGAAAAAATTATAAAAATCAAAAGTTGGGAATTTTATTGAGACATTTGCTCTTTTGAGAGCAAAAACAAAAAAACATCAGAGCAACTAGGCACAGTCGGGATGACACACTTTATCACACCTATTAGGACTCCTAGATAAAAGTGAGAGGTTTCTTCAACGACGACTAGTCCCTTATACTGAACAACATCACTAAGTATTATGTCCCATAAATTAACTAAGAATCTGAGAGGCTGTTTGAGCATTTTAAGTAATACAAATTAGAACTTAAAGAGTTACAACTGTTGCTGGAGTACACCTTGGTTCCATTACACATCAGTCAAGGTACTGTTACAATTATGACTCACAGTAAGACTGACAGAAGGCAAAATAACCACTGCCACTACCTTGTTCCTTAAATAACCATAGTTCAAGCTACGAACACTATCAACAATGGCAGATGAAATCTAAATTAATTCTGTGTTGGAATTGATCCACGAATTTTTTTGAAGAATTTCTTTGGAGGATAGCTTATGTTTTGGAGGAGTTTAAGGATCTGGGACATGTCCCACATACGTGTAAAGCTTTTGTTCCTGGGCTAAAGGTACAGTAGCTTCTGTGCAACATAATGCCATCTTCAGCAAAGCTTTGAACTCTAAAATAATCAAATTAGATAATCCATAACAGCATCTTTCAAACCTATTTTAGGCAAAAGAAGAAATTCCTCTAAAGGGGGTAGCTTTCTCTGCTGGCCTATGCAAACATAGCTCATATGTTAACATTTGAAGGAAACTGTAAAGCTCTGTCTCTGAGGAGAAGGAGAAGGAGGAGAAGTAGAAGCAGGAGGAGAAGGAGAAGTCTAAGGAGACGTCGGTTTAAAATTTACACGGGTTACAAACTACAGTACTTCCTACACGTGCAAGTCTTACACATCAGCATCTCTACTCAATAGAAAGTTTGAAGCAATTCCATGTGGTTTAGTTAGAACATAAGGAACATCCATGCAAATACTGCTAAAGGATAATATCATTTGGGGCAAGCCAACATAAAAAACTATGTGGTTGGAATATGCGTCATTTTTTGTTTGTATATAAGTACCTTAGATTGATACTACATACTGTTTCTAATTTTCTATAAAAAAAAAAGTCTAGGAGGTTGAATGCGCCCCTCCTACTAAGATTCATAACTTCTCAAAAGCATTTGGTCAATAGGGAATCCTCCCACCCCCAAAAAGAAATTGCAATTGTGGTAACCCTGCTGTAAACCATGTATAGGTACTGTAAAACATACTTTTATAAACAATACACCGACCTTAGGAAGAACTCAGGAGAACAGTTACGGTATTGCAGAGGTAACAAAACAATACGTTCAGCAGCTTTCAAAGAAGCCTTAGATGCTTTAATGACACTGTTACCAAGTGGATGAAGGCTAGTGCCTTTGAAGCGATGCAGCATAGAAGCTGGGATGTTTGGGTTTGATCCCTGGCAGGATACAAGTGAGGTGTGTTTCCCATCCAAGCAAACTACTGTTTTGCCATCTGAGTAAAGACTTTGAAAAGAAACCGGTTATGATCCAAATTTAGAGTTGTAGAGCACAATAAGTGCAGTATTTAATCTATTCCCAGTATCGATTTCATTTGATAGCCTACCACCAAATTACAATTACTGCAGTACTACAGTGTTTGTATTATGCAGCAGAAGTATGCAAGTCCCACACTTTTCTTAACAAAACTACAAGTTTTAACATTGCATGCCGGAATATCCCACACCTGTTTGGAGAAATTTGACTTTTCATGTTTTTTAACAAAACCCCTTTTGAAGCAAATCCCACCAAAATTTTTGAAGAGAACCACCCGCCAATTTCTGTACAAATTTTGTACTGGAAAACTGTAAGTACACCGAAATTTGACAGGAGTTTGGAAAATACTCACTCCATGACTATTGAATAGAACCATGGAATTGGCCCATTTTGAAGTGCATGCAAAATAAAGAAATAAAGAGGATTAAATAAAAAGATTAAGATAGGCTGGAAAAGTCCTTAAACAGGACCGTATATACGTTAACAGGAGAAATGAAAATAGGACCTGTGAATACTGACAGTACTGTAAAACTGCAGCTGCTGTAATGAACGTACAAACGTTTGTTGTTAAAGGATTGGAATAGCTCATGACAACGTTCTAAAGCTTTTTTGTCTTCTTCAAGCTGTAACTTTAAAATTTGTACATATTAAGTGTTACATTATTGACACACGCACCCCTTTTCCTACTTGCTAATTTCTCGATTATGTGTTTTGTGTTTCTGTTATTCTTTTTATTCTTTTTGGGGTCTCATTATCTGTTGTTGTAGCCTTTTATATTTGCCTGGCTTTGCAAAATCAGCACGAATTTTGTTGTTGGTGTGACCAGCTCGCTGAGGGGCGATAATTCGTGATAGTATCGGATTCAGCAATCGTTGTTTGGTGTGACCGGGGCTTCACTCTTGGCTCCCTTACCCACAATTTCACAAAAGTTAAACTAACAGGAAACGGTCATTGGCTCAGTAGCCTACAGAAGCCCCTACGGGAAATGTTAATACTACTCGCTATAACTCAGAATACCCTGCCTGTTGAGTCTACAACGTTAGGCCTAGTTAGGCCTAAAATTTTGGCCCAGCCTAGCTGGTGAATCTCAACGTACTTTTGCGGCATTAAAATGCAAAGGGCTCGAAACCAAAATTCTTACTTTTTACACAAGGTTGTCCTCAACCGATTTCTAAAACAAGCATTTTCTCCTCCAAAGAGTGTCTCAAACCGTCGAATGGCATTGTTTTTTCGTTCTTCAAGGATGTGATATAGGCTTAGGCCTACTCGTACTTTTCGGAGAAGAATACAATCCACATCTGTCCTTATCCGGCCTGCAGCCTGAAAGTTTGTATGCAATACCAAATGCACCTACACGTTTAACGTTACAGTACAGTACCATACGTCCAAGTGTACCGCTCAACTAGAGTTTGAAGTAAGCAAACGTAAAGCCATGTGCCCACTGCACGACTTTCGACCTACGACATAGAAGCGATTTCTCACGATGTCTGGAGACTCCGTGTGTAAGGGTAGGTCGTGAGAAGCCGTGGCAATTCTGGAAGTGGTGGCAATTCGCGGTAAGTTGCATCGATGCGGCACAGTTCTCAACATGTTGAAAATTTCTGCGGATTCCGCATCCATGTCGTGGGATGTCGTGAGATGTCGTGTGAAATCGGAAACAAAGTTGCACAGTGTACCACTGAGAATCGTGGATATTTGAAGGTCATCCCCATGTCTTGAGATGTCGAAGGAACGTAACCAGACCCCCTGGAGCCCATGGACAAGGAGCAGCGACGGACCCAAACAATGGTATCACAAACCGAATAGCATAAGCCCTCTCCGACCATTCACCCAAATATTTTCAATCATGCAAGGGTCAAGCCTAGGCCTCCGTACAAAAATTGAGCATCATAGCCCGGCCCAAAAACTAACATTCTTTCTTGATATCTTGGACTCAAGATTTGCAAGCCCCTTGACACTGTCCACCCAGTCCACCCACTTGCCAAGTTTTGAGATGTCGAAGCTCCCATAAATAGTCAAAATCACTGTAAACGAAACGCCTGAAGTGCTATATCCAAGTCAAAGCTTTCCTGCATATTTTTCTTTCTTTTTCCCCATTTGTCATCAAATTCTGCGGTAATTACATAAAAAAGTGTTCACTGGGAAATGATCTTTGCCAAGAGTACAGTCCTTTTGTCACATTTTACCTTCATGTAATTACTAATACCAGTGGCGGCGCAAGGAGCTGGTGATTGGGAGGCACAGCAGAAGATTATGTTGTAATCCCACCCCAGACACCCCACAAAGTCAGTGGAATCGGCGTATCCTTCCTATGCCCCCTTGCGCAGACGCCGTTCTAGGGGAGGGGTCTAGGAGACAGGGTGTTTCCCTCCCCTTTTGAGAAATTTTTGTTCGTTTAAGATGGCTTAAATGGAAAATGGTGCTATTTTGGACGAATTTTCGAAGTGATTGTATGTTCAAAGATTCTCATAATTCAGTGAATTTTTATTTTTGGTTTGGTGTAAGGGACGGTGCTGTTTTCTAAGTGGACGTGTGACAACTTCTCCCAATGAGAAGCTTTTGTTAATGTTAGGTGATTTACATGCAAAATGGTGCTACCCTCGGCAAATATTTAATAAACTGTAATTATACAGTAATTACATCCTGAGAAATTCTCATTAGTGAGTGATATTTTGGCCGTGGCATGGCATCTGTTCTACAAAAATGTATAAACGCAAACACATACTTCCGATCTCTCACATAACGATACAAATGTTACTGTAAAGGTTACTCGTGAGGTAAAATTTCTCTAGGGTCCACACTTGTTGCGGGTCCAAATAGGGTGGAGATGTACCTCTGGTTTTCGGAACAGTTAACTAAAACAAAATTATTGCCCTATAACCAGAAGATGCGGAGGACAAAACATGACTAATGCACGCAAAAATGGTCGAATTTTGCATTAGAAAGCTATTGCACGTTGAGAGGATTTACTCCTGATTGAAGCAAAAAATAAAAAAAACTGATCTTAGTTGCCTTTTAATTTTGTCAGAAATCTGCTTTGTAAATTTCATTTCATTGACGTATGTGGGAGAAAATCTGAAATAAATTTACCTTATTTTCCGCCGACGCAATCGATTCTGCCCAGCGCAAACATACGTTTGGCATTTTGACCAGGTGCAAGTCAAGAAAATTTCAGGACAACGCCAACCGAAATTATTGGCATTCAAAATTATTGGCATTTTGTTGTGTATTTCGTGCACGAATTGGGCAAACAAACAGTTTTGCAGCAAGTGTACCAACCATAAAAATCAAAAAAAAAAAAAAAAATAATAAAATAAAAAACAAAACAAATGGCTCGTTGTAGCAGGGAAATGGTTGTAGTCAGGGAGTTGTCAGGGCATTGTTTTCACTTGTTTGCAACACACCGTTTACATAAAGCAAAGTGTTGATCAGTGCTGACAAAACCTACACCAGGGAGGTGAGACCTCCCTGCCGACATAACACTATGTTGTGTTTGTATTTTCGCTAGTATATTTACATAAGGTTGTTCATCTCCTCCTTGAAGCTTCTCGATTATATGACTGAGCAAGGAATATACCGTACATCCTGCTACATAGGCAGTGGCTATAGCTGACAGTGGAGGGAGCTTATCACTTGTCCCAGTTGCTTGAAATATCCTATCAATTTAAAATACTGATAAGATTTTTTGGGTGCAGTTATTCATTCAGGATACAAACCAGAAGTTGTTCTTGACTACCCCCTAAAACCTAACTACCCAAAGGTTAACCTTTCTCTTGTTAAGAGATGAGCTTGAATGATGAGATGCCATTGAAGGGCAGTAGATGGCTGTTGAAAAGTAGTGTTTTCGAATGTAGGCCTTTTACAGGGAGTGGATTGTACAAGTGTTTATTCTACTCCAATCAATCAAAGATAAATATGTCCACCTTTGTGAAGAATTGAATAAAATGAAACCCAAAGTTGAGGAAATTTACAGTGTCAAAGGAGGATATGAGACCCAGGTTACGAATGTTATCCAAGAGGAAATGCATGAAGAGAGAGCGAGAGAGAAAGAAGTGAGAAAGAGTTATATAATTATTCGTCGTTTTCACGAGATTAATGAGGATTCCAAAAAAGAGGATGACTCGGATGATGGATAGGTTGATGGCAGACCTACGGAACGTGAACAGCTTAGTTTACGTGGCTCCTGCTCTAAAAAGGAAGTTGCCCAACAGGTTATTAATAGAGTGATTGGCATAGCTGACGTGAATGTAGTACAAAGCTTCTCGTATTGGTAAGGATAATAGTAGGAGACAGTTACAGGTGGAACTAGACATTCAAAACTAGACATTCAAATACAGGTAAATACAGGTAAATAACCTTATACAGCTTGTGTTAGCGTCTCACACGCTGTGTGGAAATCAGTACGGTTACGAAGTTTCCATCGCTAGGGCTGTGTTGCATTCCAAAATGGCATTAATGACCATTCACTTTTATGTTCTACTGTGTCTCAGCTTCTGAATGACATAAAATAGATCGATAATATTTAACTCTTACGTAAGGACCTGGAAAAATGTCGAAGGCATGTTTTTGCAAGGCAAGCAATAGCTATGAACTTTTGACCTACTGCTGTTTGTACAAACCATAGAGCAGGATATAGGAACGAGAGACCCGACATCTAAGACCGCGTAAGTAAATTAAATCTGCTGTGATTCCATGGGGAAGCGTCCGCCATTATACAAGGAGGCAAGAAGTTACGCTGTGTGCGAGCACGTGTGTAAAACTGTAAGACAGAAGTTGTGTCAGCCAAATCCTACGGCGTTTTCTTTTCTTGATAAATCTGGATAAAGTTTGAAAAAATGTCAAGAGCCCGATTATAAGAACAATTTATTTTCTACCTTCACATGTCAACAAGAAATGTCCAAAAAGTTTAAAATCTGGTTTTAAACGGTAACAAAGAGCAAGGCCAACATGTATGTAATAGACAACTCGCTCCCTTAACACAACACGACCTAAGGGGGATATCCCAGGTTAATTCTAGGCTCTGACATCTCGGCACCAACGAAACAAATGGGGCCCAAGACAACTCGACATCTGCATGAAACATGTCGACCACTGATACAAGGCGGCACCAGTGACAACTCGGCGAAAAAAGGCAAGTCGTCTGCAACTGGATGTTTGCATCATTTCCCAAACCTTTGTCATGTTATGCTTACATCTTGTCAGTAAAGATTGCGAGTGGACGTAAAGGAATAATGCATATCCATGCGTCCGTCTATTTAACAGAAAATTTGGGGAATTCTAGGGGATATATTTTTCACTGGGATTTGAATTTCATTGCGATTGGAATTTTAGGGGAGGTGCTTCTCAGTGACCTGCGCATCTCGACCTGGCAGGAATGATTTGCCGTAGTAAGAGTTAAGGATCTGAAGTTGAAATAATGAAGAAATGAATAAGGAATTATATAAAAATCACCTGGATATAAAGATGGGGAGAAAAGTGGATGCCATAGCCCTATTTTAAGAATAAACTCAGACTGGTAGACCTGCCACACTAGAAATAACCGCCGTGACATAAAAGTTGATATAGTCTTAATTTCGTAGTCTTATATCTTTGTACATTTGCAAACAAATACTCTAGCAACTCATATGGGATACAAGTACAACTCCCAACCCTTTGAAAGAACGTCTGAATATCACAGCTCATATTCAAAAATGTACATAACCATTGTGCCATCATGATGCGGAAGTTGATGTTTCTTGCATAAACTGCACTATGGAACAAATAAGGCAACATAAATGCTTGACAAGAATAGTAGTGAGTATATAAAGTAGAAAAGCAAGTAACAGAAAGTATAACACATAAAGAACCAAGAGACTATCGATTTCATGTACACAATGCTGAAACTGCACCTTCAAACATAGAGAGCAACGGCCACCGTACAGGGGTGGCCATAGGGCAGCTATTCCCCCATCCGGAATCTACTTTGCCACTGTATACTGTACCCCTCCCTCCCCCTCTCCAGCAGGGCCGTTTTCAAATCTCAATATGGAGACAGCTTACTTGAATGATAAACTATGCAGTCCTTAATATCGACTCTAATAGTTATTCCTCCCTACAGTTACTGCTTTGGCTCATTGAATTTGTAATATCAACCAACGTTCAGTTGCTGAAGAAAAATAATCATGTTCTCTCAACATGCTGCAGGTTTATAAAGAAGATTAAATGTCTAATGAAACGTTGTAGCTCAAGTGAATCTGGACCTGCTGGCGGTCATTTCACTCTTTTCTTTTTCCTGCTAGTGTTGTGGATGACCTCAAAAAACTATTGGTGTAGTACTATGTACACGGCAGAGTTTCACTGTCAGCAGCTTTCACCATCTCTTAGCAGCGTCACTGTTGAAACATTAAATACATAAAAATATTCATTTCTGCTCAGGGAAAGCAACTAACTGGTGTCATGTAACCAGATTCATACTGGAAAAAGAAGCATAAAGGATTCCAACCTAGTAGGGGAGCGAATTGATAAATTTTGGAACTGAGTATCCTTATGAGAAGCAAACCTGTCCCCCTTTAACGAATGCTGCTTGTGGCTATAGCAAGCATCATAGTTTGGTTTGCTATATATTTTACTAGCAAGGGTTAAACAATTCTAATGAATGCTTTCAGAATCTTGGCTATACCTAGCCCAACGGTAATGGAAATGGAAATCTATTTTTACATGATTTGGCTACGTAACAGGTAACAAACTGCACAGACCAGTACTAAAAGGGTTGTTTTGTCAGCTACTTGAATATAAATGGATACTTCCGTACACCGCAGGAATGAGGATGACCACAGCAGACACAATTGCAGAATACCCCGTGAGATTGAAGCTCTGTCTTTTCATAGGCTACGGGGCTACGCAGTCACTGCATATTCCCTTAGACTCTTTACCAAACAATTTGAATCATGGCTGCATATCCCACTATCCCCGCAGCCTCGTAGAAGCATCATAAATTCTGACTGCCTATTCTCGTAGCCTCTTAAAAGGTAATCTACCATGATGCCTCACTCATAGACAAAGAACAGTTGTACAAGACTCATTATGAGTCATTCTCAAATTGCTTGCATTTGTTGCCTAGACTCTGTAGCATTACGCTTTCCCCAAAGGAGCTTTCATGTGCTTGGTATTCTGGAATTACAATACTTCCATAAACCTTACCGCAGATCCTGACGTAAAACACAACCCGGGAGCACTGAAATTTCAGTTGGAAATGCACAATTGGTTTTAACTGGCCCCAACTGGGAATTTTCCAGTATGGAAAATGGGACAATTCCGACTGGTCCCAACTGGTTCCAAATGGTCCAAATAGTCCGGTTGGTCCCAACTAGCCCGAGTGGTCCCAACAGGTTCAAACTGGTCTTAACTGGTCAAAAATGGTCCAAATAGTCAAGTTGGTCTCAACTGGCCCAACTGGTCTAGTTGGTCCCAAATGTCCCACCTGGTTCTTACTGTTTTGAGAGGTATCAACTGGCCTAACCGGTTTCCAACTGGTCCAGCTGAATGAATGCTTACATTGTAAAGAACTAGTACAGTACCTGTTGTTTATAGACTACTAACATGAACTTGTCTTAATTAGGAAGTTCAAGCCAATGTCAAGCTATATGGACTAATTTCAAATGCTTTCAAGTACGTGCGTTTAATTTTCTTTAAAAAAAAAGCATCTAATATCATATAAAGTTTTTTTTATCTTTAGGAAAACAAAAATGAAAACCTTAACAACGTGAACAGAAAGAGAGAATTGTTTAAGACAGCATTCCTTAAGCCAGCATTCAAGATCACACAAAGAAAAGGAACAAGGGGACTTGTAGGATAGAGATTAAAGCAACGTGCTGTTCTATTCAAACAAGCACAACTCACCACAAACTGAAGGAATGTTGCTAATAAAAAATTACTAGCATCATTCCATACACATTTCTCCATAAGTACAAAAAGGTTTTGTCCAACGTAGAAAAAAAAGTTATTATTATCATTTATTTCATATTAAAATAATTTAAGATCTCTCCATGCTAAAAATTAAATTTCACATTTTCGAAACAAAAATTAAAGTTTGGCCAAGGTAAAACAATATTTTACTAAGTAATAAAGCACAAGTCATTTTACAGTACATTTTTCAATTAAAAACAACTTAAGGTTTGTCCATGGTAAAAGTGTTTTTGGAAAATAAGTCTTTTCACATTTTCCAAATTTAACCAAGGTTTTACTATGACAAAATGGTATTTCCAAGCCCCACAGTTTGTCCATGAGTCCACGGTGAAAAAGTTAAGGGGGTCTCTTAGTATACGGCCCTTTTAGTGTTTAATTTACATATTCCATACAGTAAGTTACATATATGAAAGGTTGACTGTGGAGAAAAATGTTTTGTCCGACTCTTGTATTAGTCTGTCCTAATATTGCCCACCATGCAAAGGAAATGATCGAAATCAATGACAGTTCCAATATTTTTACCCACCATCTTCATACAAGTACTCAATCTTCCAGAAGCAATGTTGAACTCCAACTTTGAACATGGCTGTTTAATATTATGGACTGTTTCGAAAGGAATGCAAAGCTAGGCAGCCAGCATTTTCTAAATTTGCAAGTTGGTACAGTCCATAGATACTTGTAGGGAACTTCTTGAAATGCTGTGGGTTTAAGATGTTCTATAGTTTGTCCTACTACTGCTTCACTTTACATTATGTATTTCAATACTGTAGCTCTTAAAATCAATGAACTCATTCACTCCATAGCAAGCACATCAAAGGTGTCCTCAATTTTATGCATGAATCAACAGGCAGACTGTGCATGTAATATGTTACCAATGACAAATTTTACAGATTCAACCAAGTAGAATGTTATTTGAACGGAAGCACGTCACAAATGGAGATCCTTCGTATTTTTACTAGAGAACGACGTTTGCTGTCTCAGTAATATTGTGTAAGAGCTTCAGATCGAAATTAAAGCACAATACCTCAGGCAGTTAAAGATTCCATGTACAGGGCACAGAAGTGTCTTCGAGTCTGCAAAGACTGCTAAAAATTTCAATCTGTTGGTGGTTATCACTAATTCCTCAAGGGCTTTAACTTTTATGCTTGATTCGGCTAAATGACAGTCTGGACAGAAAATTTAAACTGTCCACGAGAATCCACCAATTGACTCCTCTCAAGCTGTGCAGGGTTTTACCATCATGTCGTCCTGTAAATGGAACGAAAAATAAAATTTAAAGCATACGAATACTGTATATATATATATATATATATATATATATATATATATATACAGGTAAAAAAGAAGTAATAAATAGTGCTAAAAGTTTGTGAAAATTCCACGAAATTTCGGGTTTAAACCCTTTATCAGGTGGCAAAAATGCAACTGATTGTTGACACGGCCAAACGTACAATTAAAAAAATACAAAATAAAGTTGGGCACGATAAAACCGGCTAGGAAAACAGACAGTGTTATGTGGTTACCACAGGAGTCATAACAGTTCAAGTCTAAGGTCCAGACCATGTGGGGACAGGGTTCCAAATTTCATGATTAGACGGTTTTCGGCAGCTAGGCGGTCATGTTCGGAACCTCGACACGAGATGGCCGCCGAAACCATCAAGTCACGAATCGAGCATGTCACGGAAGGGTCACAGGACGGAGGGTCTCAACATTCCTATCCTTTCACCCATCTGTAACTCCCATTGTATATATATATATATATATATATATATATATATATATATATATCTATATATATATATATATATATATACATAGCATATATAGAAAATAGTGAAACATTTAAATTTTCGGACCACACAGGGCCCTTCATCTGTTTCGACGAGAAGCAACTTAACAACAAATGAACTAAAGAACACGAAAACACAGTAAATAGCAAGCGGCAGAGAAGGAACTTTCAGCGGGGGGGGGGGGGGCTGTTTAAGCGAGAGAGCTGAAAGCGATCACAAATGAAGCGTAACAGTAACACAATGTCTGAAGGCCCTATCTAAAGGGTTGTCGTTTTGCCCGACCCCTAGAAGTTTGGACAGACTTTCCTTAAAGCAGGACCTTCAAGCTTTTTTTCCGCCGCCTGCGCCTGAAACGTCACTTTGTTGAACAGGAAACGCCAGACCCGCCGGATGCAGAGTCACTTAAATTTAAACCAAAGTCGAACTGGACTCCAGCTCCCAATAAGGACAAGTGTTTGGACACTTATTGCTCTGTTGTTGAACATGAAATCCTGAC
Source organism: Holothuria leucospilota (assembly GCA_029531755.1). Classification (NCBI taxonomy): domain Eukaryota; kingdom Metazoa; phylum Echinodermata; class Holothuroidea; order Aspidochirotida; family Holothuriidae; genus Holothuria; species Holothuria leucospilota. The sequence goes on from CM055970.1 coordinate 23,014,468, forward strand.
AGCCCCGAACAAAACCTTTTTTCGAAATACCTCCGAAAATCGAGCCATTCGTGAACTGAAGGACAATGATCATGTGGTTACTAAATTAGCCGACAAGGGCTCGTGCGTAGTGGTCATGGATCGGGAGCGGTATGTCAATGAAGCTTACCGTCAGCTGGATGGCCCTCGTGTTTACTGAAAACTCACGTCTGACCCTACTCCCACCTTTGTACGTGAGATTTGTGCAGACCTTGCCCTTCTAAGGAAGAACGGCATAATTACAGATGATATGTACATTTTTGCTCTACCAATTAATACAAAACCCGTGAGTGTCTACTTTCTGCCGAAAATCCATAATGCAGGGGTTCCTGGTAGACCGGTGATTTCATGCTGCGGCTCTCCAACTGAAGGAATTTCGGAGCTTGTAGACTGATTTATTCAGCCTCTTTTGTCCTCGATTCCATCGTATGTGAAGGACACTAACGACTTCTTCGTGAAAATTCGTGCACTAGGTCCTTTGGCTCCTAATTCTTTACTGGTGACAGTTGATGTATCAGCTCTATACCCAAGCATTCCACACAAAGATGAGATTCGTAATCTGGCATATTATCTTGACAAGAGTCATTTTTCTCGGGAATCTGTTAACCGCGATTTGTAAACTTACGGAGTCTGTTCTTTCAAAAAATGTATTTGAATTTAACAATGAGCTTTACTTACAGACGGTTGGTACCGCTATCAAATCTCTTTATGAACCTCAATTATGGCTAAGGTTCATCGATGATGTATTCATGATCTGGAATCATTGGGAGGATCAGCTCCACACTTTTTTAAAAATTTATTAACAATCACCATCCTACCATCAAATTTACTTACGAATTTTCACCAAAAGTGGTAACTTTTTTGGATGTTTCAGTCATGGTTGATGACAGACGATGTCTCCGCACTGATCTTTATTCTAAACCCACTGACTCCCACCAGTATCTTTTAAGTACGAGTTGCCAACCGGGTCACATAAAAAGTAGCAGAGCTTTTAGTCAAGCCATTGGAATTAAACGCATATGTTCTGATGCTTCCACTGCTCAAAAACGGTGCCATGAGCTTAAGGAACATCTCCATCGTAGGGGTCATAGCCGTAAAAATCTTGGTAAGGAGATCGGTCGTCCTTTGGCGCGTGATGAGACCACGCGTCCTCGGTCACCTAAGAAGGAAAGAGTCCCTTTAGTCACTTCTTATCATCCTGGGCTTCCTGATATTACTGCTATTTTGAAAAAAATGTATCAGCCTCTCCTTCACCAATCTGATTACATGCGTAATGCAGTTCCTAACCTGCCCGTATTAAGTTTTCGTAACCCATCCAACCTGCGTGATACTCTTGTTCGCGCTAAGCTTAAAACCCCTGGGAACGACCTTCTGGACCCCAACCGGACTTGCACACCCTGTGGGAACAAGCGATGCTCTTTGTATAATATTTCGTTAAGTAATAGTTCCCTGCGTAGCCAAGCTAATGGAAAAGTTTTTCCCTTAAAAGCGAAGGGAGGTTCTTGTAACTCTACTTTTTGCATTTATTGTATCATTTGCCCTTCTTGCAATTTACAGTACGTGGGATCCTCTGTTAAACTTTGCGCTCGATTAAACCAGCACAAGTCCTCCTTACGTTCTTTTTCTAGACCTGGTACTAGGCAACGCAATAATTGCTGGCGTTTGTACGAGCACCTTTCCATTCATTCACCAAACGAATTCAATTTCACTATTTTAGAAGTCCTTTAGACAGCGAACACGGCCTACGAGATAAAGAAACAAGCTGGATTTGGAGGCTTGACACTGTCTTTCCAAAAGGCCTTAACATCAATGACGGGTTTCATGTCCAAGTTCGCAAATCTCGTGTTAATTCCAGATAGCCATTGTTTTATTGTTATGCTTCATTTGTAATCGCTTTCAGCTCTCTCACTTAAACAGCTCCCTGCTTAAAGTTCCTTCTCTTCTGCTTCCTATTTACTGTGTTAACCGTGTTCTTTAGTTCATTTGTTGTTAAGTTGCTTCTCGTCGAAACTGATGACGGGCCCTGTGTGGTCCGAAAATTTAAATATGTTTCACTATTTTCTATTTATGCTATTTGTTTGTTACTGGTGTGATGCTACTTTTCTTGAACTATATATATATATATATATATATATATATATATATATATATATATATATATATATATATATATATATATATATATATATATATTGTGAAACAAAGAAAAATAAAGACTCGGCAGACGTTGCTTCGCGTTTTATGAATAAAGTTTATCAAGCTTTCGCCCAGTGCATCGGCCTTCTTCAGGATATTAATTAAGGAAGAAATGGAAAGGAGATGACTTAGTGTTTACAATGGTACTTATAACTAAGTCTAAAATAGAGGGGTGTAAGAGAAAAAAAAATATTGGATGCTTTACTAAACAAAAAAACCTTCTTATGGAAACTGCCTAGCAGAGAAAGTCTAGATATTAAATGTTGATATAGTTCTAGGTAGTACTTAAATGGCAAAATTAAAGATTAGAAGATAACTTAAGAATCTAGACAATGGTAACTTACGAGAAGTGAATTGGTGTGTTGCCGTAGGCTGCTGCTGTGCGTAAGTATGCATGGGGTCATGTAATATTATTTGTCTACGTTGATACCATTAGGGCTTAAAGTTTTAAGTTTTTCAATCCAGAACGATTCTCTGTGTAGGATTGTGGTGCGCAATCTTTCTTTGATGAGTTCAATGCCGATGAGAGTGACGTTGTCTATTGAGTGTGATGGAGAATTAAAACGTATTGTGTAAGGCAGTTGCTTGGCGCTAGTTTTGTTAACATTGATAATTTCTGATCTCGTGTTGCTAAATCTTGTGTATAATGTGGTTTCTGTTTTACCGATATATTGCTTACTGCAGGCTGTGCAGGTAATTTAGTAAATGATCCATTCCGATTTGCAATTAATGTGTGTGTGATGTTATGAGAAATATTTGTCCTGTTTTGGTGCTGGAAAATTTGTCTGTCCGTTTGATATACTTGTGTAGCATGCAACGTTTAGATTTGCAGGCAAAGAAACATATATATATATATATATATATATATATATATATATATATATATATATGTATATATATATGTATATATATATATATATATATATATATATATATATATATATATATATAGTGGTCTCAGGTTCTTGTTGCCTTAACCTAAATTTACAGTCCGAATAAAAAGTCTCCTTTGAGGGCAAGCTAAATCAAAATTAACCGTCACATGGACATCTTTCCATATAAATTCCATCAGAGATTTTTAACCGATATGCAGCAATAGTGTGTTTTATGGCAGTAGAAAGCATTAGGCCTATCAATACTCCTAAATCCTGTTGGAACTTTTGAAAGTGTGTACTGTTTACAATGTAGGCTATACCGTAGTTATGTCAGGCCTACATTGAACAATACTAGCCCAGTCACCATGCAGTGACGAAGCCTTTGGCTCTAATTTTCATTGCCACTACATTTATTGGTCCCGCTGGTGTGAAACTTGAAAGAAAAAGAACAAATTAACTTACTGTGGTAATGTTCTCCAAAAGTTCTCCTGGGAAAGGAGTCTCTTCCTGTTGCCTTGGCTATCAAACGTTGTGACTGTGTAGTGCACTCAACAACAACAGCTCTGTGTACAGTACATCATTACTGCTGTACTAAATTGTACAAATATGTGTACAGAGATGTGCTTCATGGTTATGTACTGTATGGTGACATGGGAGTGTGCTACTGTAGTTCACTGTGCATTGATGGAACCAGCGATTGGTTTGTTTGACCTATTCATCCAAACAGAGGAGTGAATTGTTTATGGGCTTCGTGCACAGATAAGGAGAGATAAACAAATCAGTGAAGGGTGTTGAAGGCTTCACCCATCCTCCCTTACCCTAGTTCGCACAGCAGTAAGGGTGTAACATGGAGACACAGGGTGGAAATACTGGCACAAATTTAAAAAAAAATGATATAAAGTAAGCTTGTAAGAAAACGGTTGGACAACCATCGCAGCGTCTTCGGCAATGTCGCATTGGCTTTGACCAATGGACAGTACTTCCGGTACGGAGTGTCAAATGCATTGTTGTTGTTTGCAGTTGGACCCAGATGTGTATCTTTACGGCAAGAACTTGCACCTTCTGAAGTAGTGAGAAGAAGGATCCTGTAGTGTTTATATGAGGTAAGGCCTTCAAGGGTGGGTGAAAACTGGTGACTACAGCTACCTGTATTGAATTTTGAACTCATATATTTTGTACATCTTCCCCGCAACTACTTCCAAGTTACACTAACATCAACATTCTCAACGAAATCTCTTTCAAAAATATTTCATCGACCAACACTGGTTTCCCCAAGTAGAATGAACTGAGAAAGACACCTGTTTAAAGTCGTAAATGCAATTAAACACCACCATAATAATGTAAATGTAAATCAAAAACTTTGATTATTCAGGGAGCCAGAGTGATTTTAGTATGATTACGTAAGTGACGGTGTTAGCCATGGTACATCATAACAATTGTGACTATACTTACGGATTTGCTATCCGACTGGCCATTCTGATTTTTTTTTTTGCAAAAGAAATGTGAAGCTTCGAAGTCAGGTGCAAAGTGAAGATTTTTCTAGAATAAAGTAATGAGAATGTAAAGCAAAAACCAAACAAATCGTTTTCAAATAAGAATAACTTGTCAACAGCGTCAGAAATATATTAGTCATTATGGAAATTCAATACATATGTATGGGTATCTAGAAAGACAGTTTTTCCCACATCTCCTCAACTTTCTGAAAATAAATATAAATTAAATGGATAGATTCAATGCCGTTTTCTCGGTTCAATATTTAGTAAGTGTACACCTACTGCTATACTCTTAGAAATGCGGAAACAACGTTCACGGTGAACTAAGCCAGGGGTGGTGGACAAGGGACATGCCCCCGTCGGGGAAGGCTGCTGCCATCACCGCTGATGTTTCTGTCGATGTCTTCTATTAACCTATATGTAATCTTCGAAATTTTCCCCAACACAGTATTTTTTCAAGAGGCAGATTCTTCAAAATGAAAAATTGTTCGGCGGCCTTCCCGCTAACTCGACGCCCAGCAGACGGGGCTTGGAATTGTTGCCACGTTCGGGACCTTTCCCCGAGTATGCTGGTTCCACACCTGGATGAGGGATGTGGCTTCCTTATTGCTGGGTTTAGGGAGGTGGAATAACTTTTGTCCCTTCCTTTAAATGACAGGATTTTGACTGATATTTGTAAGCATACTACGCGAGTGACGAGTTCGAAATCATCGAAAAATAAAATCTTTATACAAGTGCCATATCCTGCACCTTTCCCCAAAGACAATCCACTGCTTTGAGGTTGTTTTAAGATGAAACAACCTTGGTAAATATCTCCTTTTTCTCGCAGGTATTGCTGTAAGGGGACGAAAAATAATCTTTCTTCTGCATCTTATCTTCGATTTGTCTATGTAAATAAGTTTATTATCCTTGTTTTTCCAGCACGATTCGCATTGGGCATTTAATATGAATATATGTATATATATATATATATATATATATATATATATATATATATATATATATATATATATATATATACATACATATATATATATATATATATATATATATATATATATATATATATGAAGTACATACAAAAAAGCATCATTCCGACACACAATATATAAAGCGCAAAGGAAAAATAGACGGAAAAGACGGAAATTCCAGTTTGAAGAGTTATATTTCGGCAGCAACTGGGGCCTTGGTCACAGTGGAAATCACAAAAACCTAAGCAAATGTACAAGGCAAAGTAAGACAATAAAATGACACAAATACGTAAACACAAGCTAGACCCTATGAAAAATAAAACTTAAACAATACGAAAAAGCAAAATTTCTTAGAATCAATTTCTTTTGAAACGAATATTACGGTTCTGAGAATAGGTCCCATCATCCAAATTAAGTCCCTCAGGTGCGAGCGTATCAAAGCGATAAATCCAGTCCCTTTCATAAAGCCGTAATAAGGCGAAGAAATCGGCAAGTCTACCCTTATTAGCCTCTCGCTGAGGGGTCCACTCTTGAAAAACTTGAACGATTTGAAAACTCAAACTGCTTCCACAAGCGCTAAGGTAGCTATACAATAAATGACAGCTATGATCGCCATCTATGGCCGTCTTGTGGTTATTTATGTGAAGCCTAAAGTTGTTGGTGCAGGCTGTATATTAGCAGCCGCAGGATTCGCAGGAAATAACACGGATCTTGCAAGACGCTCCAGCATAAAAACAATTAAAGCGATTACCAGCCGGCTTACCACTAATAAATGTGTTAGTGTTAAAACGAGAACAGAAGTTACAACGTTTGTCTCCACAAGGGGACGGGGAGGGCTTAAGAGATTCGCGAGCTGAAGCTGGCCTTGGGCAGCTTAAGCGGGCGAGGACCAGACGAGACCATCGTCATCGTAATCGTCGTCGTCGTCATCATCATCATCATCATCATCATCATCATCATCATCATCATCATCATCATCATCATCATCATCATCATCATCATCATCATCATCATCATCATCATCATCATCATCATCATCATCATCATCATCATCAATATAATCATCATCACCATCATATATATATATATATATATATATATATATATATATAAACTCAATCTGCAGACAGATTGCAGACTCAATCTGTTTCGATCATGAAGGTTAAATCAATCCCAAGTACTGACGTTGCCTTTATGAACAAGGGAAAGAACAGAAGAAATAAATCAGAGAGAAAATTAAGCCATGAGCGGGACTTGAACCCAGCGTCTGCCGTTCACAAGACGACCGCCCTAACCACTAAGCTATCACGGCTTATATATATATATATATATATATATATATATATATATATATATATATATATATATATATAATATATATATATATATATATATATATATATATTATATATAATATATAATAAGCGTGGATACTACCTTAGGGCGACAGTTACATTGACTTGTACACTAAAAATTCAAATTTCCTAGCCCTAACCCTAACCCTACCCCTAACCCCACCCTAACCAAATTTGGTAGACATACTTATTAGACCAAAATGAACATTTTTAGCCTATTTACGACAATAAAATTATTTTTCTAAATGGTACCTATTCCTTTAAGGCGACAGTTATGTGTCGCCTTAATTCCAGGTGTCGCCTTAATGTCGTTAAATTAGCACGAAGTGTCGCCTTAAGAAATAATATATAATATAAATAATATAATATATTATATAATATAATATATAAATATAATAATATATATATATATATATATAGCGCGATACATGGGCGGCCCTAAAGTTTAGGGTGGGTCGTAATTGCATTACACTTACATCTGCACTACGTTCAAAAGGTGAGATCAGGATTTGCCTGATAGGAAGGCCAAACTTTCCGACGGGGAGTCAGCAATTGGAAGCCCCCGTAAAGGGCAACCGGGTGAAGAAAGGATGTTGAACGCAAATTGACAAGAAAAGAGACTGTGGGTTTTTTATTAACAAAATTTGAAAAGTTTGGATTTTGAATGATGAAATTTGAAAAAGTTGGATTGATGTTGAAGAAATCTCGAAAAAGAAATTGGTTTTATTGACTAAGGAAAGTTAAATTTTTTTAGGATTTTATTGAAGAATCTGCCTTTCGTAAGAGCAAAATCAAGCAAATTATCGGGGAGACTGACTTTCGTCGGGATTGCATATTTTGTCTTTTAGGCATTTAGGCTCCCTGACGAAACAGGAAAATTTCTCCGGCGGTGGGAGCAGCCTACCCGGAAGGGACGATGGCCCCCTTACCCACCCACTTCCGGCTGGCCCCACCCTCGTTATGTTCATGTATTAGGGATGAAACGCCAAAAGAAATATGTGAACAGTGCCAAATGACAAATGGTGCCACAGACAACTGAAAGAGAGAACACGCTTCTCGGAGGGCTTGAGACTCGTTTTAAGGGCCCCTAGAGCGGTCAAGGGGCAAAACCCGGGTGGGTGCAAAGGACATGCCGTGGTCTTGAAACCTATGAACATAAGAAAACTTGTGAGAATTAGAATAAAGTATACAGGTATCTTCAATTACATTGGGAGCGCATTCACTGGACTGCATTATTAGAATTCTGATTTTGGTAGTCATTATTTAGGTTTAACATGTTGTAATGGCCAGTCGATTTCATAAAACAAAGGGTTTTCTGGATTTGTAGGATGGCTGCTGGTAGGGGTTTTTGGGGGATTTAACGTGATAATTTGTCTCAAACTACGTAACAAAAGTTAGTGATGAGAAGAGTAACATAGCTTAGATGGGTGAGTGAGAAGCGCGCTGAAAATAAAAAAAATGAAAGTTATAAGTAAAAAAGGTTTTTTATAGTATTTTACGTCTGCGATCCGGAACCTCCCATATTTTGTCCGCATGAAAATCTTAGGCATCCATCTATGACCAAAAATGTCCAACCCGACAATCAGCCCCCTCCCTCGCAAGAAATATTTCTTGGCAGGGGATCATAGGGTCTGGAGAAAGGAGAACCCATTCGTTTAGCTTAAAGTCCTATTATAGAAGCACCGAACGTATATCAAAGGCAGGGGTTAGCACCCCTCCTTTTTATTAGGAGGAAACTTCTTAAACTGGGCCGTTACGTTCATTTTCTATCACAAATCGGTCGTAAACTCTAAAATTTTCGTAAATCTTTTTTCAAAATAGTCTAACAAAATTTTTGCACTCAGTGCGCTTAAATCTTAGTTCTATATTTTCTTTAATACCATACCAAACCTATCTTTTAAAATGTACGGAAAGTGTTTTTTTTAAACCAGTATCCGTCGTCCGTCAGTTTAAAACAATTCTTATGTGAAATTTTGGTGGGCTTTGCACATAATTGCCACGGTTAATACGCCCATTCTTTATTATCGTCATTGAGACGATAATGCATAGAATTATTGTAGCATTTTATGAAAACAAGAGGTGTAAGTCCAGCCTCAAGCTTGCATCCGTCAAGTGACGATTACGGGGCAATCTTATACCATGATCATGCGAGTAACATTTAAAGCTTGATGTGTACCTACGTGAATTCTATAACTCATTATACAATCTTATTCAAAGTTCATCGAGTGCATTTACAGAGAATGTGCATCATGTAACATGCTAATTAATCCTAAACCCAATTTGCTACACTTTTACTACTTTGCGGTTTCTCGTTAAAAATAGTAAAATAAAGTTTTTGTGAAGTGCTTGGTTAACTCTCCTGTGGTGTAATTTGGATGTCTGTTAATTTAAAAATGAATTATACCAGGCCCGTCGGAAGGTATTTAAAAGTGGTACGATATTGTTCGGGGTATTTTTCGGTGTTCGAAGGGGCAGAGCTCCTCGTGGGGGTTCAAGGGAGCGAAGCCCTCTTGAAGCTTTTGGATTTTGAAAAAAGAAATTGCGTATTTCCATGGGAAGTTAATACAAGTGGAATATTGATTTTAAGTGGGGATCCTTCCTTTGTCACTACATAAATGTGTCGTCTTGGGGGAGGGATCTAAAGGGAGGGAGCGTCCCCCTCTCCTTTGAGAAATTTTTGTCAATTTAAGGTAGCTTAGGTGCAAAACGGTGCTATCTTTGAGATATTTTGGAGCTGATCGTACATGGCTGGAAAATGTCCATAATTTAATGAATTCTAATTTTTCCGACTGGCTGGATGTTTTTAGTAACTAACTGCAGTGGCCGCGCGTAAATTGCACCTTTTTTATGCACCCTGCGTTTTTGTACAGAGCAGTGGGGATCCTTCCTTTGTCACTATATAAAGGTATCATCCTGAAATAGGGGTCTAAGGGGAGGGGGAGTTCCCCTTACCTTTGAGAATTTTTTTTTTAATTTAAGGTTGCTTAGATGCAAAATGGTGCTATCTTTGGGATATTTTTGGAGCTGATCGTAGTATAGCAAAGGTGTGAAGGACTAGCAAGGCCGTTTTCAGAATGCTTTGTAGTCGTATGTGTATTAACAATCACCACTGCCCTCCCACCACTGCCCTACCCCTTTTCTTCTCTCTTACTCTCTCTCACTCTCTCTCACTCTTTCTCACTCTCTCTCACTCTCTCTCTCTCTCTCTTAGCTGAAAAGTGGTACGGTAAATACCGTACTTACCGTAGCGGTTCCGACGGGCCTGAATTATACTAACCAGGGAACGTCCCCATTATGTAATTACCCCAGAGCTTCTAGGAGACCCTCTGTTGGTCCAATTTTACCAACATTGGAGAAGTGCCATGCCACAGCCAAAGCGTCACTTTATAATGGTAATTCCTTAACATTTAATTAGTTCAAAGCTTTACCAAAGATAGCACCGCTTTGCATCTAAACCACTTTACATACACAAAATTGTCTCAAGGAGAGGAATTTTACCCCCTCCACTTACATCCTTCCGTTACAACCAATAAAAATAACAGCAATTCACCTAAGTATGATAATTTTCCTTCATATGATCACTGTGGAACTTTTCCAAAGATAGCACCATTTTGCATCTGAGCTGCTTTTGACGAACAAAAATTTCTGTGTCCTCCTCCCATTAGACCCCTTCCCCGGGATGGCACATCCACACTACGTGACAAAACAAAGGTCCACCCCAAGTGCAAAATATCTTAGATACGCATTTGCAAACTTACACCGACTTTTTGAAGTGGAATTACTACATCATCTTCTGTGGCGCCCCCAATATTCAAAACCTATAGGCACCACTGGGGCACTAATTGAAAGATTGCTGATTTTGTTCCTGAATGGGACATGATTACAGCCACTTAAATGTCTGTGATTTACGTAGTTGGAGTCATTAAATTGCACAATTTCAAGTGAAATTTTCAAACAGTCCAAACTGGACAACCTCCTCCAGAAACCCGGATCTCCACCCCTCTACGGCTCACTGTTTTGGAACTCGGTGGACCCCAGCCCCAACCCACACTTTCTTAAAATTCTGCAACCGCCACTGGGGAGTATGGAAATAAAGGAGCCTTTATGTGCGACTACCTCAATTATCAGGGCAGGATGACTCGAAACCGGTCTCAAGTCCCGATTGTCGTGACTCGTGACTCTGACTCGGACTCGGCACTCAGGACTCTGACTCTGACTCGACCGACATGACTCGGAGACTAGGGCCGAGACCGGGTACGAGACCGACTATATTTCTCCCACTACCGTAAACCTCAGATCGGAACTGCGCCCAAAAATCTTTGCTTAAAATAACATTACGTGCATTATCGTTGCCTCATGTTAGGTACATTGCATTAGTCAGTGTGCAGTATGAACAGTGAAGGCTCGGAATATATCGACTCATCTCAGGCCTCCAAGACTAGCTTGAAGATAGCACGGATGCAACACGAAAAGGTACAAACAATGTGCATGGAATTGCACTTGTGAACCTGTAGTAAGCATTTAGTGATCAAATATTTGGAGAATTTACCTTCACGTCTGAACATGGTTTAATGTTACTTGTATCCAAAAAACGTGTACTAGACGGGGGTCGAAATAAGATACTGGCGTCCAGCCTGTCCAGAGCCCTAGTGCTCAAGCTTTTGCTTCAGACCTGGGGCAATTTTCAGGAGCCTACAAGCTGATTTACTTGTCATAATGATGCATCATGTATTTCAACATCATAATCATATCGGACTATCATCTACGCACTCAGCATTTACCATGTGCTCCTCTTGCAAAGTTCTTAGTACATGAAATACTACTAAGTTTGAAGAAATCAAACCTAGGGGTCATTCTCAGAAAAACACTCTTAGTCTATGAGATATCTTGCTAATAACGAAGGAACATTTTGCTTTTTCAGAAGGGAAATCGCAGCAAAGAACAAATTTTGTGAACTGTCCTGGAATTTCCCCGAAACACCTCTGACGGGGAGTGAACTTGAGTTATATGGGTTATCGGGGATGGGGTGGGGTGCGTTCAGGTAACCACTGCCGTCTTTTATATACTAGGCTCAGGGGAATTAAGCCCCTTCTCTTCATAGCCATGAATCTTAAAGTAGTCATTTTTTGGTGTTGGAAATGTCAGTAGTAATAATTCAATTTCATGCACGGTAACGTTAAACTATGGAAAGCTAGAAAAGCTGATTTTTCTCTTTCTGCTCCGTGAGTGCTGTGAAGCATTGCTGTGCTCTTCTATTGTTTGGTCGGCCTCCTTTTTGGAAATTGCATATCTGTGTCTTATCCGTCTATGTTCATAAGAGTGGTCTTTTGTTTTGTTAAGTTTATTGTTTGGATGTATGGCCATCTTTAATATTATATAGGTTAAGGAATAAAGGCTAGAGTAATACTATTTCATTGCAGTTCTCGTCCTCTTGCACTCAAAACAAAAAAAAAAAACTTTAATTTTACAGGGGACTCGGACTCGGGCCTTAGGACTCGGACTCGGACATCAGGACTCGGACTCGGATACCAGGGACTCGGACTCGGATTGGGTGGACTCGACTCCAGCCCTGTTAATTATATGCTTACCTCAATGAGCGTGTAAAGTACCTTCTAATTTTAATCAGGTCTTCCCTTTCGTTTTGAGCATGAAACCCAACATAGAGTATTCAAGGTCTAGAATGTTCCATTTGTCCATCTGAGAGGTATTTTTGACCACACATTTCCTCGGAAGGCCTTTGCAACTGCTACGCGACAACAGATGATGCCCCCGGCTTTCTATGGAGGGGCACCACGCACGAGGTACCAGCCTTGTAGACGTGCCATGCCACAGCTGAAAACTTCACTACAACAGTAGAATTTCTAAAGATATTGTTAGTTCAATGTTTTACCAAAGATAACACCATTTTGGATATAAGAAACGATAAAAGAACAAAACATTCTCAAAGAGTAGGGGTGCCATCCCTCCACAGAGACAATATCCCCTTCAATTACACCCACCAAACCAGAGGACGTCACTAAACAGTGAGGATTCCTAAACATGTAATCAATTCATCTCTTTATCAAACGTCACCAACGATAGCACAATTCTGCATCCAAGCCACCTCAAGTAGACATATGTTTCACAAAGAGTATGTAGCGTAAAATGACAACACAATGTGACAAGTCCTAAACATATACCCTAATCACTCAAAGCTTTGCAAAAGATAGCACCAAACCATCTCACATAAATGTAACCCCCTTCTTCGAGCACTCTCCCCAGGATGACACGATGCAAGGATGACAAAGGTCCATCCTGGTGTCAATTATCTATAGGCACGATACTTTTGTGTTCCGTTTAGAGATTCAGTCCAGGGTAGGCCCTGCTACTCATAATTGATCAAATTAGTAAAGGCCTCCATATACACCCCCTTTTTTTTTGTCAATTAATTGATTCAATTAATTGACGTTCCTCACGCACGATCGATGTTTTTTTTTTCAACCGTAGCGTCAATTTCATTCTGATCAAAATCTTTGAAATGAAAGGATCCATCGCACTGGCAATAGTTCTTGCCCTGGAGGATACTCCAAACCGAAAAAAGAGGAGGAAGTGGTCGAAAAAATGGTTTATCAGTCGAAATCAACTCGGACATGCCCGGTTGCTCAGGGAGTTAAGAGACGACGAGCCGCACGATTACAGTAATTTCCTGAGAATGGACGCTGCATCATATGATGTACTTCTAAATGTTGTGAGGCCAATAATAGTAAAAAAAGATACCATCATGCTTGAAGCCATATCAGTAAACTAACGGCTCATTATCACACTGCGGTTTTTGGCCACTGGAAATTGACGAGCCATCAATTAATATCAAAGGAACTTTGATCCGTCAATAGTTGCTTCAATGAAATTGTTTCAATTACTTCGCCGTCAATGTCCCCCACACACGATCATTTTTTTCGTCAATTGTTTGATATCAATTAACTGACATCAATTACTTGACGAAAAAATTGATCGTGTATGGGGCCTTAAGGCTCCAACTGACGAGTGCCTGGCTGGGAGAGCAATTATGACAGCCTTGTCAAGAATTCCGGTAAATTTCAGTTTACACAATCACGGACAGGATTAAGCATACAACAACCATTGATGTTACGTTTTAGTAAACTAAAAGTCTAGACCTAGAAGAAACGTTTTGGTTAGTATACTTTTCAAATTGAATGGGAGTATAGACAAGAGGATCCAGTCTGCTAAATGACTAATACTTATACAAAGGTGTAAGCAGTACATTCAAGCAAATATGGTATACTAACCTTTAGAAAAAGGTGTTTCAAAAATTTAAAATAGAATAGACTGAAAGAAATAACGCAGATTCAAGAAAATGGCGGAACTGTGACAGGTATATAGTCTTGCTACGAATCCCATGCCGGAGCTGACACTGTAACGGCATAGCTTTGGTGTGAGGTACTAGTGTATGAACAATAACTTGGGACCTTATTTGTTCTTTTACACGCAATGGTTCAGAATTCAAGGTCAACATATTGAAACGAATTCTATCGGTTGAATGCTGTTTACTTCATAGGTAGACTAAATTCTTGGTACGATACTATGTTGCGACTGCAGTTTAAAGGAACTGTAGCTGAAAATCAGTGACTGGTGCGGAAAGTTTGATTGGTCCCTCTGCAAGAAGATCCAATAAAACACTATGAAACTTAATCAAAATTCTTTGAATTTCTATTACGTTTTTACAGAGTTTCTGTCAAAACGTGTGCACTTTCTAAAGAATATTTACAGACAGTTTTAAAAGGATTCCTATAAACTTTTTTGAATGTATAAACACTTTTTAAAAACTTTCATCAAATTTTAATGTTTATATAGAATTTGAAAGCAATACCATAATGTTGCATAGCTTGAGAATTTCAAAGATTTATTCAATGTTTATTCAATTGCAAAGACATTTTTTTAAAGTGTATAGAGATTTTTAAGATTTTCTAGAGGTTTCACAAAAAATTTTCAAACATTGTACACATGTTTTCAGAAATACTTACTAAAATCCTTCAGAGTGAGGGTGAAGGGTGGAGGATACATGAGAACAGACTGTGGTAATCATGGCTGTCAAATATGTCATTTACCGATAAATTACATGACAGCTGAAATTTAATCTTCTCTTCGGGAACATTTTGCCATTAGTTTGAGTTGTCAAGTTTTCGTCAGGGGAGAAAATTGACCAAGGCACGGCACCAGAAGATTCGGCAAGGACGAGGGGCTTAGCGACGGTGTTGGGAGGAAGGTGACAGGACTAGGTGAGAACTTGGTGAGTTATAGCATATTTATCAAAATGCACATACCTGATTTACCTAGATTTCTGTTAAATTTGTGTCGTTACAAATGGAACTTAAAGAAATTTATAGAACATGACGTACAACAAAATTCATTACGTTGTATCGAGCTTGTATCTAGTTCACTGTTTATATCGAAAAGTGGTTGAATGTGTAGTAAAAGTTAACGGCGTCGACCGAACTGTGATAAAAAGCTAAGAAACTCTACAGTATGGGATTATTCCTAAGAACACTGAATATTCATTGGAGAACGTCTTACCTTTTTTGAAGCCACAAGTAAATTGTTGACCGGGGCGACATACCTTCCTCGAACGTAACACACCCACCATCCTCACATTAGAACGAAAACTTAAAAAAAAACAGCTGACACAAAACGGAAAGCACAGATTACGGTGAATTTGCCGATAATGGAACGAGGCAGAACATTGACAAATATGTGCAAACGTCGGTGTGTGTGGGGGGGGGGGTATCAGGTATCCCTAACACATCAAAATTGAAGTGATACCGCACTGAGATAATAAGTGAGCAAGTGTTACAATTAACCGCTTCTCTATTTCATTAGTTTATTCCCTGTTATGTTTTCTTCTTTTTTTGCTGCGACAGTCCTCTTTCTCGGCTTGTAGGCTATACAGGCTATTAAACTTCACCTTTCATATTATGATTCCAACTTTGCCTCAATCTTAACGCCGCAGCGCTCCCTTTAAAGATTCCAAAGAAGGAACTACCATATTGAACTTGAAATAATTGCTTGAAGTAACACAACTGAAACCAAATGCCTGTCTGAAACACAGTTCTTTGTAACTTATTTATACCATGGAGATCACAATGGGGAATATTCTACTCTTGTTTCTTTGTTCTACGGTTAATTGTACGAAGCTTCAGTTTTCATTTGTAGAAAACAGGTCCTATTCGGTAAACAAGTTTTGATTTCAATTCCTTTGCAATCAATAACGTAAGAGTGTCACACTTATTTTAGAATTTTCTCCTTGAACTGATGTGATCTTAGCAGGACAACTGTAATCGATGTTATGTAGGTTCATTGTTTAAGGCGTTGCGAGAAGACAAAGAAGGAATAAGCATGTTAATCACACGAGGCAATTGGCTTCTGCAAGTTCAGGGACGGATCCAGGAATACAAGAGGGGGGGGGGGGGGCGTAACTGTCTACAGAAAGTGCATGGTGGAAAGATTTGGGATTGGAGATGTAAAATTCCGTTACAAAAATCATTGCTTTGCTGAACATGGGGGCGTACGCCCCTTACTCGCCCTTGGATCCGGCCCTGAAGTTATAGAGGTTATATAAAAGAGTACGCAGGGTAGAAGTAGGATGGACAAGTGTCCAACCAAGGGGTCTACGCGCTAAGGAGGCGACCACACATATCCCGAATTGCCGACTAGTCCAAGGCAAAACATGACTGGAGGGGATATGACAGCACTGAGGGAATAAAAGTTCCGTTGTTGTTGACGACATAAAGTACAAGTTCTCCCTGAGTCATTATTATTTAACGTGAGTTCTGATATTTTCTAATACTTTATATTACTTTTTGAAGGGTTTAAAAGCAATAGATAAAGACTTGATCCAAGGTGAATAATTTGAAAGAGAAGGACCTGAAGTAGTTATATTTAACCTCGGAGGCTGTAATTTACTTGTAGTGATTAACTGGTATTTTGTTTATAGGAATTCTAAACAAGACCCAGGAGAGTCCAGCAATATAATACGATGCACCTTCTGCATTATTCTGGGTTGTTTTCGTGCAGCCTGCTTTCGTCATTATGTTGGAGGCAAAGAGGCAACCTTAGTGCTAACGAGCTGCAATAAACAAATTCTTTATTAAGGACCCAGGGGAGTCCAGCAGTTCAATGGACCTTCTTTTAATATCCCAAGTTCCTTTCAACAGTAGTGTTTAGTATATTTTTCATAATATTACTTGTAACAAGGGTGTAAAGACATGTCGTGGGCGGCACGGAAGCAAACCTCAAACTGAAGTGAATAGACGCCTACTAATGAGTGAGACTTACTACTCAACAGAAATACATTGTTAAACGAATACTTGAGGTATGTCCATCCCATCCTTGTTACACTGGGTTGCTTAAAGGGAAAATGCAGTCACCCCAATTAAAGTGAGTATGCCCCGTCACTCTAGTTCATGGCCTATTGCGATCTTGTGACAATATTTTTGTTAGTGAATTGTGAAATTCAAGGAGAATTTCTCCTTAATTTACCTTTTGTTTGTAATAGTTTTTCAAAGAAAATTGTGGGGCGACTGTCTATGCCTTTAATGTAAGGAAAGATATAGCAAGATATACTCAGAGAGAAAAAATGTGTTTGCTGAAGGGGCTGGTCAACTATGGTAAAACAGTTGTGGAGTTTCAGCCACGAATTTCCAATGTTTGGAAATTACTTTTTACAACACTAAAAGTATGCTAGGGCTGTATGTAGTTCAATGTAAACAGTTGTGCCTTTGTGTTCACGTCTGGTCCCGGTTTTGTTTTGTACTTTGTGTTTGGTCGTGTTCGTTTCTAAGCACGTTAAAAGCACAGGGCTTTGTGTGCCATTTGTGTTAAAATCATTGAGCGTTGTGTAAAATAAGAATATGTTCCAGTAGGTGAGCTTATATCAAAACCGTAAGTTAAAGTTTTATTTTATACATGTAGAAGCCGACAGAAGAATTTGTTAATCTGTAAGAGGAAAAGACATGGGCGTAGGAGCCCAGGTTGATGGGGGGGGGGGACTGTAACGACTTGCCCCCAAAATATTACCCACGCGCGTTCAACATGTTAATGTACATATTACATAGACATGCATCGGTTATCACACCGAAGCCAATTACATACAATCATTTGCTTTGTTACTACCCTTCCATAATGATAATAATTTTGGAGGAAGTCGTTACAATAATTATGATAATAATAAGTGGCGTAGCCAGGAGTTCTCTAATGGGGGTGGGGCATGCATTATGTTGTGTGATATCAGGCCTGGGGAGGGGTTTAGGGGAGGGGTGTCCCCCTCCTCCCCTTTGAAAACTTTGAAAAATTAGGTGTCCTTACATGCAATCTGGTGCCACATATGCTAATTTTGAAGCAAAATTTGTGTTAAAAATTTAGGCTACGTGTTTTAGGTGCTAAAAAACCCCGGCATCAGTGGGGGGGGGGGTGGCCCAATGGCCCCTAAATGCACCACTTACAATCATGATGTAAGTTTGACCTTTAAAAAACACACTGGTGAATTAATACCGAATAAATAGGTGCTGGTGCAATTCAAATCAGAATTTTATTTTAAGTACAAAGGAAGTTTTTTAAACTATTGATTACCTTTAGCTACATCATTGCACAATTTTTCCTTTAGTAGGTGCAAGAAAAATTCTCAGCATATTGCCCAAATTTCCACAAAAGTATTTGGTTCGGGGCCGGAGCCCCAGTCCCACCCCCCCCCCTTCCCACCCCCCTCCCCCTCCCCGCCTCCTACGCCTATGGGAAAGACATATTTAAAATGAAATTAGAATTCAAGAGTGTTAAAAAAAGTAACAAAAACTAAATATCCGCTTTAAAATGAGAAGTGGGTCAGTAGGAAAATGATAGGAAATACGAACTGGGTGTAGTTCGTCCTGATTGTTACAGGGAGATGAAGTCGCAAAGTATAGGCATTGGCAAATTAAGGAGAATTTATGCTTATTGCATCTCGCCCCGGGGATATTAAGGTATTATACGCCATGCCCTTTCTAACAGTGCCACTGGTATGTGGTAAATGAGGGCGTGAGGATCAATGCGTGTGTTTATTTCTTTTAAACTGTTTTCCTAAACCGCTCAGCCAATATTCTCCAATGGTTGGTTGAAAGGACCCCGGTGTGGAACATTGTATCACCAGCCAAGAAGTCAGAGAAGGTGCAAGCAGTCCAACGGGGATATTTAACATACTGAAAATATGGAAACGGAATAAAGACAAATAGAAAAATGTAAAAGAATCTAAACATGCAGCTAACTCCATAATCTATCCAAAAGTCAGGATATCCGCACTGCGATTTTTGTCATAGGAAATAGTTATGCCTGGCTGTTACGGGGGTGCGGAGCGATAGGAATAAAATACCTTGGCATGTACTATTTATAAAACATGAGATACACTATGACAACAAGATTTAACTTTGGTGACCTTAAATTACAATCTCCACCGAACACTATTGGGTTCTTAAACTTAGAGAATCTACATGAGATGTAGAAGATCCCTCAAAGCTATCATTCGTTAAGATGTTTCAGATGTTAACGTTTTCTCAATTTGACTTCCGGTGACCTCCAATGAAATTTTATGCACACCAAAATCACCGTCCGTTCTCTTTGAGTGCAATTTGAATATGTTAATTAGTCATGATAAATGAGAAAACCTCCAAAGTCGAGTTTTTCAACACCTTGTTTAAATGGTTTTTACTATTTGACTTCTATAGTTACCTCAGGTGACCTTTGTCCACTACTCAGTTATCCCCTCGAACTGATTGAGGAACTCACACGCAAACTATGAGACGCATCAAGATAACGTTTTATGAAATGTTGCGTTTGTTCAGCGTTATCTACGCTTATCCTCGCTGATTCCATATGACCCCTGACCTCCAAGTAACAACAGCAGGTTGTGATATTCAGTATGGGACATTTACATGCTAAGTATGATAACCTTTCTAAGAAATCGAGTTCACGAGCAGTTTACGAATGTTCAAAGTTTTATCTCTCTTAATATGATTAATCGAAATTTGAAAACTCGTCATCATTCTTATCTTGAGATAACGTGTTTACAAGGATTTTGCTTTATAACCTCTGGGGACCTCGACTACTGACTCCCCAAAGTATCTTTTTCTTCTTTTCCTCTTAGGTATAGATACAGAACTTTAAATAGCGGATTTACTTCCCAGGGGAGAGAAAATATCTGGCCTGAAGTGCTGACCGCTTCTCTCAGTTTTAAATGCAATGGAACAAAAATAATGCGTCTTACACAAGTATCACTATTGGTTCTGTCGGAATAGTGTTAAATCGAAAACGGCATCAATTTTCTGTGTATTCCATTAACAGGAAGTTCAACACATTTCTTTCCTGGTCTGCTTTCCACACAAACTATAAATCTTGAACGCATAATGATTAGTTACGAAGCTTTTAAGGTGTCATGCAGATGTTGAGATATTATGTGACTTTTTCGACTTTTTTCCCAGTAAAATATTCAGATGATGACATCTGAGATCTTTTTATCTAAATATTTTAGCGTAATATATTGAAATATTATATTACAGGACCTCAATATCTTAATATCTTCACAGAACGATATTGAGATATTGACATCCAACATCTCGTTATTTAAATATTCTAGTGTAAAATATTGAAATATTACTTTTACAGGATGTCAATATTTTAATATCTTCACTGAAATATATTGAGCTATTGACATCCTAAATCTTGTGTTCTCAATATTTTAGTCTAAAATATTAAAATATTTCATTACAAGATCTCAATATTTTAATGTTTTTATTGTAGGATATTGAGATATTGACATCCAGCATCTCGTTATTTCAATATTTTATTTTAAAATATTGAAATACTACATTAAATGATCTCAATATCTTAATATCTTTTCTAAAAGATATTGAGATATTGACTTCCAACTTCTCGTTATCTCAATATTTTATTGTAAAATATTGAAATATTTCATAACAGGATCTAAATATCTTAATATCTTTACTGAAGGATATTGTGATATTGACATCCAACCTCTCATTATGTCAATATTTGAGCGTAAAATAGTGAAATATTTTATTACAGTATCTCCATATTTTAATGTCTGTAATATTTTAATATTTTACGCTAAAATATTGAGATAACGAGATGTTAGATGCTGTATGTAATATTTCAATATTTTACGCTAAAATATTGAGATAACGGGACGCTGGATGTCAATATCTCAATATAGTTCAGTAAAGACTGAAAGATATTAAAATATTGAGATTCTGTAATGTAATATTTCAGTATTTTACGCTAAAATGTTGAGATAACGAGATGTTGGATGTCAATATCTTAATATCCTTCAGAAAAGATATTAAGATATTAAGATCGTGTAATGTAATATTTCATTATTTTAGACTAAAATATTGAGATAACGAGATGTTGGATGTCAATATCTCAATATCCTTCAGAAAAGATATTAAGATATTTAGATCCTGTAATGTAATATTTCAATATTTTAGACTAAAATATTGAGATAGAAAGATATCAGATGTCATCATCTGAATATTTTACTGAAAAAAGTCGAGAAAGTCACATAATATCTCAACATCTGCATGACACCTTGAAAGTTCCGTAATTAGTTGAAGTTCACGGGCCCATTTATAAATTAGTTCCAATAATCGGCGCAGTTTCATATGCATGTTGATCTCTTCAGCGGCTATAATGCAAAACAAATAGAGACATTTGTTCTCTGTGAGCAAGTTAGTGAGCGTCAAGTCCTCCGAGTGAATACATCGCCCACACAAGTTAAGCTAGTCTAACAAAGGTTCCTGACTAATTAAGGCTGGTTCATACTTTCAAATTTTTACGCGCTATGAAAAGGTAAAGCTATAAAGAGCCAGAAAGGGTCATCCCTTGCTCTTCCGGGCCAATCACGGACATATTTCCAGAGTTCAAAAGTGTTCAAATTTCAAAAGACGTATAACGAAGAATTATCCCATAATCCTTTGTATTGGCTATTTGAAAAGAGATCCATGAAATGGCCGGCATGTTTACATTTTCGCCCTATACTTGTGTCTCCAAGAGGAGTTACTTTCCTTAACCTTGAAAGGAAAGGGGGGGGGGCGCACGGGGCATATGCTCTCCCAATTTGGGCAAAAACAGTGGATCCATTCGGGCAAATAAATGATGCCCTTTTGCAACCGACACAGCCGTATCAAAATTCGGGCAACTCGGTCCAAAATTCTAAATTCGGACAAATATTATCCCCCTCTCCAGACGTATTGACCCCCGTACGCCTGTGATCTGAGGTTTTCTCTCAAAATTAAAAGTCAAGGTTGGGAAAAATGAGTTGATTACATCTCTTGAGAAGGGGGCTTGTTTATTTAAGTCACCCAATAAAAATTGGGAAATTTGATATTTTGGAACAAGGTGGACAGTGGTGACGGCGCCCCCAGATGGGAGGTTTAGGGGGTATACAGTATGCAAGAGCAATGTGCAGTCTTAGCGTTTTGTGTTGAAATCTTGGCGGTGTCACTGATGGTGAAGTAGTACTGAAAAAACAAGGGAACAAAGGAAACAGCAAATGATAAACTAAGTATATGAGAAATTCAGAGTACCTAACAGTTTTTACCTTGACGTGGAACTTAGGTTCCAGTAGCGCGGCCAGGGAGGGGTCATGAGGGATATTGCCTGGAAAAACCCGCTTACCCCTGCACAAAACTACACACTTTACAGAAGTAAACGCACTCGCATCTGTTTGGTTCTTAACATCAAGATAAATACACTTAAAATGAAGAAGCCTTGCCCAAGGCCTTTTCCCCGATTTCACTTTCGTATGCACCTTTAGTTCACGATTGGCGATGACATGTGTATGGAACTACAGTACAACAAATACTTTCGGTCCTGCCGAACACAAATTAAATGCTTAGTTTCATATAGCGCTCGAGGCACGGATCTTCATCAGTGCATTTTGGGTTTCCTTTTAACCCGGCTTATGTAGATATCAATGCCCCCCACACACTTACCACAAACCAGTCACCGTCTCTTACGCAAAGGTTATAAGAACTATATAGTGGGTGTTTAGATTTCCGAAAACATCCCACATTGCAGTTTCGATTCATACTTGCATGATTTTTTTTTTCCATCATCCCAGAAGAGGAAAGCCCTATTGTTAAACAAACGAAATCAATGATCATTAAGAACAAACTTAAGACACATTAGGTCTAGGGAATAACAGACGAAATACAAACAATTGCACAAGCTGTACTGAATCTGCCAAAAAGCTGTTTTTTTATTCATAGTTCACTTCTCTTTTGTTCTACCCTGGTATTATTATGTTTTACACCAATCATCCAAGCATAAGCGTACGGGAGCTTTTCAGTTTGGGGGGAAGAGGATTCTCCGCCGGAAATATGTAATCCTGCCCGAAAGACTATCTAAGCGGAGCGCCACCATTAGTTGGCGCGGAGCAGACAGAAAATTTTGAAAAATGGCGACCCCTCAGACAGCCGTAAATTGCATTTACCAGGCTTATGAGTAGAATCACAGCAGTCGAGATTTTGAGCTTTCGTTTCCAATAAAAGTTTCAATTCAAAACTGCAAAATGATCAGAAAATTACCAGATAAAATTTACCACTACCATTGGATGAAATGTTAATGTAAAGTAAGCTTATCATTGGAAATCATTGCATGCGCATTCTACAAGCTATTTCTACTTGCAAGATGAAATTACGATGAATATACCTTTTAAAGTTCTAGCAACTTCAGTTACCGGCGAAAATCCCAAGACTGCTCAACTTCGAGGAAGGATGACATCCCATCGCATACCGGCTACATATTATGTGTGTTTCATCCAGGGTGGGCTACAATCAGTAGCACTGTCTAAGCAGGGCGCCACCATAAGTTGACGCGAAGCGTACGAAGAAAATTTTGGCCAAAATACCCCCAGATCACCGTAAACGGCCCTTTCCAGTCTTTGCAACGTGATACTATGACAGCTGTCAGAAGTATTTCTTAAAAACAGGCTTATTGTAAACAGTCTAGAAAAGGGTAGTGTTCTGATTTCCGGATAGAGTCAATGGAACTATTTAATCGGAACGCCACCATCAGTTGGGACGGAACGTAGAAAATTTTGTCCATATATTGCCCCCAAATCACCGAACACGGTGATCTGGGGGCAGGGGGCAATTTCTCTGGGGGAGAATTTCATTCTCTGCAAAGTGATACCATGACAACTCTCGGAAGTAATTTCTAAAAAAATAAATAGGCCTAATTGTAAAAGTCTAGAAAAAGGTATTAGTGTTCTTATTTCCGGGTTTGCCGGGTTCAGTGATTTCATGGGGGGATATGGTTTTACAGTGTCCCCAATCCAATTTTATGGGAGATATATCTCCTTCCCACCAGGATCACCACACATGGTCAACATGTATAACAAACTGATAAAAATAGTCTATGCCGATTCCAAAAATCTCCCACAAACTATTTCACAAAACATCTGAAAGAGCCTTTTGGTTAAAACAAAATAAAACTGTTGTCTTAGTGGAAATAGCTTGAGTAATAAACTCATATCTGATGAGCAGCTTCCTTTTTGTTTTGCTGCAAGTGACCATTTTCAAGGGTACATGGGCATGCAGAGTGGTCAGATGACGCCGTAGGATAATACAATAGAAATGCTACTTTCTGTATTTTCTTGATTCTTAAATGTCACGTAATCACATTTAATAAAGATAACATTCATTTTTCATGGAGGTAATCTAGAGGGCCATGCAAAGCTTCCGTCTTGGCCATTTCCAACAATGCACTGAATTACTTGATTTTGCAAAGCCGTCACATAATGATATGCGTAATGATTTATGATTTAAAGAAAAGTTATGGTTCTGTGAGTTCTTACCTCGATTTTCAAATGCCACGAAATGTAGCCTACATCTAACAGTGCCTAATTCCTAAATTTTGCCCCCTTTAGGTTTCTTGCATTTGGCTCTAACAGATTTAATCTTTGTCTTTACAAAAAAAGTCCGTATTTACGTAAAATCGTGGATCTGGACCTCACAAAAACACGACCATTAAGTGTATTAAATGGTCGCCTTTATACTAGAATGTGAAAGGAAGGGATCAAAAATTGAAACTTTTTAATAGTAATACTTGGGGAGGAGGAATGTAAAAGCAGTTTTCTATCAAGTGGGGAAATCTCAAAGAAAAGATTGAAAAGCCATGACCTAGATCGTGATTGAGGCATAGGGTATCTGCCTACTTATCTATACTATCTACCCAACAGGCCATTCTCGCCCCCTCTGACCAAATTTCCTAGCTCCGTCACTTAGATCACATAGGCTGTCCGAATACATCTCGACTTTCAGCCTTCTGATGACTATTGGTGGTATTGTCGTTAAGACATATGACGCACAAGATGGCTTTTGATTGATTTTGTCGTCCAAAATTTTGGGCACTGTATACACCTGTACACCCTCCCGTCATCCCGTGTATTCAGGCAATTGAAAACACTTTTGCAGCTTTCCCCCGAATATTCTACCATTTCGGGCAAAGAGTTGCGCAAGACTATCAAGTGAGGCTGAGGAAAAGTTGTTTTTCCATAAGCTGCCCGAATGTGTCGCGAATTTTTGTAACGATCTTGAATGAGTTTTCATGAAAATTGTACCGTGACTATCATGCTTTTAAATTTTCGGGCAAAATTTTGAAAGAATTCGGATATTTGGCCATTTTGAGTAGTGAAGCTGCGCAAAACTATGAAAAGAGGCTGAGAAATGATTGTTCTTTAGCTGCCCGAATGTGTTTGCTAATTTTTCGCAATCTTTTTGATTTTTCATGAAAATTGTACAGTGAGTATGCTTTTATTTTTCAGGCAAATTTTTGAAAAAATTCGGGCACGCTTAGGAGTTTTCTGTGTAATTAAAAACATGCCAGATTTTTCAGACTCAAATGGTTGCCCGAATTTTTCTAAACCCCTGCCCGAAATTCAGGTCTTGCGAAAATTTTTGGGGCAGTATGCCCCGTGCCCCCCTCCCCGCTTCGTACGCCCATGCTCCCAACGTTATGTTTATCGGTTATGTTTTACACTAATCACCAAGGTTATTTTTATCTCCATATGAGGATTCCTTTCTACTCGGGGTACAAGCAACACAGCACAACATTACCTACTCCTTATCTAGATTGTTATTACTAGCAAATAGGTGAAGGTTACATTAAAATTCAGGTTGCACGACAAAACCTCCATTCCATGTTCTTGTGCAATTGCTAGATGCAGATGGCTAGATGCATTTTCTTTAAAGTATTTTATTTAGATCAATTGTTTCTGTACACTTTAGTTTACTTTAGCTTAACAGGGTCGTAACTGTCCAGCCCTGGGTGCATTTGATGATTTAGTGATAGGCAGTAAAGGAACTGGCACTTTTTACGAAATCAGTGCGTCGTAAGCTTGTCAAACGCTTATCAGTCAAACACATTAACTCGAGACAAAGAATACACCGCACGGTTCGGGACATATCTTCCATAATGATGAACTCAAATTCTCCCAAACAATATGAGAACTGATATATTTCGATTTCATTGGCACTTGTTTTGACAGTCTATTTGTGCAGTACGCAGCCCGTGTTAAACATGAAATACATTAATTTTAGAACAAGTTACAATGATAAAATAGTTGAAATAAGTTCTGTAAAGATTTCTTTAAATTGAAATAGATTCAAAAGAGGTACATTAAACAATCTTTATGACAAAAAATTTCTCCTTGCATAGACGGAATGGACCTTCACCCGTACAGAGTATCAACTTTACAAACTTAACTGACAGACTTTTTACAGTTATTAGAACAAAGTAAAGCAACTCGGCATTACTTTTAAAGACTTCCATTCAAATCGGGACAGGTTGAAATGCTAACTCTACCTAACATGAGAAATGTAACTCACAGTTCTTAATTTCTAGAAAAAATTAGAGCTCCAAAGGGTAACTAAAAAAATTTAAAACAAAAAGAAAAACAGATCAAAGTTTAATAACTCTTAAAACAAGCTACTTACAATATGTAGAATGAATACGTAATCAACACAAGAGCAGTCTGTGTACAGTAAGGGTCGGGATGCGGGGATATTTCGTATTGTTTCACTTCCCTCTCCCATCGTCCGTATTCGGTCCCTTCATATTTAATATATTAATAGATTTTTCACTTCTCCATTGAGGGGGACATCCCCTGCTCATCAAACCATCATTTTGAGCAATCAATCCATCACCATAAACCATGTCCATCAGATGAATATCAAGTATTTCGTTTTATCACTGCACATGTTTTCAACAAGATGAGCATATGCTCTTTATAATGTACAAACAATTATATAATTAGGTTTTCATGGCACTAAGTTTGGAACTGTTTGGATTCTAGCCTATTACAAAAATTTGCCCCAATTAGAGAGAAAAAGTGCACTTTCGTGGCAACTGGTCCCCGAACGGGATTTCACTCGATCCCTGTTATATACAGTGCAGCTCTTTGAGGTTTAAAAGGTTACATGAGGGGAGGGCGCGAGGCAGGCAGACTCTTTCAGCGGGAAGAGGGTATAAATTGGGCTTTACGCCGGTTAGGTATTGAGGAAAAACAAGGTACGAACCGTCGATTTTTATGTCGTGTTGCACGGAGTTTACAAAGAATTCAGCCAATATGGGTACCCAATATGGGCACCATACATGGCAGAATTTTGTCAAATGTTTGGCTAGGGGTTGATTATAGTAACTTCATCGTGAATAAGAGACGAGTTAAGTTACGGTTACCAGGAACTGATAACATAAAGGTAACTGAGTATCAGTGCAAGGAAGTGTGTCTATTATAGGGAACCGAGACATGGGAAAAGTGTGTCCATTCAACTTTGGTAGCCTGAAATATTAAGATTGCTTGAACATGTGTGGTATCTGTCCTTTTCAGGCAGTCTTAAACGGGCTGAGCATGACAGATCTATGGTGTAAGGTCAGATGGCTAAAAGGCTGGTCTCATCAAATCATATGAACATAGCTCCCTCGAGATGCCGAAGCCGCTAAACTTTGGTTTTCGCCCTCTGACATCAAGCCAAATTGACTTGTAGAAAGAAAAGGTAGACTATATCATAAATACACTTACAAGTAAAACAAACTACACAATATAGTTGTCCGTTTTCCGATAAATACTAAAGGACCAAACTGGAAATGTGTACAGCACTTAGATGTTCTCATCCCTTTCCATGTTTTAAAACTCCTTTGAATACGATACCTGACAAAAAATGTAATTAAAATTCCAGTCATTCTCAGGTTAAGTGATGAGTTGTTTGAAAAATAATGCAGCTAATAGATATTCATCATTCTCTGTTAATGTTCCTTCCGTGTTATTTTATGCTTCTGCTGTATTATGGGGTCAATTTGGTTTTGATATGGTATAACGAGAGATTCGTTTACTTCCACAAGCTCTAACAACGCCAATGCTTCTTGAAAGTGTGAGACATCATACATGTTTATGATGTTACGCTCCTTCAGTATCTGTAATAGTGTTAGACCAGGCATGTCAGTTTCCTTGTGGAGAAGATCAATCTTGGTTTCCGGTAGATTAAAGTAAGTTGCCAACGCAATGCAATTTCTATTCTTTAGCTTTACAGAGACTTTGACCATAAGTTTTCCAAATTCATCTGTAAGAATACAACGAAAGAAATCAGTAAAACCGCAACAAGATCCAAGTCCTTATCGTCAGTAGGCAATGGGAGTGTACGTAAAGGCACGGTCAACTAAAGTAGTTCACTGAGTTGACATTGAATATTTTGTGACAGGTTTGAATGGAACAATTGCATGACAATGTTTCTATTTAGCCTCATTACTCATGTAATACTTCCTATAGTTACCGAAAATGTACGAAAGTGTAGTTTTTATGGACAGAGTCTGCAAATGATTATTATGTAACAGTAAAAAGTGTCTGGTCACGAATTTGTAATAAATGGTTTTAATCACTTATTACCCTATCATTGCCATTTCAGATGTGTGTAAGATGTGCAGAATTTCTTAGTTTGACCATTTACCATCAAGATTTGAGTGAATCTCAACAGGTGTGAAAAAAATCATGAATTTTGTGAACCAACTTAATAAGCCCCTTTTATTATCACAACTTGATACAAAAGGATACCCTCTTGCATTCGTTTCTTCAAAGCTTAGAAATCTTAAAGATTGTTCCTTCCTCCCTTCCTGGTGTAAATTTCCTTTGGATGATTATTACGGCTTACAGCAAACAGGTTTGTTACATAGTCACTCCCTATTACTTACATTAATCCCTTGATAATTTTCAAAGAATTAATATTTGAACCTTGAACTTTTTACAATGTTTACCAAGAAATACAGTGAATTTTATGCTGTATTTTGACACAACACAATTTGGCCTACAATAAGCGACTACAATGAAATTTAAAATATGAATCCGAACTGCTCATAGCATGGCTGACTTTTGGATGGATAGGAAGAATACTTTAGTTTATCAATAAGAAATTATTGCTACATACCACTTATAACAAAAATATCCTGTGAGCAAAATTGACACTTATAAGCATGAGAGAGGCAAAAGCTAATATATAATAAAAAATGATTTTGATGGATTCATGACCATTTCCAACTCTAAAGAGGGCTCACTTGGGGAAAAGAAAGCTTTTCGAATCCAGACCGGATTAATCATCAGCTGCAAAAAAAATGTTATTTGTGGAAGGCACAAACATGTAGACATTTCACATAAGGCAGAACGTAGGTGTTTGAACTGAAAACACCCAACATATGCCTCTTGTGGAATTTGTAATAACATAAAATCTTAAGTGATGTTTTATACCTCCAAGTGAAGATTCTGAAAAATATTTGCAGTTGTCTGCTGGCGCCACCATTGATGACTCATCCGCTATGTCTGTTGAAGTCTTCTGAAATGATAATTATAATTTAGGGAGACTTTACTATGCAATCCTATCAACATATTTCATGCTTCATTTTCACTTCTGACAACATTTTTTTCTATTATTTATCTGAGTTTGACCCCCGGTGACCCAAATGACCTTTGACCTCCACCAAAAATAGTAGAGACCTATCTCTGACCATGAGGCATACACATAATACGTATGAAATCTATGGTAGCTTCCTACTTTGAGATATCGTGTAAACAAGGGTTTCAGACTTTGACCCAGGTGACCCCAGATGATCCTTGACCTCCACCAAAAGCAAAATGGTTCTGGCTCTGACCATAATGAATCTTCATGCTAAACGTGATAAGAATGACATCTATTCAAGCTTTCTACTTTGGGATATCTTGTTAACAATATTTTCAGACTTGGACCCACGGTGACCCCAGATGACCTTTGACCTGCACCAAAGAACAATAGGTGTTACCTCTGACCATGAGGTGTTTACATACTACGTAAGTATAAAATCTATCAAAGCTTTCTGTCTTGAAATATCGTGTTGACAAGGTTTTCAGAGTTTGACCCCATTGGCCCCAGGTGACCTTTGACCTCCTTCAAAACAATAGGGCTGTTTTTCTTACCATAACGCATTACCATACTATGTATTAAATCTATCCAAGCTTCCTACTTTGAGATATCGTGTAAACAAGGTTTTCAGAGTTTGATCCGGTGACCCCAGATGACCCATTGGCCTCTATTAAAAATGGTTCTTTCTCTAACCATTATGCATCCACATACGAAGTATGAATTTATCCAACCTTCATACCTAGAGATATCGTGTAAACAAGGTTTTCAGAATTTGACTCCTGATCTCAGATGAGCTTTGACCTCCACCAGAAGAAAAGGGTTCTTCTGTTAACATGGGGCATCTACCTACCAAACTTGAGAACTGTCTGAGTTTCCCTTCTTGAGATATCGTGTAAACAAGAAGTGCCACAAACACCCACACCATGGGCGCACCCATACGCACACTTGATGCCTTACGGGGTACTGGCAAAGGACCCCGCAGGGAATGCAAGGGAATTTCCCAGCAGCGAAGCTGCCCGCGAAGGAGCCGAGTAGACGGACGTGCTTGAGGGCCGGCTAAGCTCCAAGGCAGACACGTGCAGCCACGACCTCTCTTCGCAGTGGCCGCAGTGGCCGAATTTTCGGGCAGCTACGCCAGTTTCGAGCTCCGCGTGAGCAGGGACAGACGTGCTTGAGCGGAGCTCTCGCCGGCTGTCCCGCCACCCGCTAACTTGGCCACGTTGGTGAGTGCACCCATACACACATCATGACAGTATACACCATGGGCGCACGCGCGCACACAGCCCACATACATACCGTATACACAAACGCTATCATGAATGCATAGATTT
Source organism: Holothuria leucospilota (assembly GCA_029531755.1). Taxonomy (NCBI): domain Eukaryota; kingdom Metazoa; phylum Echinodermata; class Holothuroidea; order Aspidochirotida; family Holothuriidae; genus Holothuria; species Holothuria leucospilota. The sequence continues at coordinate 23,045,689 of CM055970.1, forward strand.
CTCTTTTCATCTAAACCAAAATGTCTTTGATACCTCCCTGGCCTATGGCTTTATATCTGTGCGTTTTTAAAAGTCTGCCCTATTTTTTTTCATTTACAGTTTCCATTTACAGAACACTGAGCATCTATTTGTCTGTCGTGCAATTTTTACAACATCTCACAGTATTAAACCACTGATCACTAGGCAGTCAGAGTAAATCATTTACATTTGAATTTCTGTCAATGAATCAACCCAACATCCGGACAGAAGCTGTGGAAATATTCTGGCAAAATCCTTGTAAAACGTTTTATTTTTTTTAAATGATTGGAAAAAACAGGGGGAAATAAACTTCAGCCTTGTCCTTGTGCTCTTTTATTGAACACATCCTCCCCCAAAAATCTGCCATCTTCCTCACGTTGATGATAATCAATCCTCTTTAACTCTAAAACGCTCAACCCCCCACATAATGGATCACCTCTTGGCATAGAACAGATGCTACTACTGGTGGCCTGTATTGTATACCACCAGAGATGCCACATCCCTGATACCGAAACCTGCCCAATATTACCAGAGGAGTCGCCAGGCTTTGGTAATGGGGGGGGGGGGGTGAACAACAGATGATGTCGTAATGCCACTTCAGTTAACCTCCCAAATCTGGGCAAAGTGCGGATTTTTTATGTGCTCCCTGCTTTCGTATACACAGTGGGGGTTCTTTGCTTTGTCAGGAGTCACTATAAAAGGTAGTATCCTGGGGAGGGGTGTCTCCTTCCCCTTTGAGAAATTTTTGTTAATTTAAGGTTGTTTAGATGCAAAATGGTGCAATCTTTGTGATATTTTTAGAGCTCATCACATACCTGTATGGCTGGAAAATGTCCATAATTTATTGAATTCTAATTTTTCCGACTGGCTTAATTTTTTCCAACTGAGTGGCGAAGCTTAAATATTCCCTTTATATGCTTTTTGCGTTTTGTATACAACAGTGGGGATCTTTCCTTTGTCACCACAAAAAAGGTGCCGTCCTGGGGGAAGTGTCCCTCCCCTTTGAGAAATTTTTGCTAATGTAAGGTTTTTAATATGCAAAATGGAATATTTGTTTGGAATATTTTTAGAGCTGATCATATATGGCTGGAAAATGTCCATGATATAGTAAATTCTAATTTTTGGTTAGGTGAAAGAGGAGAGTATGTTGTCTAAGAGAGGAATACGTTGTCCACAAACCTTTTAGCTACTTTACCGCCTTCTATTCGGTCAAAGTTTTTACCCCAAAATAACGTGTGTGGAGTCCACAGAAACATTGTTGGACTATTACGAAATTTATTTTTCCTCACCTTCATTGTGCGTTATAAAAAGGCATCTAAGGCTGGCAGATACCTGTATAGAACCTCCTGGAAGCCCTGGATCAAGTACATATAATGGAGCGATGACATAATGCTTATTACCTGACATCCAAATGATAATATAGAGTATGACGTAGAACATTTTACAACTATCGTATTTTACTAATTTTGAACGAAAATCCAGATGAAAAGCTCCCAAGGGCGGGGGGGTTGGGTTGGGGGGTTGGTGTAGGAAGGTGATACGTGACCTCCCTGATAGGTATAGCAAAAGGGGTGAAGGACTAACAAGCACGTTTCAGAATGCTTTTCTGTCGTAAGTGTATAAACAATCGCCATCTGTATCGATAATGGCTGCGCGCAAAGTGCTCGGTAATTTTTTTTTTTTGGAAAATGTATAACGGCAAATACGTAATTTCAACCTTCCAAATCATGCTACAACAAATTAAATTGAAAGATCCTATATTGATGCTAGGCCCCTACAGATGTTGTGATTATTGTTCCATGTACTATTGCCTTAATTATGGTCACGAGATGGAGTGCAAACAGTAACGCATGCGCGCAAAGCGTGCGAAATTTTTCATTAAATAACATTTCCATGACAAAACCTGCATTCAGAACCCGCATCGAGACACTTTCAATTGCCCAACAAACCTACATGTCACTCAAAAAGCCAGTCTTTTACGTTGTAATTCGTAAACAGCTTTCAACTTTTGCTGCTGTTCTTTTCCGGGAGTTGCTGTCAGAAGATATTGATGATAAGAACAACATTGTGGTAAGGTTTGAAGCACGGGGAGCGGGCGAAAGTTTTGACAGTTTGCGAAGGATTTGCGGAAATTCTGATAGTTTGTGAAACATTTGTGACAGAAAATGATACAATAGATCTATCACTCGATAAAAATACACCTCACCCTATCCCCTACAGAAGTCTATAGCTTAAATGCCTTTTGGGATCATTTTAAAATTTCAGAATTTTTTCATAGGGGCACGCGCCCCCTATACCCATCTTCCCATGCCGGCGCCACTGAGTAGTACACATTGAGGATAATAACTGATGGCGGGCCAGACTCTTCCTTCAAATTTGGCAGTGTTTACCATTGAAAACAGGATACAAATACTGTCATATCATCTGAAATGGACAGGATTATTGATATTTTGGACGCAGAGGCAGTCGCAGTAAACATTTTTCTGACATGCACGCGTAGGAGGGTAGTATATATGGTTTATTCAGTGGGCCCATCTTTCTTGAGTGTTTCACTAAATTTCAAACCATAACTGAATTATCATGGTACTTTGAATTGTAAAAGACGCAAAGTGAGGGACCATAGTCTGGTTATTTAATGCTACTATGTAATGAAATGAATGATGTATTGTAGTACTGAAGAAAATAAAACAATTTTCAAAATAGGGACAGGTTTAGAAATATATGGTAGACAAGGTTAAAAATTTAAAATCTGGATAACAACAAACTGAAAGAACACTGGTAATAGAGGCCCAATAAATTTGGACAAGATTTAACTGCTTATTGGCCTAATTATACAGTCATTTTTCTGATTTAAAAGTATTGATAGCTATATCCAAATTATTGTATGGTAAATTATGTAAAACAGGCATGTAAGCTCAAATCTAACTCGATCTTTCATATGGTTTTAGTAGTTAAAGAATCTGAAGGGGACAAAGTGCTTCGCAAAGTAAAATTTCATTTTTATACTATTTCCCATGACTCACGGAGCTACAATAGCTCTCTCTGTCTCTGCACTGAGTATATGACATACCGTTTCTCACTGGGGCTTCCAACAAGGCCGAACCTGTTAAGGAACCCAAAATTTTACACAAAATATATATGCACCTTTGTTGAACGCCAATATTAAACAGAATACATGTCCAATGTTTTACTAAATTATGTGTATTTTTAATGTCTTGCACACCCTCTGAAATTTAGCTGTCATGACTCCCAGGGTACCGCAAAAATTTATTTTTCGAATATTTGGACAAGGCTCAGATATTGGGGCAAAAGAGTTGTGCCCCCCCCCCCAATTAAAAAGGTCCCATACGCCTATGAATACAACTTTCACGAACAATACAATTTAATGGTATTACAAATTCCAGATTACAACTCTGTTTACAAATAAACCATACATGGAGTGTGTTTGACACCTTAATCCCTTTACTGACCATGGTGATGCTAGGGACGTTATCTTAACAGCCAGGCATATATTATGATAGAACTGTACTCTACCTTTACATATGATACCAGTAAGGATTAATTTTATTGTGAGATGAACATGCCAGGTCGTTCTAACAGAAATCACTGATCGCTTTCCGTCCTCTTCTCGGGACTAATGGGCCTCATTCCGGGATCTGTTATTACACTTTTCTGTTAAAACCGCAAATTAGTCATAACAGGGAAGAAAGTTTTTTAATGTATAATATTTTTGGTATAAGAAGCAATGCCTTAGATTTTATTACCAAAGTTCTAGACGGACAATTTACCTTCACAAAAGTATAAGATTAAACGAATTTGATGCAGAAATGACAAAATTAGCTTTAGATTTCATCGCGTTTTAGGCTCCCAACACCACAAAAGTAGCAAGTGACTTCACAAGGAGTGAGCGTGGCGAGGTTTCTGTGGTAATTAATACCATATGAGCTCCCACCGATGAAAAGTTAGGTCTAGATCAGCGGGTTCTGTTAGAGCGACTTCTCATGAATGAATCAAAATTATTTTTAAGATGTAACATGAAGTGCATTCAACCTTTCTTCTCTTTGTTTGTCTTTTTCTTACCTCCTCAAGAGTCACCGATTGAAAGGAATGCTTCAATTGCCATTGTTTAGGTTCAGTTTCAATTTCCGCTTTGTCTTGAATTACTTTTTGAAGACGTTCTTCTGTTTGTTTTAAGAGTTTCTCAGTGTGTGTGTTTGAATCCTTGGAAGCCTGAAGTTCTCTTTGAAGACGAGAAAGTTGCAACTGACTTTCATCACGTTCAGTTTTGAATTGATTTGTTACAAGTGCCATTGTCATTGCTTGGTGAGCTTCCGACATCTTTCTCAGCTTTTCGTGAAGAGCATCTATATTTTCCTGTTCAATGCAAGAGTAAACTGTTGACAACAGCTTTTATATTGAGACGATTAATTGAACAGCTTTTCCATAGGTACAATAACATAATAAATGATTTAAAGTTAACGTAAAATAGGTTGTCAAAATAATACAGCAAAGCTTAAGGTGATTTAAACTCATTCCAATGATAATAACGCACAAGTGTTAACTTCCAAAATTCTCTGGATGTTGTAGATCCTGACAAAAAACTCCAAACATGTTTTGATAACTTTGTAACATTATTTATGCTACCCAGATTACATCCTTATTTCTTCAGCAAATCTTGCAGAAATAGCGTTCTGCAAATTACTGCTAAGTAGCAGTGGCATATTTGGGGCGGGGGCATTGGGTCATGCCCCCCCCCCTCACTGATGCCGATTTTTCTATTTTTAGTTCCGAAAAAAAAATACATAAATTTTTTAACACGAATTCACTCCAGAAGGTAGCATATGTTACACAAAATAGAATGTAAGGACAACTAATTTTTCAAAACATTTCAAGAAGGAACCCCCTCCTCTTAGGCCCCCAGGCCAGCGGTCATAAAATATACTGCATGCTCCCTCCCCGTGAGAGAATTCCTGGCTACGCCACTGGTAAGTAGTTACTTAGATTTATTTTACTTAGAATTTATTTCTGATGTGCTTCTTTAGTCTTAAATAATCATATGATTTAAAGCAGGAAACCGAAAGGCTTAGTGATTTCTTGCCGAAAGGAATTAAAAGGTAAACATCTTTGCATCTTGAGCTATTGCATTTACAGTACTAGCAATTTCTAAGGTTTTGTTGTTTCAGTTGTGGAGACCTCGTATTACCTTTGACCTCAAAATAAATAGAGTTCTTCTAACTAGAACACACCCACAAGCCAAGTATGAAAGCATATACACCTCCTGTTGGGATGTTATGTTTAAAATGGTTTCGGTTTTTACCTCTGGTAACCTCCCATGACATCCACCCTCAACCAAAAATTTAGTATTCTTCCTCTTAATATGATAAATTTATATACATTCCTAACTTAAGATATCGTATTTCAAGGGTTTCACGTTTGCCCTATGTTAACCTCACATGACCTTAACCTCTACTAAAACAATAGATGTCATTCTCTGACTATAAAGCATCCACATACGAGGAAAGAAGAATATCCATGCTTTCTACCTTGAGATATCCTGTTTACAGGTTTTTTATTTTAGCCTCTGGTGAACTGACACGACCTCTGATCTCCACCAAAAACAACAGGGGGTCTTTCCCTTGATATGATGAATCTATTAATCAAGTATGGAAAGTATGATATATCGTATTTACAAGCAATTCCCAAGGTTTCAAAGTTTCACTTTCAGTAACCTCAGATAACGTTGACCTCTTCCAATAGGAAAGCCAGTGGCTTCGTGATTCCTGACACTTGTATTGCATAAATTGTGTATTGCCCTGTTGATTAATCGTAACTGAAACTATTACCCATAAACTTACATAGCAATATAAATGGTTTATTTTGTGCAAAATATTCAATTTGAAATTTAAATTAAAAGCTCTGTCACATACACACACATACACTCATACACACATACAGAATATAGCAAGGACCAGCTACCCCTATGATGGTTCTGCATACCAACTTTGAGCTGAACTGAAGATTGCATTGGCAAGTTAAGTTGATTACGAGGATTTTGAGAGCTTTGACCTTAGTTGACCTATGACCTCCACCAAAACAATAGACATCTTCTACTTCCTATAAAGGACCCACATACCAAGTATAAGCTTTATTGAAGATTGCATTGACAAGTTATGTTGGTTTCAAGGATTTGAGGGGTTTGACCTCAGTTGACCTTAGATGACCTTTAACCACCACCCAAAAATTATAGAGACCATCTAGCCTTTGTGAAGTTTCTACATTCCAAGGTTGACCTGAATTGAAGTTGCATTGGTAATTTATGTATATTTTGAGGTTTTAACAGGTTTGACCTCTGCTGACCTCAAATGACCTTTGACCTCAACCAAAACAATAGGGAACGTTTCTTTCTATTCAAAACCTATATACTAAGTATAAGTGTGATCGGAGTTTTCATCACTAAGTTACAGTGTTTACAAGGTTTACCATATTTGACCCATGGGGACCTAAGATCACCTTTGGCCTCTTAGAAAGTAAATAGGGTCTATGGCCTACCTTCATACTAAGTATCAGATTCAACCTTCTTTCCCCCACTGAAAAAGCCTGATAACAAGCTCTGTCACATACACACACATACATTCACACTTACACACGCATTTATGATCGCGTAGATTCCTCGGCTGACGTCAGAAATAAAAAACAATAGGGTTGATTATGTGACTATAACGCATCCACATGCCAAGTATGAAAAGTATCGATGCTTCGTATCTTGAGATATCCTGTTTACCGGGTTTTTGGTTTTTGAGACGTATGGTGACCTGGCATGACCTCTGACCTCCACCAAAACAATAGGGTTCTTTCTCTTAATATGATAAACCCCGTAGGAAAAGTATCCATTGTCTTATCTTACTAGCAATTCCCAAGGTTTTTGAAGTTTTTACATTATGTGACCTCAGATAACATTTGACCTCTGCCAAAAAACATCCATTTTCTCACTTTTAAGCATTTACATGCTAAGTATGGAAAGTATCCATGTTTTCTACCTTGAGATATCGTGTTTACAAGGGTTTTGGTTTTTGACCTCTGTTGACCTGACGTGACCGCTGACCACCACCAAAAATAATAGAATTCTTCCTCTCTGTATGATGTATCCATATCCTAAGTATGAAAAGTATCTATCAACCAGACAGCCCAAAGGCTTAGTGATTCCTTGCCGAATGGGGATGCTTTGTTGCTTAGAGTCTTATCCCTCAAATTTATCTTTCTTGACTACATCATTTTATGATGTTTTAACAATTTGACCTCTGCTGACCTCACATGACCTCTGAACCCCATTAAATATAACAAAAAAGGTAATACGGAAGTGTCTCGAAAGGGATTCAACTCCTATGGATCTTGAATCTTGAAAATTCTTGGCAAATTTTCCTTTTGACCTCTGGTTACCCCAGATGACGATCTTGGGAATACTTGGGAAATTTTGCTTGTTGACCTCTGGTGACCCCAGATGACGATCTTGGGAATTCTTTGGAAATTTTGCTTTTGACCTCCGGTGGCCTCACATAACAATCTTGGAAATTGTTAAAAATTTTGATTTTTGACCTCTGGTAATCCCAGATGACCTTTGACCTCCACCAAAAACAATAGGGTTCTTTCTTACATCATGAAAAATCTATACACTAAATATCAAAAGAGTCCTTCATTCCTATCATGAGATATTGCGATTACAAGCTTTTCGGTTTTTTAGCTCCTGTGACGCCAAGTGACCTCTAACCTTTACCAACAACATTAGGGTTCTTTCTCTCAACATGACAAATCTATATACCAAATATGAAGTGTCTGTCATTGCTATCTTGAGATATAGTGATTACAAGCCATTTACATGATTTTCGCAGTTTAACCTCTGGTGACCTCACATGACCTTCGACCTCTACCAAAAAATAGCATTCTTCCTCTCAACATGACAAATCTATATCAGTCATTCCTATCTTGATATGTCGCGATTTCAAGGTTTTCGGTCTTTGACCTGTGGCGACCCCAAATGACCTTTGACCTCCACCAAATACAATAGGGTTCTTTCTCTCAACATGACAAATCTAGATACCAAATATGAAAAGTGTCAGTCATTGCTATCTTGAGATATCGTGATTACGAGCCATTTAGGAGGTTTTCGCAGTTTAACCTCCGGTGACCTCGGATGACCTTTGACCTCTACTAAAAACAACAGGGTTCTTCCTCTTTACATGAAAAATCTGTATACTAAATACAAAAAGGGTCGATCATTGCTAATTTGAGATATCGTGTTTACAAAGTTTTCGGTTTTTGACCTCTGGTGACCTCAAATGACCTTTGACCTCCACCAAAAACAAAAGGCTTCTTTCTCTTCTCAAAGGCAACCAATCTCATAGAAAGCACTACAAGGGAGGTTGGTGACACTGGCACTTTAAATGTGAAACTCTTGCTTTAAGCCATTCAAACTTCTTTGGATTAAAACTATTTAATTTCGTGTAATCTCTCCAGATTTTTCCTGAGCACAAGCAAGGATTTCATCCTCTGATGTATGCACAGTACGAGTAGTCATTACAAAATGTAACCTAAATGGAGTGATATGGATTTCATAATAATTTCAAAGACAGGATTCTATTAAAGGCAATAGGCAGTCACCCCAAAATTGCTTTGAAAAATCAGCAAACTCTAGCAAATCTCTTATTTGCCTCACAAGACGGTTTTTCAACATAACCATTGTAACAAGAGGTAATGGAGGGAGTTATTCTTCATGAATTTAACAATTTAGTAACAAAAATATTGTCACATAATGAAAAAAACATTCATGAATTAGGTTGACGGGGTATACTTATTTTGCTAGGGATTACTGCGTTTTTCCTAACATCAATGTTACCACATGCCCAGCTTGCATGTTTAAAACCCTACAATCTTTGTTCAAAACAAGGAAAACTGTCTCCTCGAAAAAGATCCAAATCGAAAAAAGCACTATCTTGCCTAAATTATACCACCACACCAACAAATCAGTCCCTTTTATAAGTTATCCCTACTGATATACCAGGCTTGCAGGATAACCCAGATATATTACGTAACAGGACTTCATTGATATTCAGCAAAAAGTACTGAAAGGTACTAGAAAATGTTTTCCATGAAAAGGAAAACTAAATCTGAACTTAACTGGACCACCTGTCCACTTTGTTTTTAATCGGAGATTTCAAAAGACAACCCACAACTACATAAAATTGATCAAAAACATTGTAAATAGTTTAATAGTCCTGTAGACTGTGCAAATCCTATATTGAATTGCTTGTTCTTTATACTTATACCTTGAGCTGCCTCCTTTCTTCTTCATATGTCCTTCGTAATTTCTTCATTTCTTCATCCAATTGTTTTGCGACACCTTTGAAATATGTTGATGCTGTAAAGTGAAGACAAACACTGTCATACGTGTTCACTATAATTCAAGTAAACCAGAAGAGAAAATGCATTGAGGTTTCGATAATATATCTTCTATTCCAACCCTTTCAAAAAAATTGTGTGGCAAAAGTTCCAATACCACACTGGAAAAACCGTGTCATACTGTGTAAAACTATGGTTGGGTGTGAAAAATAGTGAGTTTTATGTGATTATTTGTAAGGCAACGTGTGATTTTAATAAAAATTTGACCCACTTTTTAAGGTGCCATGCTTTTACCTGCATTACCGCAGTTTGCCGCATGTGACAAAGAGTGGAGAACCAACATACAATTTTACAAAGGCAAACATGTGGCAAAGTGGGGTAAAGTAGAATATTGTCTGTCAAATTGGTTTCAATCCCACATGTGTCACCACTCATTACCTCACTTTTCCAGTTATGTATTTTCCTATGGCCTGCCACATGTGATTATGCATGTTCACATGTGGCATGCCCCACATTTTATCGTAAGGGAAATAATGACATGTCCCATTTCTTTCAGTCGTTGGTCAAATGATAATGCTGGAAAAAAAGTATTATGTTCAAATTTGATCTTAAGAATTCTTGGGAGATTTACTCTTTGCTGTGGTGATCCCAGATGACGATCTTGGGAATTCTCGGGAAATTTTGCTTTTTCAGAGTTTGCCCCCCGTGACCTCAAAAGACCTTTGGCCTCCACAAAAACAATAGGGTTCTTCTCACCATAAAGCATCCACATACCAAATATCAAATCTATCCCAGCTTCTAACCTTGAGACATCGCGTACACAAGGTTTTCAGAATTTGACTTCCGGTGACCCCAGATGACATTTGCCCTCCACAGAAATAGATAGGGTTCTTCTAGACTATCATGGGGGACATACACACCACGTTTGACCTTAATAGAAGTTTCTCTTCTTGAGATACGCGTTCACAATCTTTTCATCGTTTGATCTCTGGTGACATTAAATGACCTGTGACCCCGACCTAGGACACTAGGGTTCTTTTACTTTAAATGGGGTACCAACACAACACATCAAGTTTGAGATTCACAGAAGTTTCAGGTCTTGAATTTTTGTGTTTACAAGCTAAGTGTCACAAACACACCCACATATATACACACGCACCCATACACTCGACATCAGGAATGCATAGGTTTATATTTCATCGATATCAAAACCTTTAAAATGTCATTTTAAACGCTTCTGAAGTATAATCTTTAAGAATGCATTAAATAGGCCATGTTTACAAATACAAAATGCATTAGTTTCGTGGAACAATGATGTACTTAACTAGTAGGTTTTCTAAAACCTCACCCTTACTTACTCGGCGACCTTAATGCGCAACGGAAATTTTGTCCACAGCTTGTCCGGCGAGCAGCGTCAACAAACTTTAACTCTGCGCTTTGGATCCGCTTTAAGTGCGGAGGCCCGGAACAAACCGTTTCCAGTGTACGCTCGTACAATCCGTCCGCGATCCGTTCGAGATCAACTGATTTTATCTTCTTCCGCTTTGCGCTTCCCATGCGGAACGGGTTGACTAGTGTTTCTACATTGCATTTAAACAGCAGACTACAGTAGCCAATACACTGGTTCAAGAGACAATTGCGTCTGCAAAGATTGAAGCATTTCCTCATAGGAGGATGAGCAATTGATCGAAAAATGGGAGAGTACGCGAATTTGTGTATACAATTGTCGTCGTAGCGACCCAATAAGGTTACAAACAGTCGTGGACAGCCATTGGCCACTTGAACACCGTGACTGCATGACCGTGTAGACTGTTCTCGGCTGAGAGGGAGCTGAAAGTTTTAGAACCCTTCCTTGGGATGTGTCTAGAAGGGAAGGGATCTTTTTTTACCATTTGAGGGTCCTTTAGTTAGACGCATTTTCATGCTAAGGGTGGCGAAAATACTCTAAAGCCCCCACGTGTGTTATTGGGGCTTTCCCCTAGCCCCCACCCCCGCTTCCTTCGCCTATGATTGACCGTACGTGAAGAAAGGACAGAACGTGGTACAAATTCTATGAGAGACCTATTCACGAAAACTGAAATACGATCTTGCGACGCTCTTCAACCAGCATAAAAGAGGTGGCATGAAGGGGCACAAACCTTCCCAATTTTTCCAACCACTGGAGTTAAACACATGGAGAAATTATGGCAAAATGGTGGAAAACATTACACTATTTGGCCACTTAAGTAAAGACCGTCAAATGAGCAATTCAAAACACGCTCCTTCGAATCCCCCCTCCACGATGGTGATCCCCTGCGTAAATATGTCCCTCTTCTCATCATTTGATGCAGGTCCGTAGCCAGACAAGCCACTGAAGAGTTCGCTACCAGAGGAGAAATTTTCTTTGGGAGAGACATACTAAAATGCATTAGGGGAATGGCAATTTGGTACGTCCGGGAAATATTTAGTGGCATTACGTACCACCCCTTGTCGTTTTTCTCTTTTCAAGGCGAATCTTCCAAACATAGGATAGCAACATCCTCATCGGATCCATCTTAAATCTATTTGTGCAGAACGGGTTTACGGGACTGGGCCGGGGCCGCAAAGTATGAACTGAATCGCTGATGTGTGGGTGTGAAAAGTGCCAGTTTTACACTCGGAGACTGGAACGCGTGAAGCGGACAACACGATAAGTAAGTTACAGTCTTGGATTTTTGTTTGTTGTTACCAGAGAACAGAATACAACTGTTCTCCATCAGAATGTAGCTAATATCCTTTAATTTTAAAAACGGGTGTCATACAATCAACTAGGGATCACCTCCCTGAATCAGCAAAGTGAGGTTTGCTCTCCCCAATCCTTGCCTAGGCTGAGCCATGCACTGCACCAGAGATCATTAAGTGGTGATACCTTCCAAAGGAGTATAATAATACTTGCTCGAAATGTTCATAATTACTTAATATCAGAATTTTCAGCTTGCTTCTCGCGTGCACCGGCGGTTTTCGGGAAGCACTAGCCACCCTTTCTTTCATTTATTGCTGAAAAAAATGCAGGAACAATTTCTTATAATTTCAAGACACCAAAAATCCACTTTACCAAATTCAAGGGCTTCTTTTTTCCAAACTTTCCTGGCAAGTTCCGAATCTGAAGGTATATAGATGCACCTTCATTGATCTAATATTATGACCTTCCCTCAGTGGCATACCTGGAATGTAGTTGTCCCAACATTATCTCCTATTGGGCAGCATGAGGACATTATTACGGTAAGCCCAGCGCAAGACTTGATATGATCTGTCGTACCCACTGACCCCCTCCCCATGATTTAATTCCTATAGTGCAAAATACTGCTCAGAAAAAAAATGTCAAATTGTGACGTTGATTTTTGTGGCCTGCCTAGTGCATTTTCAGTACCATTCTATGATAGTTAGATGCTTCATTCCACAGGTCATTATTCTGTAAATACATCAGATCCTCTGAGCTAGGGCTTCACCCGCTGGGTGCATTGTCCACCAGGGACCCCGGGGCCAAAACACCTACAAGGGAGCACTTCGCGCCACCAAGACCCACCCTGCTATGCTTGGTCTTTCATGTTAAAGTGCCCCTCCTGGAGAGGTTGTTCCTCCCCAGTGCCTGCCCTGTGTACCTCCACTCCTTCAAAACGTCAGGTGGTGCAACATGGTGCCATGGAAATAGCACATTCAAACCTGTAACTTATCATAGATGAATACCCAAAGTAAGATTGCAAAAGATGGACTTCACGTTCACATGATTGAAATATGCATGTTACTTACGCCTCGTCTTCTGGAAAATGTCTGCTATATTGCGACAAAATGGGTTAGTATTCAACTCTTCAAATGCCTCTATTAATCTGTCATCATTGTATGGTTGTAAAATGCCTTTCTCTTCCAAAGTAAGCAGAAGATTTTCAGATGGTTTTTCACTACTCAGGATGTCATCCGTTTGGTCCTTGGGGATCTTAAAGAAGTTTGCCAGCTTTGCACATTCATCTGTCTGAAGAGTTACTGCCAGCTTTTCCTTGAAGTGACCGTAGGTGAATATTTCAGCCTGCAAGAATAAAGTTCCAACATCACATGATGCAATAAATGAAAAGTTTGAGAGCTTCTGCACTTCTAGGTTATGGATTTTTCCAAATGGTAATTACAAAGGATTATACGATCGAGTTTGGTAACGCCCGCATGTTTTTGGTTACAGTAAAATGCCACTGACAAACATGACGCGTACCGAAACTCCATTTCACAATCCTTTCTTATTGCTATTTTGAAAAAGTCTTTTGCAGAGAAATACACCCATCCCAACCAAAACACTAACAGAAAGATGCAGAAGATGCAGAAGTAGATTGAAGACATTTCTGCATTCAAGAATTACCTAGATCAGAATTTACTCCATTATTTAATCCGCTGTAGTTTTACCCCAGTGGTTGTGCTAACAAAGTAGTAGTAAAACCAAGTTCTCCTTAGCATCCTCAGGAAAAAACAAAGATCAAAATACATACCGTCGGCAGCTTAATCAAACTAAATCCTTACAAGTATGTGCTTAAAAGTGAAAGTATCCTAGATCACTTTGCATGGAAACATTTTAAATTTTGATATTGTGAATAAGCTTTGCCTCCCTGTATGCACAGTACTGCATGGCAGCAGCTGAAATTATCACAACTTGTAGACAAAGGCGTGGCCTCTACATCTGCTTTTACACTTTCATAGTAAAGGAATTATTGTTATACATAACACTGCATCACATGGTGACATGGGCGTGGATCATGGGGGTATGGGGGACGCGTCCCCCTCACTTTTTTGGAAGGGGGGACATCTCCAACACACACACTTTTTCAAAATGATGAAAACTAAAACTGAAATGATATGTATTATAACATAGGTTACGAATTGACACAACATTTTAAAAGCTAAATTGGGCCCAAATATGGCACCATTTGCCACAAAGACACCTTTTTCTTTTTTTTTTCCTTTTTTTTTTTTTTTTGATTTGCAAATGATGGAAAGTCCCCCACCTTTGGAGATGGATCCACCCCACTGCATGGTGAATATGATCAAGACGACAAACTGGTGCCTTACAAATTTTTGGACTAAAGAATTCTCTACACCAAAAGTGAAAGAAGAACCTACAGTAAATACCACACCTCAGGTATATAGATTACATTCTAAAACATTTTTAAATTGCCCCTCCCCCTCTGGAAATTTTTTTTCGTTTTTCAAGGTTGTGTAGACTTAATATGGTGCAATATTTGTTGCTTTAGACAGAGTTTCTTTCACTTGAATGTGGTATGTTTTGGTTTTGAAAGTCAAATCCTGAAAAAAGTCCTAAAGAATGAGTCAATTTCTTCAAATGTCATATGGATTAGCCCAGTGGTCAGAGCTTCGGACTTCGGGTCATTAGGTTACGAGTATAACTTGGAGCGTGTCTATGCTACCGGCCACTTTGTGCACAGGTTTGTCATACCTCGTGTGTCCCCTGTCTCGGAACACGCGGCTGTCAGACCGTGTTGTTCGGTAACGAAGGTAGCAAACGCCATACTCATTGTACAACAGTAGGTGGTAGGCCCGCGCGATGCATTTTGCCGTCTCTACAAGTAAAGAAGCACAACTTGCAAATGTGGGACGTGGGCACGGGGAATCTATAGTCCTTGTATTTGTGAAGAAATACGAAGTAGGATACCGTTAGTTTTATCCACTATTCATAAATACTTTTTGAGAATGCTGGCTTGTGATTGGTCAGTTACATATGTTCTAATCCAGTGCAGAGACATAGGGTGTATGGAGAGCAACTTTTTGATCAACATGATTGTAAACACAGCTCTAACACTACAGTAAACAGTTTGTTTGCATAGGCTAGGTAGGTAGGCCTGGGCCTTCAACTGTAATTTTTTTTCAGTAACTGTCCAAATTATAAATAATATATTTTGGTTGACAGCAATGTTGTACATCAAAACAAATAATCAGCTTCTAGGCTACAAACGATATTTCAGGCCTTTTCAGAGAAATTAAAGTGATTTCACGCTGAGTAAAGTGTTTTACAGGCCTAGGCTCTAACGTTAGCTTTAAAAGCGTGTCAAACCATCGTGCGTCCGCTTGATTTTGGCACATCGCCGATAAGAAGAAATTATACAGCATTTCTTACCTCAGCAATAGACCTTTATCTGGGATGGATAATAATATAAATACAGTTGTAAAATGAGTGATGAGCACTCACTAACCGTAAAACTCATCTTTCATATTCCAGAAAGATAGCGTTGGCCCCACGTATTCTGTGCACTATATTTCAAAGAAATATAGCTCCAAAATCATCAAGGGGATTTTCAATCGAAGAATAGAATATATGCTATGGAAACGATGGCCGGGGGCTACTGTCCAGTATGCCCAGGCCTAATGACTAAGTACTGCATCAACAAACCTTATCCGAATTGCGGTATCCTACATTCTGTTTGTAAGAAAAGCTCAACGTCAGTAAAGAAATCTGTCTGGTTTAAGTTCCACTCGTAAAGAACAAGCTCTCTGCGATGACATTTCCAACCACTAACGTTAGGTCTAACGTTAACTTACAGCACAAGTCAAGCAACTAACGTGAGGCCCTAGCACATGATAACTGTTCTCGCTAAGCACGCTGGTTTTTCTTTGATCCGAAATAGTATCAATATTGTCAGTGCACAGATGTAAACAGTTTTAGATCACATTTGAAAAGTCTATCTTTTGTATCACAAAATCGCAAGATGGAAATTGCTTGCAAATGACACTCGGGTAAGGAGACTTCGTCTATTACGAGTCTAATTCGAACTGACTCACCGTTCGAAAACAGCGTAACGATAAATTAGTAGCCTAGGTTAAGGCTAGGACAAACGTTGGCCTAACGTTATTTGTTTTCAACAACGTAGCAGCACGTTAGTGTGTTGAACGTCACGGTGAGCAATATCACAAAAACCACATATCCTCTCGCTAGTAAGTCCTCCAAATGTAGTTTTAATGGAGCTGTCAAGGCGGAGTACATTTCCAATTCAAACAGAGAAATCATTTCAAACATTACCTCGCTCAAAATATTCCAAAAAATCCAAATTCGAAAAGAGACGTCACAAAGTATGGCCATGTGTTTACAAACGACACAGCTATAGCGTGCAGCTAGTTATCTAGCCTACATATTACATAGCTCGTTATTTAGCAGGCAGCCTATACGCAGTCTTATGTGCACTCTGCAAAAATTTAGTCAGTTTGGGAGAATAATTCATGATCAATTGAAAATCGTTAAAAAAGCAAGCTTTTCCACTTTTAACCCTTTCCCGTAAGCTGCGTGATTAAACGTCTCAAAATTAAAGTATTTATGAATGGGAATAAAGCCAATGGTGCCCATGTCTCTACATCAGATTCGAACAGGCTATGACGTCACGCATATGGGCTGAGAGACCCGAGGCGAAGCCGAGGGTCTCTGCCTATATGCGTGACGTCATAGCCTGTTCTAATCTGATGTAGAGACATGGGCACCATGACTTCATTCCCTAATTCACGGCATCTGCATATTACTTGGTCAGGCCTAAAATACGACCAGTAAATCTTTCAAAATATTGAGCCCGCAAAGAAAATTAGGGAAAACCCCGTCAGATCATGTGAGAAATACATAAAATTCGAAAATTGTGGGCAATTTTACAAATCCGCCCGGACACCAGCGCAAACCATTAAAAAAGAGGAGATGCCCGGCTAAAACCGGACGTCTGGTAACCCTACCTATATAGTAATACTAGTAAGTTAGTGTACAGTACTCACCATATCATACACCTTCACTTCCCCTGTCTCCCAGTCCCCCGTTATCATCATGTCACCTCTGTCAGATATTCTGATTCTGTAGACACCAGATTCGACCTCAGCAATGAGAAAACTACAATTATTTTCACTTAACAGAGAATAAAATACTATTTCTCTATGTCGTGCATTTTTGGAATAATACGAGTCACGCCATACTGCGCCTGCTATACCTAACGTATTTATATTCACTCCTACACTGCCTACATACCACTGTACAGTATCTGTAGGTTTTGTCAATTCCGACAAAATTCGTCCATTTTTTTCTTCAACTATCAACGATTTTCGTTCACTTCCTTCCTTTGCCTCACCTACACTGACAAATATTCTGTCAGCTATAGCCGTCATATCATAAGGGAAACAGTCATCTTCAATTCCTTGTAAGATGATTAATTTGATTTCATTTAAGTCTATCACATCATAGACAGTTATTTTATTTGATTTCCAGAAACCGATAAATATTTCCCTTCTTTCTCTGACAGACAGACAGCTAGCATCACCATTGACTCTACGAGATCGTAAGACTTCATCTTTATTTACTTGAAACACTTCGAGCTTACTACCAAGACAAGATACCAATGCATTATCATCAATAAATGAAACTATTCGTGCCTTATACTTCCTTTCATCTTCATATTTTTCAAATTCCTTTGAATAAATTAGTTTTGGTTTATCACTAGAATCAAAACGTGTGACATTAGTGTACACGTCTATGTATGTTCGGTGTGTGTTCACGTTGCGGCCAGTTACAGCGATATTCCCATTCCAACTTAGAGATAGATCCCGTTGTCGCCAGCCATCTTGTGTCGTGAATCTACTGTGTTGAATGCAATAGCGGCTGTGTAGGCAAACCGAAAAGGAAAAAGGTTAGGTCACGTATAGTTAGGGTAACCCTGCCGCGAGGTAACATGTTTGCATTTGGTCTTTTCATTTATACCTCGACGTCAGGGAGCAAAACGTGAAGAAAGTCACTTCCAAGCCAAAAAACCTTAGAGGGTCAATCAGGACAAAGTAACATCCAAATTATGTTATTCCTTCCTATGTAATGCACTAACCTCTTAGATGCGAACGGGCAAGATTTGGGACAAGATCCAAGGAAACTCATCTGATATGAATATCCGTATAGTTGCGAATTTGAAGCCAATGGAAAACGTGGACAGGAAACAAGCTTCTCTTGTACCAAAACAACGTATCTTTTTCGTTGAATATAATCCTTACCGAGAAGTCAGGCACATGAAAGGATGGCAGCATTATTTTGTTCCATACCTTTCTGAAAGCCTCACGCCTATATCATCGTGGATAAACATTGAAAATGTTTCGGATTAGATTATTTCGGCCAATTGACGTCACTATTCACTGCGACTCAAACCTTGTACGATGTCGGTGATAACAGCTGACGCAAAAATAGCGATAGCTCTCCTTATAAGATCTACCTTCACTGGAAGTGAAAATCAGTACAAAATGCCCCCTGACGTCGAGATATAAGTGAAAAGAAAAAAAAGGAAAGCACGTTACCTCGTGGTAGGTTACCCTTACTAGGTCATGTACAGCTGTATGTATCCATTGCAACCAGGGGCGGGATTTGATGTCTGAAAGTGGGGGGCAAAGCAAGCCTGACTGTCAAACAGCGCCGCCATTTTTCATACTTTTCAGTGATATGAGTGTAGAAATGCTAAGATAGAAAAGTATTCTCAAGGAGAGGGCTGTCCCCCCTCCCCCTTTGTCTAGCGACTGTCCCTTATTATGGTACCGGAATTGACACGTGCCTTAAAACTTGCATCTAAAAGATCTTTAGAGAGTTGGTAAATTTACCCAGATCGATAGAGAAACAAATTGTGCTTTGAAAATTTGTGGGAACTTCCCCTCGGCTGCCTACGGCCATGGGGGAATTGGTGGTTTCAATGATAAAAGAAGAGTTTGTACAAAGCTATGACAAGCAGGATGTTCTATAGAAAGTAACCCTGAAACCCCATAGAAATATTTAAAACGGTGGTACTTAAAGAACTATGTGGTACTTAAAGAAGTCAATGAAATCTTTCGTGGGTAGTTTTGACATGGACATTGCCAAGGGCATCGGCAGTTAAAAAGCCAGGGAATTATTTTTTATTGGAGGCTGCATCTTGGGTAGTTGTGGCCTGCAAAGCCTTTAACCGCCATCGTCGACGGACGGAGTCTGTGGACTTAGGGTCCTTTCCAAGACATCTTTTTTAAATTTGACCGCTTTTTGCGGCCATTCTGGACCATTTCTTGAGAAACTCTCGCTACCACCAGGTTTAATTTGAAATGCTAATGAAATAAATTTCATATGATGATCACAAATTTAAGATAGTAAGAGTCAGTTAACTTATTGAGGATGGTGGTAGTTGGTGTGGAAAGTGAACCGTGAGAGGTGTAGTGAAGGTTGTGGAATTGGTAATTTAGTCAAGCTGTCCTACAGAAAGAAATAACGAGGCAATTTCAACAAAATTTTCCTACGCACAGCAGTACAGCAACGAAGAGTGTCAGGGAGGTCACGGAAATTAAGCCATTAATGGAGACTTTGAAAAGACGAATTTAGGTTAAGTAGTAATGAAGGATAAATGAGGAGTAAATGAAGGTTAGAGCCAGGAAATTATAAGCAGCGGACTAAATAACATAGTGAGGAGTTACATTTTTGAAAGAAAGATTACTTGAGTTTTTGGGGTGCGATTTTGAACTTTTAAAAGGATAATAACTCCTCAGTTTAATACATGGATATGCTTTAAAACTTAAAGGACTGTTTCTAATAGGTTTGATGGAGGGGCTGAAGTGGGAAAGAGAATAAGGGATGGGGATGTGAGATCTTTTAGGGAAATGTATGGAATGTTTCAAATAATTAAAAACGAGTTGAACATGTGATTCAGTCTAACCAGAGAACTAATACAAAGGGTTCCATTAAGGTTAACTCCATGGAAACAAATGGACGGGACAGAGCAATTCATTAAGTAGAATTTTAATGACAGAATTTTTAGATGTCATTTTCCCCCTTTTGTTCCTCTTTTAGATAAATAATCAAAGAAACTACTGTAAAACAAAATTACCATGTTTTTGTTTAAAAGGAAAATGATCACATAACATATTTGCTTGCAGTTTAAACTCATATTTATTTTGATACTGATCACTCATAATTCTTTATTGTAAATGGCAGAATAACTGAGAGAAAACAGCTTGTGACATGACCTTTAAAACTTTAATCTTGCACTGATTTGTCTTAAGCTTTACTTAATTTTAAGAGGTTTTTTGTCGTATGTAAGTAGGTAAGCATAAGTTCCTTAATTTTCGCATCAGCGTAAAGATTCTTCCCAAAGCTGACCCCACCCTCTTTCACCTATTCCACTTTATGGTAAAAATAATGATAAATAAATTGTTTCTGATATAAATGGTACTGACTGCACTGGTCACTACTGTCAGTTTCAAGTTCAAAGCTTTACAGGCTCATAGTCAATAAAGGAGGTGGGGGACAGCTAGAGCCTGTGCTCCTGTGGAAACATTTCCATTTCATGTAAATTAGTTAATGCCCATACCCTATCTAATATCTTCACTAAAGATAATCAATTTGAAAACTTTTTCATGGTTTATGTGACTTAAAAATTGCGCCATGGAGTAAACATTCCATTTAATAGATATAAAACCTCACTAATTCAGTACTATAAACCATAGCAACAGTGTTACAGCCGACAAAAATACAGTACAGACAGTCTGTTTATAAAACCCTTAGTAAAATTTTTTATTTTCTAAATGTTACAAAGTATCGGTCACTTCTTTCCTACCAACAGGGAGGTTACAAAATATACAGATAATTTCTTGCAGTAAAAATCAAATTATGAGTGTTCAAGACTTGCGTTAAAATTCCTTTTAAGCAATTTGAAACACTAGCATTTGTTTCAAGTTTCTTGTTGTTTAAAGATGGTCACAACTTTCAACTTTCAACTTTTCGCCAAGTCGTTATTTACTAATCAAAGTAAAGATATTGTTTGAATGAATGTCAATCAAATTGCAGTCACAAATTATTTTCAGGGACAAAGGGATATTCCTACATATGTTTGGGGTGATGCAACAGTACACTGTATTTATAGCAGTAGCACAGAATAAAAGTGTATCTGTGTTACAGTCTTGTAGGCCTTCAGTTATTTATGGCCATGTGACAAATGTCCATGTAATTTGAAAAAGTCACAAAGCAATTAATTTCTGCACCCGTAGGTATTACACATCAGCAATCCTACTCAATAGATGGTTTGAAGCAATTTTATGTGGTTTAGTCAGTCCATACTGTAACACCCGCTAAGGGTAACACCATAAGTGCATTTTAAGAAAAGGTATGACTGGGTGGGTATTCATCAATTTTGGTTTGTATGTTAATGTCATAGATTGATACTTCATACTCTTTCTAATGTTTTAAAAAATCGTACGCTGGTGGAATGCCCCCCACCCTCCCCAAATAAGATTAATTTGTCTTCAAAAGCATTTGGTCAATGGGGAATCCTCAAACTGCCCCCAAAAGCAATTGCAATTACACGTAACGTTTCCGTAATCTATGTTGATTTATAACCGTTACGTTTCATCCAAGCCATAACTCTACACAATCAATAGTACTGTATATCAACATTTTTTTTTAAATTACCAACCTAATTTTCTATAAACAACACATCATCCTCGGGAAGAACTCAGGACAACAGTTACAGTATTCCAGGGGTAAAAACGTAACAATAGAATAAGTTTAGCAGATTATATAGAAGCCTTAGATGCTTGAATGACACTGTGACCAAGTGGATAAAGACTGTTGCATTTGAAGCAATGAAGCTTAAAAACTGGGATATTTAGTTTCGATCCCTGGCAGGGTGAAAGAGGCGTGTTTTTTCATCGAAGGGTAATCTACTGTTTTGCCGTCTGAACTGGCCGTTAAAAAAACTAGGTATGATTTAAGTTTTTGAGTTGGTCAGACCCCCTAAACTGAGTTCTAATTTACAAGCCACACAGCTTAGTTTATCCACATTTGTGGAAACTTAACATCATAAAACAAACTCCACTTAATGAATCAATTATTTGCCATGTAACATGATAAAAACTGTGCTATGAAGTGTGTCCTGCCAGGCTTCCTGAATTCTAATGATAACACCTTTCTGAGCAAAATGAAGTTGAAAAGGTTTTAGTTGCACTGTGAATCTGAAATACCAAAGCGCTGAAAAGAGTAGCACTGCTTTACGCTACTGTAAGAAACATTTTTAAATGATGAAGTGACAAACTTGTTGTTAAAGGACTGGTATAAAGCTCATGGAAATGTCCTGAGGCTATTTTCTTCTGAAGCTCCGGTAGCTTAACTTCAGAAGCCATACACCTACACATTAAGTTTTCACATTATTGACACACATCCCCCTTTTTTCTTACTTGCTGCCTTCTCGTCTCTCGATTACGTGTTTAGTGTTTGTGTAATCTTTTTTTCTTTTTTTTTCTTCTTACAAGGTCAATAGCTTCGAAGAACATTTAAATGTTTCTCTTAATTTTATTCTAACAACCTGTCATAGAGTAGGATGTAAGATCCTGCTCTATGCATCCTATATAGACTACGTCTAGTCCTAGCCTTTGTCATAGGCCTACTTGTGACATTTTAAATTTAACTTTGAGATTTGTTATAAATTAACATTTACCTCCTTGAGCGCATCATTACATTTGAAAGTTTGCTCAGGCTACTTTTTGCAGATACTGTATTTAAAGTTAACTATTCACTTCAATTGGACCCCTGCTCCTGAAGGAGCTGTCCCTACCTAGCCTAGGCGCTAGCCTATATTGTAAACACATTGTACTGTGACAAGGCTTTAGCTTCTGTGCACTCAACTGTACTGTCAAATGCTTAATATGCTACAGGAAGCGGTAAAAAGCATAGTAACCTACTGTAGGTCCTACGGCCAATACAAATTAATACCACGAGCTATAAATAAGAAAACCTATTAGGTTTAACATTACCCTAGGCCTAACTTTAAGGAAACAAAATGGCTCCTGTTGTCACATGACCTGTAATTTTTGGAACGTCAGTGTCGCTACTCTCCCTATAAAGGTACTCTAGAGCATGATAAACCCTTGTAACAGAGTATATCCTCTTTGCCTGGACTTCCGTCATTTAAGTACTACATTTGGAAAAAGCTTGATTTAAACCTGTTAAAGCTATTTACTTAAGCAAAATCTTTCTGAAAGGTACAGAAAATACCTACAATTATCCGGTAGTAAATACCACGTACTTTTCGAGAACCACACCAAAACAAGGGAACCATACTTTGCGTCCGATAGTTGGTTTAAAGAGGCTGTTACATCATTCCAAACATACTGAGGAACACCGGATAATCAAAGTAAATAAATCTAACAATAGCATCAGTATGCTCAATGACAGCTTGTGCAGATCACTGAAAGTCCATGGCATTCACATGTGAGACTGAAATAGCATTAACGGATAGTGCTGCTTGTGGGCCATTTTACAGAAATTTCAGAATGTGCATGGTCTTAAGCAATTTAGACTCAGCACAAGGTTACGGTCGCTCTTTTGGAGAAGAAACATTGGACAGATATTTTCAATTGGAGGAGGTTGGAAGTAAACTAAGCTGAGAGAATTTCAGCCAGGGTATGGGAGGGGAAATTGAACCTTTCAGTGAAGGTAAACTTTCATTCATCAACCCATGGCAAATTTAACCAGAAAACCAAGAGGCTTAGTGATTCCTTGCCATGTGGATATAATTTAAGTACTGCGGTTACAATTTGACAGTTTAATTGTGAATTTACCGTACTTTAGTTAAAGTTCCATGAACAAAGATTAGACAAATTGATTCATGTTAACATGGGCATACATCAGTTTCTTGACTTTAAATAACGGCATTACATACCAGATATAGATAAAATCATGTTTAATACTTGACAAATCATGTTTAACAAGTTTTCACCAACTATGAGGTCCCTCACTATTACTCACTTTCAGATATCATGATTACAAGCAGCTTTCAAGGTATACTGTATTTCACCTAGGATAGCCCAAATGACTTTTGATCTCCATCAAAGTCAATAGGCTTCTTTAACCTACTAAGGAGCACTGACATACCAAATATGAAGTTCATGAAAGTCTCCCTTCTTGATATATCAAGTTAAAACGTTTCACAGTTTGATCCCTGACTATCCCAAATTACCTTTGACATCCACAAAATAACAGAAACCATGCACAAAATATGGGCCATCCACATTTTAACTTTAAAATGACATACACTTATCCTTCTTGAGTTACATGTTAACAAGACCCTGGCCTTTTGACCTCTGGTGACCACCCAAAACCTATATGAATCATTTACTCAATATGAAGTATCCAAACCTCAAGTATGGGACCCTCGATGCTTACGTATCTTGATATATCGTGTTCCATGAACACTTTTTAAGATTTTTACTGTTTAACCTTTCTTGACTCCATATGACCTTTGACGTACACTAAATGTAATAAGGGTTATGTCCTTAGTAAGGTCGCTCACATGCTAATTATGAGGTCCCTCACAGTTCCCCCTCTTGAGATATGGTGCTTGTAAGGTTGTAACTGTTTCACCCCTTCTGACCACAAATGACCTTTGGCCTTCACCAAAAATTATAAGAAGCGTCTATTTTTTATGAATCGTATACATGACATGTATGAGATCCCTCACACTTAAGCTTCCTTAGATATCGTATTCACAAGGTTTTAACCTTTTGACCTCTCATGACCTCAAATGTCCTTTACCCTCCACAAATCTATAGGGATCATTCACTGGATATAAACCATCCACAAGTCAAGTGAGACATCACTCACACTTACCATTCTTGAGATATCGTGTTTAAAAGTTTTAAACTTTTGACCTGTCATTACCCCAAATGACCTTTGACCTTGACCAAAAATTATAAAAAGCATTCACTGTATTTGAAGTATCCACGAGACAAGTATAACATCCTTACAGGTACCCGAGACAAGTACATGCCAAATTCAGACCACATAAAGTTCTGATCGTTGCAAATTCGGATTTTGTTGCGAATTCAGATTCTCTGTGAGAACTCCGGTCACCCTTTTCCATTTGGATCTAATTAATCTTACTTGAATGACCATGCATTTCCTTTCAATTCATTGCTCATCCTCCCTCCGCAGTTGAACTGACCACAGCTGCTCCTTTTTTCGTTAGGTCTGATAAAACAAAAGTCCTATTGTGCTAATCCATACGTACACTCATGGAACACATTAACAAAGAATTACGTCATAGGTCCTTCTCTAAGCAATCTTGGGGAGTACAGCTTGTGAAAGAGAACAGCCTGTTTCTACTCTTCTGCAGCTGCAGATATGGTGAGTCATCACTTAAAAGTGCAATCGTACGTGAAATGGTGATCCAACTCGTGCTTGTGCTTCAACTTCTCATGTATAACATACCTCACAGGTACCCTTCCTAAGATATCGTGTTCACAAAGTTTTGATTTTTTGACTTCTCTTGCCCCAAATGACGTTTGACCTTAACTTAAAACTATAGGGATTATCTACTTAATGGGTCATCCAAGTGCCAAATATGAGATCCCTCACACTTACTTTCTTGAGATATAATGTTTACAAGGTTTTGACCTTTTGATTGTTTATGACCCCCTTTGACCTCCACCAAAAAATAGACATCATCTACTCAATATGATGCATGCATTTGCCAAGTATGAGATCCCTTCAAATTATCCCTCTTGACTTATCGTGTTTAAAAGCAAAGAGCAACACGTTTTCTTCAGACGCTTTCCGTGGACCTTATTTTATCTCCTGTGTGTTTGCGTCCTTAACCCTAACTTTAACAATGAGTTGTCTATTGTTAAACTTACGAGGACTTGAGAAATCTATCGAATTCCCTTCAGAGGACCTAAAACATCTATTTTAGGTCCTTATTATGACAGGCAAACAAACCCACCCCCACACGCATACATCATCGCATAAATTTCTTTTGCCTTGGCATAGAATCAAAAAGTATATCATTTAATAGCACATACAATACTCCGATTGATCAACATCATGTGCAGGTCAGAGAAGGGCATTGAAGGTTGCACCTATCACCATTCCTTCTCTTTTCCTTGATCACATAACAGTAAGGGTGTATCATGGAGACACACAGTGGAAACACTGACACAAATTACAAATGGTATAAAAATAGATGAGCAGCCATCGTAGCGTCTTCGGCAGTGTCGCATTGGCTTTGACCAATGGACAGTATGTACGGTCTGGAAGGCCAAATGCATTGTTGATATTTGCAGAAGGGCCTAGAAGTATATCTTTGCGGCAAGAACGTGAACCTTTTACAGCAATGAGAAGGAGGATCCTGTAGTGCTTATATGAAGTTAGGGCCTTCAAGTGGGTAAATGCCGGTGGCCAAAGCTAATTGTATTGAATTTCGAACCCAGTTCTTTTGTATATCTTTCCCGCAACTAATTCCACGATACACTATCATCAACATTCTCAAAGAATTTCTTTCAAAGAGGTTTCATCGACCAACTACACCTCCCTACCCCCTCTCCCAAGGAGAATGGACTGAGAAAGACACTTCTTTGAAGTTGCAACTGACATCGTCATAATCAAAATAAAAATCTTATATTATTCACGGAGCCAGACTGATTTTAGTGTGGTGCAGCATAACAATTGTAATTATACTTACGGAGTTGCCATTGGACTAGCCATTCTGACTCCTTTCGCCAAAAAGTCAGGTACAAAGTGAAGATTTTTCTAGAATAAAATAATGAAAATGTAAAGCAAAAACCACGCAAAACGTTTTCACATGCGAATAACGTGTCAAATGCTAACAACGTCAGAACTACGTTAGTCATTACGGGAATACATGTGTATGGGTATCCAGAAAGACAGTTTTCCCCCATATTTTCTCAACTTTCTGAAATAAAATATAGATTAAATGGATAGACTCATTGCGGTGTTCTCAGTTTGCCGTGTCATATGGATATTTAGTAAGTATAAAAATATTTAAAGTTACTGTAGGCCTTGTTCTTAGAAAGTCGTAGGTAGCGTTCATGGAGAATTAAGCCAGGGTTGATGGACAGGGGACATGATCACGTCGGGGAAGGATACTGCCTTCTCAGGGGATTTTTTTTTCGATTTCTTCTAGGAAACTTAGTGGGCCCTACGATAAAGTTTGCAATCCTCTTTCGACGGCTACCGGTTTCCCCAACGGCACACTTGTGTGTGTATGTTAGAGAGTGTGTGCGTGTGTGTTTTTCCTTCAAGGAGGACAAATTCTTCAAAACCAAAAATCGCTCCCAGTCCTTCCCTCAACTCAACAGATGGGGCTTGGATCTGTTGCCCCGTACAGTAGCTATCCCCGAGTAAGGCAAATCCTGGCACTGCACTTGCATGGGGTATGTGACTTTCCTTATCATTTTGTTGTGGGGGATGGAATAACTTTTGTCCCCTCCCTGTGATAATTCTTTGTTGGTATTTGTAACACTATGATAGTATGACTGGTTTGCAATAACTTGAACAACGGTAAAGCTATGTACAAGTGCGGTTTTCTTTCACCTTTTTCAAGAGACGTTTCACTGATTCAATGTTAATTTAGAGGTCGCTGACGGGAATATGTCCACTCCTTCCCATCCCCCTCCCTCCCCACCACAGGGAGAAGTTTTGTCGCAGACTGTTGACTCCTTTGGCTTGTATGTATTGATATAAGGAGCCAAAAAATTCTTTCTTCTGCCCTCTTTTTCTTTACTTTTTCTATGTAGCTAAGTTATGCAACATTTTAAAGGGGTTTGAACAGTTTTGAAATGATTAGCTGTTTTACAACAGATTTTTACTAGCGTAGACGCAGGCCCAAAACATGGCGGCCTTAAGGTGAGGCTGGGTATTACTTGCTTTTCAAGAACATCTGCACTCTGTTTCAGGGTGGTGCAAGGATTTGCTCAACAGGTTGTCAAGCTGACCGACGCATGAGGTATTGGTCTCGTTTGCACTACTAAAAACCTCTTTTCCCTTCTCTATTACACCAATTGCCTCACGGCTGGACGTTGCCATTGTTCAGATCATGACAAGTGATACAGCTTGTTGGAAAGAGATAATTAATTGGCTCGGCGATGGAGATAGCCTCAGCAGTTAGAAAGTGACATATAATCCTACCCCACGAAAGTCCAATTTTGTGGGGTCGGAAATCTAACATTTTAACGGGTTCAATACGGCATGCGGGAGGCCAACAACCCTAAGTTCCGACAAAGGTGACAGGGTGCCGAAAGAATGCTGAAGGCAAAATTTTCGATGCGATTTGTGCGCCGAAAATTAGTTGGTCTCATATTGACAAAAACTGGAAATTTGGGATTTCTATTGAATGAATTTGGATTTGTGTTGAAAGAAATTTAACAAAGTTATGTTTTTATTGATATGTTGGGATTTATGAAGAACATGCCCTTTTAAGAGCAAAATCAAGCGGATCGTCGAGCGACTGACTGTCATCGGGATTACATATTTTATCCAACGCATTAAGGCATACCGACGAGATTGGAAAATTACCCCAACGGTGGGATCAGCCTTCCCTGCGAGGGTCATTCACCCCTCGTTAGCGCTACCCCTGCTTTGTTCAAGTGCCAGGGTGAAATGTCAAAACGAATATATACCTGAACGGTGTCAAATGATCAAAGGTACCACAGGCGACTCAAAAGCGAGCGTGCTCCTTCGAGGGCGTGAGACCAGTTTTAAGGGCCCCTGAAAGTTCAATGGGCAAATTCCTGGTGGATGCAAAGGACGTGCAGTGATCTCGGAAGCTCTAAAATACAATCAAACTTGTGGAAATTTGAATGGAGCATGCATTTATCTTCAATTGCATTGGGAGTGCACAAAAACAGACTGCAGTAGGCCTAATCAATTTTTGATTTTTTCTTATTTAGGCCTAACTTGAATTAATGGTTAGTCGATTTGATGAATCAGGGGGCTTGTAGGTTTATAGGATGGCTGATGGGAAGGATTGTATGGGGATTTGGAGTGATAACTACTTCAAAATACGTAACTAAAATTAATGATGAGACCATGCAGTAGTAACATAGCTAAAACGCGTGCGTACGAAGCGCTACAAAAAGTGGAGTTTCATTTAGAGACGTTTTAGTAGTATTTAACGTATGCGGTCTACAAACTTTTTGGATATTGGCCCTAAGGAAATCTTAGGCATCCACCTATGACCAAAAATGACCAATCCAACACTCACCCATCGTCCCTCCCCCGCAAGAAATATTACATGCAGAGGGATTATTAGATTGTGAGATAGGAGGACCCATTCGTTAGGGCAAAACCCTTACCCCCTGTATATAGAAAGACCTAACGTCTATCAAAGGCGCGGGTTTTGCACTCGGAAGTATGGAGACTTAGAAGCCTTCATGTACGACTTCTATGGAATCAGAAAAGGGCAAACTGGATATGTAGTACATCTAATTGCACACGTACTACTACTGAAGCAACACATGGTACTATTAAATGCAAATTGACATCTTATTTTGCACTTACAACTACTGAAACAACACGTGGTAATACATGCAAATGTACTACATCTAATTTCACACGTACTACATCTAATTCAGTGGCTTAGATATGGGGATTTGGGGGGGGCAGGGGGCTCTGTCCCCTAAAATTATTTTGTACCACATTCTTGTCCACCAAATAATTTCAAGCGATGTGTTTAAAAGAAAAAAAAACGGGAAGAGTTTTCTTTGACAGACGAAAATACGACATTTATATTATATACAAACTTTGATAAATGTGACCAGCTCGGCCAGTTGGCAGGTACCATCTTAATTGAAAACAATAACAACAAATGATGGCGCTCTTTGGTGTAATTTGTGAAAGCATAGCTTAACTGCATGCATGCAGTATCAACATATACCGTACCATAGTCATATACAATATACATTGTACATGTTGCTGCACGCTGCACCGGGCTTCATTACAGTAAGTGCATAAAAAGATTATTCTGGTTGCCCCCCTTGAGAAAAGTCTTGCCTCCCTAACAAAAAAATTCTTGCTACGCCACTGATCTAATTTCACAGGTACTTCTACTAAATTACGGAGACACCATGACAGTATTCGAGTAACATGAAAACCGCGAAGTTGAAGCCACCACCAATAAACACGAAATTTATCGGCAGGCCCATAACATGTGGCAATAGACCACCCACCGAAAATACTCTTGGAATTTGTGGATTATTTTTTGTTCAGGCTTCCAATGGTTAAACGACAAGAAAGTTATGTGGAATCAGGGAATTGTTATGGATGGAGTTCAAGCACCTAATCCATTAGACAATACGCACTTGAGAATAATTTAATCCTTTTTGTTAGGGGAAATTTTCATTAACAGGGCTTTAGTTCCTCTTCTGGATTTGTATGACCTAACCTTCTTAATCAGTTTCATCCTTTGAAGGTAGTCCTCAGACAAAGAGTTTATGAAGACAATGCTTTGAAGTGGTCTGCTCCACCGTCAGATGTTAAACCTTTGTCATCCTTTTAATATAAACGACTGTAACTGCACTTTTAAGGAACCCAATTTCTTTATTATTCTAATTTTCTAGCATGTAAAGTAGCATCTCTTTTCGTTGACTGAAGCCGGCAAGTCTATATTTCGTCTACAAACGTTAAAAACGTTTCGCAGTTCCTAAAATTAAGAATCATGAATCCATGTTCAGTAAGTTATTTGAACTTTTACTGACCTCTTTTAAAAAGTGTAAACTGGTGTAAAGAGATGAAATAACGTTTTATGTATTCCTCAACGACTGGCGTTATCATTGCAATGGGAAAAATCATTCCAAAACTGTTTCAGTTGTAGCAGACGACAACAGCTGTTGTCGTCTCATCCTGTAATCTTTTTTAAGTGGTAAAGAATTTGATAGAGAGAGACAAACTGGAGATTACTGTCTGCAAACCACATAGTGTCAAAGGAAGGAGAAGTCTTTGCACTCCATCTGCTACAGCTCCCTGTTGAAAGACATCACACTGGCATCATCAATCTACTGAAAGCGACCCGGCATATTTCTAGCGACACTCTCGTGTTTTCTATGTATGGTACAAATACTCCCTTTGAAAAGTCAATAAATGTTGTCTGCGAAGTTTACCAAACGCGAGGCAAAGTCTCTACGAAATACCAAAAATCTCAATGCCGCTCTTTGCAACCTCCTTAAATTTAGGCTTGAAAGAAACTGTTTGAAGGTTGAAAAAATCTAACATAGCAGTACTACAACTCAGCATCACAAAAATGCTATCTATCAACTTAAAAGACACCATTTCCCTTAAGAATGCATTTCTTTAAAAAACCGTTTTGCTCAATGGACTGCCTTCATTGTACTAGATACTGCTACCGCACCTACCCCTTTTTATCGATTGTCTGATTAGTCGTAGGGATACTTGATTTTACCGTCTATTCCTTCAGTAAGTTTGGTCCTATTTCCAGTACACAGATTTCTCACTTTAGGCGATCGTCAGATCACATGAAAGGCAAGCAGTCAGCCAGCGAGCGAGTATTTCTCAAACAGGATGATGCATCACTTTAACGTCGCGATTTTCATGGTATAGGCCTATACTCGAAAACTGTCATAGCGCTATTTCCCTAACTGCATTTACTAGTAGTACCACGCGTTGTTCTAGTAGTAGTAAGTGTGAAATTACATGCAGTACGTGCCAAATTTGATGTAGTACATTTGCAATTAGTGGTACCACGTGCTGATTTAGTAGTTCGTGTACAATTAGATGTACCACATGTCCAGTTTGCCCTTTTTGGACTCCATAAACTATCCGGTCTGGGGTCCTCACGATTCAAAATGACAATTGATTTTTCTGCATTTTCATGCCACAAATAGGGACTTAAAAACAGAAGGCGTGGAACACACGAAAACTTAAACACATCAAATGTTTTCAGAAACAGTAAAGGGGTTCGAGCCGTTTGAGGCCCCACCAGCATCCCTGCGAAAATTCACGCCCTTGTAAAAGCACTGAAAGTGTGTCAACAGCTGGGTATTGGGATTCTGTTTGAAACAATTCAGAAAAAGGGCCCCCCTTATGTTGTTTCAGGGCTCTAATAATCTATAGTCAGCATTCACTTGTATCGTTTCCGGCTTGCATTGTGTTAGGCCTTTTGGAAGAAGTGGGTACAGTACCCAGTGTGTAGTAATGGACATTTTGATTGGATGACAAAAACATTACATAAAACATCCAAACAAACTCGATACGCCTTATCAAGGAGAATGTTAATTATTTACCCAACTTGCCGTTTATGAACGAAAGTTCTGTCTGCGTTTGTCCGATTTCTTTCATGTCATGTTGAAAACAGAAACTTTCAACATTTCGTTCCAGATTTCTGAGACAATATTTCCACCCTAGCTCTGAAAATTGGGTCTAGTTTTGACCCATAGGCTGACGATCGTAGTATATCATTTTAACAATGGCATGTGACAATTATTGTTGTAGACATAGCTGAAACACTTTACCAGGGAGATCTAATATCAACTCCCTGATTTAACAATATTTAAATGGCATAGCAAGCGCATTAAACAGACTGAAAAATCAAAATTCAACTAATGGTACCGTAGGCGTAGCTACAGAAGGCATTTTTCAGATTATCAAAGAGCCTAACTCTAAATAACATCTGTTCGAGTTAATAATGGAACGGACTTTTGGGTGAGAGGATGAATGATGATAGCACATGCACACAATGGGTTTTGCAACAATAATTCCTCTCAAGCTGCCCTGCAGAAATATAAATGAAGTAACCACTCACGACGCGTGAGAGAGAAGGGGGCCGAAAATATTGTATCTTTTGAAACGTTTCACTTAGTCATTTTTATTTTCGAAGATCATTAATTTAATTTACATTCCCTCCAAATTTCTGTCTTGTGATTTTCTTTCCCTAATTTGTGGTTGACCAAGAATCACTTGGAGAGAGACTTGATGTTTACAAGGGGTCGTCACACCCCATATACCCCCGTATGTACGCCCCTGCCTACATCCATACATGAGAGCACTGCTGAGAGCCACGTTTACTTATCGTCCTGTCTAACTCCCTTCTCTTTCATGATCAAGAACTTGTAAATTAAATTGCTGCACTTGACAAACACCTGTGTATTTTTTATAAACAGGCCTACTCAATCGTAGTAAATTCACCCATATTTTTATCAAAGGAGTATATGAGCTCAAACTGATGTGTATATTGGTTCGACGACCTACATCATATCATTGCCATGGTCTGTGGTAATTAACAGTCTACACAATGACGGACAGAACTTTCAACTGAAAATGGCATTTATACTTACATTTAAAGAAACTGTAAATCTAGTTCTTCGAAAAGAAACGTCTCTCCTGGTATCCTTGTCAAATTACATCGAAGTATTGGCAAAATGACGAAGTTTGCTAAATGGTTGGTGCTTATAAACAGGTGTATAGACCGAGGTGTAAACAGTGCATGCAAGCAAGTATGGTACATAGCAATCTGTAGTAAAGGGGTTCCTAAAAAATTCCAGATGAAACAGAAACGTGTAACGCGGATCTAAAAATGGCGGAACAACAAGGGTGTAGTCTAGCTTGCTACAAATCAGCATGCACTGTAACAGCATAGCTTTGGTGTAATGATGTAAGTGTATGAACAATAAACTATACCTTGTTCCTATTTCCTTTTATCGTACGCAAAAGTCCAAAGTTCACGTTTAATATGCTGAAAATGTATTCTATTGGTCTATTGCTGTTTACTGGTATTCCAAAGATAAAGTTGGTAGTGCGATTGCTATCATATACTTTCATTACCACAGTTTAAAGGGACTGTGGGTTGAAAAGCAAATAGTGGTACTGGAAATTGATTGGTCACTTACAAGAAAAGTCTATAGAACGCTATGAAAAAGTAACAAAAATTCTGTAAAGTTTTTTTTTAAGGTTTAGAACAACTGCTGTAGAAAGGATGCGCATTCAAAAATTTTTAAAGATTTTCTATAACCTTTTTAGAATCTGTATAAAATCTGTAGCCTTTAAGTAGAGTACTGTAAAATTTTTCATATTCTATAGCATTTGATAGCAATGTATGATACGTTACAAAACTAGAGAATTCCACAGATATATCTTTTGTTAATTCTATGACATCATTAAATGCTAAAGCTTGTGGACTGGAATTTTAATACTTTTGAAAGATTATTTAGAAGTTTTACAGAAAGCATATAAAAAGATTCTTCACAACTGTCCATAAAAATTCTTAAGACGTAATGTTTTATCAAAAAAAAAAAAACTTTTTTACAACCTCCAAAGAAATTCATAACTGAGATAGATTCTCTTCTCCAAAATTCAATATAGTTATGTTTTAAGGGTGAAGTGTACATGAGACGACATTATGTAACGTGATCATGGATATCTAGCATTTTGTGTACAGATAAATTACATTTAATTACCAAAGTATTCCGTTTGCATCCAGGTAGCCTTTCGTCATTGTTGAGCTGACTTGTTGTCAGGGGCAGTGCAAGGATTTGCTCGATAGGGCGGCAGAGCTCCAAAACAAAGATACAGTGACCCGAGCATGCGACGAGGGTGAGAGGCTAAGTTAAGGTGTGGGAGGGATGAGATCTAGAGTTATGGCATATTTTGCAAAATTCACACACTTATGTATCTCCATTACTGCTAATTTTGTGTCTTTACAAATATGATTTAATTGTTTTATATAATGTGAACTGCGAGCCAAACGTCTTTGCATTGCATGATTGTATCCACTCCGCCTGTCTGACAAATTTGGTCAAACCTCCCAACTCGTCTACAGTACTATGTTACATAAACGAGAACAGCTTTTGTAATTGAGGATGAGTTTTCAGAACATGGCTATTTGTGTCTAGTTTACGAGGTACAAGTAAAACTGGGTTGGGGTGTGGATCGAACTATGATAAAAAAAAAAGAGCTAAGAAACTTTAAAATGCCGGAATCCTCTGACAACAGTGAGATTTAGTGGAGGACGTTTTTTCCCTATTTGAAACCAAAACATAAACCGTCCAGGCGACTAGCCGCCGGTGAGTGTTACACCAACCCACCTCACCTTTGAAAAAAAAATGAAGATGAAGGAGGCTGATACGAACCGAAAAGCGAGTTTACAGAGACTTAGATAATACTGAAGGACGAAGAAAATTGACAAATTTCTTGAAAAGTTGGTAGGGGAGAATCAGGTATCCCTACCGCATCAAATTGAATTGATACCGCTTGTAAGTACTAAGATTATTAGTGAGCAAATAAGGCAGTAATTGCTTTGGTATTTCATTAGTCGTCTTCTTCTTTTTTATCCTTAGATATCACAGTTTTGTGTTCTGTCCTTCATGCCCTGCTAGAATGCGGGCTTATAAAGATAACGTTAACTTTATGATTTCCGGCATCTCTAGTTCTAAATGCTGTCGCTTTCCCTTTAAAGAACCCAAAGCTTCAGTAAACGCTGCCTACAGCAAAGGAAATGACACCATATTGATATCCAGTCTTTTTTGGTTAAATTCCGGAAGTAACACGTGGTATCATAGGCCAGAGTTCATTGTTGGTATCCGGGTGACTTCTTACCATAATCTAATACAGCTCGTAGCTGGGTGCAGAGTCCACGGGCAATATGTGTACATGGGGTGATTATACAAACTTTTAGGTTTGTGGGGGATCATTCGGTGAATGTTTCAGCATGATTTTGCTAAGGCAGTGAAACACGGATGCTAAGCCTGCACCGTATTGCTGTCAGCATGCATGCACACGGTACTTCCAAAATTAATGGCAGTCCAAACTTTGAGGGAGGGGCCAAAATTAGCAGTGTGTGAGGCATGCAGTGGCGCCGCCAGGAGTTCAAAAGTGAAGGGAGGACAAGCAAAGGGCCAACAAAAATTTTGTGGGGGGAGCAAATAGTTCTTAGTGCGTAATGCACTTGTGAATTGTGTATCTTTTACAGGAGCGAGATGGGGCAACTAAGGGGCAAAAGGTGGACTGGGGAAATACCAACATGCCCCTCCTAATTGGGCCAATAAGGTGAGGTGAATGTGGGTATGAGGGTGTGTGTATTCATTTTTTCCAAACGTTTCTCTTAAACCCTCGTCTCAATTTTCTTCAGATTTTGGTGGAAAGTTCCCCGGTATAGGATATGTTGTTCACCAACTGCTGATTGAGAGAAGGGGAGCAACAGTTCGGGGAGAAAAATAAGCAGACAGAACACAAAAACGCATTGCCGCTTTGATGATTACTACATACATGTGTAATCCCAAATAATGAAAAATGTGTCATATTTTTCAGTTTGTTTTTAAAGCGCTCTTAATGTGCTAGATAAGTACGGTTTTTTGTTCACATATGACCATTTGACCTTGAGACTGCTTGTGACCTCACATGACCTTTGATATACCTGACACCAAAAGGGATTTTTACTGGATTTAATGTATCACCATGTAAAGTGTGAAAAGTATCTATGCTTCATAACTGGAGGTAATAAATTAACAAGGTTTTCGTAGAGTTTAACCAAATGTGACACCAGATGACCTTTGACCTTCACCAAAAACAATAGAATTCTTCCTCTTAACATGTGGCATTCAAATGTGGAATATGAACTGCATACATGCTTTCTACTTTCAGATATCGTGTAGACTAGGTTTCAGAGTATAGCCTCCTCAAGTGACCACAAATGACCTTTGACTTAAACCAAGAACAATAGGATACTTTCTCTAAACAGGGGACATCCACATACTAACAATGACCTTTAAAATCCACCAAAAACAGTAGCCGTTATTCTCTTTTCATGGGATCTACACGATAAGTATGAAATCTCTCCAAGCTTCAAACCTTGGAAATTCATGTTAACAAGGTTTTTGTAGCTTGACCCCGGTGACCAGACATGACCTTTGACCTCCACCAAAAACAATAGGGTACTTTTCATTACTATTTGACATTTACACATTAGGTATGGATGTAACCCAAGCTTTCTCACTTGAGATATTTTGTTCACCAGATTTTTAGAATTTGCCAATGAGCTTTGACCTCCACCAAAAACAAGACAGTTCCTCCTCTTACCATGGGGCATCCAAATACTGCGTTTTAACTCTATCCATCTTCCTACCTTGAGATATCGTGTTAATAATGTTTTCAGAGTTTGACCCCAATCACCTAACATGATCTTTGATCCTCATAAAACAATGGGGTTCTTTCTGCTAGTACAGGACATCCATACACTATGAATGAAGTTTACAGAAGTTCCAGCCTTGAAATAATGTGCTAAACAAGATAACCAGAGTTTGACTCAAGTGATGCCGATGACCTTTGGCCTCCTCCAAAGCCTACAGGGTTCTTTTTTCCATAGGGCATCCACATACTAAGTATGAAGTGTCTGTCCCAGCTTCCTAACTTCAGATATCGTGTTAACAAGGTTTTCAGATTTGACCCC
This sequence comes from Holothuria leucospilota, assembly GCA_029531755.1. Lineage (NCBI taxonomy): Eukaryota > Metazoa > Echinodermata > Holothuroidea > Aspidochirotida > Holothuriidae > Holothuria > Holothuria leucospilota. The sequence continues at coordinate 23,083,311 of CM055970.1, forward strand.
AGTGACCTCGATGACGTTTTGCCTCCACCAAAACGGTAGGGTTCTTCCTATTAGCATGAAAACACCTATGTACGAGAACTGTCACAATTTCCCTTTTTGGAGATATCATGGTAATGAGAAGATCGTTACACCCACATCCCACAGACACACAACCAAACCTACACTTACATACACCCACATACGCACATTCATTGCCTTACGGGGTATTAGGAAAGGACCCGGTAACGAATTCACGGGATTTCCTCATCAGCTTGGCTGACCTCCAACGAACCCAGTCTGCCAGTAGACATACGTGTCTGCAGGGCGGGCTGCTTGCCAAGGCAGGCACGTGCAGCCGCGCGAGACTTCTCATTGCAGTGGCCGAATTTTCGGGCAGCTACGCTAGTTACGAGCCCCGCGTGAGCTAGGAAAGACGTGCGAGAGCGGAGGTCTCGCCGGCTGCCCATGCACCCGCCAAGGAGGTGTCCGTGAGTGCACACATATGCATACCCTGTCATACACAGCTTCGGCTCATACATACACACACACACATACCCCACCATGACTGCATAGAATGGTCTTATCATCAAAACCAATGAAAAATATGGAAACGAAAAGGAGATCGGGGAATTGTAGGAGTATCTAAACAAATGCAGAAGTCAGAACATCCCTTATATGATTTCTTTCAATAGATTATGGTAACATTAAGGTGCCGTCAAAATGTTAACATAAGTGCTAAGTAATTCAACAAAATGATGATTTATCACACATTATTTAACTCAATAATGTTAACCTCTTCAGTTTATTTTTGCATTATATTTCAATTACTTTTTTTTTTTTTTTTTGTCACGAGGACATGGGTTCCTTCATCCTGGATCCAAAACTGTCCTTTTAAAAGGAGTAACGATTGCTTACAATTACGTACGATTAATGAGCGCGAAGCCTTTACATATTATGAATTTCTTGTCTCATTTAACATTGCAAAAGTTATCCATAATTTTTGTTATTTTTTTTTTTGAATAAAAACAAATTCAACTCAATTTTTAGACAAAATTGTCAATATGAACCTACCCCCAAAATAGTAGAATTGGACAGAACTTTGTGTTAGCTTTACTTTGGTGGCTGAATAAAGACTCAGGAGTGTAAAATGACAAAGTTATAATTTTTTAAAAAAGGTCTCGTTTTTGATGTCGAATTCATTTGTTCCTGCCTCCTTTCCGTCCTTACCTTTCTTTCCCTTAACTCTGCCTGTCTCCGTCTTGGTCCATCCATCCCGACAGAGCCTTCTAACGTTCCCTTCCCTTTCTTTGTTCCTTCATCCTTTCCTGTTTCCCATGAAAAGTCTGCCTGGCTTCATCCCTCGTCCCGTTCCTGCCTTTCCGGCCCTTCACTTTCTGAGGCCCCTCCCCCTTTCGTCTTTAACGCCGTCCCTAGCCCTGCCTGTCTTAGTATTCAACCCATCGATATTTGAACCAGTTCTATTTTATTAAGACCATTCTCTTCTCTCCATCCTTCCCTCCCATAAGCAATAATCCCCATTCTTATTATATTTTTCCTTTTTTCCCTCTTTTTATTTTTCATTTTATTTTTCTCTCCTTTTCTCCCTTTCCTTCTCCCTCTCTTTCTTTTGTTTTCTTTTTTTTTTTCATTTTTCTGTCTTCCCGATTTAACTTCGATTTTTCCGGGGGGGGGGGAGGGGAGCATTTTCCTCTTCCCCCCTCTGGCCACACTCCTGGATTTATGTGTCTAGGAGGAGGTGTAGTAGCATCACACTTTATGGTGTGATCACTTTCTTTCCTTCCTCTGTTACCTACTCAATAGGGTCCCTTTTAGTATTTGTTTACGTTGTTATTGCAACGTAAATGTCAGCAAGGCGAAAACTGCCAGCAAAATTGGATACAAAAGCTAGAAATCTAGCATCAAATATCAAATTAACTTTTGTAACAGTTTTCCCCAGTGCCCACAAACGACATCTACATGTAAGACACAAACAACAACTGATATTGGTTTACCCTTTAACAGGGTTACTGCACCGGCCTGAACCGTATTAAATCTTAAAGGTCGAACCCACAACTAAAATTGCTTTTCACAATAATTTAACATAAATTTCACAATAAATAATGTTATATGACCTCACGGAGCACTTGTGTGAGGTGCCACACAAAAGTTAGTATCCTTTAGAGGTTCTGTTATCCATGGGTCTGCAAGGGCGGATCCAGGGGGGGGGGCAACTAGGGACAACTGCCCCCTCTATGACCAGTCTAGCGCCCCTCAATACAAGAAAAATGCGCCCCCTGTGTCCTAAAAGTTAAGTAAAAACTGCCCGAAAAATAAAAAAAAAAAAAGGTCAAAAAAGGTCAAAAAAGGTCCCCAGAATTTCGAACCGTATAGCTATATATAACTATGGCAATGGGAGTTGGTCTCCGAAATGTAGTCGGTCAAATTCAAGAGTATGCGGCCCCTGCATGATGTTGGCGCCCCCCTTTTCAAACTGCCCCCCCCCCCTTCAGCTAGGGGCTGGATCCGCCCTTGTGGGTCTGACCATGCATGATGCTAGCCAGTGAGTAACACTCAGGGAGCTGTTATTTACAGCTCCCTGCATGGTAACACTATCGGGAGGGGGGGGGGCGGGATTTGATATCTGAAAGTGGAGGAAGCCAAACACGAGCGGAATATCAAACGGCCAGGTTGCCTACGTAGCAGGCTGTACGGCATATTCCTTGTACACTTATATCCCTAACGGTGTTTGGGACGCCTTCAAGAAGTGCCCAGCCTGAGCAAACAGGAGTCCGCTCCGCGGGGTAACGGTGAGGTATATTTAAAGAATGAAAACCATTAGAAAGAAGTATTTGGCTAAATTAAAAGTCATCGTATGTGCACCATAGACAGATCACAACACACAATTTGACCATTTTTGTAAAAGCCTTACTCAGGAAAACGTTATTTTTATGATGACGGAGGTTTGGCTTCAAGCTGCAGGTTACTATTAAAATGGAAAGTTACTACAAAGCTACGGACAACACAAGATGATCTACAGGAAGAAATCATGAAACAATAAACAATACTTAAAACGAAGCACGCCGAAAAGAAAAGAAAACAGATTCATACAAATTTTATTACAGGATACTTATTAATCATACGTAATTGTAGGCTATCGTTATTTACCTTTTTTATAGAACAGTTGGAGCAGATTTTTCTCAAAACCCCATGCATCTCTCACCAACCATCAAAGGCGGGATTACGGGGCAAGGGGGCACTTCCCCCTCCCAACACTTTCCAGGGCTTAAAATATAATAAAAAATAATAACAAATTAAGAAAAGAGGGAAAGAAGACGAGACCAGACAAACTGTTGAAGAATTTTCAATACCCTATTATGATTAAGTTTTGCAATGTTAAAAAAGGCAAACATTAATATAATATTTCATAAAAATGATAGGAAGATTTTATCTCAGCGAGCTTCGCGCGCACCCTCAGAGAAAGCTACCTTAGACAAAACGCCGTTTCATGATTACAACTGTCCATGTCAGAACAAAGGTTCAACGGGTCTGATGCTTGATCAAGTCACATAGCTCATATTATATTTATATATATATATATATATATATATATATATATATATATATATATATATATATATATATATATATATTGACGTAGTATTTACTCGGTAGAAGATCAAATCCCATGCTCAGATCTCAGAAAACTTCGGATATGGTGAGTTTTTAAAATTTATTACAATATAAGAAAAACGTTATTAATCAAATACTGGATGAGACCGACGCAATTGCTTTACCTGTTGAAGCCAGACTTTTAATATCCTTATAATGAATTTGTTCCAATTTTTCCGATGCCCTATTGCGACACTTCAGACTATGGTAAGTTAGGCTGCTTAGCTCAGAGAAACAAGTGCAGTAATTACCTTCGATTTTTCTGGCATATTTCCTTAAACAGAACCAACTTGACCACGAAACATTTCGAGCCTTGTGCGACTCAATCTTTCCTTAAAGAGTAAAGGTGCGTTCACACCAAAACCGAAGTCTGCTGCGTTTTGCGGACAGGACGCGGAATTTTTTTTTTCCATTACAAATGGGGGCAATTGCATTATCAGTGAAAATTAAGAAAATCGCCCCATTTGTTCCTATCTAGGAAATTTCACATCCCTCCCGCAAAACGCAGCAGATGTCGGTTTTGGTGTGAACGCACCTTAAGGACCGGATTTCTTTTCGATCTCGTTGTATGAAACCTCCTGCAATCACCCAAACTTCAAGTCCTGAAGCTTAATCCTTCTTTGCAATCGGACAACACTGTAGGTGTTAGAAAACAACGTCCGTATTTCTTTAATACTCAACGATGTCAATACAACATGCCCACATGGGGTTCACATGGATTATTGGTGGGCAATATCGGTTTTTTATCGACATGGGCTGGGTAGTAAGTGACGGGGAGGGCTTATAGTAAATGTTCAACGGACAAGTTCCCCCATGTGGGGCCCACATGGGCACCGTGACCAAATCTCCTTTAGCCCCACACGAGCTAGTTTTCCTCTGGTGGGGCCCATAAGGGGGCATCGTGACGCACCCACTAATTTGCTGACAAGGGGTTGTTAACCCTTTCCCATTAGCTGAGTGACTGGGTCACTCAAATCGAGGGTTTGCTTTTAAAAAATTATTTCTCAGCAATGCAACAACCTACAGCCTTCATTTAACCACCAAACTAAAGCCAACAAATAGATCTATTGAATGCCACCATTTTTTGGGGGGTTGCTTTTGAAAATTTTTCACAAAATATCAAAAAATAGTTGTTTACATTCAAAAAATGCCCCAAAAATGCCCAAAATTGCTAAATATGACACAATATTTTCAAAATTCGAGTTCAGGCACTTAGGAAAAGGTCACCCTATTCACTTTTTTTTTCTGAATACCTTAGAACCTAAAAAAACACCATGAGAGGTGATTAGATGCCAGGTATAGGAAATTTAGAGATATTTCAAGTATAATTTTCAAAAATCGGTCAAAATCTACATTTCAATCCCAAAATACCCACCCCAACGTGATAAATTATAACTCAACAACGGAAAGTCCGATCTTTTCCATTGAAACACCAAAATGTCCGTTATAAGATTCCTTATAAAAAAATACCAAGATATAACAATAAATGGCAAGGGTAGGGTGAGTTAGAGAGGTTCAAAGATCCAGACAAATGCATTTTTCAAAAATGCGTCAATTTTGGTCTAAAACATGCATTTCTGACCCAAAAATCCCCTCCCAATATCAAAAATTATAAGCCACAACACCCCCTCTGACTTTTTCACTCACTAAAATGTCCATTTAGAGCTACCTTACAAAGCCCATGCAGCTGTATTTATAGATTCAAAGTTGTTTACGTTTCACTGAGCACTGCGCCACTGTTCACTGTGCACTGTGTATGTAAAGGTCATATAGGTCAAGTGTGTGTAGTACAGTGTGGACTGTGTGGGCTGTATAGCAAGAGAAAAGTGGGTATATCTTCCTCATTTTAGGTCCAATTCCCTCAAATTTGGTATCAAATGAAAGAGAAAAGGATGCCAAACAATCTCCTGCACCATAAATTACAAAATAATAGTGATCTGTATGTGTTTTAGAGGGTATTCTATGGAAAGAAAAAAAGGCGTATTACGTCATCTAATTTGCATATTTGCATACATAATGAGATTAGTTTACAAAAATAAAATGTTCATTCAAATTCCCCATCTTTGATCTTTACAATGATATATAGGTTCTCACAGAGAATATTCTTCTAAATCAACCAAAAAATTCCTAAAAATATTCCTCCTTTTAATTTTCAAAACACCTTATGAGAAAGGGTTAATGGGCATGTTGACATGGAAGGTGGCCATATTTCCTGAGTTTTTTTTTTTTTTTTTTTGAGATTTATTTCTTCTCCGGTAGCGGGCAGAACAGGCACTAAGTTTATTTGTTCAAAAGCGAAAGCTTATGCGGCCAACTCGTCATTCCTCAGCGACACTCTCAATCATTCTGAACGGACAAAATCTTTTAGTTTTTGGGAGTTCCAAAGCTTTTGGAAGATAGTAGGACCAGTTTGAACCCTCATCGTCCAGTCTGAGAGCCGATTTTTTTATGGGACGAATTTTTCTTATGAACGCAGTCCGGCTTCGCGCCCGCTTGCGGTTGAAAGCCTCGCGGGCCACAACTTCCCAAAATGCAGGGTCCAGTAAAAAAATTCTGACTTTAACTGCTGATGCCCTTGTCCATGTTCATGTCCATGTTTAACACTACCCATAAAACATTTAAATGATTTTTCAAAGTACCATGCAGGTAACTTTATAACCTTCAAAATCAACACTCTGCCTTATTTTTTACACAAATAAAAAAGTTGAGGGGTATGGTCCTAGACCACCGACAAAACTTAAACGGGAAAAAACCATAGAGCAGGATATATGCTCCTGTATCCTGCTCTATGGAAAGAACAAGAACCCGGGAAATTTGGAAATTTTGGACTGAAGAAAAACATAGGCTACAATAAAATGTCCCAAACGATGTCTTAGTCGTGCTTTCTTCGGCACCCTCCGCGGGCAGTAGTTTTAAATATTGGTTCGGGATTCGGGGACACTTCCCGTAGAACACCTCGCTTGTCATGGCATGGCTTCGTACAAACTCGCCTGTTATCATTGAAACCACCATTTCCCCATGGCCCTACGCAGCGGAAAACTTTTTTATCACCTTGTATCTGTGTAAATTTACCTACCTGTGAAATATTGTTTTGATGAGAGGTTTCAATACACGAAAGTGTCATTTCCGGTACTGTAATATGGGACAGGCGTTAAGCGAAGAAGGGGTCAAGAGCCCTCTCCTTGAGGATGCTTATCTTACCTTTTCTATTACTCATATTGCTAAAAAGTCTAAAAATGAGATTTTTTCAGCGCGCTTCGCGCGCACCAAATCTGATTTCCAGGTCTCTCATTTTTTGAAATATTGTTCCAGAGCCCCTGGAAACTCCAAAATATTCCATTTTCTACTCCTTCCTTAAGCCCTCTGCAATATCGATCCGGCCAACTGCTGGTCATACGGAGTAAGAATATTACTGAACAAGACAACTTGTGATTTTAGTGGTCTGTCAAGTGCCAACCTTGTCAGTTGAAGTTGAAGCTAAAATGCATCATTTAAATGCCTACGATTCTAAAATACCCCAAAGCCTCCGGGGGTTTAGCCCCCGGGAACCCCACCGGGGCTCTGCCCCTGGACCACACCAGGGACCCTGAGGCGGGTCCCTGAACCCCACGCTGTTAGAGGGAGTGCTTCGCTCTTTTGGCAGTCGAGTCGCCCCCACTTTTAGATCAGATCCTGCCCCTGATTGAAAAGGTAAGTCGTCTTGACTTGTACTGGACCTTCGCGTAATGGATGTTGTACGTAGGTGGACGAATCGGATACGGTTCGCAAACGTGGCAGAACTTTAGGCAACCAATCGTAAGGAAACGGACATGCTTACCACTTCCAACAGTTGATGGGAACTTCTAGGTGTATGGGTAATTTTAGGTCCATAAACAGTCGGTGGAAGTCCTCTCTAGGAAGTCAGTTTACATGGAAACAACACAGCCCAGAATGTTTAAGTTCGGCGCAAAGTAGGAAATACAACGTCTTTGGAAACGACAGAAGCTGTCGGCCTTGCTTTTCCGTCATGATAAGTGCCCTACAAGAGGTCATTTGCTAGTAAGGGGAGGATTGTAGTGAAGCTGTAGGCACAGACAGACACCCAAATCCAAGATTTAACAGGAGGAAAATAATATCGTACAGAAAATTCGCATTTATCATTTTTTATTTTATTTAGCGATTAGTCGCTGAGAACGTAATAGAGTCGTCTCGTTTTATTTTTCTAGTTTTGTTTTGTACAGCAAATAAGCCTAAAAATTTCTGTCTTCGTGACAGCCGAAAGGGTACGAAGGGTCCCCGAGCCCGTGGTAATGTGTGGTCCTGAAAATCAATTCAATTGAAAATATATATTTGAAAAATATGTATGGAGAAATTTGAAAGTCATAATAATACAAAATTAGTATAACTTTACATTCTTGTGATTTAGCCAATACACATCTATTTGACAGGTATCCGTCGTTTATTAAGGCAATCGACACCTTCATTCAGTGACTTTTGTACACCATGCTTGTGGTTTGGTACTGCTGACTGTATCGTATCTGCGGAGGTGAGGGGATCAAAAAAAAGGAAGAGTGCCCCTCCGAAAGTTTAAAGGGCATGACCAGTACACAAACTATCAGGCTAATTTAGGCAAAGTAGTAAAGAGAGGGAAGGCAGAGGGAGGGGCCATAAAAGGAAATTTTTGAATGAATAACCTGTCCGTTGAAAAACGAAGTAAAACATTGAAACTGTATTGATACCTCCATTTTCTCTAGCTCTTCCCGTGCACTCATGGTAATTGAAATTATTCCAAAACCCATCATGGGTTTGCGCCTGCAGAAGGCTAAGGTCCATATGCCCCAGCACCCAGTCCCGGCCTTTCGTCCAGATACTTTTTCTAATTTTGCCAAAGACGAAGTGAATCACATAAAGTGTGGGGATTTCGAACGGCCGTCAGTCTCCTCACTTGAATTAATTTGCTTGATTTAACTTTTGTTCTTAACGAAGACAGCTTTCTTGATATATAATCCCCAAATATTTGGCATGTTTTGTGAGCAATTTCGTGGCTTTTAATAATTTGTTTGGTTACATGAAGGAAATTAAAGCAATCCCATCCTTCCTTTACAGAATGATTATTTCATCCTCGGTTGTATTGGCTATTTCTTCTGTTGTATCTGTTGTTCTGTTGTAGGTATCATAAATGTATGCGTGTGTCTGTGTCTGTGGAAAAGGGGGATCTTTCCATTTCCACTGGCAGATGGACAGATTATTTGAACTGTTATCCCCGATCACCGATACTGAAGTTAGCACTTCCTGGCTCTTAATGAGCAAAGGTTCTCCCTTGTGTCACTGACCAAGGGATTTCACTAAAAAATGGATGCTTCCTCACGAGGTTTGCTAACTTATGAGACCAATATATTGATAGATAAGTCTTAAAGGTTTGCGACCCTTGTGAGAACGCGTCCATTTTGTTAGCAAAATACCTCTCACCGATCGGTCTGATCCTTAAACTTCTAATATTGTCACAAGGCCATTCTTTGCAAGTCTGGTGACGTTTATGAAGTGTCATATTCTCCTGAAAGTAGAAAATTACACTGATCTAACTTATGAGTAAAAGTACGTTCTACTTTATTTTAAAGAAAACAAACAGCTCTTTTAAATATAATGGATGCATATTCCAGAATATGATGTAATTTCTCTGTAATGATGTTAGTACCTGGTTACAAATCGAAGTTAATGGTAGCATATTATATAATCGGACTATGTATATAGCTGACGTTATGTTGAATGGAGTGCTTTCCTTCTCACTTAAAGCCCAGTAACGGCAATACACTAACCAAGTAAACAGAACCATTGGTAAACTTTACCTAATATCGACACCAATAAAGAATTTACTTAAATTAGGTTTACATATTTTTACAAATTTAAAACAATGGTTTAAAAATGTCAACAAATCGTTCTGCCCTGTACGTTTTTGTTCCGTACATACGGAACACATCAACTTCATCGCTATTGAAAGAATAGATGACGTTTCTCGTAATTCCCATATAGTGTTACTAGGTAAACGATCTACATCATTTATTTTCTTTTTATTTCTATGTAAATAGAACGATTTGATTAAATGTTGAAAGTACAAAACATTCCATAAAACTATTAAAAATATTCTAATCATTGTTGCCTACTCTACATTTTAGGTGTCCTTTTTGAATGGATTTTAAGCTCTCCTGAAATAGTACGTGCCTTGAAGAGATCACTTTGCGGGAAGCTGCTACGGGAGGTTAAATGTGTGGATAATCTGGGCAAAATGTAGAAGTTTGCGTACAGATTATTTACAAGGACTCAGAAAATTGGTAGTTCCATATTGGTATGGGGAGGAAAAGCTGATGGATCCAGCTTGAATACATATGTCTCAATCAAGTAGCAGGTGTGATACTCACCTACAACAAGTTCATATCTGGCCGTTCAAGTGAAAGTTTTGTGAAAACTATTTTCTCTTGTAGTAACATTGTTGTAACTTCCTTCACACATAATCGTATAACCCGATGAAAGACTCTATTAAATCTCCACACTAAACTGAAGTCTCTCATGTTACCATTCCAAACAATAATTATGGAGAACAGCATGTATCTTTTCAAATATAGTAACTCTTAGTACAGGACATTAAGGAGTAATTTTAACTAAATCACCTAATCATGAATAAGGGTAAAGAATGCTTTAAATATTACATGATAAGAAATCAGTTTTAATTGATGGTAAAATGGAAACTGCTCCGGTTCCCTACTTGGCTGAACAGTTTCAAATCCTATTTAAGGTACATTCCTTTCTCAAGTTTATTCCATTTTTTTCTGTTGTTACTCTTGATACTTGGATCATTAAGCATTGCCATAATGCGAGAAAGACTCCTATTATTGTTATCAAAAAGTGTACGTTTTAAACACGATATTTCAAGAGAGGAACGATGAAAACGTGATCTTTTTTGCCATGGCCCAGTACTCGGAAGACCACTCAGCATCACCCCTTACGACCTTGCACCTCCCTCACATACAACATAAAATATGAACTTATTACTAAGAGGTGAACTTATTACTAACTTGCATCTGCTACTTGCACACTGAACTTGCTACTTATCCTTCCTCCACTTCTCGAAAATTACTCCATCGATAAATCTAAACATGCCACATTAACCTCTACTTACCCCCATTCATAACTTCATCACAAAACCTCTACAAATGCTTAGTCTCTATGTAACCACTAATACTCCTCAACTGTTAAAAGTGAAACCACTAAACAGTACCGTTTTTGAAGTATCGTTTTTACAAGACATTCAAGATCTTTCTCTCTCTTATACACAGGGTTCAAGGATCAAGTTCCTTGAAATTTCAAATAACAGCATGCCAGTCACAGATAATGCTACAAATTTACACTTCAATAGTGTATTGAATAGCCGTAGCAGGTTTGAAGACTGTATATCAAACACAGATATATACACTCTACTGCGATAAGTACTGCTGTTGGAATCTCATTAGATCAATTTTCTTTTGATATGGTGTAACAAGGGTATCACTTATATCTTTAAGTTCTAATTCTTCCAATGCTTCTTTCAAGCTCATGACATTATGTATGTTAACGATATGGCGTTCCTTCAGAATAGCAAACAGTGTTATCCCAGTTGTCTCAAAATCATTTCTGATTTGGTCGATCTTGGCAGCAGGGAAGTTAAAATAAGTAGCCAACTTTACACAGTTAGCTTTAGTAAGTTTTTCTGACACTCTGACGGAAAATTTTGCAAATTCTCCCGGAAAGTAAACAAAATGGAATTTCGTATTTTTAATATCTCATGTGTGACATGTAAGACCAAATTATATAATGACAAATTCAATATCTTTCAGATAACATAGCAATAAAGAAATAATACTAGTTTATTACGCGCTAAGGGCCTGCTTTTACAAATTTTAAAATCTGTAGATCATTAACCACAAAGCTCTTCTGTTTTGAAATAAAAGTGTAAACTAAGGCTACCCAGTAAATGGATTGTTGTTATCTTGAAACTACTTCAAAGCACAGTTTAAGCGTACTACACTCAATATTATTGCATTTTTAATTTAGAAAACCTGTAGATTAACATCTGAGTGACACACCTGAGACTCACCATAACCTTCATAAATGACACAGAATCAGTTTATTTGAAACTATTAAGAAAATAGGAACAAGAGAGGACAATCGATGAAGTGAAAAACTCATCTCTCCCATATTTTTACATACCTTAGGGTTAAAGAAATTAAATTCCCAATATATTGATGAGCAAAACATGACAAAGACCACTTTAAGGTCATTTGAGCTCCAATTTCGAACGTAAGCAAGTAAACTGTGTACTATTTAAAATTATCCTTCATCACTCTGCACATTTCGATTTGTGATTTTTTCTAACGTACTGTAATGCAAATAATGGATAAAAACCAATTTTAGCTCGTTCACTTTGACCACTTGGTTTTCGACGTATGACGCCAATCATTACGCATGAAAAGGTTTTCATATTCAGGTACCTTCCCATTAACTTTGAAATTGATAACTATCGTTTCAGAGAAGTTGAAGATAGACAATTTCTCAAAACTTTGGCAATGTTGGCCTTTTAAGTACATTTTAACCTTTGAATGTTGCATCTCAGCAACCACAAAGCGGAGTTTAGATGGGAAAAAACGATGTTAAGCAAATTTGGCCTTTGGCCTGTGACATTATAAATTAAGACCGCACTAGGTTTGATGATCAGGTATCCACCTAATAAATTTAAATACCAATGGACTTGCAGTTTGAGTTCGCTACACACTTGTTCCAAAAAGGTGGACAGGTTTGACCTATAACATATGTTTTGACCTTTGATTCCACCTTTAGAACCAAACCACATTTTAAAAATTATCCTATGAGTCCTAGCATATCATGTGGTGTTATCACTATTTCTAACAGATAGCCACATAATGGCAAAAACCCAGTTTTTTTAGGAAATTTACCTTTGATATATTGCGTCATCAATTATGCATGCATGAGTTTTCATGATCACGTATTTACCCATTAATTTTGAACTTCATCGAACTAATAGTTAAGTAGGACTTCGCGAAATTTCGGCAAAATTCACTTTTAACTACAGTTTGACCTTTGATCACACTTTTAGCAATCAAAAAGCCCATTTAAAAATTATAATACCGGTCCCAGCTTATTCACCATTTTTAAAACACTTATAGACAAATAAAGTCACAAATCCCATTTTTGCAAATTTGATCTTGGACCACTGAACTTGACCTGTGACGACACCAAAAAACGGTAGCACATTTTTTTCTTGCTTTGAGTGAGGTACCTAACCACGAAGTTTGCACTTGCTTTGACTTACGGTTTAGGAGTTTGTCAAACACTCTTTGTACACATTCACGCACACACAAGTTTTGTTCGCACACTTACTGAGGATCTCATTGTTTTCTCCTTTATGCTTCCTTCCTCAACCCTAACTTAAAGTTTATTTTGCGGTGCCAAGCGTCAGTATAAATCATGCCATAGGCGTAGGAAGCCGCTGTTCTTGGCTGGAGGGCTGTGCGTTGTTTTGGACCACCGTCCATGGGGAGGGGTATAAGGGGAGGGGGTGAATATTCTAGGGTCCGCATATGCAATTTGGTGCAACGTAACCCTATTGGGCAAATTCTAACGAAACTTACTAGTTTTTGACATTTCTTTCACAAAGGGAACAAATAAGTGAGTTTTCACCCTGCATTCAGGGGACCGAAGCATACTTCCGAACTACCACATTTTTGACTGAGGGCTTTAACACCCCACCCCCCACCCCTGCTTCCTACGCCGATGACCCTGCGTCCATTCATGTATCTAATTTAACATGTATGATTTCTTTACTTGATGAATTAAAAGTATGAATTTACGCTATATCGCATTCTTCGTAATGTCGGTAGGTCCCTACACTGAAATAATAGTAAGTTTAGTCTAAGGAAGCAACAGAATAGTTATTGAAATGGTCAAATGACGCTAAAAGTATCCTAACAAGCCAATTGAGAGAGGAGAGAAGTGTCCGACTCAAAATTCACCTATTGTAAAGAGGATGTGAATATTAGGGCGCATGGTGGCATTGTAAACTACACAGTCTCAACATTTTTATGCATTCTTTTATATCAACAAAAAGTGAAACTTGAAATTTATGCTTTAGGAATTATCACTCAGCCCCACTTAAGACTGTGAGGTTTAAAAATTGTATCGTTAACAACTGTAGAGCTTCGTATTTCCATATTTATGCCCAAGAGGGGTGCAGACTGTAACCACTGCTAAAACACCACACTTTCCCTTTAATAGCCGCTAACTTCTCTAAATTAACCGACTACGTGATGGGATTATCCCTCTTTGGACCACACCCAGAAGTAGTGATGAAATAATTATTTCCTTGTAACTGTAAATTGCCTAGGGTCCACTGAACACATTTTGGGGATTTTTTTTTCATGTGGACCTCATTGTTTACAAAATACCAGTTGTAACCATATGGCAACATTGCTCTGAAAAGTCTCAAAATGTACACATATTTTAACTTTTTACTGTCTTTGCACATGCTTGTACATGTTTTATTCTTTAAGCTTTATCATGTTATGTACTTGTCAATCATTGTGTAACCCCAGACTTACCCCCACATGGAGCATCAATACTAGTTCATGCCAATATGTCACATAAAATGTGACCCACTCTTGCGTCACTTCCCTTGACATATCGGTCACTAAAGTGACTCAGGTGTGAGTCATTTTCACATTCATAACACTATGTTATCTCTTGCATTGATAAATAGGTGTGTTATTTGTACATGAACTAGATGTAAGTGAGCAGAATGACTGATGAAAGTCAGGGAAGTAGCAATGTACGCTATAAACCTGTTGATTATATACAAAACTGTTATGAAATAAGACTTTACAATATCTCAAATGATAATGAGTAATGATAATGAGTAAAGTCAAACACCAGTGGTAAACGCAAACATTTCAATGAAACTGGTATGTTTTACAAAAAAAATAAGGGCCATTCTCCTGCTTGTAATGGTACATTGTATAGAATAACAACAAGAATAATACTATTTTACTAGAAATAGTAACTAGGCCTAGAATATATACAACTACAATATAATACAAATATAAAAGTTGCAGGCCTATGAAAATTGTACAGCCGTGGTCAAGTACAGCCACTCATATCATAGCAATGGGACAATATAAATACTACACCACGCCATATCATAGACTTCTAAAACTTAGAAAGGTTATTGTACTGTATTAGTCCAGCCAAATTACATGCCAATCTGCCATTCTCATAGCATCCAATTGCCAACAGGCCACATACTGATTCACCCTTACAAAATGAGCAAAACACCAACCACTCACATCCACATAGTACTATTGTTACTTTCCAACTGACAAGCCACAAAGGGACAATGTTGCCATATGGCACAGCCCATCATGCTACCAGTTGCCATTTGGCTACATGTGTTTTATTACTCAAATAATAATTTTATGCCTCACTAAAATTTATGCTAAACGTTTATGGTCACTGTGATCTATGCTGTTTTATGTGTAAGATTCCAAAATTGTACTTCAATGGTAGATGTTTAGCCTGATTTATTGCAAAAAGTATTTGACCACTATCTGCAACTTGAAATCTTCATGGGGGCAGCCATTTTGAGATTGTATCATGGAGAAAAGGTGGCAGCATTCTGAAATATTTTTGGTGTTGATGTGTAGACAAATGGCAACAGTGTTCATCAAATGAACAAAATAAGTTGAGTGTACAACGTAATGGGATAGGGTCAATGAACTTTGTGAGTGCAGCCATATGGCAACAAAGCACAAAGAGGGTTATAAAGATTTCCGTTCTCAAGGAAAGTACTGTAGTAACTGGAAAACTCTTGGAAATAACCAGTTCGTCTAACAAATAGTTTTCGTGAACTTCCATACAGCGTTCTGATTTGCTGCCGCATGATGAGCGTTATTAATTAAGACCCTCTGCCTGGATCCCCAGTGGAAAGTCAGCTAAGATCATTGTCTTTCCTTGGGGAACACTTCAGACTAACCGGTGTAACAGATTCAATTCTCGGGTGAGTTGAATCTGTAACACCGGCACAACTGAGGTGTCAGTCCTCTTATGTGTCCCCTTCTTACTGTCTGCAACATTATGCTCCCCCCTCCCCCCATTTCGGACGAGGTACCGTATGTTCACTTTGAAGTAACTAGTTACATTTAAAAAGTAGCTACTGAGTTACTTTTGAGTCATAAGTAACTGTAACTAGTTACTTTGTCAGCATTGTAACTAGTAACTGTAACGAGTTACAATTTTATGGAAATAACAGTAACTTAATGAGTTACTTTCAAAGTGTAACGGGAACGACGCTGTTTAATGGAGGGGAAGAAAGTGGGAAAGCGAATGATCGAAGGGGTGGGATGAAGGTGGAGGCTAGGAGGGAGATCCTTTAGGAAAATATGCAGAATGTTTCGAATAATTAAAAAGGGCGTGGACATGTCATTCAGCCTAACCTGAGAGCTAATACAAAAGGTTCCATAAAGATTAACTCTATGGAAACATAAATGAAAGAGATAGAGCAGTTCAATAAGTAGAATTTTAATAACAGACTTTAAGTGTCATTTTCTCCTGTTTGTTCCTTGTTTTAAGAAAAATTATAAAAGAAACTACTGTAATACAAAGTTACCATGTTTTTGTTGAAATGGAGAAAACATCACGTAACATATTTGCTTTCAGTTTAAATATCTTTTTATTTTAATAATGATCAATTACTGTTCTTCATTATAACGAATATGTGAGAATAATTGGAAAACAGTCAATGAAAATGTTCATCTTGCATAATTTACCTTAAGCTTTATTTAGTGTTTGTTTTTTTTTTTTTTTTTTTTTTTTTTTTTTTTTTTTTTTTTTTTTTTTTTTTTTTTTTTTTTTTTTTTTTTGTAAGGGAAGCATAAATTCCTTAACTTTTGCATGAGTGTTTAGATCCTTCCCAAAGCTGAGCCCCTCCCCTTAATCTGTTCCACTTAATGGTACAAAATAATGACAAATAAATTGTTTCTGATGTAAATGAAACTGATTCCATTAGACACTACTGTCAGTTCTATGTTCAGAGCTTGACAGGCCCGTAGTCAAGGAAGGGGGACAGCTTGAGCTAGTGCTCCTATGGAAACATTTTTATTTCATGTAAATAAGTTAATGTCCATATCCTATGCTGTATCCCCATTGAAGATGATCAATTCGAAAACTTTTTCATGGTTCATTTGACTTTAAAATTGCACCATGGAATATACATTCCATTTAATTTGTATAAAACCTGACTAATTCAGTAACTGTAAATTATAGTAACAATGTTACAGTTGGCAAGAAATACTGAGTACAGTACAGATTGGCTGTTTATAAAAACCCTCAATAAAAATTTTGAACTGCTTATATAACAAAGTATCCGCTACTTCTTTTCCATCAAGACGGAGGTTACAACATATTCACAGATATAATTTCTTGCAGTTCAAATCAAATTGTGAGTGTTTAATGACTTGCGTTAGAGTTCCTTTCAATCATTTGCATATGACGCAGTAGCATTTGTTTCATGTTTCTCGCTGGTTAATCAACGTCACAGCTTACAGTTACCGACATGAGGCATCTTAGACTCTCAGCGGTTGATGATAACAGTCCATGATACCAGGTATAAACACAAGACATATCTTATCTTACTACATTTTCACCTTTGAAAGGCCTTTCATAAAAGAAAGTTAAAGAATAACGCAATATAAGATAGATGGGCGTGGTCACATAAGAGGGAAAGGGGTCCTGAGGTAGCATAACCCACTTTTTTTTTAATTTTATTACTTTACCCAAATAATATTGTTTACAGCTCTTACTTCTATGGGCTACAAACAGATTCTTCGTTTTGGTACGTTTAGATCTTAGTAGGCATAAAAATGTCGCAAAAATAATATTTTCAACTGATAATTCATCAATGACAAAATACACTTGTATCTCTAGGAACACATATACTTGCAGCATTGAGAGTACTAGCTTATGTAATAACAATTTGCAGCCCACTGCACCCACCATCCTAACACTTTGTTCAGTGGCAAAGCTTGGATAAGGGTGGGGGAGAGGCAAAACTAGATGAAATATACTGCTTTTGGATTTGTAGCTCCCTCTGTCCACCCATTCCCCTTGAGAAATTCTCTGGCTACATCATGAATATGTTACATAAAATAACAGAATCTATGCTAAAATTATAGTATCAAGTTAAAAGTTGATGATCATCCACATTGTTATAAGTTACTCGAAAAAAAGTATTAAAAAAGTTTTAAAAAAGAGGGATTTTACTCGAATTAATTTGAAAATTTCAAAAATTGGGGCTTTAATTGAGGAATTTACTCTTCTTGAGAGCAAAAGAAAAGCCATCAGAGCAACTTGGGGGTGGGAATGACACAAATGAAACTCCTAAATAAAACTTCAACTTCAACAAGGAGTGGGCAGCCTTCCCTGTCAGATTGGAGTAGTCACGCACAGTACTGCTTGCGGACCTACTCTGCAGAAATTTCAGAATGTGGTCTTGGGCAATTAAGACTCAGCACTAAGTTACTGTTGCTCTTTCGGAGAAAAACATTTGACAAATATTTCTGACTGGAGAACTGGAGAAGGGGATGCAAGTATACTAAGCTGAGAGAATTTCAACGACTGTATGGAACGACTGTATGGAACGAGAGAAAGTTGAACCTTTCAGTTAAAGGCAAAACTTCCATTCGTTAACCCTTGGCAAATGTAAACAATATATCCTTTAATAGCACATACGATACTCCCATTGATCAACATCATGTGTAGATCAGTAAAGGATATTGAAGGTTGCACCCATTACCAACACCCCCCTTCCTTCTTCCCTGGGTCACCCACCGTAAGGGTGCACCATGGAGACACACTGACAATGGAAATACTGACACAAATTACAAAAATGGCGTAGAGACGGTTGAAAAGCCATCATGGCTGATCTTCGACGTCTTCGGCAGTGTCACATTGGCTTAGCCCAGGGGACGGAAGGCCAAATGCATGTGTTGATATTTACAGGAGGCCCTCGAAGTGTATCTTCACGGCTAAAACTTGAACCTTCTACAGTAATGAGAAGGATCCTGTAGTGTTTAAATGAGGTAGTACGAGGGTGGGCAAAAACTGGTGACTAGAGCTAATTGTATTGAATTTCGAACCACATGTTTCCCGCAACTTATTCCACGTTACACTACTACATCGACATTCTCACAGAAATCTTGACCGACTGCAGTGGTCAAGTGGTTAGAGCATCCGACTTGCAGCCGGAAGGTGTAGGGTTCAAATCCTGGCCGGGTCATACCAAAGACTTTAAAAATGGAACCTACTGCCTTTGTGCTTGGTGCTCAGCATTAACAATGGAGTAGGGGAAACAAGCCAGTGAGCCACAACTGGAAAAAAGGCCGTGGTCGTCTCGACTTGAACCAATTGGTTGGAAACTGGGACGTTAAACCTCATCTAACCTAACCTCACAGAAATCTTTCAAAGAGATCCCATCGATCAGCACTGGCTCCCAGCCTCAACCCCACCCCCCTACCACCCTCCCTTCACAAGTAGAATGAACTGAGAAAGAGCCTTTATTGAATTCGTAAACATGATTAAACATCATCATAACAATTAAAATAAGAAACTTTTATGGGGCCAGACTGATTTTAGTGTGAGTACGTAACACTGTGTTAGCTTTGGTACATCATAACAATTGTAGGCCTAATTATACTTACGGATTTGTCATCCGACTGGCCATTCTGATCCCTTTCGCCAAAATTGAAAAACTTTCAAAGTCAGGTGCAACGTGAAGATTTTCTAGAATAAAATATTGAAAATAATGAAAATGTAAAGCAAAAACCAACCAAAACATTTTTACATACAATAAAAACGTGTCAGATGCTAACGGCGTCAGAAATACAATAGTCATTACGGGAATACAACGTGTAGGGGTATATAGAGACAGTTTCCCCCAAATCTTCAAACTTTTTGAAAATAAATTTAAATTAGATGGATAGATTCAGTTTGCCGTGTCATTTGAATATTTAGTAAGTGTACAACTTTTTAAAGACTGGCTATACTCTAAAAAAGGTGAAGGCAGCTTTCATGGAGAATTGAGCGAGAGGTGACGGACAGGGGATATGTTCACTTCGGAAAAGGCTACTGCCCTCTACATCCACCGTTTTTTTTCGATTTCGTCTAAGAAACTTAGTAGGCCCTACGAAAAACTATGCAATTCTCGATGGATACCGGTTTCCCCAACGGTACACTTGTTTGGGAGATGGTGCGTGTGTGTCTTCCCCAAAAATGTCGATGTAGCTTAAAACTTCTTTAAACCAAAATCGCTCGCCGTCCTTCCGGCACCTCAAAGCCCAGCAGACTGGGCTTGGAGCTGTTTCCCAGTACGGTAGCTCTCCCCGAGTTGGCCATATCCTGTTACCGCCCCTGAATAGGGATGTGACTTTCCTTATCAGGAAATTTGAGGGGTGGAATAACTTCTGTCCCCTCTCTGTATTTTGACCAATCACTGGTGATAATTCTTTGTTGATATTTGTGACTGTATCACGAGTATGACTAGCTAGTTTGCAATGACTTGATCAATGGTAGTGTCGGATAGTATTAAATACATATTATCTATTTTAAAGTTAGACACCGAGTATCCCACACAGTCTTGTTTATAATTTGTGCCTTGCACCTGGTTAGTCTTTTCGGTTTCGTGTCACGTGCTTCATGCACGTGAGAACTTCCACGTCGCAACTTTTATCTCGACCAGTGGCGTAGCAACAGGGGGACGGGAGGGGGGGGGAATTGCTCCCTGTCTCTGGAAAATGAAAAATTCGAAAACTAACGATCAAGTATGCAGCCCCTGACGGCGACTAGTCGCCCCGACAGTTTACCTGTTTTTTGCCCTCAAAAAGACAATTTCTCTTATATGAACCCAAAATACCCAAAATATTCCATCGGGGAGTGACTCTACAGCGCGCAATGCGCGCTGTAGAGTCACTCCAGTTTCTTCACTAGTTCGATTCCACATTCCTAGATAGCAAAAGTCCTGTCCACCTTACCAATTCTTGTAGAGAGAGTACACAGTTTATGCAGAGGTCGTAAATTTCATCCCAGATCGCAAAGCCTAGTTGCTGTTCTCTTGTGTGTCATGCGTACGGTCAGTTGGTGAGCGCGACTCACGGTGCAAAGTTTGGCTATTTCATCCAGTAGTCCACGTATATATGTTATCCCCGATACGGTCTATACTCCTACAGTTTTTTTCTTTTTGTTCTCTACGATTACATATGGTTTTAGTGTAAGCCTACCAAAAATTTTCGCGTTCTTCCCGCGCTTTGTTATTTCACGATTCAGGTTCAAAAGAACAGAACACTATCAGTGCACAACTCGGCTCTTGAAGAATTAAATTAAGTGACATTATGCCAAATATGCCCTGGCGGCCAGGGCACATTTTGCATAATGCCACTTATGTGTTTGTTATGTGTAATCCGTATGTTTGTAACCTACATTGCAGAATGCAGAACGTTCCCTAATACAGTAATGCTCACACTTTAAAAAATCGGAAAATTTAGGTGTCCCCCCCCCCCCCCGGAAAAAAGTCTAGCTACGCCACTGGTCTCGACTTTCACTTCTTTCCCACATCCCATCTTAACATTATGAATGCGGTCAATTTCACCTTTTAGTGTCTCCTAGCTGGTCACTTTATTAAGTAATATTTATATTCTTTAGTGCGTATCAACTATTGACCAATCAGGGACTGCGTTCCTTTTCGAAGGATTTCCATAGAGCCACGAGGCATGCGAGACTTGGGAGCACCAAGCAGCACGCTTGGCCACTCGTGCTGCAGACTTCTAGGTGGAAATATCTTACTTTAGTCACTCTGTATATAATTAATTCATCTTTTGGCCGGCTTTTCTAATCAACATCAGGTAATCATCTTTTTTAGAATGGAAATTATAATTGACTAAATCAACTAAAATCATCTTGAAGTGTCTCTATTATTTTTGCCTGGATTGAGCTATACCCCAGGATTCCCTATCAAGCCTTCACATGGAGTGATTGGCCCACAACACAACAGTAGAAAAGCTATATACGAGTGTCATTTTCCTGCACCTTTCCCAAAAAATGTTACACTGATTCGAGGCTATTTTCAGAAGTAGCTGACGCCCCCTCCCCATCCCCACAACAAGGAGAAGTTTTGTAGCAGGTTATTGCCTCCTTTGGCTTGTGTGTATTGATATAAGGAGCCGCCGAAAAATTCCTTCTTCTGCACTATTTTCTTTAATTTTTCTATAAAGCTCAGTAAAGTGTCTTCACTTTTTCGTTCACATCCAATTCGCATTGGGCATTTTAAATGAAATTAACAACCGGTGGTGGTAGACTTTACCCTGAGGAGTCCTTGCAACATGTTGAAAGGGGTGTGCAGGTTTTGACATGTATGTCTGTTTTAAAACAGATTTTTACTCCGTGAACGCAACCCCATCGAAACATGGGCGGCCTTAAAGCGAGAGTGGGTATTAGTTGCTTTACAATAACATCTGCACTACGATTCAGGGGTTACCGCAAGGGTTTGCTCGACAGGTTGACAAGCTCCCCGACGGGAAGTTAACAATTCCAACCCGAAGCCCCGACAAAGGCGACAGGTTGCCAAAAGGATGTTGAACGCAAAATTTTCAAAGATTTGCGCGCCAAAAATTTGTTGAAATGGCTGTGACAAAACTTGGAAAATTTGAGGGGTTTTTGGCAGGAATTTGAACTTTGGATTTTTATGAGAGAGATTTGAAAAATTTGGATTTGTATTGAAAAAAAATTTGACAAATTTAATTTTTTATCGAGAAATTTTGGGTTGTTTTAAGAATTTGCTCTTCGTAAGACCAAAATCAAGCCGATCGACGGGGCGACTGACTGTCATCGGTATTACATATTTTAACGTACGCATTGGACGAGATTGGAAAATTTCCCCGACGAGGGGGCAGTACCAGGGGAGGAACGTTAAAAGGAATTTGTTACTGAACGGTGTCAAATGACGAGAGTTAC
Source organism: Holothuria leucospilota (assembly GCA_029531755.1). Lineage (NCBI taxonomy): Eukaryota > Metazoa > Echinodermata > Holothuroidea > Aspidochirotida > Holothuriidae > Holothuria > Holothuria leucospilota. The sequence goes on from CM055970.1 coordinate 23,106,036, forward strand.
AGGCTACTCAAAAGCGAGCGCGCTCCTCCTATGGCGTGGGACCAGTTGTAAGGGCCCCTGGAGGGGTGAAAGGTCAAAACCCGGGTAGATGCAAAGATGCGGTGGTCTAAGAAGTTCTGGAGTACAATCAAACTTATGGGAAGTATAATAAAGCATGCAGCTATCTTCCATTGCACTGGAAACGCTGTAAACAGACCGCAACAATCAATTTCTAATTTTTATTCGTTATTAAAGTCTAGCTTGAACTAACATGGCTAGTCGGTTTGATGAATCAGGGGGGGCTTGTGGGTTTGCAGGATGGCTAATGGTAGGGCTTGTATGGGGATTTGGAGTGACAGTTATTTTCAAACTACCCAACTAGAATTAATGATGAGACGAATAACGTAGCTAGGAAGGGCGCTCGCAAAGCGTGCCGGAAAATGGAGTTTCACTTAAAGAGGTTTAAGTGGTATTTTACGTATGATGTCTGCAACCTTTTTGGATATTGACCCCAAGGAAATCTTAGGCATCCAGCTTTCACCGAAAATGCCCAACCAATATTACTTGGCGGTGGATCAACGGGCTTGGAGATAGGACAACCCATTTGTTAGGGCAAAACTCACGTAGAAGGACTTAACGCATATCAAAGGCGGGGGGAGGGGGTCGCACCCGGAAGTATAGAGGTTTAGGCGCCTTTATGAGCGACTTCCCGGTCTTGGACCTTACGATTTAAAATTACGACAATTGATTTGTCTGCGTTTTCATGCGACGAATAGAGACTCAAAACAGAATGACTGGAACACACAAAAACTTGAAGGCATCAAATATGTGGTCAGCAAGAGTAAAGGGGTTCGAGCCGGTTGAGACCCCCACCTGCATCCCCGTGAAACCACGCGCTTTTAAGAGCACTAAAAGTGTGTCCACGGCTGTGATCTCAGGATCCTGCCTGAGAAAATATAGAAAAGGAGCCCCCATATGTAATTTCTAGGGCTCTACTAATCTATTATCAGCCCCCACTTTCATCCCTGCCAGTTGGGATTATGTTTGATCTTTTGGAAGAAGAAGTGTGTACTGTACCAATTTGCAGTAATGAACAAATTAATTAGATGACAAACCAACCCATTACATTAATTATCCAAAAAAATCGATACGCTTTATCAAGGAGAATATTTGTTATCAAGCCAATATGCAGTTTATGAACAACAGTGCTGTCTGCCGTTATCTGGTTACTTGTATGTCATGTTAAAAGTAGAAAACTTTCATTATTTTACTGTCCCCGATTTCTGAAACAATATTGCCACCTCACTGGATCTTGACCCATAGGCTGAAGACCGTGGAATATCATTTTAACAGTGAACTGCGGCAATTATAGTTGTGGAAACAAGAATGAAAGATTTGTAATGAAATATAAATGAGGCAACCACGCATTAGCGGCTCGCCATAGGGGCACGGGGGGCACTTGCCCCCCCCCCCCCAATAGTTTGCAAAGCATGGTCTTCAATTTTCAAAAATAAAAATAATAAGTAAAAGAAACATGTAATTCGAGATGAGTTAGGCCCTCCCTTTTCCTTGAGTGGGCTTAAAATTAAAGAAGTGAATAACTTTCCAATGCAATGCGAAGGTTAAACATTAATAAAGTGCTTTCAAAACGACATTTTTTCGGCGCGCTTAGCGCGCGTTTTCTCAGTTGCTTGTTTGCTAGCCTACTATATATGCTTCAGACATTACACAAATGGACCTGCCGTTAGTGCGAGCTAAGATAATCAATCAAAACAAATGATCACGCTGTGATATTTGTAATCTGATTAGCTTATTCATCATAGTGTCATTTACAGAGTGTCACGGTAATGCTGGATTAAATGCCCATAGTTTTGCAGACACTTCAGAGCTATCGGGGTCATTAGATACACAACCCATTAGCCGTGTTGATTAACATCCACGACTAAAAGCAGTTTTGTCCGGGTGTCACCTGGCCAGATTAGCATAGGTATCTGTCTACAAAAAGTTGTAACAGGCATGTAGTCTAAAAGTATTGTGTTTCCCATAGAAGGAGAGGCTTCCCTTCCCTTGTCCAAATTGACAGCGCCGTTGGCCTACGAGCGGTGTTATGACTGTCAAATGGCCTGTTATAAGCAAAAGGTTCTCCACCTCTGTGCTAAAGTATACCGTTTCAATTGATTTAAAATAAACACACCAAACAGTCAATCTAAGCTCAGTGTGATGAGACTTTTGACTAGTGGCCTAGCTATTTGTATATAGGATGAGACGTCGTTCTGAGTTACGGGAATTCCTCTCCCCCTTAAAAAAAAATCGTTTCGGAACGGTACTGAGATGCAAAATACTTAGTGCTATCATTTCATGGTTTTCAAGTTTCTTCATGCTCGAAATTTTCGTTAGTTTAAGAGAACAATCCAGAAAACCAACATTTCCTGGCTTCTTGGCAAAGCTGAAACATATTGTGATACAATGAAAGAAACAATAAAATATTTAAAGGTGGGACTCATTTATACAAATGGATCAAGCCGCTTTGCCCATTTCACCTGCCTCTTACTCCAACCCTATGGTAGTACGGTAGCGATCGGTTGATATGGTTGTATTTATTTTTGAAATAGTCAGCTCATGACTAACTGCCTGAAATGGTTTTTGAAGAGCTTTTGAAAACTACATGGACATCGCTGTAATACATAATCATAACCATACTCCCATGGGCGTAGGAGGCGGGGGGCTGGGGGGCTGCAGCTCCCCCAACATAATATTTTGTGAAAATTCGGGCAATATTCTGAGAATTTTTCGGGCACCTACTGAAAGAAAAATAATGCAATAATGTAGCTTAACAGAAATCGATACTTTAAAAAACTTCCTTGGTAATTAAAATATAGTTCTGATTTGGATTGCACCATCACCTATATATTCGGTATTAATTCACCAGTGTTTTTTAATTGTAATGGTTAAACTTATATATTATGATTATCAGTGGTGTATTTGAGGAGCCATTAGGCCATTCCCCCGTCATGCACTGACACCGATATTTTTAGTACCTAAAATAAAGCACAAAATTTTACTTCAAAGGTAGCATATGTGGCACCAGGTTACATGTAAGGACACCGAATTTTTCAAAAATTTTCAAAGTGGTAGGGGGTGATGCCTATTTTTTTCTTTTAATACCTTAAATACGTACGGTAAATTTTTTAACACAAATTTTACTTCAACGGTAGCATATGTGGCACCAGATTGCATGTATGGACACCTAATTTTTCAAAAATTTTCAAAGTGGTAGGGGGTGATGCCTATTTTTTTCTTTTAATACCTTAAATACGTACGGTAAATTTTTTAACACAAATTTTACTTCAACGGTAGCATATGTGGCACCAGATTGCATGTATGGACACCTAATTTTTTAAAAAATTTTCAAAGAGGAGGGGGACACCCCCTCCCCTTATACCACTCCCCCAGGCCGGCGATCACACAACATAGTGCCTGCCAAACCCCCATGAGAGAAGTCTTGGCCACACCACTGATTATTATCATTATTATTGTAACGACTTCCCCAGAATTATAACCAATATGGAATAGGTAGTAACGTGGCAAATTATTGTATGTAACTGGCATGCGGTGTGATAACGGATGCATGCCTATATGATATGTACATTAACATTTTGAACGCGCGGGGAGCGCGCGGAAATTTTTGTTTCTATTTTTTGGGCAGATCGTTACAGCCCCCCCCCCCTCATCAACCTGGGCCCCTACGCCTATGCATACTCCTATTGAGGCTATTGTACTATCCGGAGTTGACCATTTATATTGCTGGGGGGGGGGGGTCTTCCGAACCTCCCTGAATACGGACTTGAGTTTGCCCCCCCCCCCAAACAAAATTTCTTAGAGCCGCCCATGCTCCCGGGCTCTGCCCCAAAGGACCTACGTCCCCGAAATTACTCTAAGCTTTTACTGTATGCATGTCAACAGTCATGTGTCACACATCTTGAAATGTTTGGACTACTCGTAAATATCTCTGCTTCTAATAGCCTAAGCGTATCTTGTAGAATGCAAAATTTGAAGCGCGCGCTGCAGTTGTTGATATTTTACAATCGAAACACCAACCTACAGCCTGCTCGAATGGATAAACTTTGTTCACAGTATCTTAATTTACATTCAAGGAGGGTTATCGTAAAGGCTGTCAATTGGTTTTAGCAGATTATTTATCAAAAGCTCCTCTTGAAACTGATTCTGAGATAGAACGTGTTCTCCCTCTAACCTTCGGTGAAGTCCCCACCCACCTACATTCTAGTAATATTCTCAACCCCGTGTTGGCTCGTTCAAAGACTAAAGCAATGGGCTTAACTGTCCAGGAAATTTCCCTTCCAAGACTGATAAGACTTCCAGTAACAGGAGTGGCAACCACACAACTTCCACAGCTTAGGGAAAAGCGTCCCCCGTTGCTAGGCACCAGGTTACTCAGTCTCATAACAGCACTCCCCAGTCAGTTCCACACAACTGTTCAGACCAACTCCATCAGTAAGGCTATCTCCTCGTTCTGTAATGGCTGAAGCAAGAACGGTAGGAAATCATAAGAGAGACCCTCTTCCAAAGTTGTCCCAACCTACAGAGCCTTTCATACCCATAAGACGGTATCGGGCCATATTCTCAGTCACAGCTGATGAATGGGCTTATGAAAAACATACAGCATAAAATCATTCGTGACTATAATTTACCATGTGACGTTAAAGAGTTGCAAGTTCCACAGGAAACTTGTCCATTTATGACTATGTTGCTCATGACATCATAACAAGTCGCAAGGCAGCGCGAACAGTTCAAACTCAGTATGAACAATATCTGTTACGCAATAGGCTACTTTTTTCGAATTTTCTTGCATGAAACAAATAATGCAAACATGAAATTGCAATGATACCAAATAGCCTACTATGATCGACAACATAATTTCTATGTACCATGGTGGATTATTGCCAAGGTCTTAAGGTGCGTTCAGCCCCCTGTGGGCTGGGGGTTGTAGAATATGCCCACGGTATTTCCCGCCTGCCGTAAGAGGCGACTAAAGGGAAAGACTTGCACCGTATTTAAACTTTGCTTGACACTATATAACACATTTGTGTTGGTGTGTCGTTAAATTTCATCTAACTTAAGGTGCAGCGTTCACACCAAAACCGAAATCTGCTGCGTTTTGCGGGCGGGACGCGAAATTTTTTATCTCAGAACGAATGGGGCGATTTTCTAAATTTTCATTCAAATAAGATTGCCCCTGTTTGTGTTGGGAAAAAAATTTCGGCGTCCGCCCACAAAAGACAGCAGATTTCGGTTTTGGTGTGAACGCACAGTTATGCGTACTTATTTGACATTACGACAGTATTTTTACACGACCAATATGTTTCAGAATAAAAGTAATTACAAAAAAAAGCTAGTTTGACCTAAAAAAAAAGCTAGTTTGACCTTTCAGCAATTTCGAAATAAGCCTGATTAAGACAACTTCATCCTCCCTGATGCATTTCGCCCATTCGATACAATTAGCCTTGACTTTACGTCAATGCCTATGTCAATGCAGGATTTATACATTTGAAGGTATAGTGTGTGATGAAGTGACTCGTCTTAGATACGTTTCCCTTTAAAGACACTCGATGCCGAGAAAAACAGCGGAACTTGAAGCTATTAGGCTATACAAGAGGTCATTTCAATCTTTGGTCAACCCAATTGTCTATGATCATCTCCGCTTACAGGAAGGTTTCGTTGATATTCTACGTAAGGCTTTGCGCATTGTTCATAAGACCGTTAGCGTCTGTAGTCATGGAAGTCTGCAAGTGGAGAGATATAGGCTACATTCCGGTTCTTTCCAACTTTCTGAAAGTCAATTTAAACCAATCCGGTACAGATCCACGTTCCAACAACGGTGTATGCATGTTATTCATATTCAAACCGGCACTTAGGAACATTAGCGGCTTGCCATAGGGGCACGGGGGCACTTGCCCCCCCCCCCCTCCAAAAAAGTTCGCAAAGCCGCATGGTATTCAATCTTCAAAAAAACGAAGTAATTCGACCGAAGTGGTTTAAAGAGAAAGTAATGTGGACGAAATAATCCCTTCTATCTCACAAATATGATATACTATTTATGAAGTTGTGTATTACAAATTTTTTCCGTAATTGTCAAGTTTGTATTGCGTGATAATTTCAAGATTCAGCCTCTGGTTTACTGGGTCATTCGACCACCCGTTATGTGAAATAATATTATTCTAGTAGTCATGATTTTAATCTATTTTCAGGCTTGTATGTACCTTTAGTGGGGAGGGGGTTTAGTTGAGATAAAGAAAAATGATAAAATGCCACACTGTCTAACAGGGGAGCCATCATCAGTTGGCACGGATATCCCGTAGAGCACCAAGAAATTTGTTTTGCTAAAATGTCTCCTAAAACCATTGCCGGGAACGTGAGTGGCAAGTTGCTCCATGACATTTTTTCATGTAAATCATGTGCCAAAAATTTTCACTTCCCAAAAAGGGTGAGTAAATGAACATTTATTTGGTAAAATCACATGAAGCCCTAACCACTGGTGATCGCGAAGTCCAGATTAGTCTTCTAAAGCCATACGTGCCAGGTGTGTGTGAGGATTAATATAAAATGCGAGATTTTTGAATTCGAAGCTCTATCGGTGTCTGATCAAACATGACTTGGCTGAAAGTTCTGAAATCACACCCAGACAGTGTCCAGTTTAATGCAGTAGAAGCAGTGCATATGAGAACTCGGAGGGCAAAAGTGAAAGTCGTGTCTTGCAAGAAATTTTAACTGAGTTGCGAGAATGTTTTAAACCAGGTGGTACGGAACCTTCAACCCGCGAAATTTTAGTCCTGCCAGCGAGGCAATCATGATCGTAATTTCAGTAACATTTGGCATTCAGTTTATAATAATTTTATTTACCAGTTACTCGGTCAGCCGGCATAGGCTAAATACGTTGCTTGATGCCACTTATGGTGTAGTACGTCCTCACAGGTAGCACACTGTACCATGTATTGTAAAGCATGTCTTAACACATAGACCAAACTCATACTCATGGGAAACTACGCGAAATTTATTTCGTTCCTATCGTAACAGTCCCGGTAGGTCCCATGGGTTAGACCCCTTGCCCTCCCCTTTGATGTTTAAATTAAAGAAGTGAATAAATTTTTAATGTAATGCGAAGTTTAAACATTAATAAAGTGTCTTCAAAATGAAAATTTTCGGCTGCGCTTCGCGCGCTTTTTCTTAATCGCTTGTTTGCTATTATATATACTTCAGACATTACAAATGGACCTGCCATTATAGTGCAAGCTAAGATATATAAAACAAATGATCACATTTTGATGCTTGTAATATGATTAGCCTTGCGGCATCATGCCATTTACAGAGTGTAACGGTAATGCTGGAGTTAAGTCCCCATGAATCAGTTTGCAGACACTTCAGAGCTTTCGGGGGTCATTAGTTACACAACCCATTAGCCATGTTGATTATCATTTTCGAATATCAGCAGTTTTACACGGGTGTCACTTGCTCAGATTAGCATAGGTAATCTGTCTACAAAAAACTGCAACGGGCATGTAGCCTAAACGTATTGTGTTTCTCATGGGAAGAGACTAATTTCCTTTTCTTGTCCAAACTGATGGCGCTGTTGGCCCACGAGCGGTCTAATATGACGCCAAATGGCCCGTTATAAGCAAAAGGTTTTCCACCTCTATTTTAAAGTTAACCGTTCCAGTTGATTTAAAATGAACAAACCAAACAGTCAATCAATGCTGTAATGAGACTTCTGACTAGTGGCCTATTTGTAGAGGGAATGGACCGGCGTTCTGAGTTGGGGAAATTCCTCTTCCCCTTGGAAAAATTTGTTTCGGAACGGTATTGAAATCCAAAATAGTACTATCATTTCTTCGTTTTCAGGTATCGTCATGCTAAAAATTTTCGTTATTTTAAGAAAACAATCCAGAAAACCAACATTTTGTGGATTCTTGGTAAAGCTGTAAACATATAGTGACATAATCAAAGAAACAACAAAATATTATAGATGGAACTCATTTTATACAAATGGATCAAGCTGCTTTGCTTGTTCCCCCTGCCTTTGACTCCTCTCTTATGGAGTAGCGATTTGCTTATATGGTTGTAATTATTTTTTACTTGAAGATAGCTCATGACTGAGTGCTGAAATGGTTTTAGAAGAGCTTTTGAAGACTATAATCGGCATCAATGTAATACATAATAATAACCATACTCCTACTGTACTATCCGGAACGGACCATTGATATTGCCCGGGGGGGGGGGCGTCCGAACCCCCTGAATATGGGCTTGATTTTGCCCCACCAAACAAAATTTCTTAGAGCCGCCCATGCTTAGGAAAGTTCAGTCCTTTTGAACTAGCTTTCGGTAGAAAACCACTACCGTCTGACAGTTTGAAATTCGATCCCATGTCCTGTTTGTTTCGTTCATATGGCGTTTATGCTGCTTTTCTTTAACGCTTTGACCATTTATCAAGTGTCATGCTTAAATTATACACAACAGCGTCAAGATACGCACAATGTGAAAATTACTCGGAAATTGTCAAAGTTTGCTAATGCCAAAGGTCAACTTGTATATTTGTACAAGCCTACTTCTTCAAGCCTTACTGCTAATTCACGTAAGATAGCAGCCGAATGGCGAGGATGCTTTGGTATTCACTACGTGCGCTTGATCTTACACATTATATTTTGTAACATTGAAAGGTGAAATTTTTGTGCGGTGTGCTCAATTATAGGGGTGGCGCCAAGATGTTCGGGGGGGGGGGCAAGCAGCCCGACGGGGGGGGGGGACAACCCAAAGTCCCGACAAAGGCGCGATGAGTTGACAAAAGGATGAGGAACACAAAATTTTCGGCGCGCAAAGACCACCGAAAAATCTTTGGCTTTTTTTTTACAAAAGTTGAAAATTTGGGAGTTTTATTGAAGAATTTCTGAAAAAACTGGATTTTATAGAAGAAAATTTGAAAAATTTGAGTGCTTTTTAAGGTAAAGTGGGAAATTTGGGGTCTTTATTGAAGAATATGCCCTTTCTATGAGCAAAATCAAGCAGGTCGTCGGGGCAACTGAAGGTGATTGGGATTACACATTTTATCGTACGGATTAAGGCTCCCCGACGAAACTGGAAAATTTCCCGACGAGGAGGGGGGGAGCATGGCTCCTGGCCCCCGCTGGCGCCACTCTTGTTCAATTATAACAGATTGAAACAATGTTTCATCAGATCTTCGGAACCGAAGAACATTACAACTGCTCAGAAATTGACTGATGCCTTAAAACAGAGTGACTCAAACCATGTAAATATATTCTTAGAAGAGTCGCCCAGAGATGAATTTTACGATGAACATTGTAATGTATTACCAGAAACTACAGCACAGACTGTTTTTTGTCAGTCATATACAGACTCAGTTACTGTTAAGCCATACTTCAGAGGCTTGTAAGTACAACAAAGGGCTAGTATTTCCATAGCCACTGGAACACTGCGAATACTTGCAAGAGTTTAATTAAGCACCCAAAGGTGACTTAGAAATTTTAAGTGCTCGTTACAAGTTAGGCCAATCGCAAGTGTTACTTTCTCTCAATCCAGAGAAATAATCTACCTTTTGGTGGAATGTCGGTCACATGGGCGTCGGGAAGGGGGGACACGGGATCTTCGGAACCGGCACTTGTCCCTATGGAAAATCAAAAACTTGAAAAAAAAAACTTAAAGAAAAGTAGTATCAACCTTTTTTGTATGATATCGCAAGAAAATTTCCAGAACATGAACTTCAAAATGAAAAATGTTTAAATGCAACTCACAAGGCCTGGGAAGTGCCATTTTCAGCGATCTGGGAGGCATTTCGGCCAAAACTTCCTGATCTATTTTCATAATATGTTTTTAGACGCAACATCCGTACTGCGCAAAGAACTTAATGGCATGCATTAATTGCTTCTCTTTAACCACGTATCATTGCATTTTCAACATTTTCTTCTGTGTAACAGAATATTTACATGTTAACATGTGTTTCACAGGCATGGTCGTCTGGTTTTAATGGTGTTGCCAGATAGGGGGAGCTATCTGAGAGTCATGTCAGCGGTTTGTCTTACTTACGTTGCTTTTGCCACTTTTTCTTTCTTGCATTTCATGACATTTCATTAAGTCCAGCACATGCATTCTATTATGGATTCACTTTATTATCCTACTAACAGTGTAAATACTCATACCTTTCACGTTTTGTGATCATTTTCATTTTACCTTTTATAAACGTACATAACTTTGATGAAAATCTTCATTTGTTACCAATTTTAAAAAAAAAAACTAAGGGGGATATTATGTAATAGTTTCACTACCTTCCTCTTACCCATAGGACTCATCTCGGATATCCTCCCCGGAGAAAATTCCAGTCCAGCACGCCACCCGTAAACAAGCAAGCAGCTCCCTGGGACTAGTAACTAAGCAACCCAAACATCAGAAGGTGGCTAGTAAAAGCCTCTCTGATTGGTTATTATTTAATGTAATGCTGAGATCACCCAATCAAGTAAGTTATGGGCGTGTCCAACGGTCCCTGAGGATTCAGCCCAGTGACCCGACCCCCCCCCCCCCCCGAAATTTCCTGGTTACACGCCTGTATGGGATATGGCCCTGATCGGCTGAAAGTTGTTGCCTTTTTAACGTGACCAATCAAAAGCGATCAACAGCCAGACTTAGGCTTGGGTGGCACGTGCAACACAGATGTCCCGTAAAGTATGTAAATACAAGACACAGCAAATGGCTCTGTAATTGTACCTTGTACACCACTCAAAGGCAAAATGGAAGCTGAGTTGACATAGGCCTACATATTGTTTTTACTTCACAAAAATACATTTCAGAATCTGATAAAAATGATAAAACATGAAGGACAAAATGACTTTTCCAATATTTATTCGACAGATTATTATTAGATTAATTAATTCCCAACATTTCATTTAGAGCAGCAGCCGCTTATCCAGGATTTTTTAGCCTAGGGTGGGGGTGACTTACAGTTACACAAACAATGAGTGTAGCGACCTACAGGTGTATAAGAGAGTGTAGCATCTTTCTTGATTTTCAATGTGGGGCATGCTCCAACACTCCCTGTTGGCTACATGCCTGAGAAGACTTATGTAGCATTGGTTACACCACAGAAACCAATGGTCAGTGCTGTCCATCCAGAAACTGCCATCTCTTGGGAAGGACTGTTGGTTCAGCCAGTCCTTGGGATATTTATACTAAAAATGGACAGCATGGTCATATCAGTGCTAAAGAGTGACATAAATCTTGTAATACTGGAGCCCTCCCATCAAGGTTAGGTTAGGTTAGATGAGGTTTAACGTCCCAGTTTCCAACCAATTGGTTAAGGATAATCCTTCCATCAATCATAAGTTTGAAATGTAATGGTAGCAGAAGTGGGTCCAGGAGGGTAAGGGGCCCAACTAAAAAGTAAGGCCCTATGGGTATGTTTAGCTTTCATACCCCACAGACTTGCTAAGTAAATGCAACATTTTATCAATCTTTCTTTTCCTGGACTTTTGTTATTTGTGAATTTTCCTTTCTGGTACCCTAGAAGGCATTTTTAGCCTAAATTGTTTGGTTGTGTTACACACCAACTAATAGTGTCAATTTGTTCTGAGTGTGTCTCAACCCCTTCCCCCACATCCAACATATTTTTCAATATTTTTTCTTCCACAACGCCAGTGAAATGCATCATTCAGCTGAGGAATCTTAACAGAGTGTGAACACAGGGACAGCAGAGAAGGGGGCTATGGGGGCTTTAGCCACCGCATTAATGTTTCTGCCCTTGGCATTTTGGGCTGCCTTAGAGTGGCTTTTATTTTCTTGAACATATTGGGCTGCTTCAATGATTACAAAGTTGGCCCCAAGGTCCCTGGAACAGAAGGTTTCACATATGGCATGGACATACAACAGGATTAAAACTCTGGGTGACCCAAAGAGAGGTAGGCAGCAGCAGCAGCTGTTGGAATTTTCAGCTTCCCAAACTAGGAAGCTTTGCAGTCACTCATCAGCTTAGGGACCTTTGCAAAATGTAGTAGCACTGTGACTTGCAGTATTGTCACAGCCTATCTGGTTCATGCACCATCAAGGTGACAAAATTTGATGACTTCTGTAGAACCTAAATTGCACAAATGAAGGCCTAGCTTTGAAAGATATCAATAATTATACCCACAGGTCATTTATTTAAAAGTGCTTATAGACAAATTTCCATAATTTTTCTAGGCTACAAAGACCTGGGGCTACGGACATTTTCAGTCTGACAGTTTAACCATTTACCATACTATACACAGAATTAAGGTAGGATACATGAGTTCCAGTAATATTAGTGGGTGATGTGCCAATGCACGATTAAAAGCTTAAATTATATTAAACATTTCCTTTTTGGAAGGGAAATCTTTCATAACACAGTTTCAACAATTAAAGGGCAACAAATCATCTTGCCTGGACAGTATAAAGTCACCCTACTACGTTCACTTTCAACCCCTACCTCAATGCAAAAACACATATCCCTGTCAAATCTACAGTGGCCTGTAGTAAGTTAACTAGCTTGTGCAGGGACATACCCACACACTTCTGTGGGTGAGCTGTCTTTTATGGACAACTAACAAATTAGAGTAATGCTACTGTTTGAATATATGCAAGTCAAAGTGCAGTCACCAATTGTTTGTGAAGGTATCGGGGTTTTCCAAAATACATTAAGGTTGATGCAACAGTCCCTATGAGGTGTTGCAGCTCTCAACTTCAGATTTATGGGTTAATTTTCCATTACAGTAAGATAGTTTAAAGCAGCGCTTCTCAACATTTTTTAACTCGAGGACCACTTTCACCCTCAGAATTTTTCTGAGGCCCACCTTACAAAAAGTTTATTCTTATTTCTTATTTTTTTTATTTTTTATGGCGGATCTCGTGGCCCACCTGTGAGAGCTTCGCGGCCCACCAGTTGAGAAGCACTGGTTTAAATTATGTATCTACCAGGGGCCAGATTCACAAAGAATACTTACGCACAAAAACTTGCGTAAGTCAGACTTAAGATGTGTATCTTGCTTAGTCGGTATTCATGAAGGGAAACGTGCGTAAATATTTTGCGTACTACTTTACGCAAGCTTCGGAGTTGTCATAAGTACAAAATGTCATAGCAACACACATAGAAGCATGCTGTACCAAACAGTAGTGCACAGCTGAAAAAGCATGTGTAACCACGGAGAACCGTGTGCGTCGTTTTATCAATAACAGTCAATGTGATTAGCTTAAAATGTGACAAAATACGATGCAACCGCACACACGATTGGTACAAGTGCATTTATTGCAGTTACGCTGCATATCTTTACGAAGTTCTGCATAAGTTATTTTCATTCTTACACAGTGCGTAAGTATTTTGACTTACACAAGAACTTATGCAAATGTTAGTGAATCCCTCCCCCCCCCCCACATCGTGCCATAAGGAAACATGCTGTAGCAGCATCACAGTATCATCCACCCACTCCAAATACTGATGGAGGTGCTTTATAATGACACATGGGTGTGTTCTACCTGGTAAAGATACTAGTTGTGTGGCACATGTACCTTTGGCTGGTACCTGTTATTGCTGCCATCTCATGCAGCTCACTCCCCTGTGTCTCACTCTATTACTTGTTATTAAACATCACCTTTCAAAGGTGATGTAATTAGAGAGATTCCATGTCTTTCAATAAATTTGGTATTGTTACCTGGTTCAATGGTACCTGGTATTGCTACCTGGTGATGACATACTGGGGATGAAATACCAAGTACTACTACCATCTCTTGTAGCTTAACCTTTTGTGTCACATTTTATTACTACTGTTCTGTCATACATCCCCTATCAAAGGTGATCGTAAAGAGAGATTAAACGTCTCTTTAACACACATGGTATTGCTACCTGGTTGGATGGCACTTTGAATTGCTACCTGGGATTAAATACCTGGTATGGCTACCAACTCTTGCAGCTCACTATCTGGCATGCCACTGTAACTTGCTAATATACATCCTTCATCAAAAGAAATGGAGTTGATGTCTTTTTGATGAGTTTGGTATTGCTACCTGGTTGCATGGTACCTGTCAGTAGTATTGCTACCTGGTTGCATGGTACCTGCCAGTGGTATTGCTACCTGGTTGCATGGTACCTGCCAGTGGTACTGCTACCTGGTTGCATGGTACCTGCCAGTGGTATTGCTACCTAGTTGCCTGTACCTGTCAGTGGTATTGCTACCTGGTGATTCAGTACCCAGCATTGATACCATCTCTTTTCTTCCAGCTTTAGAGCCACACTGTCTCCTGTTGTCATAAATCCTCTATCAAAGGCAATGTAATAGAGAGTACTGATGTCTTTTTGATAAATTTAGCAGACACTGATGACTCTTGGAATGCTTCTGGTATCTCCACATCTAGGTTGTACTTCTTATCAACATGTAAGCTGATCAATTGCTGAAAAGAGAGGAGGAAAATTTCACATTTACAACATTTTATGTCACTAGGGTCAACCCTTTAAAAGACAAAAGTGAAAAATGTAATCTAAAGTTTGGGGTGAGTTAAGTCAACATGTTAGCAGTGAATGGACTTGACTTGCACTCAGATAGCGTGAACTTTTCAGTATGTAATCTACGGATGACTTGACTTGAAATCAAATGGGTTGTCTGAAAACAACAAGGATGATTTAACAAGCCTCCTCATTTGGTGACTTAGGGAATATAGCAAAATGAAAATAAATTCAACAATTCAATGTATAGGTACTTGGGCACACACAAGGGACAGGAAAAAGGTGATTTGCCCTTGCAACATCTAAAATTTGGTCAGAAAGATGTTAAAGAGAGCGAAATAATGCCAAATGTTACAAAAGTTGCCCTCATCCCCTCCTTAATAACTGTCAACAAAAAGCAGTAAAATAGGCTCTCACAGCAGGGCATTTTTTCAACAGCATGTACCCCTCCCCCCCCCCCTCACCACAAAAGATTTAAATCTGAGAACTGGTATGAAACATACTGAGTTGTATATGAGGATAGGTATAACTGCTGTGGAGGTAAGCTACAGTATGCTGTTAAGAAATCATTTATTTTCCATACAACATGCAACATGGGAAATCAAAATCTCTTGGCCTTGCAATTTTACCGTATTCTGAAAACTATTCCACCCTTCCAGCTCCGATTGGTATTAATACAAACACATCTGGATTTGCCTGGATTTATCCTTTTCTTGAGATAACAATCTTGGGGATGTTATATTTTGCCACATAAATAGCTCTTTCTATCTTCTTATTAGATAAATTAGTGCTATACTATTTTACAGTGCATGTTGGAATGTAGGATAAATTCAAAGCTTACAATTTTTTAAGCTTCAGAATAGTCTAGAGTTTTGCTCAGGATGTATCTTGTCTTTGATGAGCTATGCTAACCCTTCTATTTCTTCTTTTAAATATCTAGATTTCCTGGGAATGATTTAAAGCCTCTCCACTTAGCAAAATTTATTTTTACAACCTGTGGCTCACATGAACACAAGGAGTTATTTTTGGAAACCCTTTTAATGGGTAAAATGCAAAATAAGCATATCTAAACCCTTTTTTTATGTAGGTTCTACAAGTAGAAACCCATAGGAGGAGGGGGTAGCTACCTTGGATGGCCTATGAAAGAACACCCTACCCTAGCTTTGATGGTCACATTATCTTATGGGCAAATGACCTTTTAATTTAAAGGTCATAGCAGCTCTGTACTGAGTTCAAAGTACTGGACCAAACAGAACTTCTTGGGTTCTTTAACCAATCTTCTCTCATTTACAAATCTTGAAATCCACAAAATTGCTGAGATGCCCTCAAGGGTCTTTGATTTGAGAGACAAAATAACATGGCCCTGACCAAGAGAAAGGGGGAAGCAGACAGGAGAACTATGGAAACCAAACAATTTGAAGAGCAATTGATATTTGCCTGTCTACATGATCCTGCAGATCTTAAACCTACATCAGAATTAAGCCCTTAATCCGAATGGTTTAAACTGCAACATGCAACAAGGGTTTTATTTCCAGCGGTGGGGTAAAATCCAACACTGATATTCTACCTTCATGGGCAACTAAATATTTTGTTTACAAAGATGAATAAATGCTGAAAGTGAACTTTAGAAACCCTTTTTGCAAGTTTAGTATCTGGATTCCAAAAAGGCTTTTTTTTTATTTCTACAAGAACCAGTATCAACCATGCATGAAGATTTAATAAATGTATTAAATGTACTATAAAAAATGACAAATGCCCAGCAGGCGGTACAAACTACAAAACATTAATTTTTCGAGAATTTAAGCATTCATTTAAGCAACTTCTCTGTTTTTCATTAATTAAACTCTTAAATTCTGAAAGGAAACTGCAAACCACATGTACATGTAGTGTACACTCTTACCTTGTCTATTTGAAGGTCACACTCTGAAACAGCCTGCACGCCTGGTAGTGAGACTCGTAATACTATCCTTCTCCCTTTCTTCTCATCCTTATCTCTGGTGATCAGCTCATAGTCTGGTTGTGGTAAAGTGACAACTTTGCTAGAAATTTCCTCAATTAACTTCCCCTTTCCATGTCTCTCAGAATGGGGATTTGGCGTGGAGGGTATCTTGCTCATCTCCTCCCCAGTTTTCATTTTCCCCAGCTGTGCCAGCAGATCCTCTGGACATAACCTCTTTAGTTCATCCCTAGCACATTCTTCTGCTGACTTTTGTCTCTTACTGAAAAAGTTTTCCAGTTCAGCAGGGTTACCCATGTATTTCTTCTTTAAGATAGTGTAGTCCTGTGATATTCTAATGTTGTGTTGGTTCTCAAGAAATTGAAAGACAAGTTGTATCAATAGTCTCATCTCTTCATTCCTTTCTGAACATTCTTTCAAGACTTCAGGGTTGATTGCTACTCGAGTTACCCAGCAATGATCTGAAAAACATAAAGACTTTTGGTTCAACAACATGTGGAGCATAGTTGGGAAGTAACAGTGAATGACTGTGGGTGTAGGAGAGGTCATCCAGTGTCTGCATTAGGCAGCTGAATCCGACAGGTCTTGCCCTTTTTTCAACAATCCCTCGAATTTAAAAATCGCATTCACGAATTTCCTGCACATGTTGGAAAAATGTGTTGGGAAAAGGTTCTCTCTTTATACTTAATTTATCAAGATGCCCCATCTCTTGAACCAAAATCCTTCAAAATATCCTGAAGGGGGAGGGGGCTTTTCCCCCCAAAATTCTGAGACCTTGTGCCAACACCAGGGTCATGTCTCTTGTCCATCTAAGTTAATAACTTATGAAATGACTGCCAGGGCTGCAAAATATGCTGGGGCAAATGCAGTCAGCCTAAAGCAGAGCTCCCAACATTTCAGAATTCAAAGAAGGGGTATAAGGACATGGTAAGTGGAAATGGGCATGAAGTGCACAGCGAGCACAATGCGCAAACCCCTTAATGAGTGTTGTCCAGGGGAAGAATCCCAATGGAGGTTCAGTGGGCAGAGTACCCGGAAGCTCCAGACTTCTAAGTGTTTTAGGAGCTTCAGAAAACCCATTTCTTGTCAGTGTCTGTGATGTATGAATGGGAAATACTGTTAGCACAATGTAGACTGGAAATTATACACAGCAGGCTTTAGAGGCCAAAATTAAAGTTTATAAAAGTCGTGTTGCATGCTTTGCATATGAAAGGAGATGCCTATGTAATGGCTTTCTGACTACCACTCATGAATGTTGGCGTAAATCAGCCAACATTTTCGTTTTGCAACAATAACAGGACAAAGCGGAAAGGTGTGAACTAGGGAGGAATTTAGTGAATTTTCCACCCAAAGCGGGAGGGCTGAGAGCTCTGCTAAAGTATTTTGGATTCATACACATGTACTGACATAAGCTACTATAATGTTTGTCATGAATGGTTCTTTCTAAAGGATTCACTACCCTCTCTAAGACAGTTAAATATCTTCCAACTAGGTATAATTTTATCCCCTCCTCCAATTTAGAAAACAAAACAAAAACAAACAAAAAAAAGACACAAAACAAAAACAAAAAATCTGTCTACTGTACCTCCAAGACAAAGCTACAATACTCTTTACATAGTTTACATTGTTCAAGGCCATGTTCTACAGTGTGCAATAGCTTATGTACAGTGTGTGATATGAATGCTGTCAGTGCTACAGGATACACTACACAAATTTTAGTGATCTGCACGAGTCATCACTGACCAATCAGAAAGAAGCAAGTTTCTGGATTTATGTCAATAAAAGTGCAGTCATCACTTGTGAATACAGACACCCTGGGGTTCTTAAATATTTCTGATGTATGCCCAGGTAAGCTACCTCAAGACTGATTCTTTCAAAAGGATCCATTACCTTCTCCAAGGCAGTTTTTTAACTCTCCCAACTAGGTTAACTTTTATCATCTCCTCCAATTAAAAATACAAAAACAACCAAAAAATCTATTTTCTACACCTCAAAGACAAAGCTACAATACCCTGTACTTAGTTTAGATTGTTCAAGGTCATATTCTGCAGTGTGTACTAGCCTGTGTACGGTGTGTGATTTGAATGCTAAGCAATCGGGCCTGTTCATGCTATACAATAAAATACATCACATTCTAGTGATCTGCACAAGCCACCATTGACCAATCACAGTTACGTTACTGTATTTTCAGGAATTTATGTCAATCAAAGGGCATTCATCACTTGTGAATACAGATACCCTGGGGTTCCTAAATATGTTTGGCTTGGTGCAAAGTGCCCTAAAATTATGCAACTATATTATTCTTCATAACTTGGTCAGTTTATCTAAGATAAGTACAGGAATTGCATCAAATGGCACTAGGAAGTAGTCTAAAAATGTCAACGAAAGTCTCAGATATTTAGAGCTCAAGTGTCCTAAAATGATGCACACGTGAGGCCAGGCCTGGAAATTGGGAACACATCCCTCCTAACTGCAAAGCAATAGTCATCCACTGCCATAAACTGGCAAATCAGAATTCAAAACAATTGACTGGCCACCAGTGTTTCTGCTAAGCTGCTATGATAGGATTTTGACCCAATTGATTCCTAAACTGATGCTCTGATGTTGGAGAAAAATAGAAAAAAAGAGGATTTTATGGGCATTTAGGAGTCGCACATGCTCTGCATTTAGCAATGAGTCATATTTGCATATACTGGGCAGTTTGACTCACTGGATAATTTCTTAGAGGAAACACTGCTGGCCACAAAATATAATCCTTGTCCATACTACCCTTTGCAGTGCCTCTTTCCCCATCCTATCCATGTCAGAATTTTAGGCCTGGGTGTTTCTGTTATCTCTAATGTGTTATCAAACATGATACATAAGTGACAAGGATTTACCAGAATCAAACTCCACATCTTCTAAAGGTCCTCCAGAAACAGGTACAGCATCAGTGGGACCCTTAGGTCCTGGTACTTTGGTCCAACCACAAATATTGATAAACAGGGCATCATTCTTTTTAGTATCCTACAAAGGAAAACAAAAGAATGGAATGCATAAACTGAATGTCTATACCAGGAGCTGTCAAATATTTTGGACCAATGATAACTTTTTCCTGAAAGTTTATTTTGTACTGTAACAACTGTACTGTACTGTAGTAGCCAGTCCTGATTTTAAATGTTTGCTTACCAAAACATGGAGCATGTTAAACCCTCCAAATGCCATTCTTACACTACAGCTTTTGTAAGTTGCAAATGGCCTCTCGGCTGGCCCTTGATAACCTTGGGTCAACACCGAAGGAAACAATGTGAATTTGCATGAAACTTTGCAATGCACAGGGTTCAAGAATCCTACTGTGAACCACTGATCAGTTTCTACATACATCAGGTTATATCACTGTTCATATTGTTTTGTTGTAGGGGAATATGCCTTAACAACATTAAACATACTGTATGGTACCAATGAAATTATCAAACTGTACAAAATACAAGTTTCATAAAATCGGGGCAGTTTTTCTCCCTTCATTGGTGTTACTGTTTTTGCATCTCAAAAGCCATGTTGCATTCAGCAGTTAGGAATTTGCCATGAAAATACTGTATTGACTTCAAACCAGTGTATTGCATTAGAGAAGTCTGTGATGTCATGCAGACGGACTAATTGAACATCTTTTGTATTTCGTTATAATCTTGACACATTAAATGAAATATGCAGACACTTTCAGTGTTATAACATTTTGTGTCAAAAAATTTTAAGGTCAGTCTACAATGAATGCTACTCAATGTTTCACTTGTGTCAAGTTTCAAGGTATTGAACAATGCAATTTTAAAGAACAACAACAGATTTTGGAAGCCATTCACCAGTATTACATAACATTTTGCAACCTTGAAGCAACTGGAAGCCTGTTCTTGACAAGCATTAACCTATATTAAAACAGGAATACCTTAAGTTATGAACAAGTTATGAGTGTGAGGTTTCAAGGGCATGCCATGAAAAATAATTCTCTTTCATTTTAGATCCTCTTAAATTGCCGTCTCTGGAATATTCCTTTAAAGGCCCTCTAAGCTCATCCCAAATGACGTTAGAAACGAATAGCAAGTTGCAGCCATCTCTAGTTGACCACTCTTAATCCAGAATCTATCAGAGAACTTCCTGTTCAGGTATCTTGAGATCAATAAAATAAAGGTGGTTTGAACCCCTTTAAAGACTGTTTGGTCAATAGAGCATGTGTGTTTGTAAAAGGGATTAACTGTTGCAATTATAGAGATAAGCTTCACCCTGGAAAAAGCCTTTTTCTCGGGTAATATTGGCTAAAATGTCCTATTCAATTCTAGCAGCATGAGACAGACAATAACAATTCTCCCAACTAACCTAACTTCCAGCCCAGCCTCCAATTTAAACACAAACAACTGTGTAGTAGGCTAGTAGAACACTTCCAAGACAGAGCCACAGTAGCCTGGACTGAGGCAATATTGAAAAACAAACTGTGTGTGAATGTGAGCCTATAATTAGAAACATGATTGATTGACTGTCCAAGTCATCATTACCAACCAGAGTGGTGCTATAATTGTTTGAATGAATGGCAATCAAAGTACAGTCACCAACTGGATTTAGAACAATGGGGATATGTCTAGATATTTGGGGGGATGCCATCGCTCCTTCAAACAAACCATATTAGACTTCAGAACTGCAGGGCAAAATTCAACAAGAGGATAATCCATGGAGTTACAAACCTTATCACCCCCATATCTTCTTCATACCTTGGGATTAAAGAAACTTCTTACTGTTTCATACTTCACACACTGCAAAAACAATGGGTAAAAACCAACTGCAACCTGTGTCACTTACCATGCGTGATCACACGTGAAAACAAAAGAAATCACGCATGTTCCTGGGTGGCAAACCTGTGTTTTTGGAACCCTCTGGACACAGGTTTACACACCTTTTCTTGCTTTCAATTTTAAGTCACAGGTTTTCACTCAGAATTCTTTGCCAATACTATTTTTAATTGCCACACACTGCGTGTCAAACCTGTGGTTAACCTGTGGCAAGGTGTGGCAAGTGGCAAACCTGTGTCAATTTCATAGGAAAACACAGGTTTCCCCGCAATAACCTGTGAAAACCCATCGCAGACACGTGAGAAAACCTGAGGATTTGTAACCAATTGACACACATTTTTTTGTAAGGGATATGACGCCAGTCATTATGCATGCAAAAGTTTAGGCAAATGTGATCTGTGACTGACATGTTGACCTTTGACTCCACCCTTAGCACCCCACCAAAAAAGCACAATTTTAAAAATTATCTCATCAGTCTTAGCATAACATGTGGTTTTATTTTTTCTAACTGATCGGCAAAGAATGGCAGAAAATGCAGTTTTTGGCAAATTGACCTTTGACCTCTGACATTTGACCTATGACGTCATTTCTTTCGCATGCACACATTTTCGTAGTCTGGAGTCAGGGACCTATTCACCAAGTTTGAACTTCATCAGACATGCGGTTTAGGAGGAGTCTGTGACACACTTTTTTGTTCAATACACACACACACCCACACCAGCACACTCTCACACACAGCCTCACATTTCTGATGTTTGATGAAGTGCAATATCTCATCTCCCTATATTAGCCTACATGTATGCCCCTGTAGGGAGATGAGATAATTACTGAGTTATTATATCAATTACAAAGAATACATCAAAAGGCAGGGTTTCCCCTGGCATTGTTTTTGTGAGGTGGCCACCTCACAGTTTTTGGCCACCACCTCACAGAAATTTGCTATTAACTGCCACCTTTACTCTTCTAGCCATGGGAGTACTGATAGTTCTCCCTCACTGTTAGTGCCAAAGATGGCACCATATTACCCCTATGGACTAAGACCACCTCACACTCTCTTGAACCCAGGGGAAACCCTGAAAAGGTTATCACACTCTACCCAATGTTGGTTCTGTATGAACAACAAAAATCAGGATTTCATCCAATGGTAATCTCCCACCGGTTGTGCATGTTATTGCTCATATTCTGGGGATTAGAATCCCCAGAGACACTGTAGGTTCAGTAATGTGTGAACTTAGCTTAAACTCCTGTGGATGCTCCACAGTCTGTTTTAAATCTGTTTAGAGTAAAGCTAAAGAAAGGGTGGTGGACTCTTGATTAAGGCACTGGGTAAAATGGGTACCTGAAAGGTAAATTGTCATCAAGCATGCCATTAGAGCTGCTGCAGCACTTGAGGGACTGATTCAATGATATACCATTGAACAGTGGTGATATTGTACTGTGCCTTAAAGATTGCCTAGATATTAGTGCATTTAAAATGCAAACACTTTTATCAGTCATGAGTGTTCTTTTGAAATGTTTCACATTTACCGACAAGATTCTCCCTCTAATACACATGAATGGTTCGGGTACGGCCAGATCCTTTTTGCCCTCTTTCATGCTCTTCTCGACAAATTTCTTGTAAGCTTCAGGATCAGTATCAGCTAACTCATCCAACATTTTCCAGATGTGTTCAGCTTGTTTCAAAACTTTCCCAGAGGAAAAAGGATCTGCCATTCTTTTGCCAATGTATATCTGTAATGGAAAGAAAAAAGGGTTTAGGATTGCAGAAAAAATTTCTCATTTTTGAAATTTCTTAGAGAAGAAATTAAATCAACATCAGCTAAGTTCATTTTTTGTAAATACTGAATATTCCCTGGATTCTTCATTTCAAGCAATGTGGAGTGGTTACTCAACATGTCCCGACTCTGAAGTAGAGTCGGGTAACCCATGCACCCAAGAGGGTGTAGAGCTGCTGTCACAGATAGCCCAAATACAACTGGCAAAGAAAGCGCATCTTTAGAAACTTATTTTAAAGTTGTAACTGTTCTGTCTTGCATCGAGTTTGAAATGCAGATCTGAGCCAGGCTTACGGTAAGTTGACAAATGATTACTTTTTACAGAGCCAGAAAACTTGCTGACTTCACCTTTTTACAGTATAATGAGGCAAAAAGCAGTGGCAAAAAGACTTAAAGACACACACTCATCACCCTACAATAAGAACACTTTTGGTTGGCGGAAACCAAAATTCTCAACTGGTGACTGCTCATTGACTGACATCAAATTCAAAATATGCAGAGTAGCTCATATTACACAGCATGTACAGAGAGTGTTCTCATTACACATTAGGGCCTTGTATGCTCACCAGGATATGACCTTAAAGGGAAAATCTTCTCATCCCAGACAGTTCCTATTCTCCCAAATATGCTAGTTCTGGCAACACTCATACAGTAACTGTCTTTAGCTTCTCCTTGTGCAGACACAAATATAGTTAGTTTATTGCTTTAATAGCCCATCCTGGTGAGTATACAAGGCCCTAATATGTAATCAAAACACTCTCTGTGCATGCTGTGTAATATGAGCTGATCTGCATCTTTTTACTTTTGCAACTCTGATGTCAATCAAAGAGCAGGGTTTCCCCTGGGATTCTTTTTGTGAGGCGGCCACCTCACAGTATTTGGCCACCACCTCACAGAAATTTGCTGTAGTTACCACCTGTATTATACCAGCTATAGAAGTATCAATAGTTCTCCCTCACTGTTGGTGCCACAGCTGGCACCATATTACCCCCATGGACTTATACCACCTCACACTCTCTAAAATCCAGGGGAAACCCTGAAAGAGTAGTCACCAACTGACACTTTTGCTTACCCCCAGTAAACGTCATACTTGGGGTGATGCAAATATGTCTTTAAGCAATAAACCAGGTTTGTGTCAGCACAAGGAGGAGCTCACTCAAAGCAGTTCTGAGGAGGGCTAGGAGTAACTTAGTTGGGAGAATTGGTACTATCTAGAATGAGGAGATTTGCCATTTAATATTTGATTTGTGCGGAACCAAATAAATGATTTGTAACCTGACTTGTCATGAGTTGTGACTTTACTTGACTTGTGACTGCATCACATAACTTGTGACTCCCAGTGGACATTTCCAGTATACATGCAAACATTGGCTTGCCACCATCTCTAGGTTTAGGGATTACTGGCCTTTTGCATATACTGTAAGCAGTCTCTCAAGCACGCAATGACACAGTAACCATATACTGTACGAATGAGTACAATTCAGCCTAAATCTAAGTCTAAATTAGAACACTTAAAGATTGAAGTGCCCCAATATTTTAACATTTTTTAAAGGTAAATAGTGAAGTATATTTCATCAAAATAGTGCTGCTTTGTTTTTCTCCATCAAATCGTCTCTTACTTTAGGAAAATGCAGTCACCCAAATCAAAATAATAGTGGCCTATTCCCCAATCATCCTAATTCATGAATGGCTTTTTGATCATGTGACAATTTTTTGTTACTGAATTGTTAAAGTCATGGAGAATCACTCCATGCTTTACAATTTGTTTGTAATAGTTTAATATGTTCACAAAAATCTACAGTTGTACTTGGCAAATAAGACTCAGAGGAGATTTGCAAGATTTTGCATGTTGATTTTTTAAAGTAATTTGGGAAATGTCTTTACTACTGAGACTGCAGAATAATCTACAACTATATAAGCACTTATAATCTAGTGTCTAAAATTTACTAATCCATGGATTGGAACTTAGAGTAGGGTAGGACTATACATCCAGTTTTTCACTGCATCATTTGACTTCAAGATATTTCCTACAGTACTTCAAGGTTTGTCCTACTTTTTGAGGCCTGCTACAGTACAGTAGGTCACAATGATGAACAATCTTACAAATTCAGGGCTGTCCTATCATCCATGACGGGTAAAAATTGCATCACACAACCACTTTCTCTCTTTGAACGAGCAGATTTATTTTGTAATTGAATAGTTGAAAAAAATCTGCAAAGAAGTATGTCATAAAAATACCCTCAAAAAGTGGTACTGAGACAATGGTATGGACTTCCATTCATCAGTGAACAACAAATGTTTGTTTTCTATGGCAGAGATAGGATATACAATTGTTCATCTTTTGTTTTTTACTTTCACTTGGACAACTAAAAAATATTTCGGACAACCTAAATTTGCCTTTAGGCTGTTTAATAGACAACCTGAGAATTTCCTTAAAAATCACTGAGGCCTGGAATTACAGACCTATAAATGAAAATAATCAATAAGGAATAAAATCAGGGAGCTGTATTTGGAAGGAGATTTAACGGAAAGTTTAATTTACGCTAATACTCAAAGACCCATTAAATTCCAGGGAGATTATTAATGATAAACTACTTATTCCTTTGATGGGGAATTCTTTCTGTTATTCCTTGGCTTCAGTTTGATATCGATATGTTAGCAACATCATTCAGGTCTAGTAATCCTATCACAATTGGCTTACTCAAGACAATGCTTTGATGAGTAGGTTTACGCCGCCATCAATTTAGGGGCAGGTGCTTCAAAACTCGAAACAACTGTTTCATTGAAATAAATCAATGAGGTCTTCCCCTTCCTATAGAACTAACATCATGCAAATGAGCTGCAGAGGCAGAAGTCTAATTTTTGTCACAAAAATTTGGACAGTTTCCGGAAGTTTTCTGAAATGACCCTGTATCACTTAGGATCATGTTCACATTTTTACCTAAAACGTTAATGTTATACTCTCATACGCGTCACTGAGCGTCCAAAGATGCAATATTTTTTAATTTCCAAGTGACTGGCAATGGTATGGCAATAGTGAACAACCCCCAGTCTTACTGTAGATGTAGCAGACGACAAATCCCTTTTGTATGAACTACCTAATCCAGTGTAAGTCTTATAGAAATGCCAAGACAGATACAGTACAAGGGACAGATTACTGTGTGACCTTGGAGGTGTAAACCTCACTTCAAAGCAAAGTATCTCCTTCCAAACAACAGCTCCCTGATAAAATCATCCCTAAGTTACACTTAAATACATGGTATTACCACAAATCTGGTATCAATCTAAAAGTAAGGGTGCCCTCATCAGTCACATTCACAGACAACCATAATATGATTCTGAAAAGCCATAACCAATTAAAACAGGCTTACAGACCTGAACAAATTACAACATGGTTAACCCCGTTGGTAGCCTAGGCCTATGTAAATGAGACGAAAGTGCATCTCAATTGAAAAAGTTTGATCATCCAAGCAGAAAGAGATAAACCTTGACAGCCACAGTGGCTACAGTGTTCAGCTTCATGGAAGAATGCTGTCACACTGCTTCCACTATGCTGGTCACTGAACATTTCCTGAGTGGCTCCATGGGTGAATGTACAGACAAAACACTTGGACTTGACTTACTCCAAGGTACCCGCCATATGCCTGCTACGGTGGGTGGTACATTTTAAAAGTAGCTTAGGGCCTTTTCCCTGCAGGTACAGTAGGCTGTGCAGCATTGCAATCAGGGTCGGTACTAGCCTACAATGGGGTATAGTCCGTAGGCCTAGTTCTCACGTATGGTACACTTTGTTCCCTGAACTGGGCCTAGCTACTGCAGGCTATGAAGTGTATCCAATTTTTGAGGTCATGTCACTGCAGTGATCATTACTACACACACATAGGCCTATGCAAGTGTACTGTATGAACCTAACCATAAAATTTGACAAGGCCTATGTCACAGTTGAATACATAACACTGTGTGCTATTTTTAGCAGTACTGTACAATGGTGTGACATCCTCACAACAAGATTTAGCAGATTTTTAGAATTTTGAAAAAACAAAACAGGATCACTTGTTACTTACGTAGATGATTGCATTTAGCCTAGACAAATTTGAGGCACCAGGCCTAGCCTCTAGGACTAAATGCTATTCTTAAAAAATCAAAATTTTGGAATGATATAGGCCTAAGGGCCAAGGTCTAAATCAGTGGGGTTCCCAACCTTTTTTCAGTTCACCACTCCCTTTCACCGAATGGCGTTGGACAAATACCCCCCCCCCCTCCCCCTGTTTATAGCATACTGTTGCCATGAATGAAACGGCAGTTATAATAAAAACACATGGTGAAATGAAGGGGAGGCATACACATACATTGTTTTTACATACAGGTCCAACACAGGGAAGCAAAACAACAGTGCGGGATTCAAAAAGCTGACTCTCTTTTGTGATGGTGAATCACAAAGTTGGGGTTAGGGACCGGGAAATTTTTGGAATTTTACAGATGCCAAAGACCCACCAAAGTGTGGACAGTTCCCACAAGGGTTCCTAATGGGGCTCAGGGGAAATGTCTCAATGGGGGACTGGGGGCGAAGCCTCCGGAAGCTCTGGGGTATTAACGAAATTGTCAACACAAGAATGAGGCACTGTAAGTCAATTTTGACTGTCTTCCGATTACAGTACCCAATATTTAGTAACCTTAAATGTTCACTAGAGATTACAGAAATCACCCATAGAGCTACTAACGACGGTTCTCTTTGATGCTGCAAGGAACTTTTCCTGTGGGTAGGAGGAAGAAGGATGATAGGGGTTGCACGGGGCTTTAAATGACTTACGCCTCTCAAGCTGTCTTATGGGCAAAAATAATGAGAAGGCCGAAACTGGCAAACAGTAAGAATGAATTTTTAAAAACATTTTAACGTTTTACTTGTGTTTTACTTCATAGTACGTTGCAAAAGTTACCTATTTGTTACAGTTACCTGCAATTTTCACTTCTGTCAGTATGTCATGTTGATGGACAGCATGGAAAACCTATATTCAAGGTAAAAGTGGTGGGACAAATTTTAGCCATGGCCCTTCACTCACTGCTTTCACCAGGATGCCACTAATGGGAATATGAGGGTCCTCGCTGAGAAAATTTTAAAATGAATCACTGTTAGATGCGATTCTGTGAAATCTAGCAATAAAGATAATTCACAAACTTATTAGTGTACCCGAGGAGTGCATGTTAGTCCACCTAGATAAGACTCCTGATATCACTTATCTCCTTTCAAGGGAACGAATTTGAGAGCTCAGCTAAGGGAAACCTTTTGGAGTCTTGCAAGGCCTGGTTTATACTTAGTATCTCATTTTTTTTTCAAAATGTCCCCCTTCTGCCTCCTTAGAGCTCATCTCCCCATGAGTTGTGAAAATGCCCTCCATTGGGAACCGGTCTAAATGATCCATACTATTAATCATTTTAAAGTAGGCTAGCCTAAATTTGTGACTTCACAAAAATGGAGACCATGCAGTTTCTTTTTATTTTAAGACTTAGGCAGTCCAATTTTGCAATACAATATAATTATAATATATTTCTGACCTTGGGCCTAGCCTGGGCCTAGTCTAGGCCTAGGCTGTATGGAAACCCCTAAGTGACCCAGGTAATAACGTTAAAGGGGAAATGCAGTCACCCCAACTTGAAGTAGTGTAGTAGACTGTCCTGTTTCATGATTGGCTCTTTAGAGTCATGTGACAATATTTTTTCTCCTAAAATGTGAAATTTACTTGAAGTAACTGATTGGTTTACCTTGAATATGCAATACTGAAGTCCTAAAATATTATGAAAGATACCTTGGAGAGAAATAAGAAGAAAATTGTGAGATTTAGCTGTTGCTTCAAAATAAGTTTGGGACGACTGCTCTTGCCCTTTAAGCCCTACTGTTGGCCCACACTGGAAAGTTGTTTCTAGGTCTGAGTTATTATGAAAAAATTATACACCAAATATTTGCATCGTTTGTGACTACGCCAAAGTATAACTATAAGACTGGCTTTTGACTGATAAAATGCGCCAGTAATTTGGCATGACTTCACGTATGTCATGCCAAAGATCTTCAACGTAACCTAGCCTAGGCATAGGCCTACATGTTTTCCAGACTGGCCCTAGCCCCAATGTGCATTCCATGTCAGGCCCACGCCGAAGTTACGCCAAGAAAAACAATAGGAAACATAAGGAAAATGCCAACTCCATGCCGATGATCTTCTGATTGAAGTGCACGGAATGCACACTGGCCCTAGCTACAGCAGCCTTAGTCCTCAGTAAAGGCCCGTGTATAGCCGGTCGCCGATGGCTCCCTATACACGGTCCTTACTCCGACTCATTGAAAACTCGGGGTCTTCGACCAGCACAGTGCTGGTCGAAATTGATTTTCTTCTTATTGCAAAGGTAGGACCTAAAGTCTTAGTAAACTACCATAACTTTTCCTTTCCATGTCTTACACTTTTATTGCAGTTGTTTTTTATCACTTAAATCCTCTAAAAAGTTCCGAAAATTTGAAATAAAATCATCAACTTGGCCGCTTCTTAACAATTTACTGTAGCGTTCGAAATTGTTGTTGACATCAGAATGCCGTGTGCGTAACATTGTGACGTCACGCACAACATTTTCATTACTGTAGTTATTATACATACACATGGCAATTGGCTCTGCAAACATTTTTAACTGACGTCACCATGTAGCTTATTAGCATACCGATGTAAACAAAGTTCCATAGTCACACAGTAAATTTTACGGCGCGAAAAAGTTGCTGATTTCATTTCACAATTTTGGCACTTTCCAGAAATTCTCAGTGATCAAAAACAGATGCAATACTCCTGTAAGATCTGGAGAAGAAAAGACCTGGTAGTAAAATAGGATTTTTCTTTCAAAATTTGCTGTGAAAAGAAAGACAATTTCAACCATTACACAGACGTCTTATCCCCCTGCTATTTCCAATGGTCGGTGTAAGAACTGTGTGTAGTGAGCAATCGGCAAACGACCACAGTCCTTTACTGAGGACTACAGCAGCCTTGGGAAGTTAACATAACATAACAGGTTAAAGGGCAAAGGAGGGCTAAGGCCCCATAAGATGCCCTGAAGTCCATACAACCTTAACTGAAAACAAAGAGCCAACCAACACCAAACGAGCCCAGCACAATTAGATTCTACCACACTTATGGAAGAACTTGTCAATGTTAACCTTAAAGCAGTGCACAGATGTGGAGTTAACTACCCACTCAGGCAGACTATTCCACTTGTTAACAACTCTATGAGAAAAGCTGAACTTCCTAATGTCGAGCCTTGCAAAATTCTTAACTAGCTTCTTACAATGGCCTCGAACCCGAGAATTACATTGAACCTTTAAATAATTGCAAGAGGACAAAGGATTCCTTTCAGACAGAAATTTGTACACCTGAAGCATGTCCCCCCTAATCCTTCTCAACTCCAGGGTGGTAAGCCCAAGATGCTTAAGTCTAACATGATAAGGTAGGTGTCTCACCTCGGGGATAAGGCGAGTAGCTCTCCTCTGAACTTGCTCTAAATGAAGCTTGTCCTTTTCATAGAAGGGACTCCAAGCCTGGGCTGCATAGTCGAGGTGGGGTCTTACCAACTGCTTATACAGATTTAGTACAATTTCTTTACTAAAACTACTGAAATTCCTCTTGATCAATCCAAGCACCCTATTAGCCCTAGCAGCAGCAGCTGCACACTGTCTAGATGGCTTTAAATCACCTGTAATAACTACACCCAGATCCTTCTCAAAAGTCACATCACTCAGAATACTACCATTCATGTTATAATCATAGCTGAAATTTTTAGGACCAAAGTGAAGGACTT
Organism: Holothuria leucospilota; assembly: GCA_029531755.1. Lineage (NCBI taxonomy): Eukaryota > Metazoa > Echinodermata > Holothuroidea > Aspidochirotida > Holothuriidae > Holothuria > Holothuria leucospilota. The sequence continues at coordinate 23,136,912 of CM055970.1, forward strand.
TGCACTTATCTGCATTAACAGACATTTGCCAAGTCTGAGACCATGAAAATAACCTATCCAAGTCTTTTTGCAGTAATGAGGCATCATCCTTATCACTAACCTTCCTATAGAGCTTAGTATCATCAGCGAACTTACTAATACTAGATGTGAGAGAGCTATCAATATCATTGATGAAAATTAAGAAAAGAAGCGGGCCAAGAACAGAACCCTGTGGAACTCCACTTGTAACTTCTTTCCAAGAAGAGAAATTACCATTAACAACAACTCTCTGAGATCTACCATTGAGCCATGAATTTATCCAGTCAGCACAACTGCCCTTGATGCCTATCCTATGCAGTTTAACCATAAGTCTACCTAATGGAACTTTATCTAAGGCTTTTGAAAAATCAAGGTAAATGACATCAACACTGTGACCACAGTCAGGAGATAAGGAAACACCCTCAAGAAAGCTTAGTAAATTAGTAACACAAGATCTACTCGGTAAAAAACCATGCTGTGACAGATTGAGTAACCCATTATCTAAAAGATATTTAAGCAAACAATCCTTGATTACAGATTCCATAACTTTGCACGCAACACTGGTTAAACTGACCGGCCTATAATTGCAAGGCAAGCTCCAATCCCCCTTTTTGAAAATTGGAGTAACATTAGCAATCCGCCAGTCAGCAGGTACAAAGTTTGAATCCAGAAACTTCTGAAAAATAATGCAAAGAGGAACTGACAAAATCTCGGAGCATTCATGGAGAATGGCAGGATGGATCCCATCAGGCCCAGGGGCCTTACTAGCTTTTAAACTCTTCAACTTATTACAAACCAACTCTTCGGAGAAGACAACATCACTAACTAGCCTAAAGAAGAAATATCAGAATCCCTACAAGTCCCCAAAACAGATGATTCCTTGGTAAAAACAGATACGAAATAATCACTTAACAAATTAGCCATATCCTGATGATCAGTAACTAGTGTGCCTTCATTACCTTGGAGAGGCCCAACACCCTCCTTAACCTTCTGCTTAGACCTGACATAGGCATGAAAAGATTTTGGATTTACCTTAACCTCCTTGGCCAATTGCTTTTCAAACTTAGCTTTAGTGTCAATAACCAAATTTTTAACTAAGAGTTCCTGCTTCTTGTAGACTGCAAAGTCATCAGAATTCTTACTGACCCTATATCGACGCCAGCACTTACGTTTCTTCCTGGCTGCTCTAAGTACCTCTCTAGACATCCAGATTGGCCTATTTTTAACCACAGCTTTCTTGAGTGGGATACACAACTTTGTAGTGTCAGTAACTATATTACGAAAGACACTCCATGCTTCAGCAGGACCTAAGTGAGACAAACATGCAACCCAATCTATGGTAAGAAGCTCTTTAGCCTGAGTAAAGTTAGCCTTGCTGAAATCTAAAACAGTTTTGTCACTACCTTGAAGTTTGCTGAAACAAAGTAACTCAAAACTTATGAGGTCATGGTCACTAGATCCTATCTTACACATGAATGCCAATCAATATCAGGAAAGTTGAAATCCCCAAACACAACTGCCCTTTTCGAAGAAACTATCCTAAAACTTTCGAACAAACTCTGATTATTATCAGCACAAGAATTTGGTGAACGATAAATAATACCAACAACTAAAGGAGTGCAAGACTCATTGCCAAAACTAATTTCACACCACAAGCAGTTAGAAAATCCTGAAGAAAACTTGTTAGTGACATCAACACAATTTATGCTATCCTTAACATACAGTAAAACCCCTCCACCCCTACCACAGACAGTATCAGCCCTATCCTGCCTGAAAATTTTGTACCCAGGAACCTGAATTTCAGAGTTGCTGATATCACTATGGAGCCAAGTTTCAGTAACCCCAACTATGTCTGGATTGTCTATGGAAATATGAGCAAGGAACTCACTGAACTTATTGAAAAGGCTGCGAACATTGGCAAACATGACCTTCATTCCACAAACTGCCCTATTTACATGTTTCCCCTTGTTACTAACACAATCACTCTGAGCACAATAAAACTCAGAAACCCCCCCATTCTTGGCTGACCTCACCCCTGACTCTAGTTTGACACCTGCGAATCAACAGCCCTTACAAGTAGAAGTGGCCTGACATGGTTTAAAACGGCCTTACTTCCTTTTGGGGATTTGGAAATGGTAAACCCAACTTAGAAATACAACCAACCACAATCAAGTTTCAGTTTAATAGGGCCTCAGGCTGTACGTAGGTAGGCCTAGGCTAATACGGGTACCGTTACTTTCCGCCCCCGGTAGTTTCCGCCCCTGACTTTCCGCCCCTAAAATTACTGGGGCGGAAAAAAACATTTGAAATTAAAGATTACTTACAAGTGTAGGCTATTATTATTTTTTTTTTTCATAATTTCTGAGACGAATATAGAGGATGATGAAACTGTGGAACTTTTTCAGAAATCACTGACGTAGAGAAGAATGAATTGCATAGTCGATCTACCAAGCTTAGTATTGAATGCATGTATTAGAACATATTCACACCACTGTACGTAACACGGTGCTGTATATGTTTACGTGTGTATACATACATACGTACTGCATTCGCGTACCAACTGCAATGCACTGGTAGCGAGAAAAGTTAGCATTGATAATGATATCAGTACAATGTAAATTTTTGTAAAAGACATCAAGAGAGACATTCAGTGATAAGAAAATTATTAAATTAGTTTTATTTTGTGAAGACTTCAACTTGCGCAGGTATTCCATTCTATGCCGTTACTTTCCGCCCCTCAAACCGGTGTTTTCCGACCCCCAAAAACCTGGGGCGGAAAACAACATTTTTTAGGGGCGGAAAGTAACGAGGGCGGAAAATAACTGAATTCGGCTAATACAATACATTGACTGCACATAAACCAGCTTCGCGGAACTGTTCCTTACAGTGTAGCCTAGGCCTAGAATTAGTTATGCCAGCTATCGCCGTATCGGCTTGACAACTTTAGCCTAGCCTCGAGTTCGTTTTTACCCGTTAATGGGAAGAATAGAGACTAATGCACACTGGATTCCACTTCACTGGTGCTCTACCGTTAATCGTCTTTTGCCAAATTAAGCATTTATGTGTTTAGGCTTGGGGAAGTAAAGCCGTCCTGTCACGAACTTCTCCGCTTTCCTTGGTTGCTTTAGAAACACCCTGATCTCTACATATGACTGTATATAGCGCTTGTGGAAAGATTTCTGAAGCCAGTTGTACGCCATCTTGTCACTCCTAAAAATATTGATGTTTCCACCATAGAAATAAAAGTAAGGGAGACCGCTAACACAATGTTTAACCGGTGAAGCCACGAAAATTGTAAGGGCGCTTTTGTTGTACGGCAAAAGACCGGTTGATTAATGTCTCTCTGTACGTACAGTGTGCATTCTGCTGCAGAAGTTATAGCTTATTTTATGCGTTTTTCGAAAGATTTGGAGTAATTTTCATAACAAAATAAGTCATGGTGCCTTAAGTATTTTGTTTTATACTCCAAACTTGAAAACTTGTAGTTTCTTTGCCAATACTTGGGGCAAAAGCAATGACGTGATATTTGTAGGCCTATTACGCTCAGGTGCTCTGTTGCCGTACGACTGGCCAAATCAATGGCTTCAGTCCAGATCGTCTGACGTCATTCTCCCTTACTTTTATTTCTATGGTTTCCACCTAGCTAGGCAAAATCCCGAGAATTAGGTCCCCAACTTTTTGGAAATGCTCTCATTGACTTTCACTTTTCACGTAGTAACTTTTGTCTCAATTAATGGGACAATGTAGCCCCCCCCCCCCCATTTGAATTACTGTACCCTCTAATCCTAATTCAGGATTGGCTCCTCTAAATCATGTGGCATCATTAGCTCAGCTGAAAGCTTTCAGCTAAGCTGAGCTATTGCTGTCGTGCACGGCAAACGTCTGATCACCACAATATTTGCGTTTAAGTGCCTGACATTTCGCTGTTTTTCGTTAGATTTAGCTGAAATTTAGTGGAGATGTTAGCGAAAGTAATATCTGTATGCTGCAACTCTTTTCGATTAATTTGACCGCCATTTGACCTGGGGAGGGAGCTTTGTTTGAAAACGTAAAATTATACTTGTCTTTCAGTTTTGCACCAATCGTGATAATATGTTGCATATAGATAGTTCAATTTGTGCTGAACAAAAGTTAATTTTTTTTTCGTTTCTGCAGTCATTAAAGGCATGAAAACAGCACTTTTTGAAACAAATTCTGGCGAAGTCCTCATGTTCGGGAATACATCGAGAATCCCAGTTGTTATCATTTGAGAGACTGTACAACGAAACGAGGTACAAAAGTATACTGAACATATATATATATATATATATATATATATATATATATTTGTTCCGACGACCAGGATTTCGCTAAAGTTTCCAAGCAGATTATTTCTTTCTTTGAACAACGCCAGTATCCACAAAGAGTGCTCTCTAATGCCCTGAAACGCATACAAGGAATTGATAGAACCTCTGCCCTTGCCCCCAAAACTGACCATACACCCACCAGACGTATCCCGTTGGTCCTATCCTTTCACCCATCTGTAACCCCCATTGTACGTGCCATTTACAGGCATGTAGAGACCCTCCGTCATGACCCATCCACCCGTGACCATTTCCCTGATCCCCCCATCACGGCATTCAGAACTGAAAAGAACATATCTAAGCACTTGGTCCGTGCCTCTCAACCTCAAGCAGTAGTGCCTGACACCCCAGGAACTTTTCCTTGCAACCGTGGGAGATGCAATACTTGCCCGGTGGTCAGTTATGACAAAAACCTTTCCATTGTAGGTCCCAACAACAACCGGTTTAACGTTCATCAGCATTTTTCCTGTACTTCAGCCAATGTTGTTTACGTTCTCGTATGTAAACGCTGTAATATACTGTACGTGGGAGAAACAAAACGTCGTCTTGCTGACCGAGTCACCGAGCACCTGAGATCAATCAAACAGAACCTCCCAGGGTTCCCGGTAGCCACCCACTTCAATCCCCCGTCAACATGCTCGATCCGTGACTTGATGGTTTCGGCGGCCATCTCGTGTCGAGGTTCCGATCATGACCGCCTAGCTGCTGAAAACCGCCTAATCATGAAACTTGGAACCCTGTCCCCACATGGTCTGAACGTTAGACTTGAACTGTTATAACGCAGCAATTCCTGCATTTTTTTGACTTGTGGTAACCACTTAACACTGTCTGTTTTCCTAGCCGAGGTTTACCGTGCCCAATTTTATTGTGTATTTTTTAAATTGTACGTTTGGCCGTGTCAACGATCAGTTGCATTTTTGCCACCTGATGAAGGGTTTAAACCCGAAACGTCGTGGAATTTTTCACAAACTTTTAGCACTATTTACTACTTCATTTTTACCTACCTACTTCATAAGTGCTACGCAGTACTTTGACCTTATATATATATATATATATATATATATATATATATATATATATATATATATATATATATATATTATATATATATATATATATATATATATATATATATATATATATATATGCACAGGACGTCTCGTGCTTAATCGTGTGGAAGTGTTTACGCTAAGTGCAGTGTATCGATTTTTGAATACCGTACGTGAGCTACCCCACTATGTCAGAGTATGTTTGCTCAGCCCTTTGTTTTCCAAACCAGGGATATGACATGAATAAGGAATATACCGTACAGCCTACTATGGAGGCATTACGTGAACATGTGGCACTGATCTCATTCAGACGTTTTAATAATACACTAGCTAAATTGTTGGATGGTTAGACCTACTCGAAAAGAAATACCGGACGTATGAAAGTTGTGCAAGTTCTTGCGAATATGTGGCCTTGTGCGAAACAGTGGTATAAGCTAGACCTACACATTTTTGTGTTGAGGCAGAAACAAGTATTCAACTTAGCCTGATGTCTGAATGGTTTTAGGAGTTTGGCTTAAAGTTTAGAGGGAATATATACAGTCGCCTCAAGTTTCAAGTTATTTGTAAACATTACCTTAATCTTTCAAATCTTCTTGTATCTCAGTCCTTTACAAACATTCTTCTTAACATTTCTGGACAAAAAATATTTAGTATGAAAGGTAAACAAATGACTTATCCTTCCTTAATAGTAAATTAGTTTATATTGTCACATGAAGGAAAGAAGCTACTCGTGAACTGGGATGCCGGCGCGGGGTACACTACTTCAAGTTAAGGTGAATGTTGTCTAGGAAATGTCGTAAGAGGAAAGAGGAACCCATCCCTTTCTTTTAAACAAAGAACATGACACATTGATTGAAAAGACAATGCTTCATATGGTTTAAGCTTGACGGTTGAGCTAACATTCCAAAAACAATTTTCGGTTTGAAAAGGAAAACGTGCTTTTTGAAGGCGTGTGCCATATGTCAGTCTCGGAGCCTGCAGGAATTTTGCAGCTCAGGCTTCTAGTCAAGCGGGCCAAGGGGGGTGGGGAATCCCTCTTTGAAATTTGTTCGTCCCCTAGCAAGTTTTCAAGTTGCCATTGGCTTAATGGGATTTGTATACATTAGGCCCCCTTAAAAATTTGTTAGCATCTGGAAGCCATTTCGCCCCCATTCAGTACCTTCCCAGCCAACATGCCCAGCTGGGCCCCAGCTGGGTTTTAGATGGGAAAGCTGGGCTTAGGTGGTCTGACGGATGTAATTGGATAAACATGGACAAACTTGTCCCTGCACAAGTTCAAGGAATATCTTTTGGGCAAAATATCGCTTTTAAGACCTTTAACCATTTGTAAAATTTCTTTATCGGAAGTTACTCTCAGGGTCTAATTATGGAAAACAAATGAGGTCTACCAACAGCACACTCATAAACATTCATTATCTGTATACTAACATCTGTGTAGTATATAAAGTTAACTTTGTGTACCAGATTTAGTCTTTCAGAGACTTCGGGAGTTCAATACATATTTCATTGCATTCAGTTTATATTTATATCTTTGTTTTCTAACGTACGTATGAACAACATGAGTTACAGACCCAACCAAAATATTGACTGCAGACTTTTAGGTCAACAGGAAAAGCTGAGCTTCGGCAACATTGTTGCGCTTGTTTTTGTTAGGCATAGGCCCTACTTATTTGCTATATTCATACAGAATAACTCCTTAGTTTACCTTCAATATTCAAATGGGTTTTTTTAAGAGACATACTGAAAAATAGTTATGAGTAAAATTAGCGGAAATCTGTGAGATTTAGCAAACTTTTGAAAATAAATTGGGCGACTGATTCAGGCTACCTTAAAGGGGCCATTATCATCACCCTCTCCCCCTCCCCCACCCTCCCGCCCTTTTTCACACAAATCTCCTCTACTACGTCTATCGTTCGACAGTCCGTTACAGTGTACAACTTCTCAGTATAGACAAGACTTCTCATCAGGCCCGTCCTCACCAGACCGGGCGCGAGGGGGCCGTGCCCCCCCCCCCGTGCGGACCACTGTGCCCCCCATACGGAAAATCGATCGAAAATAAAATTTTAGTACATGTAAACTGTGGCCCTGGTATGACACCAAGCGATTTGTAACCAAAAATGATCCCAAAAGGAGTTTAATAATGAACGTATTTTGTTCTCTGTAACATTTTTGTTCTAAAATTACAAAAATTTTCGCGCGCTACGCTTTCATCTTCAGTTACATATAGCTTTAACACCCGTTTCAGGTAAGTTGGCTCAATTCATAAATGTACAGGTTCTACAATTAGGCTATTGTTCTTTCTTGTAGGTGTGATTCCCGGAAAAATACAAAAATGAATCCATAAAATTAAAAAGTTCCATCCTCTTTCTCTTACAATCGGGAAGATTCTTAATTCGGACTCAACATCATGATAATCATTTTTGTATGAAACGTAAAGTGTCTCAATGTCCAGGAGTGGTGGAAGGGGGCATCCCCTCGCGATCAGTCGCCCGGCGTCTTGGTTTTGTTCTTAGAGTCAGACACTGATCACCCCAAATACGTTTTGGTTGGGAGAAAGCAAAATTCTCAATTGGTCATAGGTGAATGCTCTTTGATTGGCATCAAAGCTCACAATACACAGCATGCACAGAGAAGTTCTGGTTACATATTATGGACTTGTATGCCCAACAGGATATGCCCTTAAGCAATAAACTAGGTTTGTGTCTGCACAAGGAGGTTCTCAACACAATTTTGGAAGGAGTAACTTAGTCGGGAGAATTGGAAGCGTCTAGAACGAAGAGGGGCAGATTCTTCCATAGAAACCAAAATTTTCTAAATTTCCTTAATAAGAACCAAATATTTTCAATTCTTCTTCAACAGAAACCCAAATTTTTCGCCGGTCGCCCAAAATTTCGCGTTTGGTATCCAATCTGTAACCCATTGCTTCTGACGGGGCTTCGGGTTGATGGACCTTTTAGGGGAACTTGGTCCCTTCATCGGGCTTATCTTTCCAGCACCTTTTGCTGAGTCTGTATGCAGGTTTTACCGTGGTAAATAATTTTCCTGCAAATTTCGGCGCGCTTCGCGCGCAATTCTAACAAGCGAAATAATATCATCCAAGGCATGAACATTATTAGTACAAAAATTCAAGTGAACTCTTCCAGCCAAAGCTAGGTGAAGGCTTAAAGTTAGATCGCGGACATCAAGGGGCTTTCATGTAGTAATCTAGAACCTTGAGTAACATTCGCTCTGCGACGACTATACGGTTTGAAGCTAAATTTACTCGTACCAAAAATTTATTCCAAAATTTACTTTTTCTGATTTTTTCTTTCATGCAAATTTCGTTCAAAGTAGAAATACGATAATGACCATCTGAATTGTGAACTGTGAAGACACTGGTGTGCTCTCACTGTCATTCAAAGTCCTCCCATATTGTTAATTCGCCACATATTCGGGGAATTCCCTCTGGGTCCTAACAAAATTATACTGGATCACACCAAGCCTGCCTAATGGCAGCCCCTGGTCCCTCCTCGCCGTTCGCAAAGTACTCTGAACCGGCTCCACCTGCGCTTGCTGAGCTGAAGATATATCGTGAGTATAGTCTTGTTCCCTTCACTTATGGAGAATTTCTACGTCTCTGTATTGCAAGCGGAGGGAAAAATTTCCATCAGAAGAGTGAAATTTTTGCGCGCCTCGCGCGTATATGTGCACACGTAAAAAGACCGATACCTTTAAGCTATGTGTGGTAAGCTTTAGATATAATCCCCTGTAGTTCCCCCAAACTGTAATCATGTGGTACGTAGCACTACTGACAACAAACATAATCTTTTTCGGTGCCCCTCTATAAGGTGTCGGTGCCCCCCAATATCAGAATTCCTGGCTACGGGCCTGCTTCTCATTAAGCGAAGCCTACAGCTTCACTGAGTTGGACACCAATGCTGACTACTTCTCCGGCCCGGCGGGGCGGAGGTGTATCACTCCTGCGCCTACGCTGTGTGCACTCGCACACCTGCTATGAAGGTAAAATTACTACTTGCCCGCCAGGCGGACGTGTATTACCCTGCACCTGACTGCACTCGTATATATCATATATGTACGCGCCCCGAAGCCTCAGTGGATATATTCGACACAGGTAAGATATTACTACGAACACACCCGGCATACGTTATCTGCCGAACAGTAAATTTGACTATTTCATGAAGGGCCTGTGCACAGAACGAGTCGAAACTTTCATAGCAATGCAAGCACGAAGGTGCACTAAAGTGAGAAATGTTCACGCTGAACAGGGAGTTGACAACTCACTACGCTGAACAGGAAACATGCTAGCTCACAGCAAACTTTTGAGAACCTCGCCCCACCCTTGTCTTCCTGTTATGTTATTTTTAGGACAAAGTATGAAGCATTTACATTGCAGGCCATTCTCAAAACATTACTACAGAAAAATAATGTATGCATATCGGAACAACATCATTTGGACGTGTTTAGTACCACATAGAGTACGGTACATATGACTTTAAAATACCGTTGAAAGGTTTGTCCGTTCCAGCTCTCCTTTCCCTCCCCTTCCCCAATTGGCACTTGTTGTATGTCATACAGCTTTACATGAGAGTATAACTATTAATTATAATGCCTTAAAGCTAGCATTGTGGTTGGATAAAAGGATAAGGCGCTCGACTCCGACTACTAGGGTTGTGAGTTCGAGTCCTCTCAAAGACTTGGCCATATGCCGTATTTTGTTTTGCTTTTTGAAAGTTTTGGAACTGTCCATTGTTTGCAGTTATTTTCTCTTTCATAACTTCCTCTTTTTCTTTCTTTTATCCACTTTTCTGTGTTCCCACATTTTTGTTATAATTATTCTTCGTACGTTAACTCATGTCTTACCGTCAATTTCCAAATCAGTTCATCACACCCTGTTGCACCTTGCTTATATTATCAAGACGTATAACACCCCCCCCCCCTCCCCCCAATTTTGCAAAACGCTTTTTTTCGGTTACAATTGGAAATAATTTGATGAATATTTTCCCATTGTGACATGAATCCGATTCCAAACTTCATGTAGAAAGCATTTGATACGAAAGGTATCGATAATGACAGAGCACTCGGCGACGAAGTCGCCGAGTGCTCTGTCATTATCGATACCAAATTTGCATATCTTCAAAAAACAACTGTTGATTTTCCTGGAAAGCCACTTTGGAGTGAATATTCATAAGTTATCGACCTCAAAATACGTTTTTCTATTGCAACTATGGCTTAAAAGCGCTTAGGGGGTAGGTGTAAACACTGATAAATAACAATGGGTGACCATTGTCGCTGTTTGATGGTGCACTGATTTGACAAAGGAGACAGCGGTTCTCTTAAGCTTGACCAAATCTTTCTCTCCGCGTTTTCTCGATCACAGCACTAGTTGAAGGGGAATCCCCGCGGAATATATTACCTTACGAATTTAACACTCTAGGAAACCTTTTTGGGGGACAGTTGAGACCATGTTGCTGAAGTGATGTGGTCAATTTGTGATGTGTATCTGATAGGGAGGTAATTGAACACTCTGAAAAACATCTAGTCAATTGGGCACGAACCGGAATCTTGTCAAATATTTGACAAGATTTGTTTCAGAATTGACTAAAAATGGTTCAAAAATGATACATTTCGTTTCATTTATGAGCCGAATCTAGTCAAAGATTTGACAAGATTCCGTTTCGTGCCCCCATTGATTAGAATTGTATTCAAATTTGACTAGGACATTTTTAGAGTGAAGTACTCATCCTGCAAAAATAAAGAAAATGTAAGGTATTACAGGCACTTTTTTGGCAATAATTTTGTCCTTCCGCGATGCAAAATGGTACTTTGAATGAAGTAAGGAAGCAGGAACCACAAGCTCTTCCAGCTCAAACGATCATGGTACACGAATTTGAAATCATTATGAAAGGCCTACCCGTTAGCTTTCGTATGATGGGTATAGCTGAATCGGTACCTGTTGATCCAGAGGCCACAAAATGGATCAAAATTGGTAAGTCAATGCATGATTAATTGAAGAAATTTCCTCCGCGCAAAATATTGACATCAAGTAAATCGTACAAATAGTATCCTGAATATGTGTTATTCGAACTGAAGAAACTGGAAAATCCTGCGACCGAGAAGACAACCGATGGCTCCCTGTGCTACCCCTGAGAACCCCGCCACACCCCTATCTTCCTGTTATGTCATTTATAGGGCAAAGTATGAAACATTTACATTGCATAAACATTACTACAGAAAAATAATGTATGATATTCAAGCATATCGAAACAACATCATTTGGACGTGCTTTGTACCATGTAAAGTACGGTACATATGAATTTAAAATACCGTTGAAAGGGTTGTCCGTTCCAGCTCTCCTCCCCCTCCTTCTTCCCCCTCCCCTCCCCCTCCCTCTCCTCCTCCACCTTCAGATGATGTGCCTCTTTGTTTCGGGCGGTTATTTTCAGTTTCATAGGTACGGTGAATGCAAGAAAGAATACCTCCGATGTAATAAAAAAACAGAAAGTTACAGCTGGGCCGGGGGGGGGGGTGTTAATTACCGAAACTTCATTTACCTTTCCTAAGGGTTGATCCAGGATTTCAAAGGGCGGGGGCTATCTCCATGTTGACAAAGTTCTTTACAGATGGAAAAAGGACATTTCTGTCCTTAAAAAGTTGTGGGTTTGCCGAGGCGGAAGTATGCTAAGGCCTTACCACATTTTTGGCAGAGGAAAGGGTGGCCTCAGCAATCCAAACTATTGAGTTCCTACCCCGAGCTTGTCATGGTAGTGTAGTATGCACGGAGCCGGGAATGACTCTCATTCTGTGACCACAGTCCATGATCTGTGCTACCTCCTCAGTCACTTGGTACATCATACACTTCCATGCATGTCAGCATCAAATCAGGGGCAGGGCCAACTAGTGAGGAACTTAGCTAATTAATCTAACAAATGGTTCACTTTCAGAGTGTTCTGGGCTTGCTGAGTTATTTCCTCTAACGTGTATGGTTAGTTGATTCCGAAGTATACTGAAAGTAACAGATTTACCCCTCCCCCTCGAATTCGAGACTAAAAGTCAGGGTCTTATCCAGGATTTTCTAATAGGGGCGCAAGCATGACTGATCGCTGTCTTGGGGGAGGGTCTAAGTGGAGGGGGTTCCCCCTCCCCTTTTGAAAACCTTCCCCTTTTGAACATTTTTGCTTTTGTAGAAGGGTTGAAATGAAAATGGTGCTATATATGCCCCATTTTTAGCTCAGCTGAAAGCTTTCCGCAGCTGAGCTATTGCTGTGGTGCACGGCAAACGTCTGTCACCATAACAGTTTGCGTTTAAGTGCCTGACATTTCGCTGTTTTTCGTTAGATTTGGCTCAAATTTAGCAGAGATGTTAGCAAAAGTAATATCTGTATGCTGCTACTCTTTTTGATTAATTTGACCGCTATATATTTGACCTCGGGAGGGGGCTTTGTTTGAAAACGTAAAGTTCCCTACTTGTCTTTCAGTTTTGCACCAATCTTGATAATATGTTTCATATAGATAGTTCAATTTGTGCTGAACAAAAGTTAATTTTTTTTTTTTATTTCTGCAATCATTAAAGGCATGAAAACATCACTTTTTGAAACAAATTCCGGCGAAGTCCTCATGTACGGGAATACATCGAGAATCCCAGTTGTTATCATTTGAGAGACTGTGTACAACGAAACGAGGTACAAAAGTATACTGAACATATATAGATGTACAGGACGTCTCGTGCTTAATCGTGTGGAAGTGTTTACGCAAAGTGCAGTGTATCGATTTTTGAATACCGTACGTGGGCTATCCCACTATGTCAGACTATGTTTGCTCAGCTCTTTGCTTTCCAAACCAGGGATATGACATGAATAAGGAATATACCGTACAGCCTACTATGGAGGCGTTACGTGAACATGTGGCGCTGATCTCATTTAGGCGTTTTAATAATAGACTAGCTAAATTGGTTGGATGGTTAGAAAAGAAATACCGGACGTTTGAAAGTTGTGCAAGCTCTTGCGAATATGTGGCCTTGTGCGAAACAGTGGTATAAGCTAAGCCTACACATTTTTGTGTTGAGGCAGAAACAAGTATTCAACTTAGCCTGATGTCTGAATAGTTTTAGGAGTTTGGCTTAAAGTTTAAAGAGAATATATCCAGTCGCCTCAAGTTTCAAGTTGTTTGTAAACATTACCTTAATCTTTCAAATCTTCTTGTATCTCCTTTACAAACATTCTTCTTAACATTTCTGGACAAAAAATATTTAGGATGAAAGGTAAACAAATGACGTATCCTTCCTTAATAGCAAATTAGTTTATATTACCACATGAAGGAAAGAAGCTACTCGTGAATTGGGATGCCGGCGCGGGGTGCCCTACTTCAAGTTAAGGTAAATGTTGTCTAGGAAATGTCGTAAGAGGAAAGAGGAACCCACCCCTTTCTTTTAAACAAAGAACATAGCACGTTGATTGAAAATACAATGCTTCATATGGTTTAAGCTTGACGGCTGTGCTAACATTCCAAAAACAATCTTCGGTTTGAAAAGGAAAACGTGCTTTTTGAAGGCGTGTGCCATATGTCAGTCCCGGAGCCTGCGGGAATTGTGCAGCTCAGGCTTCTAGTCAAACGGGCCAAGGGGGCGAATCCCTCTTTGAAATTTGTTCGCCCCCTAGCAAGTTTTCAAGTTGCCATTGGCTTAATGGCATTTGTATACATTTGGCCCCCATAAAAATTTGTTAGCCCCTGGAAGCCATTTCGCCCCCATTCGGTACCATGTCAGGCTACCAGCCTGGTGCAGTCACATGGGCGTCAACACTGCAGGAACCGCCCCAGTCTTGTTCTCCGTTGCCTAAAGTCCCACCAATTAAGTTGTTAAGGGGAAGCCATGGGGGATGGTATTTCAATAGCCTTAGACTTAGTATAAGTGTGCATATTTTCCCAACGCTCTCTACGAAAAGTGTAGTTACCCTCCGGCCTGTTGCGACACATTCACCGGTCCTAAAAGCGATCGACGATTTATACCTGGTAGATCCCAATCATAAAAATGTTATGCAGTAAAATAATTTTGTAGGAGAAAACGGGACTAAAGAATACTCAGAATTAGGCGCGTAAAGAATTTAATTTAGAAATTGTCCCTTTATATTGAGCAATTGAGCAGTTTTGGTTTTTCCAAATCATAGTGGCAACAGGCATTTGAACTTTTGTCCCTGGACAAGTTCAAGGAATATCTTTGGGGCAAAATATCGCTTTTAAGACCTTTAACCATTTGTAAAATTTCTTTATCGGAAGTTACTATCTGGGTCTTATTATGGAAAACAAATGAGGTCTACAAAGCAGCACACTCATAAACATTCATTATTTGTCATACTTCTGTGCAGTATATAAAGTTAACTTTGTGTACCAGATTAAGTTTTTCAGAGACTTCGGGAGTTCAATACATATTTCATTGCATTCAGTTTATATTTATCTCTTTGTTTTCTAACGTACATATGAACAACATGAGTTAAAGACCCAACCAAAATTTTGACTGCAGACTTTTAGGTCAACAGGAAAAGCTGAGCTTCGGCAACATTGTTGCGCCTGTTTAAGCCTATTTATGTGCTACATTTTAATCTTGCAATGAGGAAAAACACGCCATCAATAGTGAAGAATTTGCAATTAAAGTGCATTCATCAGTAGGTATCGATCTTGGCTTGTTTATTTTGGCAGTTTTGTGATAAATTTCATGGGAGGGCGCCTTGCTACTAGTAGCGGAATATACAGGATTTTTCTCACGGGGGATATGCAGTATGTTTGTGATCGCCGTGTAAGGGGAGGGGGTCCTTCCCTTTGAAAATTTTTGAAAAGGTGTCATAAACATGCAGTCATATGCTACCATTTGAAGTAAAATTTGTGTTAAATAATTTACAATTTTAAGGAACTAAAAAGAGCAGAATCAGTGGGGGCATGGCCCAATGCCTCCATACGCCACTGGTTCCTATCATAGCGGAGCGCCACTACTGGTTGGTGCGCAGCGCACCCGGAATTTTGGCTAAGAAGGCCTCCCAGATCGCCATAAATGACACGTCCCAGGTCTTTAAAGTTGCTCGTTAGTATTCTGAACATCTTTCATTTCGAGATATCATGTCTTGATCATGCTCATCTTCCTTTGTCACCTTATGCAGGTAATGTCCCGGGAAAGGGATATAAGGGGAGGGGTGTCCGTCTTTGGGAAATTTTGTTCATGTAAGATAGCTTAGACGCAAAATGGTGTTATCCTTCATCAATTTTCGAACTGATCATATGCTGGAAAACTTTCGCAGTTAAGTGAATTTTCACTTTTGATTGACTGTAGAGGAAATGCGTCTTGTCTAAGTGGAGGTATCTCCTCCCCCTGATTTTTTTTGTTAAGGCAAGGTACCTTAGATGCAAAATGTCACATCTTACAATTAATTAGATGCTTAGAAGTTATCATTATTTTGTGATATTTTGGCTGTGGCATGGCATTCGTAAAAAATGTCTAACGACAAATAAATGTTACGAATGTTACGCGGGTGTATCCTACTTGTGCTATTATATTGCTCTAAGATTCCCTTCTTATGCGAGGTCCCTGCAGAGTTCGAAGATCAAATACTTTTGTCTTAAAAGGGCTTTGGTCACAATATTGTATTATTGACCCAATAATGGGTATAAGATGTTGAGTGTGTAATGTGACAAATGCACGCGAAGGGCGCCGACACTTTGCAATTTGCATCGGTGTTCAAGGGATTTGAGACCTATCAGAGTAATGATATATTTTTCGCACAGGTAATTTTTTGGCCACTCAAAATCCCAGTGGGCGAGAGACTGAGAGGTCGACAAGCTTTCATGGGGAGCGGTCGCCCCCACGCTCCCCCGTAGCTACGCCAATGTATGTAACGGACCGTTTAATGTCTCTGAGTTGTCCCTTCAGCTATAAACTTTTACATCCTATTATTATAATACTTGTTTTTTATCGCACAAAAATTAATCGTTGTCAAATTGTGTGTACTGTGAAAACGAAAACCAACAAAACGAAGGATTTTGTTAATTAATTTTAGTCGCGCATGTATTTGGTAGAGATTAACTTTACCAACTAACAACACAGATCTATGTCTGTGACTGACAAGCACACCTGATTAGATGTTCGGTCGGAGTAACGCCGCACATAAGCTGCTTCACGCTTTTGTGCACATACTGTATTACGAAAAGTAGAAATTCGCGAACAACAACCAACTTGTCTAAAACTATCACTCTAACACTATAGGAAAGAAGCCAGAGCAGAGTGACGTGCTAGTTATATTTGCTTAGGCGATTCGCGGCATTAGTATAAAGTTTTTGGGTGCATGGCCAAAGACTTAATCCGGGGGGGGGGGGGGGTGAGGTAACACTGGCACTTCGCATGGTCGCCACAATTGTCAATTTTTTCCTCACAGTTTTTTTTTTCATCACGGTCAATGAAGGAAGCGCGCCTGTTGCGCCCCCTGGATAAGCCACTGAAAGGTGATACTCCGTCGCCCTCAAATTGCTTTAAAAATCAGCAACCTCTTGCAGCCGACGTCTGTCTTACAAGGACCTGTTAAGATTTTTTTTAATATAACAACTACAAACAAATCGGAAAAGCAAGGAATTATTTGCCATGAATTTAATAATTCAGACAGAAACGCAAGAAGTGTCACATGATTAAAAAGCCATCCATTGATTAGGATGTCGGGATATACTATTTCTGATTTGGGCGCCTGCATATTCTGTTTAAGATTATCCATGTTTTAAACTTTAGCGGACCCCAATTCAACCAGTGGCAGTATATATTTATCGTACAAGGGAAAAATTTACATCCCGTCCAATTTACCAGAGGGGACTCCCAAACCCAAAATTTCTGGGCCGCTTTGATGTCTTAGATTGATGCTGAACGGGAGGGGCATGTAGTGTTCTCCACAAATTTTCAAGAGAGAGGGACCCCGGCATCTCTAAATATCATTGATAATTGAGATGCTAAATGATAACATTTTTCGATTGGATGGATTTTTTAGAGGGCCGGATCGCTATTTTCAGGGAATGGTCGCTTTTCAGGGGGCGGAAATTTTACTCTATTAGCTGGCCGCCCCTTAAAACCCTTCATGGAGAATATTGGCATGCAGGAATTGCAGCGATTTCTCCCTGTTTCCATTGTCTGATAATCTTTCAAGGAAATAAAAGTGATTTAATATCTCGGCCGAAGAAGTCGCGATAAACAACTTCAGCTTACAGTTCTCTTTCCTCCTTCTCTCACACTCTCTACCTCTTTAATTTGTTCTTCAGTCCCTCCCTTAAATCAGTCTTTTTTTGTGTGTGAAAATCGCATGTCTATATATTTTTTATTATAATTTATTATAAATTTCATTCCCACAGTCCGTTTTCTTTATCTGAAACTGCTGCTTGGCTAACTCTTTCGCTCCTAGATCTTCCGTTCTGATTTCTCACGATTTCGATGCCACACCACCCCCCCTTTTACCTCCCTCATCCTTGTCATCCGTTCTTGCAATTTGCAAAGTCAGCCCTACCCAATCCCCCTTCCTGTTCCCGTCACTCTCCCCTCAGTAAGATTCGTTTCTTACACAGTGTGTAAAGTTGTGCTTGCAGCAGAATATACTTTTCTTTCAGAAGTGAGCAGGGCATACATGCCCTTTTCCCCTTTTGTACCTCACCCAATATTTTATTCGATTGAGGAATCAGGTTACGCATGCGTATTTTAGCTGTTCATCTCTTTCCATACCATCTTCAGGGACTTTGATCTGTAGACCTACTCGTTACAAACAGTTACAAACCACTTCTTGTTAGACCATGAAGCTAGTAGCGTCATTCCGGCCGGACACCACGTCACAGCCTTGCCTTTCAATGTTGTGACTAATTATTACATTACTGTATTGTACAAGAAGTGAATTCAGTACCCGTGGAGTAGAGGTAGACGTCGATTGGTATCTTGAGTCAATCACTTCGTTAAGTTCTAAGCTCTAGTCAAGCGTGAAGATGCGATTTGACTCAAACGTAAGCATTGAGTGTTCGCGTTGTTAGTTTCCATTTTCTAGGGGAAAATTCTCACAGTGGCACGTTTCGGCATCAGAACGAATTAGGAATTTACAAATGTTACCAATATGGGTACGAAAATGTCTTTGGTGAAGAGTTTGTTTAAAATTTTGATACAAAAGGCAGCACTCTCTCAAGGCTTGTAATGTTATTATTGTTCTTGAATTTGATAGTTAACAGATATTACGCTACTCTTTACAGTTCTACAGGGATTGACTCAAGGTTCCTACATGATGGTAAACATGTCTGCACTGTAAAAGCAGTTGGGTCAATTTGACCCCAAAGTGGGTCAGGAGGAAACTGACTAAAATTATTGGGTCAATAATGACCCAAATAAGACTTCATTTGACCCAAATTAGGTTAAAATTTGACCCAATATGTTGGTTCAGTTCCCTCGTGAACCAAGTGTTGTTAGAGTGTGTGGTGTACCGTAGCTGCCACCTTCAATTCAAAATTAAGTTACTATTGAGATGTATCTCATTCCAAACAAAAGCAATAGCACAATAATGACAGGTAGACACATTGAAAAATTTTAGTGGAAATTGGTTATTCATTTGACTTAATGTTTTGTCTTAAGTTTGTTTTGTTTTGTTGTTGTTTTTTGTTGTTGTTTTTTTTTTGTTTTTGTTTTTTTTGGATATTTTTTGACCGTCTGCAGTAAAATGTTCGTCGGCTTTTAGTGACTAACTCATTATCCCCTCTGTGTACACGCAGTGGAGTAGCTACGGGGGGGGGGAGGGCTTGGGGACGGGAGCCCCCCGCCCCCACAAAATTGTCTCATGGTGGCACTCTCCTTAGATAGTAGTAAACAGGATCCCCCCCCCCCGATCATCAGCACCCCCAGACGCCCCAACAAAAAATCCTAGCCACGCCACCGTATACATGTATATACTCAATTATTAAAAGCTATATAAGCAGTATTTTATAACCCTACATAGAAATGTCCGTAGTAAATCTACCGGTCAAATTATATCGTTCATTTTTTCAAAGAGATATTGTATTTGCTAACGTATATTATGGTTTCTGGGAGAGCGCCATCGATAGCGGCTGCCACACAGTCTGCAGTCTGCTTCGCAAGCTGATCCCCAACCTGAATGGCCTACATACATAATTTCCACTTTCATAGAAATATCCTGATATTTCGGCAGTTAAAAAAATTTGGAAGTTAAGTAACTTATGGATTAATTTGTTAAAATGCAAGGTAAATAGAAGGGAATCTACAAAAATTTCAGGAAACAAGGAATGTATGAAAATTCATTACCGATTATTACGTGCTAAAATACATCCACCACAGTTGTGTACTAGGGGTCGCACGATCGCACTATAGGCTACATTGCTTTAAATTAGGCTATGCAGAAATGAATGTAATATGGCCAACATGCAAACAGTTGAGTTCTAGCTCCGGGCATACTCTTTATGCATAACAATATTGTCCCTAGCGAAATGCAGCAAGACTAAGTTTGCTATATGAATGTCAGGAAATCAGACCCAAATGAACGATTTTTTGAAGATCATCTTCAAGGAATTAGATTTCAATATATGGAAGCGCTATCCAAGTAATCGGCCATATTCAAGTATTCAAAAGGTTTTCTAACGTTAATGACGAACTAAAGCAATGCGAAATTTCCGCTTTTGTCGACTCTTATCGAGAGATTAGGGTGTCTGTGTTTGAGTATTGAGTGCAGTTGAGGTAACCAAGTAGTTGATCCAACCGCTAACGTTACACATAGTCTTTCTAAGCTGGATTCGGATGTGAGGCAGGACATTCAGCTAGGGGGATGTTAGGCCCAGGCCTACTCACTAGGCTAGTACTTGTTAATGTTGTTAGCCTAACGTTGGTTAGCCTAGCCAGACGTTAGTTGTTATGGATCTTGTCCCATATCTTGCCGGTTTGCATACACTGGACTATTCTATTATATACGTACACTGTACTTAACAATCACCAAGTGAGCTCGGTAAGCTTGCGTTATACTTATTTGGGCATACTACAACACTCACGACTAATTGTCATAACATGAACAAATTTTAACAAAGTTTATTGTAATTTGTAGGCTAGTCTAGCCCACAGGCGCCCCTTAACATTGTATAGTATACCATATACTATGTATTATATAGACGGAAAGGTATGTCACAAAAATCCTAGCTCGAACAAACAACTTACGTTTCTGACACAATTACTGCACTTTTCTCGCCAAATTTGTCTGTGTCGAGCCTTTTGATCATAAGGTACCTTAAGGCAGCTCTTTTTCCCGAATAATTTCACTTGGCATTGTCTGAAGGATGAAATTTCGATGGAGTAACAGTATGAGGATGGTAGCTGCTGATAGGAGAGCATTCAGCACTTCCACACTTTATAATAAATACTCCTAAAATATTCTCTAAAGTTCTCTTAACTTCCTAAATTTCTTCCAAAATTTGTTTAATAATGATTCACTTTTTATTCTTTTAAATCTTGCAGATATATATTAGCATCAATATGAACAATTTTTGAACATTAAATTTCATAAAATTTGAAAACCTTTTGAAAAGTGGAAGGGCTTGCATTTTGTACAAGCACTTGTGACAGTTGAACTGTAACTGTTGTACAGTCTTCAACTGCCACAAATGCTCATAGTAAATGCAAGCCCTTCCACTTTTCAAAAGGTTTTCAAATTTTATGAATTTCTGTGTTCAAAAATCTTGCATATTAATGCTAATATGTATCTGTTAGATTTGTAATAATCAAAGCAAAACATAACTGACAAATTTTGGAAGAAATTCGGAAAGTTAAGAGAACTTTAGAGAATATTTTAGGAGTATTGTATTATATAGTGTGGAAGTGCTTAATGCTCTCTATCAGCAGCTACCATCCTCATACTGTTACTCCATGGAAATTTCGTCCTTCAGACAATGCCAAGTGAAATTATTCGGGAAAAAGAGCTGGCTTGAGGTACCTTATGATCAAAAGTCTTGACACAGACAAATTTGGCAAGAAAAGTGCTGTAATTGTGCCAGAAACGTAAGTTGTTTGTTCGAGCTAGGAGATTTGTGACATACCTTTCCGTCTATATATACTACATAGTATATGGTATACTATACAATGTTAAGGGGCGCCTGTGGTCTAGCCTAGTCCGCAGTCTGCTGACCTAGTATTTGGGAAGCTTTGGGGCTTCCCATACTAGGTCAGCAATATACCCATTGTCAAAATTGGGCTACCGCGACTTCAAAAATTTTGAATGGTCTCGATCTTTCTCAAATTCACGTATACTCCTACATAATTGACCTCTACGGGGCCTTATATGTTTAAGACCCTTCATTCTAAGATTATTAGCACTTAGTGTCCAAAAAAGACCAAAAATTTTGATTTACACAAACGATCCTGTTTTGTTTTTTTAACATTCTATGAAACTGCCAAATCGTGTAACTAGGACGTTCACACTATTGTATGCTAAATGGCACGCACTGCTGTTTAATTGTGACATAGTCCATAGCTACAGTTACCTTCATACACGCGCATACGCGTATATAGCAACAATCACTGCAGCAACGCACGCAGACGATATTACTCTCACAGTAATATGCGGTCAAAAGTTTGTGTTGCAATAGCCTAGGCCTAGTTCAGGGAACAAAGTGTACGTCAGAACTAGGCCTAGGTACCCAGCAGTGCGTGCTATTTAGCATACAATAGTGTGAACGTCCTAGTTACACGATTTGGCAGTTTCATAGAATGTTAAAAAAACCAAACAGGATCGTTTGTGTAAATCAAAATTTTTGGTCTTTTTTTGGACACTAAGTGCTAATAATCTTAGAATGAAGGGTCTTAAACATATAAGGCCCCGTAGAGGTCAATTATGTAGGAGTATACAGTACGTGAATTTGAGAAAGATCGAGACCATTCAAAATTTTTGAAGTCGCGGTAGCCCAATTTTGACAATGGGTATATTGCTGACCTAGTATGGGAAGCCCCAAAGCTTCCCAAATACTAGGTCAGCAGACTGCGGACTAGGCTAGTCTCTCTTCTCTCCAAGTTCCAACAGGCAACAGACAAATTTTGATGACAAACATGTATCCGTAGGTGCTGCTGGACTGAACACGATAGTGTGTATTGACAAGTGGGCTTGTCTACAATAAAGGGGTATAAAAGTGTTACAAAGGTGGTGAAATTTGAATTCCTCTAAGAATAAATTTTTGTTGTGTTATTTTGTTTGATTGGTAGTCTCAATTTTTTCCTGAGAGCAGGAAGATAGTTCTTTTCACCTATCACCACTTTTTAAGTGGTAAGTGTTACTGGTTACGTATGTAACGGGGACAGACATGGAAACTCTTTGCTCCAGAAATCTTTAAGGAGGACAATATGTATAAATAAACCCTGTATTTAATAGAATGATAAAGAACAAACACTTTTTCACTGAAATTGCATTACCATTAGTTAAACATGGGCTAGTATGGAGATCAATGGTTACGTTGGTAACGAGGACGGACATGTCTGTCCTCGTTACCAACGTAACCAAACTATGTTCGAGAAAATTAAGCACTTTAAACACTTGAATGCATTGTGACACAAGTTTTGCTCTTTCCTGAAGTGTTAACTGATGACATGTGAAACATTCATCAAAAACCAATGTCCCCATGTGCCTACGTTATACTACCGACAAGGACATGGTTACGTTGGTAATATCTGGACGGACATCGCCTTGAAGGCTCTCATACCCTTGTTGTAAGCAAAAAGATGGAGGAAAGCACACAAACCAGTGACAAATATGGCCATCTGCAAACAGATGCAGTTTTATCAAATTCTCTGGTAATTTGTGTCCTACAGGCCTGTTAATATGATAGTTACCAACGTAACCATTAGGGGACAGACATGTTACCAACGTAACCATCATGTGCTCTGCAATTGACTGTGATGCATTTACTGCTGGATTATTTTATTTGTGGTACTGCACATGATCAAGGTTAAGTGTTACATCATAACCTTAGCTCTGGAAATCTTTTCTTTCAGTTAAAATATCAACTATTAAGATTTAATATCCAGATGGACGGACAAATCTCAAAATTTTACTCCAAAACTGCAGATAAAATTTTGCAGTGTTTGTGCACCTAAAAATATTCATTTATCATTTACCATATATTTTGTACATTACATTTATGAATGAAGACAAAGAACCTGCATCAGTCACATCTGCAAAGGTCCCACTCACATCATAAATTTATTCCACATCCTATGTAACACTTATACTGTAGGTGGTAAAAAAGGCCAAAATAGCCCCAAATTCTGCCCAAAACATCCTTTATATAAGTTGGACATTGATAAAATTGTCTTTATTATCTCTCTATAGTCCTCCAAGTATGGTGAACTGTAAAATCACCAAACCATTGTTACATCTTTCAAAATATCATCAAAGCAAAAAACACACACTGAATATTTTCCTTTACTGTAGACAAGCCCAAGTAGTCTTTGGTTTTGAGAGACTAGCCTATTTGTAGGCCTACTTGTCATATTCTTGGATGTTTGCCTTCAAAATTTGATTGTAACCTGTCTGCTGTTGGAAAGGATGTTTGCCTGTAACCTTTTGGAAAGAGAAGAGACTACACTACTGCATTAATTTTTGACAATTAATCGTGGGTTTTGTACTAAGAAGAATAATGTAGGCCTAGGCCTAAGTAGGCATATAGGGCCTAGGTCTACATGGCCACACAGTACGTGCAAGCACGTATAATACACCCATTATATAATAGAATAGGCCAATATACACAAACCGGCAAGATATGGGACAAGATCCGTTGTTATCTTACGTAGTTACGTATAGGCCAGATTGGAAAGCTTTTAATGGTGCACGGGGGATTTTAATAATGGCCAAGAGAATTGCGCGGCCGATGCTATCTAAGCGGAGCGCCACCATCAGTTGGTGCGGTGCGTACTGAGAAATTATTGGCCAAAACCATCTCCTACAATGCAGGAAATTGCCTTTCCCAGGCAACTTGTGTGGTTGCTGCGAACAAGTTTGCGTGGTTGCATTTGTCAGTTGTTGAATTTGCGCGGCTGGCAACTTCGAAATTCATATTTTTGCGCGGGGGATAGGGGGCCTAAATCCCCAGCTCAGGGCAAACTTTCCAATCTGGCAACGGTAGCCTAGGCCCCCCTATAGGCTACCCAGTCTGGAAAACATACTAGGCTACGCCGAAGATCTCCGACGTGGCACTCAAGCGGTCACGCCAACTTTCTGGCGTATTTTGTCAGCCTGATTTCTATATGGCGCACCTAGCCTGCAGCAGATATAGGCGTAATTTCTATCTTGCCATTCCATTGGTGTAAATCTTCGGCGGCAAAAAGAACAAACTTTCCAATATGGTACATATAATGCCGGGGTGACTGTCGAATGTGCACTTATGAAATCAGGGCTCGGAATAATGGGGCTGTGGGCCTGATGCACCTAGAAATTTGGTCGGGCCCGTAGCTTCTACAGAGAAAGGGGCCCGGTTGGCTCCAAAATAGGGTAGGCATGTTGCAAGTCAAACTGAACAGTCTGCAGTGCACATGAACTCCATTCACATTCACTGTCTTATATCTCGCATGACCTGTGTGTTTTGTATACTGGCAGTAAATAAAAACCTGTGAAACACATTATTTCTGAAATCACTTCACACTGCTCATTAGTAGGCCTAGGCCCTGGTCTGCTTTGTCACAACACAGAACATCACTCATGCAGGTCTGCATAGGACACCAATGTCAGTCATGTGAGTAATGCAGGCAGAGCCTCACAAGATTAGCTGACGACAGTCTCCTTTTCAACCTCTGTACCTAGAGTGTGGAATTTGCACCGCTTAATTTACACTGTACTGTAATGCATGGACCTGCGCTGGAAACAGTATGAGTACGTATGCCATCTCTATAGATAGTGCACATGCTATGCAGTACATGCAAGAGACAATGTAATGGTGGAAAGTACGTTCTTCAATGATCAACGTAAAAGGAAAGTGTGGGATTTAACTCTTGGTACACTTGCATGAATTTTTTTCACGTACAGCTCACTGTATAGTACATCATCACAAGCAATTTCCCACAGTGCACTCCATGTCAGACCAACGCCGAAGTAACGCCAAGAAAAATAATAAACATAAGGAAGATCTTCAGATCGGAGTGCATGGAATGCACCCTGGGCAATTTCCAAGCCTTTCAATTTTTGAGAGAATGTGAACTATTTACGGGACGTTTAACTATTATAAAACTCGGCGAACATAGTAAACTATTGGTACGGCAAAAGCCATGCACACCACTTGTAGGTATACACAGTCGAAACTATATCACACGTAATGCAGTAGGGTACAGTTCTAATATCGCAAGATGGCTTCAGGTCTCTGTTACTGTACACACTCAAGGCTGTAGGCCTATATCATTGACCCCACATATGAGTGATGTCGGGTTTATCCAGTCAGATTACACTAAATGATAACAACAGTGGCTTTTTATTTGTTAGCTTTGGGCCCCTTGATCTCTCATTTGGCCCCTGGATTCCATGAACTAGGGGCCTGGCTGGCCCCCAAAGTTTGAAGGCTTATTTCGAAATCTGTCATTCCAAGATTGTGACGTGAAATGTTAGGGTAAACGCCCACTCGACGGCCCCGCAGTCAACAGGCGTCCTCCTAAACAATTTCTTTTCTGAACAGTGCAAGGGCCTACGCCTAGGCTGTAGGCCTGTCACTAGTTAGGCTATTGGCGTTCAACTTTTTCTGCATGTTACTATGAAAAGGCATCCAGTCAAAACGACCCTTTACCAAAACTTCCCCTTTTTTTGCTACCAAAACTTCCCCACTTTTCCCCAAAAGTCCCTGTGACATTTATATAATATAGCCTAACAGTTAGCCCGTGTGATACAAAAACGTTCCCATGGTTGGTTGTTTACGAAAGTTCCTTTGAACACAGTTATACCTAGTCACTGAATGTGACCGTATAATCCATTCCTTCTAGTCACTCCTTACTGCGGTCACAGGCCCGCATGTACAAATTTTCAACCATTTAAGCTAAAACAAGAAATTTGGTTCTAAAATGCAGTAATATGATTCGCTTGACATTTTTAAGAGAACACAAAGCTTCCAACCCTTCCTAAATACTGTAGTTACTTTCTTACATGTTTAAATTGCCAACTTTATTGCAAAGATCACAAAAAGACCTTCGTTTGTTTGGTCTTAGAATCTGTTCAACCAACCCAGGTCAGGTGACAACAGTGTTTCCTTTTGTCCCATAGAAATAAAAGCCTTACTTTTATTTCTATGTTTTGTCCTGATATTTTGAAAATTTGGACAGTCAATCTTCCCTAGTTTCGGAAGACATTTTGTAAATTTTGGGTAATAGTGAGGAGATCGTTATAATTACCCATCAGTGATAGGGCTGACTAAAACCTGTTGCATCAGCAACAGTCACCCAGTGAATTTTGGGAAATGGTCAATAGATCCCAGGAAATTTATTTGCATAAATCAGGAAATCCATTTTTAAAATATGGAAACAGTGCATGAGAAATTGGCCTGCACTGTTTTCAAAGTATCTGCATTGGACTAATGTTACGTTCGGATTTATCGAGCTAAAATTTACCTTTCATACATCATAGTTTCAAGAGCAACTAATGTGGTACTGTAGGTGGATGGGATGTCAGAGATCATCTGTAGAAAATTTGGTCAGAAAAGGTAACTTGTTGGGGACGTGAGGGTTGATGATCTTGTCCGAGGTCAGCAAATGAGTCCAAATTTTGTGTGTACCGGGCAAGGGCCCAGAAATGGAGTGTGTCGTACAGGAATGTAATGCTGGGTCCTGTTCAGGGGCTAAGTTATACCGCGACATGAAGAAAAGTTCGTAGCGCTTCTAACGGTAGTTAACATGTACTTTCTTACTGTGCTGCCCTCAACATGTGCACCTGAACATAACATGCATTTAAAGCAACTGTATACTTTGAGTTGTTATTTGTAGGCTAGGCCTGCTTCATATTTCTTGCAGGAACAGAGAAGTACAAGATTATTGAAAACATTACAAAGTGTACCCAGTGTTCGATTTTAAGGGTAGTCCTGTAGCCCGAGACAACCAGAAATTCTGCAGGACTACCAGATTTTGCAAAAACAGGTGTGTAAGGTTGTCCGTCGGGACAACCAAATCTTTTGAGGAAAGTGATGTGATGTTTCTATTTAGCAGCTCGATGAATTGTGCAAGCAAGGAACTTTAAAAATTGCATCAAAAGATTTGTAGCAAAGTGCAGTGATTACGCACATTCACCACAACTTCCCACATTCACTTTATCGAAATGTACATAGCACTATCAAGCCAAAATATGTGCCCCGTACAAACTCCACTAGTAGGCCACTAGGCCTGCACTTGAGAAGCTGAATTCCAAGTTCGTGCAAGCTACAAATTAATAGTGCTGATGTTGCAACACCAGTGCTTTCAGTCTAGAGATGTTTAACTTATTAACCCGCAGTGTGAACATCATAACATTAACTATGTTTACATTGTACACTATTGCATGCCATGAGACAGCACTTCTCTTATACAGTAGATATCTGTTCTTGTTTTATTTGGGGGGGGGGGGGGAAGGGGATTAATTGTCTAAAAGTCAAAGCCACTTTGGAAGGCTGGTGATAATGGGGGGTTATCAATTCCATGGTTGCGAACTTGCGAAAATGGTTACACTTGGGACTACCTTATTTTGAGCAGGACAACCAAATTTTACAATGTGGTAGTCCTTCGGACAACCGCTGCTAATTCCTTAAAATCGAACACTGATGCCATGTTTCAAGAAAACTAGATTATAAAACTATAAGCCTAAACGATTCTACCTAGGGAAGTTTGGTACAGTCTGGACATTTTGGCATGGGGACGTTTAGGTGAAAGGACGTCTTGACTGGTACAGTAAGCATGTGAGAGTATCATGCATCTGTGTGCATTGCTGCAGTGGCTTTTGCTCTTGGTGCCAATTACCTTCTCCCCTAAAAATAGTTCTAACCGCCTGTCATTTTGAGGATGAAACTGAACCAGTTTTTAACGGGGGTTCAGTTCATTCTGTATTTCTTAGCCTTACATTAGTTAAAACTTGAGGTGTCCTACTGTGAATATAGGCCAGATATAGTAAGGTACAGGGCTTGAAAAATAAGCTTTTCCTCTCTGGAGCTAAAAACAGCTTCTGACAACCTTCATTTTGAAGCTTTTCTGGAGCTGTTTATTGTTGTCTGGAGCTGTTTCCAATTATTCAAAGAAACCACTGTTCCCTGCATGTCACATCCTCTAATCGTCTCCTAACGTTACTTGTGAATTTAGTATTAAATGAAATTCAAAATATAAAAGACAGGAAAATAAGACAGAGTATTTCTTGGAATAACACAAGGCAGCACTTTAAGCATGGTGTGGTCATTCCATCTCAGAAAAACTTGGAAGGGGATGGAGGGGGGGCTGGGTCCATTTATACAGCAGCTTGGATTGCCCTCACTGGCACCTTGAATGTGGAGATGGGGGAGTTCATAAATTCTATCCCCTGCCCTATGGCTATGGACTCATCTTTGATTGAGATGGTGCATAGTTCCAACTCCACTTTTTTGATGTAATTAGACACTTCTGTGCAGGGAATTTTTCTGTGATTTTGAGATTGCTTGCCTCATGTACAGTACCTGGAGCTACTTTTAGCTCCAGACAGACACCCACTTCTTTGTTTTTCTGGAGCAGTTGTGGCGGTCTCTGGAGCTTTTGCTCCAAAGCTCCAGTCTGTTTTCGAGCCCTGGTAAGGTAGAATGAACTTCTCTGTTGATGAAATGGTTTGATCTTGTGTATTAGCTAAGAGGATGTAGTATGCCATATTTTGTGACTTTGCCACCAGTAGGCTATTGCAATGAAATTTTACCGTTACCTGTACTCCTGTATTGTCCATTGAAAAAAATGGGTATCAATAAACATGGGACAGTGGCACTTTAAAAGGTACAGTAAACTGCAATTCATAACTTGAAATTTGGGGCTGAAACGGTCATATTGCAGAGTTTTCTCAGGATTCACTGGGTAAAGACAATCTAAAGAGTTAAAAGTTCTTCACTTAGCCTACAGTACTTACAAGAAGATGAACAAAAATAAGCCTCATTCTTCATATTGTACCTCAGAAATTAAGGAACTGCCGCCAAAAAACAATGCAAACTGCCTCTGATAATAGCCTTGGAGAAGGGCGAACCGGATTTTGGTAGCAGTTTGTAATGGAGATAATTTAGTACCAGGGGCGTTTTATACCTAGACGCATTGTTGCTACATGTGCGTAAGCACCTGTATGAAAGTAGCCATACTGTACAGTAGCTATGGGAGCCTATTATGTCACAATGGAACAGCAGTGATTACTTTACTTTATTTAGCATACAATAGTGTGAACGTTTAAGTAACAAGATTTAGCAGCTTGATCTAGAATAATTAAAAACAAAACAGTGAACGCATTCATAAGTCATAATTTTTGGTCATTTTTTTGATGCAAAGTGCAAGTATTCTTACACTGAAGGGTCTTAAACATTTTAATGATCTGTAGAAATTAATTATCTAGGGGAGGGCTGTGAATGGAAAAACCAAATGGACCTAAAAGAAAATATGTTAAAATTGATCCACATTTGGCCATAAAAATGCAAGTCCACTTCAGCAAGATAATTTCTCATAGTGTCTTTGAGTAATGTATATAATATAATTTATATGTTTGAAACAGCTCAATGGATACAGTACTATACTTACTGTAGGCCACAAAGGAATAAGCAATTTGAGAGATTTTACTCACTTTCTTAAAAGAAGGTGCAAGCAACTGCTTGAGGGTGTGTGTCACAAAACAGTAAATGACATTTTGTTAATTATGATAAAGTAAAT
Source organism: Holothuria leucospilota (assembly GCA_029531755.1). Lineage (NCBI taxonomy): Eukaryota > Metazoa > Echinodermata > Holothuroidea > Aspidochirotida > Holothuriidae > Holothuria > Holothuria leucospilota. The sequence goes on from CM055970.1 coordinate 23,167,208, forward strand.
CAAAACATTTCATTATTTTACTTTCCAGAACTTTTTATTCCTACTCCATCTACAGTACTACAGCAGGTGAGGGACTTAATCTGAGGGACACTATGGCAGCATCAGTACGGTATCTGAATCGTCAGCTCCTACAGAATGTGCTACATCATGTTGATACACACAATAGATTGATAGAAGAGAAGGAGATGTGGAAGATGAAACGGAGTATGAGAGCATCAAGTAGTGACTCAGAGGGTGGTGAATGGAGGAGGTAAAGGCAACATAAAAAACTACTAAGGGTTGCATAAGCCCTTTAACAGGTCTTTAGATAGAAGATACTGTACTTTAATTGTGGAAAGAGCAAGGGGGCCACAAAAGGGCACCAGGAAAGCATTAAATGTGAAGGTAGTGGGTTGGGCACTTCAGCAGGGCTCAAAATAACCAGGAGCACCAACAGCCATGGCTGTTGGGCCTTTACTGATGGCCGTGGTGCCCCTCAGTCAATATCCTATGAAATAACGTGGACCGACAGCCAATTTGCTTGTTTTGGCTGTGCCCTTTTTCAAGCTTATTTCAAGCCCTGCTTCCGTATGTCACTCCTGGAAGATCGTCAACTTAGTTTATGCACAGGACTTGTGGAAAATTAAAGGAGGAGCAAACCCATGGATTTTGCAGTAAACCACTATCAGAGACCAATATTCAAATGCATTTTCTGAAAAAGCTAGTCAAAACGGCCCTAAATTTTCATGAATTTTCCAATTATTTTTTTACGCACATGATGCTAATAGCCATTTTCTGGTTTCCAAAAAAGAGGGTGCTTCAAATATGACGTAAAAGAGCCACATCGTAAGTAACATGATGTCTCAGTCATTGCATATGGAATGCACACTGACATATACTAAAAGGATCAGTACAGAAACACTTTCTAATGCTTCCCTAGAGCAGTTATTTCAGCTACAGTTGTGAAAACATTTTTTTTCTTTTTACTGAAATGATGTGTCATGAAAGTATATTTAATACGAAACTTAATTTTATTCCCTATTACAACTGGCGAAAGGAATTTTGTCAAGCATTTTATAATTATTAATCACTGCATGTGCAATTCAAATTCCTTCGGGTCGGTTGACAAATTTTCTGCTGTAATGTGATATGAGGCTCCCTTTCGTCATTGAACATCCAGGAACTGGTAGGATTCAAACAACAATGGCGCGAACCATCAGCAATATAAAAATCATTTTATAAGGTTGAAATGAATGTATTCAAGCCTTCTATGTACTTCTTTTGGAAAAAGCATACATTAAAATGTTAGTCTTAAAGGGGAAAAACTGTACAGCTTTCTAAGCAAGTACAACATTAAGAACACATTTTTCCAAGCATTGTGATACCATTAACAACTAATATAACTCAATATCTTATTTAACACGAATTTTTCAAAAAAATTTTTGAAACTCACTAAACGCCACTGCGTAGGCAGTCATGATATTGTGAAATTACCCACAATGCAACGGAACTGTGATGTCACACCTGCACCTCGCCGCGGGTTTTACAACAACTGCTTGTGTAGTTTGTAAGCACACACCTACAGTATTCACGGTAACGTCAAAACTATCTTTAATTTTCAAAAAATGTAGCGGTTAAATTTGCCATTAAAATCCAGAAATCTGTACATTACTATCTAATATCATCATACAGCCTTCTTCTTACTTGTTACGTATGATTTTTAACCAGTTAAAAAGTTCGAGAAAATCCTTCACCCTACACTATAAGTGCAGCTCGAAATCCATATTGACTCTATATGGTGTATCACACACATGCATGGTACGGTACTGACCACTGCACTGCATCGCCGTAGTCCGAAGGGATTCGATCATACTTGTCAAAACGTTATAGATTTTTCTAAACTCTCAACAGCCAATCTGCCAATAAAAGTTGTAAAATTCAAAGTAAAATAGTCAAACAATACACAGAAGTCTCTTACCAGACAAAATGCGTCTGATTGAAGCTTACTCAACCAAAAAGAAATGCTGTGCCTGTTACCGATAGCTCGAGGCAGCCATGATGGGAACACATCGCGGAGAATGCTTAGGCTTGCTTCCGGCAGACTCAAATACAACTCTCGACTGACATTTCAAGGTGTTGCTGAAAGAATGAAGCCAGTACTCCACCAAACATGCAATAATCGATATCGTACTTCACAGTGTCTACGCAAAATCCTCATTATATGCACTAAATCAGAAAATATCACAAGACTTTTGTCTCGAACGAATGCTTGGCCCTCGCGAACACGTATAGGTGTTTTAAGGAGAATAGTGTTTCCATAAGTTAGACAAAAATTTCCTCAGTGGATCAGAGTTTCCTTAAGTTTTCATGACTACTACCGAAGAGTTGAATCTCTTAATGTTCTTATGGTAACATAAGAGTAAAAACAGATAATCATCATTTACGTATAGAAATCTTTATGAAGAACTATCCAAACACCGCATGAACACAGCCCTTCAGCGTGATATCATGGGCTCGGAAAATGGAACCACTGAAACAGAGTATTCCTTGATAGCATCCTCTTGCAATACTACGAAAAATAAATGGGCAAGAACTATTTAGTATTTTCAGCTATGGGGCATTAAAATCCCACAGAAGTTTTTGTTATACTTTCTATATTTTTTATGATTTAAAATACATAATTTTGAAATTTTGAACCACTACTCAGAAAAATTAAGAAGGCCTATTTAAATTTATTTGAGCTGGCAACATTTTGCTCTGGAAATCGTGAGGTGCAGATTGTACGTCAGCAATCAGCTGATGTCTAGTCATCTTCTTTCGAATATGTCTGCGCACATGCCAGCAAGCGAGGGAAATTTGAAATATATTATTCTTAATAAAGGTTGCATGTAAGGTCCACCAGGTAGAGATTATCTGTAGTATTTATATGTATACTTCACATATGTAAAGGGTCAAATGGCCACTATAGTTCCCCTTTAATGCAGAAATAGCTAGGGTTTATTTCTCCTTTAAGATGATGTTGTCTTTACAATATCCCAATGCAGCTCAAGCATTGCCTTGACTTTCACTTCCACAGGAAGTTGAAATAATGGACATAAGAGGATGCCCTTGAACTACAATGTAATCATCTTTTGTAATCCACCAGAATGTTAGTGTTTCCTAGCTTTGACATTAGATGATACAATCTCACAATCTGATCACATAGCCTATAAGTACACACATCTCCTTTTGAGCATTCATATATGACATGCAGTGCAGCAGTCCAGTGAAGTAAAGTAGGGCATACAGTTTCACAGGACTGCTCCCTGTTCTGATGTCTCTTTGTTCCAATGTCTCTACAGTATATTCCAAAACTTAACATGAAGGTTAGGATAAGGGTCAGGTTAGGATTAGATTAGGGTGAGAGTGTAATGGGTACGGGTTTCAGAACACCCTAGCTCAGCCTTACCATAATACTGTACCATCACTATATGGCTAGTATATTTTCTATGTACATTACTTTTTAAGATACTTACAAAGCCTTAAGCTTACAGGTACAGGCTAACATCCTTACAGAAAGAAGAGCTCTACTGTATATCAATAACATGCATGTGATGGACGATGAGAGTGAAGAAGTTTCTATTCATTCAAGTTTCTTGACATGATTCTGCACCAGTTTTAATCTACTGAATTTTCATTGTTGTTAGGGCTTTTGTATAATAGCCCACACAGCTTGCAGTATGGGTGCTCCTTAAGTCAGTGAGGGCAGGCCAACTTTTCTCAATACCTCAGTTGTTTCCTTGTAAGATGTTCTCTGTAGGGCCATGTTGTTGACACTGAGATGCAGCATTCAAAGTGGAAATTTTATGTACAGGTAGCAAAAAAGTGCAGCACAAAAATGATATAGCAGTTCTTTGTTTTTTGTAGCCATTTTTGCTTTATTGCAGGTAGTGTATAATGTTCTCTAACATCTTTTCCTTTTAAAAAGGCAGTAACATAGTTATCATAATTTACATGATATATTTCAAGAATTGCATTTTTGCATTTGTAAGAAAATAAAGTAGGTTGCATGTTGCAATGCAGCATTGTCCATTTCAAACATGGCTGAGATAGATAATTGTTTACTCTTTTGTATCTTTCATTGACCTGCTTCCACCATGGTGCTAAGTGGTGACCTTTGAGAAGACCTTTCATTTGAATGCACTAACAACTACATCCAAGGGCATATACAGTATATGGAAATTTTGGGAAGCTGGGAGGCTCCTGTCCAGGAAATTTTGGTATAAGGAGGGATATCTTGGCAATCTGGAGGGAACATTACTTTTTTGTACATGCAAGTAGGGTTTATCTAGATTTTGACCCCCATCCTGGGAAAAAATGTTTTTCCAGCCCTGTTCCAAGGATCTCTAACAGTGCAGGTTATTAATTACAAGGGATTAAGTCAACTGCATCTTTGTTTATGGAAGAGCTCTGGCTCATGTAAGCTTCCACTATGGCTCAGAAATTTGTTGGTACTGCCCTCAAACTGGTTGAAAGTGCTTGCTGATATAGTGTCAGGTAACAGACAATATCATGTAACACTCTTTGGGGAAGAAAGGAGTGTTATTATGGTATGAATTCATCTGCCTTCCTTTTAGAGTCAATGGTATTACATGAATGATGACAGTTATCTAATGAAAATGACATCCATCTTTTGTCTGCAGATCAGGTCCAGGGAGGCGCAAAAACTATGGCAGAATGAGGTCTGATAACGTCCGTCTGAACAGTGATTCAAATCGAAACATCTTCAAGCAGAAGCTTGATGATGGAAAGTAAGTACACTGTGTGTAAAACTTGCAAACCGTGTGTGAAACCTTTGTGCTCTGTATGCTATGGGCCATTAATCTTTCCTCAGAAGAAAATTTTCATTCTTGAGTGAGATTGATCAGGGAAACTGGAAAATTTTCTCATTCAGTCTCATTTAGTTCTCATTCAGTCAGTGAGAATTAAATGAGACTGGATGAGAAAATGTTGCAATTTCCTCAATCAGTCTCACTGGAGAATGAGAATTTTCTCCTGGGTCACCAGGTCCATCTGAATGGTTTCACTCTTGTTTTTAATGTTTTTCATGTGTTAGTTCTAACTTCGTATAAAGTGTCCAGCCACAGTGTACCTACTGTAGTACTGTATGTAATTGTTGAAAAGAATGGGGCATATTCTTGATTTATTGGCCCTTTATCTGGTACTATGCCAGCAAAGCTGGGAAAATACTGTGATGCCAGCTGTGGCCGAGTGGATAAAGGCGATGGCATTTGAAGTGATGAAGCAAGTAGGAGGTTCAGGGTTTGATCCCGGGCCTGGTCAAAGTAAGGTGGCTTTTCTAGCCAAGAGCGATCTACTGTTTCCATCCTGAAGTAGCCCTTTCAGAAGAAACCAAATTTGATCAAAATTTTTGAGTAAGTTAGCCACCCAAAGTGAAGTTGTAATTCATGAGCCATACAGGTTTCTTCTTGTGTACATTTGTGGTCGCTTAGCGTTATGAAACAACTGCCCTTCAAGGCCTGAATTAAATACTGCAAAAAAGTTATAGATTTTCCTTCTAACTTCCTGCAAACCAGTTGAAGCTATTATGTTTGCTACAACTGGAAGTGAAGTTAGTGCCAGGCTGTGCCAAATTGTTAGTACTGGGCACTAAAAACCATTTCAGGGCGACACCCCCCGTGCCTCCTACTATAGCTACAACCCTGCTACTGACTCTATTCTTTCCCATGTGTAGGTGGAATCACAGTGGTTTCATGGAGCTGTACCCTGAAGAATTCCTTAATAAAGAGTCCATGGATGAGATGAGCAGTGATGAAGACAAACAAAAGAAGGGGAAGAAGAAAAAACGAAAAAAGTAAGAGTTGTTTCTAGGCTGCTGTGAAGCGAGTGGTGATGTTAGCAAGTTGAAGTAACTGTTAGGAACTATTTTCTTGGAGTCGCTTCCCTTGGGAACTTAGAATTCTTTATGGCAGGAGGAAGGGGATTTAAATTTCTGAAGAAGTGCTCTAGCTCATGCCAAATGCTTTCAATAGTGTTTGACCAATTACACCATAATCGGTAATTACTGATTATTCAATTACACAACAGGGCCAGTGACGATTACCGATCACCGATTATTAACATGTATAGGGAGGTCGTGTTTACTCGCCGTCTATAGTGTGTCATTCTCTAGCATTGTACACACACAGTAATGACCTTCACATTGGAGTTGAACATTATTAGGAACAGTTTCAATAGACTTGAGGGTGTCCAATTCTTTTGTCTAATACTTACAGTTTTTACTCCATGTCCTAGGCAACCTTATTCAGGCCAACTACTACCCAAATAAAAGGATTTTAGGGCACAATGATTTGATGTCTAGTAAGTTGCCGAACCCAGTAAGCGCCACAGTTTAAAAAATCAAAACAAGTGTCCATCACAACAAGACCTAGAGATGCTAATAGTAAAAGTAATGCCTGCCACCTAAAGACTGGTAAAGAGGATATGAGGCTATATTTTGCCATTAATTTCTATCAACTTGTGCATTTGTTTGCAACTTGCAGACATTCTATTCATGTGCAGCAAGTAACACTGAATAAAAATGGTGTACTTTTTAAAGCCCTAAAATGTGCCAAAAAACCATAAATTAATCTTCAACAGAAGCAACTGGCAATGTAAAGGAAATGAGCAAATTTTCTTTGTGTTAAGTTTGTTTTAGCTGTAATTTCAGTTAAATCACTTCAAAAAGAGATTATTGTCGACAGCTAGCAAGGTTCAAAGAAAATGTTGGAGATGTGTCTCCTGCCTAAGTAGCACCTCCCTGGTGTAATTCTTGTGAGCTACTCTCTTCTGTAAACAAGATGTTAACTGAAATTTCTCTTTACAATTTCCACCATGATGCAAGACCAAATCCAACCGCTTCCATTGGTTTGCTTTGCAGAACACGCTTTACGTCCTGAACATTTCCATCCAGGCTTGTTCCTCTCCCTTTTGTCAAGAGAAGCTATGAAATAGTTTTTGTGATAAGAAGCTGTCAGTTCCTCATTTGCTTTGAATTTGGTGTCAAAAGTTTGTTTAAATATGGATCCTTTTGCCCCCTCTAGAAGAAGTTATTCCAAGTTAATTGTATTCTTAGTGACAACACTTTCTCTAAGAGATAGGGACTTAATGGAAAGTTTTGACTGTATCTAAGAGCAAAGCATATGTAGTCAGTGCATAAATTTTGTACACATTCTTTTCATGAGTACGAGTACAAAATTTTGCATTAGTCCCAATGCATTACTTCCAAATCTGTGAGTATGAGTACAAAATTGTTCTCAGTACCACCAGTACAGGCAATTGTGCAAGCCTGTGAGTACGAGTTTGTACTCACTACAAATCTGGAAGATACTGAGTGAAAAGGTTTTACTTTTGATATCACTGAGCAGTGTATAGCTGACTAGCAAAGCATTGGTGGAATATTTTTTCTTTCAAAAGAAGCTAATTAGGGAGTACAGATTGTATCTAGTCAATGTCCCCAATTCTGTGCACCCCCGGAAACGGGAGCCTAATGACAGTTACTTCATACTGTATCACAGTGGCCACACAAAACTCTTGCCATTCAACTGTCAAAGCTGAATTAAGAGACACTTTTCATGGCAATAAATCCATTCAAGGTTGGTTTTCTGCTAATATTGTTCAGAAAGTTGAAATTTATTACCTAACTTTCGTCTGAAACATTTATTGAGGGAAACTGTAAGACAGGTGTCAGAAATTCACCTTTTATCGGGCAGACAAAGTTGTCAAGACCTATCAGATGTGCAGTGGAACGAATTAGCCTAAGAAATAGCATTCCCAAAGTATGCCATCACTTAAATTTGGGATGTGCAAAATTGAGGAAATAAATAATATGAAATCTTCCCTTCAGAGTCCATCTTTAATTGGTTATACTGTAACTTCCACAGTTTCTTTCCCATTGAAAGCACTTTTTGGTTTCGATGATAAGAGAAACCAATGCATTCATGATGGCGTGTGTGTGTATGTATGTGCGTATGTTCGTGTGAACTTGTCTTCCTATCAGACTGAGGACTTGAACAATGGATTTCAGGTCCTCTGAAGGAAATTCAATAGATTTGTCAAGTCCTCGAAAGTTTGAACAATAGAGAGTCTATTGTCAAGGTTAGGGTTAAGGAAGTAAACACAAAGGAAATAACAATGAGGTCCTCGGATTGTATGTAAAATCGACTTGTGTGTGTGTATGTGTGTGTGTATGTGTGTTTGTGACACTTTGCTCGTTAACACGATATCTCAAGAAGGGAAACTCCGATGGTCCTCAAACTTGGTACATAGATGCCCCATATTAAGAGGAAGAACCCTATTGTTTTTGGTGGGGGTCAAAGGTCATCTGGGGTCACCAGAGGTCAAACTCTGAAAACCTCGTTAACACGATATCTCAAAGTAGAAAGGTTGGATAAATTTCATACTTAGTATGTAGATGCATTATGGTAAGAGGAAGAACCCTATTGTTTTTGATATAGGTCAAAGGTCATTTGGGGTCATTGGGGGTGAGATGCTGAAAACCTTGTTTAACACGATATCTCAAGATAGGAAGGTTGGATAAATTTCATACGTAGTATGTAGATGCGTTATGGTAAGAGGAAGAACCCTATTGTTTTTGGTGGAGGTCAAAGGTCATTTGGGGTCACCAGGGGTCAAATGCTGAAAACCATGTTAACACGATATCTCAAGCTAGAAAGCTTGGATTGATTTCATAGTTAGTGTGTAGATGCTTAATGGTAAGACAATGAACCCTATCATTTTTGATGGAGGTCAAAGGTCATCTGGGGTCATCAGGGGTCAAACACTAAAAATCTTATTAACATGATATCTCCAGGTAGGAAGCTTGAATAGATTTCATACATAGTATGTGGATGCATTATGGTGTGAAGGTGAATGCTTTCATTTTTGGTGGAGGTCACAGGTCATCTGAGGTCACTGGAGGTCAAACACTAAAAACCTTATTAACACGATATCTCCAGGTAGGAAGCTTGAGTAGATTTCATACGTAGTTTGTGGATGCATTATAGTGCGAAGGTGAACGCTTTCATTTTTGGTGGAGGTCAAAGGTCATTTGGGGTCACCGGGGTCAAACACTAAAAACCTTGTAAACATGATATCTCCAGGTTGGAAGCTTGGATAGGTTTCATACTTGTTTTGTGGATGCATAATGATGAGAAGATGAACCCTTCCATTTTTGGTGGAGGTCAAAGGTCATCTGAGGTCACTGGGGGTCAAACACTGAAAACCTTGTTAACACGGTGTCTCCAGTTAGGAAGCTTGGATAGAGTTTAAACTAGGTATGTGGATGCATTATGGTAAGAAGGTGAACACTATCATTTTTGGTAGAGGTCAAAGGTCATCTGAGGTCATTGGGGGTCAAACACTAAAAACCTTGTTAACACGATATCTCCAGGTAGGAAGCTTGGATAGATTTCATACTCAGTATGTGGATGCGTTATGGTGAAAAGATGAATGTTTCTCTTTTTGGTGGAGGTTAAAGGTCATCTGGGGTCACAGGGATCAAAAAGCAAAATTTCCCCAAAATGCCCAAGATCGTCTCATGGGTTCAGCAGGAGTCAAAAAGCAATTTACCTGAAGAATTCCCAAGATCATCATCTTGAGTCATTAGCGGTCAAAATGCAAAATTTCCCCAGGAATTCCCAAGATCAAATATGAACCTAAAATTATTTTCCAACATGTTAAGATGGCACAGTGACTGAAAGATATGGGACATCATGGCATTATTTGGAATAGAACATATATCATCGAAACCTCAATGCATTTTTGCATTCTAGTTATTTCAAATTAAAGAGGACGAAGTAAAGATTTTTATGGTTATAACTTTCTTAAAGTGAATGGTGAGTTGACGAAGATATTTGGGGAAAACTGTTAAAAATGTGCAATGTTCCATAATTATAACCATGCTAGTTTATAAAATACTGTAGTTTTCACTAATGAGTAAAGTGGTATTGCATCACTCTGCAATATGTGCATGAAGTTCGAAGGTACTCTACACGAAAGGCCATTCACCCTTCCTGACATTTTGTCAGCAATTAACTTGATAATGATGTGCAATTTAATATTGTGAGTGGAGGTTTGCTGGATCATTCAAACCAGGGCCCTTTTTAAAAAAAGGTTTGAGATCGCTCTTAATTTTGATTTCAATAGGACGGTTGCATGGCAGATCAAATTCAAGATCGATCTTAACTCTTTGCGAAACGGCCAGATCATGATTTCAGATATGCAGTGTAACCTCAATTGACTGAGTCTCATCATCCCCTCAATGCATTTGTAGAAGTTGGTTGTAAGTCAAGGTGGTCACATCTCCTTTTGATTTGTTGCAGAATTAGTGAAAAAAGCGTGGAGAGAAATGTCAGGTCAGCCAGTAGCAGTCATGGGAAAACAGCCAATCACAGCACTGCAAAACTAGCCAATCAAAAAAATGCAAGAACAACCAATCATGAATATGCAAGAACAAATCACAAAACTCTTGAGTTGGCAGATGTTAATAATGAAAGAATAAGTCATGGCATGAGAGATAAAAGGAAACAGAAACACGAAGATGAAAAACTAAGATTGGGGAAGAAATTTAAGTACTCAGAAGAAATGTCGGAAAGTTCCAATACTTCATCAGATGAGTGGAATGAACTAGAGGCTACTGTATTTGATTTGAAAAACTCTCCGGAGAAAAAGAGGAAAGGTAGGTCAGATACCACTCCTCAGAGACTCAAGGATAAACGAAGGAGAAGAAAAGAGAAGAAAGAAAAACACAGAAGGCATGAGAAGAGAAAGAGGTCTAAACATGATGTAAAAAGATAACAGAAGTACTTGGTTCATGTGTGATGGTTGTGATGGATTATAAGGGCATTACGAGATCTCTATACAGTACACAGGGTTTTAGCTAGGCAAAGGTCAGTGCCAGCTTATCTGGTATCCAAATGGGAATGTCCAGAGCAGGTTGTCTAAGACCATGGGAAGCAGAGGCCAGGGTGAAGTACTGTGTTGGAGTCCCTTCTGAACCTTGTTGGCCTTTCAAACCTCTATATTTTAGTAAAAATATGTACTTTCATCAGGAATTCCCATATCAGGGCTTTTGTTTCACTTTTTTGTTGTTTGGTAGACTGTTAATTCACTCAGAGTATCAGTTGAGTACTTGAAGTACCGGTTCAGTGGTCTCCACTAGTACTGACCGTGGTAGCCAGAACCCCGGCTGAGTACACGGTACTAGTTTAGGGCAATCTGATATGTTTTCTTTTAACAAAGTTGTGTGCTAAAGCAGTACAGTGTGTTTGAAGTAGTGCTGTATGGTTGATCATTGCAAAAGCATTGTTTCCCCAGAAGCTCAAAATACCAGTCTGCTTACAGCATAACTGGTTTGTCATACAGTAATATTGTAATTGTAGTATATTGTAAGCTTGGGCATTGCAGCAAGCTCACGTAATTGCTGTTGCTCAAGACAGTATGGAATGCTGATATGAGCATCAACGTACTCAATGCTCATATCAACATTACTATGTTGATGACATACCAATATTACAACATAAACATGGAGTCATGTTAATGTTACTGCATTGACATATATGTGGCCCTTTTTACTTCTTAAGCCTATCACACTTGCGTTTGCTCTTGGATTGTCAGCACAAAGGGATGGCTTGTGGTAGCAAAAATGTGGTACAGCATATCCCCAAAAGAACCTGTGGGTTATTTTTTGTTTCCTTTATTATTGTCAAAATACATTCCATGGAGAACACTGTGTGTTAAGTGCATGGCAGAGGGAATACTGTGCCTGAAATGTCTGAAAACTATGCAAGATTGAAAAAGATTGCAAAGAGCTTTTCATAGGCCACATAAGTGACATTGCTATTAAAGTGAAGATGTCTCATACAGAATGTTAAGTGTGTAGGAAATCACTTTCACAAGAAAAGTTGGAAAAAGTGTGGCATTAATATTAAACTACATAAGAATGAGTTCACTAAAATATGCAAATGTGTAAACAGGGTATTCTCTGAAGAGAAGTCCTCTGGCAGTTAGTGAAAAGGGTAGTTGGAAAAATTTAATCACAACTGTTTCTCTGAAGAAGGCTTAAATGTGAACCTGGACAATTTAAGTCATGTATTAGAAGGGTCAGTTGGCAAGTGTCCAAGTTCACAAATTTATTAACAAAGGAATTTCTTTTGGGGGAGGATGGGGGGCAGGGTTAGTGGGAAGATCCCCTTTGCTGTAAAGATTAGTGAAGAATACAGTTTGTAACTCATTTATGGTGAGAGTAAGTATGTAAAATACTGTTTAAGTGGGCAAAAAAGACAAACAATGTGGGAATGCACAGAATGGTGAGTAAGTGAAAAAGTAATTGTTAATGGAAAGCAGCTGTTAACATTCAAAATTCAAGATTGATATTGATCAGTTGACATGAAAAAAAAAATGACAAATCTGACTGGGAATACTTCTTCAAAGCTGGAGAGCAGTAATGGAAAATTCTTGTGGACAGTATGGTACTGGTTGAAAGAGATGGAATTTTAAACAGGCCCAGTATGTAAGGTATTTTAGATGAGCTGTCTCAAGTTCAACTGCCACTTGGCAGTTCAGTAAGACAACATGGAATGAAATTTATCATCAGTCAATTAACTTTTTGGGAATATAAAGTCCCAAAGTTCCAACTCTTGTATCTTCTTCTGGGTATGATGCAATGCATGGATGACATTCATTATTATTAAGGCGAGTCAAAAAGTTGGGGAAGTAGATATACCCTACTTCAGTTTGCAGTCATTTCACTGGAAATTGAATCGAAGGAGGGGGGATTCCAGCTGTCACTTTAATCTGTTTTTTGCAGGATTTCTTTACATTGTGTAGTAGTTATTACTGTTGTATACATGTAACTAGCTGATTTAGGCCACTAAAAATGGTTTGGAATTTCCTGGTCAGAGTAGTTTTCTTTGCATGTCCAATTATTGATTCAGTTGCAGGAATCCTTTAGTATCACACCTTATTAGTTAGAACACCGCTGCAAGTTACAAAAGTCCTTTCTCTAGTACAGTAGTACAGTTATTTGTTAAGTTGTTAATGCTGTTGCAGACCACACCCAGTGAAGTGGCTGTTAGGCTGTGGTCAGAGGTATATGCCTTTAGTGAAGAGTCAGGCTATTAAACAAATATGGGTTCGTGCATGTCATCAAATTAAGCTGCATTCCTTGTAGCGCAGCTTTCACTAATCCTGGTAAATCTATTTCGCACCTACTTACCTCCCCTATAAAGCTGAGTGAAAATTCGCGATGTTGACCATTCCGCTTACAATGAAACAAGGGCGAGTTACAGGGAAGCAACAAGGATATGCATAGGGCGCCACCTAGTGTGGGTAGGATTTTCATTGTCAGTGATCATTCCGCGGTATATGGACTGTCCAATAGTAGTTATAGGTGAGGTAAGTAGGGCTCATAGATTCGAAAAACAGGTAGGTTTTGGAGAATTTAATATATTTCTTCTGAATGCAACCCAGCAGTAGATGTATTTCACCAGTATATACACATAGTTTGTTCTTTTTTTTTTTTTTTTTTATTTTTTACATAGTACATTCCTCTGAAGTTTGTAGATGTACAGCTGCTGGTAGTATTAGTATTATGAATTTGCCACATAGAACTTTGAAATAGAGGGCAGCAGATAAATTTAGAGTCTTTGCAAATACTGTCCCTATTTTATTACATAATTTGTATAGTACTTTGGCATGTTCTGCTCAAAACAAAAAGCAAGCATTGTCAGTTCCATGAAAGTAATATTTAAGTTGGAGCTCCCAAATTGGTACTGGTTACTTCTTTGGCAGCCCAATCTTACAGTGATCTACAAACTGGTAAGAGTTTTGCAAGTTGTGTTGTTGAGTCAAAAACATGTTCTTACATATTTTCAGCCAACAATAAGTACATGAAAGGCAATCTCATAAAATTTAATGAGTATTGCTCCTTTTGCACAATTCATGACAAGAAGTTTGAATGTACAGCATAGAACAAAGGGTACATATAAAGACAGAGGGGGGTCTGTTTAGTGCTTGTATGGGCCTTAACAGTATGTTTGCCACCATTTTGTGCAAATATGCAGTTTCAGGCTACCCATACATATTTCCCCCTATAACCATACACTTATTTATCCCATTGGTCATTACATCATCTACCCAGTGAGGTCTACTTACTTGACTTAAAGGGGATATGGCATCCCCCCATACCAGGCAGTTGCTAGCAACTCCCTGTCTTAACAGATTTAGGAAAAGCCCTAGAGTTCTAAATACAGTTGGTAACTGCACTTTGATTGACATTCATTCAAACATTATAGCTCCACTCTGGTTGGTCAACAAGGACTTGAACAGTCAGTTGTATTCCCAATTAAGCTCACACACACACACATCGAAGTCTTGCTTCGAGCAATAAAAAGTAAGCACAGGCTACTGTGGCTCTCTTGGAGGTGTAATATAGAGAAGGTGGTTTGGTTCAAATTGGAGGAGGGGCTACAATCCTGGACAAAATTATCTGGGACAAATCCCCACGCCCCACCTCAATGTTGGTTTTGAAGGTGAATTAAAGTTGAGTGCTGAAGAAAAGAGCGCGCTTTTCGTTTCTTCTCAACATTGAACGAGTGCTGGAGGGGAAGGTCCGGAACTGTCCCAATAATTTTGTCCAGGATTGTCTGAACGCCTGTACAAAGGTATAGGGACAGCGCAATACGACAGAGAACAGTATGCTTATCATAATGATGGTTAAAGTTCCAAGCACTCTGTTCAAAGACAAGGCAGTAGGATGGGGGAGGGGAAGAATGGAAGGTACCACTGAATTCTTATGAACAATTAACGAACGTATTAATTGAATCTCAATGTAAATGTAGGAAACACAGGGTTTATTTGAGTTAAGTTTACGAAAGGGTCAAACACTGGGAAATTACTGAATTTATCGAGAATATAACCACTTCCTCGTGTGGCTATCAAAATTTGGTTTTCACTTGGGCGGGGAGGGGCATAAAATAATAAAATTAAAATGGACGTATGAGGGATGGAAAAAGGGAAGATTGTGAGGCAATTAGCAACAGCCAGTGATATATGATGGACAATATTGCAGCTGTTTACTGTCCGTCGGAAAGGAATGCCGCACGAAATGGGACCTTGAAATAAGTCGTAAATGTCCCTGCAGAGCAGCCTATAATGTATCTAATAGGTAACAGTGTGAGCGTACAGTACGGTTAGCTATCATAAGTCTGAGGTTGCAACATGGCTATTCTTCTTACTGAAAGCGACTGCCAAACTCACAGTATAATTTGCTACTACACTGCATGCACTAGGGTCAAAGTCTGACTGCACGGCATTCATTTACAAGTAAAGGTGCAAGGCCCCTTACCTTTAGTACTCTTTGTACATCTTTCTTGTTCTGACAAAACATAAGATGTATTAGAATCTGAATGGCGCCACGGTTGACCAGTGACTGAAACGGTTGACCATTGACCACTACACAGTAATTCAATGGGAATAAACGGTTCACCGTCAGTTTTAACATGTAAAAGACAAGGTAGTCAAGGTTTTTCTGTTCGCTTAATGGTCAACCGTTGCGAATTTGTTCTTTCCGTCAAAATTTTCCGTCCTGCTTTTCACAGCAGGTCTCACATGATCTTGTCTGTATAAATTCATCCTTAAATCCCCTTTTAGGCAACCAAGTGATTATATTTGGACGAAAAAGTGATGGTAAACCGTGGGGTAAACCGTTCGACCTGTAGGGGGAGGAGGCCTGACTAGTAGAAATTGCGCCATCTACTTCATGACACAACCGCTCACGTATCGCCTATATCTATTGATACTCAATTGTTGGAACCTCTTCTCTTGTAACTGTTTGCTGGTTATGCTATAGATCATAAACATATTTATCCGTATAGTTGTTTTGAGAAACCAAATACATTCAACATATGGTCACTGTACACCATTCTCCCCCGAAGTTCCCGAGCCCGACTGACCAGTTACTCCTAAATAGCATCGTTCTTTTGTGTAATAAATAACCACTGTCCTCTGCTATTGCATTATTTACATTCAAGTTATTCCTGCTTAAGTAGAAATTCAGTAATTTTCTCATGAAACAATCCAAAAGACCTCACATCACTTTTTTCCCAATACCGGTAAACTTAACCAGCTACCAGATTTGTCGCTTGCCGTTGCTAAATTTCTCCTATATTCAATATGAGACTTCTCCTATACCTTTGTACAGGCGGTCAGACAATCCTGGACAAAATTATCTGGGACAAATCCCCGCGCCCCACCTCAATGTTGGTTTTGAAGGTGAATTAAAGTTGAGCGCTGAAGAAAAGAGCGCGCTTTTCGTTTCTTCTCAACATTGAACGAGGGGTGGAGGGGAAGGTCCAAAACTGTCCCAATAATTTTGTCCAGGATTGTAGAAGTTAAGTCATTTGGGAGAATTGCCACTGTCTGGGGTGAGATAAGAGAGCCTTTAATTTGCATATACTGTATTTTGTGACTCCTGCCCCATCCTGGGAGCTATGTGAAGACCATGAGCTATATCAGAACAAAGGAAGGGCACGCCTGATAAAAACAAAGCTGTATAAAGTTAATTGTTCAGTTCATTACTTTTGTGGTGGTTGGGGATAAATGACTGTTGATTAGTTGTAAACATAATCCATATGTAATGATGCAAAAGATTTTTTGCTAAGAAGGACTGCAAAGGCTTAGATCATCAAGAAAGTATTAAAAAATCTGTGACAGACTTAAAAATTATTTTTACGTAGGGAGTTGCAAGGATATATAACACAGGCATCACAGAGATAAGATAACAATAATATTAATGCACTTAAATGGTTTAGTTTAAAGTATTATTGGGCAAGATCAACAGAAACTGTCATCATGTGATAAAATGTTGAATGAGGGATCATCATCCTTTAAAACTTGCATTTAATTGCTGTGAAGAGTATTCATCAAATATCTGATGCTAGGACTGTTTGAACTGCTTCCCAATTAAAACACACCTACCATGCTTGAACCAACAGTTTACACAAGAAATAGTAAACAGTGTACCTTGGCTATTAAGGCAAATATTTGGTTGACACTTGCAGTTTTCATTGTTTCACTGTTCATAGTTTATAATGGAATCCAGTATGTGGCTTTTTTCCATACTCAAAGAACTTTGTTGAGTTTCGTTTCCGTAACTAATACTGAGGGTGGACCAGGGAAACATGACAGTCTCTCCCGGTGGGGGTCACCCATTATTGATGGTGGAGTATGTGTGACCAAGAATTCATGTAAAAAGGGTATTTCTTTGAGAATAGGCACGATATGTATGCAACATGGAAAGGGTTTGAAAAAACCATCAAAATGAAGAGAAAAGGTGTTTTTTTCATATACACGGGTTTCTTTTACTAGGTGGAAATTTCCAGAAAAAAGAATAGTGAAACAGTGGCAAGTAGCACATTGGTAGCGTTCTCAGAGTTCACGAAATGACCATCAAGTTATAGGCCTACTTACTAAGGGTGTATTTTGAGCCTCAGACAAATACGTGTTTAGGGTGCTTTCAAAAATCACTTGGTCACGCCTGATACCCCCGGCCTTGTCAATGATGAGTGCCCCCCCCCTCCCCCCCAGCAGTCTGTTATGTCAGGTGGAAGCGAAAATATGTAGTGCTGCATGATTTTGGAAAATAATAGTGGTACACTGTGCCTAAACATCTTATATAATAAGTGTATCTGTATGTCATGTGCCAGCCTGAGTTGGAATAAGCAATGTGAAGATTTTGGGTCCTGGGTAGGGAAGGTACGTTCAGCTAGAAGTGCCATGCAAAACTCTAAATCTGCTGTACAAAGCATTCTCAAGAAGGGGGTCATGTCATCCTAAAGTTGCTATGTCTATATATTGTAAATAGAATATAAGAAAACAATCTTTTTTCAAAAACAGAAATTCAGTGTGATGCAAACCTCAAGATTATGGAGTCAGGTTGCCACTGACATATACAGTACCACTTAATGGCACCTAGCAACAGTCAATGTGAGCTTGTATAAACACTGTTGAGCTCTGTCAGTTACGCCACGTATTGATTATATTGTTAATTTGAAGGGGCATTACTTGTTACTTTGTAGTTGGTGGTTTGACTGGTTTGGGAGAGGAAGAGGGTCAAAAGGGGACATTGGTTCAAATGTGATAGCCATGAATAATTACTGATACTGTGTTGTGCTACTAGACTGCACCAGTACAGTATTACACAGTCCATGGTGGAAGGGACCAGCAAGTGGTCCCCCTCAAAAAATCATGGAAGTCCATCAGACACTGGTAGGTGCTTTGTTGCACTGTATTCCCAGAAAATTACATTTCCCCATCATGTGGGACTCCCACCCTAATCTCGCCCCCCCCCCCCCCCCCCCCACTCTGCCTGTCTACCTGCATCAGTGGGCATTTTAAATCTGTCTCTTCTGGGGGAACATACTTCACAAGTTTGTGACTGCTAATTATGTAAAAAGGTTAAGCAAAGAGATGATTTTGTATATTAAAGATGTTCTCATGCAAGTCATTTGTTTATGCCACTCTTTACCTTTCTTTTTATTGTACTTCCATTTATTTATTTAAAATTTTCATCACTTTTGTTGACAAATGCAACAATAAAGGAAATAAAACAAAAGAAAAGAGACGGAATTCTTTCTGCTCCTGTATTTTTTCTTTAATTCATCATACTTGCACAGTCTTCAGACTTTGGCCTTCATATTATTACATGCAATGTAAGAAGAAAAATTGGATAAATGTTTAATGTGGTAAGTGGTATACTGCAATTGATAGATATGAAATGAAACACTTTTGTAAAATGCCATTTCTGACCCTGTCATTCATTTTGTTCACACCCGTCTCAATTTTGAAATCTTCACACTATTACAGTTTTCTTTTACAATAATATATTAAACAACTAATATATTAAATAAAAATAAACTGGATCAATAATTTATTAAAAATATTACCAATGATTTAACAAGCATGATTTTCACTTAAAAATTTCATCAAGAATCAAATCCAGCAATATCATACATGAGTGACACTGCTGCATCAGATTCAGGCTGCAGTATGGGGGGAAGGGGGAGGGAGGAATCCCTACACCCCTCCCTCCACAAGCACCCTTCTCTGCCAGAACTGACAAGCTGTCTAAGCCCAAATCACTGTCAAGGGTTTTCTTGTCAGATATCTGTGAGATCAGTTCCTATGCTAGTCATGCTTGGGTCACAGTACCTCAGCCTTCTTCTCATGCAGACTAGTCTTTGGGAAACCCTTTCATCTTTTAAATTTTTACCCAAATGGTCAAGGTATAAACCAAGTGAGTACCCAAAGGAGAGTTCTGCTCCCTAGGTCGAGCCACATCATGAGGAAAAACCAATAATCCCTGAGTACTAATAATTACCGAGCAACCAGACCCTGATATGTTTAGGTGTCTTTATTCAGGTTTCCACATGGTATGTTCCACAGAATGCCAAAGCATGTTGCCAAAGAGTTTTAAACCCCGTTAATATAACTACAATACATATCCCAAACTCAGATATGATGATACACATAGGAACCTTTATACATGTCACTGCTAAGATGCTGCACTGACACAGAAAGCCTTTCTCCCTAAAGATCGTTCACACCAAACCCAAAATCTGCTGTTTTCTGGGCGGGGCACGAAAATTTTTTTCGCAGGACAAATAGGGGCAATTTTATTTCAATGAAAATTAAGAAAATGCCCCATTTGTTCTGAGATGACAAATTTCGTGTCCCACCTGCAAAACGCAACAGATTTCGGATTTGGTGTAAACGCCAGAGTTGTAACAAGTCACTCAATTTTGCAGTTGAGTCGAGTCATTGACTACGTACTTTCAATGTGACTTGAATCGAGTCGTATTATTTCTATGAGGAAAATTATGATACAATTGCTCTAGTCATTGCTTTTTTGAAAATTAGCGACTCGATTCATGACTCGTTACAACACTGGTGAACGTACCTTTAGTTTACAAGAGGGGTTAATTGCTCAAGTTATGGTGACATGCCACTAAAACAAGCCGTTTTCAATTGGCAGTTAAAAGAGTGAAATCCTCCATTGAAAAAGATCCATTGAAATTATTTCAATATCTTTTATCATTCTCAAGATATACCTCTTCAAAGTTTGATGGTTTATGGAGCAACTCATTGCCTATGCAAAAATAATGATGTGGACTGTTCCATAGTGTGAGCCTTTCTTCTGTGAACCCTGCATAAATTATCTCTTAATTATTCATCAGATAGTTTACAGTTTGGCAAGTGGTATTTATATACTTCTTAAAACAAGTTTCACCTCCAGTATAAATCTCTCACAGAATACCAATGCTACAAGTGTCCTTGAAATGAAGGTTGGACAAACAAAAGATAAAAATAGCCATATTTGGTAGGTCCATCCAAAGATATTATAAGCATAGATTCCAAACTCCTATACCTACACTGTTACGCTCAGTGACTCCTCATGGAGACGCATATATCGGGGCGGAAGTGTTAATTTGACATGCGCGCCGTTCTATTCCGCGATCTGCGTATAAAAATAAGAACGCGTCACAGAAAATTTCATTGTTAAAACAGGTTAGCGTGCATGCACTTTTACAACGCGTTCTATACGCGCAGAATACATTTCTCTGTGTATTATCCGGAATACCTGACGCACAGTTCTGCGCGCTCTGGAAACAAACGCGCTAGTTGCTTTCCCGTTGTGAGCGCGTAAGTAATTGAACGCGCATATAAAAGTGCGTCACTTGAAGATACCATAGAAACTGACCAATGAATGTCCATGAACTTGCTAAATCAGTCATTGTGCGTTCATGTTCAAATGTAAATACGTGGAATGCTGCGTTGAAGAAATAAGTTATTCTTGTTCAAGTGGAATTTATTGAAGCGTAGTACTTCTTCAGTCAACAACATTCCGAAATAACAAGTATTAATACTTTTGTAAGACATTCATTTGCCTGTTTGCGTCCAAAACAACTGAGCAGTGATCAGCACTTCCGCCCCGATATATTGGCCTCCATGAGGAGTCAACGCGCCTTTTTAAGTTTGGAATCTATGCTTGTAATATCTTTGGGTCCATCGTACAATGTCACAAATTTGCATATAAAGCTCATCTTAATTCATGTTACAAGCATAAAATAGAAATTACCCTGTAAAATCATCAATTTCTGATGGAGTTTGAATGAAATTGTGGCTATTTTCTGCATTTTTCATGCTTTTTACATCGCATATCCAACTAGTGTAATTTGCATGTCACCAGATCTCCTTTATGCAAGAAGTAAGTGGGCATGCTAAACAATTTGTGCAGTTGAGTTCAACTGCACCACTGGAACCTTGGTATACATCTAGAAAGGCAGTATTGCAGAATACATTCAGTTCCACTTATTCTGCCAATTTTCCAGAATTTGACACAATGCCCTGCATCTTTGCAATATACATTTGCATGGGTTGCTATCACGGGGGGGCACATGTTCAAATGTTCTCCCGTTTCCCCCAATATTTAGAGGTACAGTATGCAGAAAAAATAAATGTTACACGTTTTCAATATGAATAACTGACATTAACCTATTAATGGCAGCTGGGGAGAACTTAGATCAGAAATATGTGATCTGTCATCTAGATTGCACCAAATCACCTGGCTTAACAGATTGCTGCCCCTGTGCATTTGCTCTACTAGCAATTAAGCCAGAAATCAAGAGTGCCACTGTATTGTTTTTAATATTCTTCCAAGTGTGTGGGTAGTAAAAATCTACTGCAGATGCATAGTACGTACCTAAATTTTTCCATCTGACACTCTTCTACATTTTGGCAATATTTTCAGCTTCATTTCCTGCTCTAGGAGGTATGAAGAGGAGTCTAGTGTTATGGCTGCCATTTGGCACATGGCATTTCCACAGAACTTTAACTGTTGGTTGCTATGCAACTGTAGTAAAATCCACGTACACATACAATGCACTGTATCATCGTACATCATTTCTGTGAGATTAAAAAAATCCATTTCAGGTACACGGTACCTAACTCATGAATGTAAATAATAATTTAAAGCTTTTGCACAGTCCATTACCAATATTCTGGCTGGTACATATATCTTACATTGCTCAACATTTAAAAGAATGCATGAAACACAACAAGACAGTAGATCTAAATTAATAGGGAAATACATGCCGACAGAAGACATTGGTAAGTAAAATGTTCATCAACACTCATAATTTGGTCCAAATAATTCAGAGAAACCATTCCCAGTCATCAGTAATGATGAAAAAAATTTACCCATCTTTCTGAAGACAATGGATACAAAATACACAGGATAGTACAAATAAATTTGTGACACCTCTAAATCTTAACGAAACAGAAATAATCATTCATAATTCCTTCTGGTAGCATGTGCAATTTTGACCACTGTCCCAGGAGAGGTTGTTTTTGCTACAAAAAGGCTGACTCATGCAGGAATCCAGTGTGTTTGACTCCGTCCAAAAAATTGTGCAATTGAAGAAGACCTGAAGATTGTTCACAAACGGTATACACCTACCATGGTTTCACATAAATGCAAGTTATGCTTCAAATCTAATTTATAAATTTCTGCAGTACTAGGCAATGTCTTCAGAGCCAACACAAATATCCATTTTATACTTGTTCAGCTTACCACTGTAAACTACTGTAGTGTCCACTTCCTCTGATATAAAAATAAGAATCAGAGTTAGTGGGCAGTATACTGACCCATGGTGTAGACTGGTCTGAAGGTCAAGAGGTTTGCCATCTTAAGTCTTGGTGTCCCTTGGGGACATAGCTCCTTTTGGGAACACATGCCCATTGCCCCCCTAGAAGATCAAAAATTACCACTGCCTTCATGCATTTTAGTTTATCTCATCCCCACTGAAAATTTTTCATACCCCCCCCCCCGCTATTTCACTGCCCTTCAGTACATGCGGCAGGCCTGGGGAGCAGAACTTCTTCCAAGGTATAAGTTTGATTTTTGCCCTTCAGCTCATAGATAAAGAGTTGAGGTGACTTCTGAAAAGTATGTACAATCACAGTTACAGAGGGCAGTATACTGCAACATCTCTTCACCCTTCAATGGAATTTACATCTCTCTTAATTGATGCTGTCAAATGTAAAATCACTTATATCTGAAATGAAAACAACCAGCATTTTCTGTACCTTTACACAATAAATGCTCTAACTCCATGTGTACCACAAATAATAAGTCTAGAGCAGTGCAGACTTAACTGGTTTACATATTCACGCTACATTCTGTTTGTTTACATTCGAGTGACTCAACGGTGTAAATACAATTTGGCTGTCAAGATGTTTTATTAGAAAAACTCCAGTCTCCACACACAAATGAGATCTAATCACTATCACAGGCTTTGACATGGGATGAAAGACCAAACTTCCAACTGCAATAGGTCCTACTTTTCTAGTACTTCAGAAGATCGTATCTTTTTGCCAACTCTGCTAATAAGCTATGCTGAATCAACCGACAGGAACAGGGCATGCTGAACTGATTCAGCCTAAACACTGTTTTTCAAACCGCACCTTTCTTTTGTTCTTGTGAGGTATTTTAAAAAAGTCCATTGCCTATAACAGGGTACTCCACTGGTCTGTTTTCTGTCCAGGTGCTCTTGTGATCGCCATCCTGGGGGAGGAATCTAAGGGCCGGAGCCCTCCCCTTTGGGAAAATCTTGGCAATTTAGGAGGGCTTGGATCGCAAATGGTGCAATCTACGGCCTTGTTCTCAGCCTTCCCTATGTGTTCAAATCTGGGCATTTTGTGGTCACTTTTTTGAGCAAATTGCATTTTCTAAATATCTTTGACTTTACTTGCAGATCTGAAGCTCCAGTTTCCACTTGGAGGTATTCAAGAATGAAGTAGTTCACTTTTATGAAAATTTCGGGTGAAAATCGGGAAACCTAGGGGGCAGTTCAATTGGATGGTTTCGTTTAGTGTATGAGTTTGATGGTAACGGATTCCTACTGTGGATACATATGAAAGAAATGCAGTAGCCTAAGTGCATATTGAATGATATAAGAGCTCAGGTGCAAGTGAGCTGGGTTTGCATCTCCGATGTTTTATTATACATTGCTTGTCATGAGTATTTGATGTCAAATATAAAAGGCAGTCAAATGACTAAGTTGTTATGTGGTGTTTGTAATTGAGTGTACAGACAACTTCTTGACCGAGCAGGTCAATTTTCTGTGAGGGCGGCAAAGTTTGGTCCGGGAGCTAAAGTAGTGTGGGCAGATTTTGTACGGGCGGAGCCCCCGGACAAAATTGGAGAACACTGCTATAATGCAATTTTATCACCACACATACTGTAGGTTACAAACAATATACACAGCAGTGCCTATAACCATCAACTACTTGTTAGGCAATGGTTTCATTAAAATGCAAGTTGCAAAGAATATCTCGTATTATACCATACAGGTATTGTACTTCCATGTGCAATTAAGAGGGCAGAGTGCACAATGCACTTTTTTTAACATAGTTTGTGCCAATTCAATTGTCTTTATGCTTTCTAGCTAAATTGCATCCACTATAAACACATCAACAGTGGTGAAAATGATTATGTTTGGTTAAATCCTTTGCAAAATTCTATAGAATCCAATATAAAAATTCACCACCATTGAAAATACTGATTGTTACAGCATGGAGCTACCACCTCGGAGGTGGTAGCTCCATGGTTACAGCAGCTGCTTCCATAAACAGAACACCACAGTGAATATACAGTACTGCTGTTTTCTTCACTAGCCACAACTACTCTCATTTTGAGTTGTTTGTTATGGTTTGACCTCAAACCATAAACAACCTACAGGGGGAGTGTTTTTCTTGCAAAGAAAACGAGACCTCAATTACTGCAGCTCATAGTCCCAAGGTATTTGTCAATGAAAAAACTGATCTAGAGCAACTATCTTCCAAGGACACACACCATCCTTTTGCTGAAATGAAGTTAATATTTTCTTACACCAACAAGGTCACATTTAATAAGGGTACTTTTTTTACAAGAATTGTCACTCTGCTTTTAATAACTGTTAGTGATCAAATGATACTACACTGTATTTTGATTTCATGGCAGTTGTAAGCATTTCACTGCAATGCTTTTCTTGACTTTGTTTAACAAAAGGGAGCTTTATTTTCACCACAAAAATGCACCCTTTTTTGTTACACAAAAGGTGAAAAGGTTTGTAGTGGTACATTGTTACAGCCATAACAGAGTCCAGCCATAGTAATTTGCTGTAATGAAAAAGGGAAGAAAAAGAGATGGTAATTTCAACAAGATCATTTCCCCATAGGAGACTTAGTACAGCCTGAGTGCCCTCTTTGGTCCTTTTCTCTAGCTCTCATTCTGGCACCTTTTCCATTTTCTGTTTCCATTGGGCTGAGAATGTTAAGTAATGGAAGACAGGTGAGTAGGTGGGTGAAGTGAATACAAAATTTGGATCAATACATTTACTGGCTTCAGCAGTCAACTTGCAAGTCACACAAAAAATATCTGGGGGTTGCAGATCTTTTAAAGTGGATACTCATCACCCAAAGACATTTTTGGTTACAGGTAACCATAATTCTCAATTGGTGACTGCTCTTTGATTGATGTCACAGTCAGAAAATTCAAAAGATGCAGAGTAGCTCACATCTCACAGCATGCAGAGAGACTATTCTGATTACACATTAGGGCCTTGTTTGCTCACAAGGATATACAGCAGCTTTGAAGAGTAAACTAAGGTTCTTGTCTGAACAAAGAGCTTACAACAGTTTTGGGAGGGGCTAGAAGTAATAGTGTTTGCACAGGGTCCAAAATTCGGAACCCTGTACCAGAAGTCAATGGTCGGTCGGGTACCCGGGTACCCGAAAATATAACTTCTGGTAGGCTAAAAGTTTGTTGTAAAGTCATAAGAAATTTTGCTTTGCACGTTGATATAATATATACACCAACGTATCTTACGTATGGGCATGAGAAGTGTTCTTAGTTGTGTGCGTGATAAATTTTGACAGGAAAAGGAACATGTTAGGTGTTCTGTCACACATGCAATCTATGTCAGTGAAACTTTGGATCCAGGTCGCAATTTCAGAACCGGGTCCTGGCATCGTCGGTCGGGTACCCGAGCACCCGGTGCAAACACTAAGAAGTAACTTAGTTGGGAGAATTGGGACTGTCTCCAATGAGGAAATTTCCCCTTTGAAAAGCAACTTGTCCAGGGCTGTCAATTCCATTTTCTAAAGAAGTTATTTTTTTTCTAGGGAAGGGCACAACCTCCTAGCTGTCCTTCCCCCTGTCCCTCCCCCCTCCCCCCTCCCCCCTCCCCTTGGTTACTGGCTTGCCCTCATGCAGTCTTATCACAGCAACAAAGGGACAGGGGGTGAGATGCCCTTGCCAAAATTTGAGACTGATAGCAGCTAGTGTGCAGCGTGCTTTACAACAAGGAATATAACATGGAAAGAAGTATTCCCTGATGCCAGAAACTCATTGAAGCTCTGATGCAGCCTTAATAGTATATGCATAGACCCTTTTCCAAATGGCAATTGCAATGGATTGTGGGATGGAGTTCTGGTAGGCGATGTTGTTGTCAATGGCATTTTGCTGTGGCAAAAAACGATGCACACCAAAATTCTATCCCACAATCCTTTGTAATTCCTATTGGGAAAAGAGTCTACTACAGGACTTTAAAAATATTAAAGGTGCCGGTATGTTAGAGCCTACCTGTAGCTTGACTCAGCCTACCTTAAAATTACTCTGCCTATTTTAATGACACAGTAAAATATTCAAATCATACAATAAGTACTAAATGGTCAGCTTTTAATGCCCTGACAATCCCACACTATAAATGTAAACTACAGGAGGCAGCTACAGAATTATCAAAAGGAAGCTACTTTGCTGCTTGGGTAATGGCTGATAAACATCTATACCTACAGCCTAATGAAAACATACAAGGAGCCCACCATGGCAGACCTTTTCTGTTAGCCCAAGGCTACAATAAACAGCTTCCCATACCAATGAAAAGAGAAGATAAAAGTCTTTTTTTTTACAGTACCAATATCCTAGATATGTGACTTCTATAAAGCTTGGGGTAAAATACACCACCTTTCAAGAATTAACATTTAACAAACCTATGTTGACTAAAGCTCATTTCTATACAAGTCGACATGACACCAGATCTACGTACCTTACAGTGCATGGCAAATGTAACAGTAGGATTAGCGGCAGCTACATTATCAATACAATTTACAAAGCTGGCTGAGATCTACTGTAGGTGCACATTTGTAGCTATGAAACCCACTGAAGGACAGGGGTGCAGTTCTCAAGATAAAAAGTCAATCCTACACGTAGGTTCCCTTTCAGTAAAGGTTAACTATTGTTCAACTTCATGTCAAGGTGACTTTTCACCATGAATGACTGTAGCTGAACTGAAATATCACAATGAACAGCCTGTTTCAATTCTTTTGACATTTAAGTAAGAACCCTTACATGAATGATGTTCAAAGGTTAATCTAATTTCCACTGGCAAGATTTTCTACACATAAATAATTCTCTATAGATAGTAATACTGTTGTAACTTGTATGATAGCTATGTTAGTGTTAGTAGTAAGGCAATAAAAAAATTGAAACTATCAAGCAGTAGTTTGTTCTGCAAATGCATAAAAATAGCAATGAACTATCTTTCAGGTCCACCCCTTACCACATGTGCAGATCCTACACTCCCTAAAAAAGTCACTTAATACCAAAGTTAGTAAAATTTTACTCAACAGAAATCAGTGGCAGCTCAAAGTGGGCATGACAGCATCCCCCTAGAAGTCCCCCATCCCCACCCCCACACAGTCATTCAAAATAAGCAGCTGACATGCTACATTCCCCCTCCCCTGCCATAACTTCCTCTCCCCCGTCCCCCATGACAATTAACTAGTTTGTCGACAGCTATTCAAGGTGCTGGAAGCTTTCATTGGTTAATCATTAACCAGCACACATACTGCAAAAATAAAGATAACAACCTTTTATACAGATGCACAACTGGAGCACATAAAATTTTCTACCAGAATCAAAATCTCTCTCGAGATGGAAGATGCATCACCATCACTGCTTCACAGCAGCATCTTGTCATCCAAGGAGGACCTTCTTCAATTTGTTGCTAGGTACATAGCTGTCATCGTCGGAATCATTGTCGCTACTGCTACTACTGCTGCTAGGGCAGGGACTGTAGCACTGCGGTGAGCACAGATATTGCATCAAGGGAAGACGGTATTTGCCGCAGAAATCCACAAACTTGACGGTCTCCACGTGAGAGTCAAAGTACACACCTTAAGGATTGGAAAGAAAGAAATTATTGTATTAAAGGGATAGTTGTTTTAAAAAGTACCTTTGCACTTTTATGAAAGAGAATAATGATGTGGTTGCCCTTGATATATCTGTTAAATTCTTGTTTTACTTCATAAATTCATAATATTCATAAAGTTCTTATGATAATACATTTCCTCTTGTAAAAAGAAATGATGATTTCAATACTGCACATGTCATTACACAGCAGGTATCACAACTTGTGGCCCTTTCATCTTGTACCTCCATCCCCCACCTTCACTTTTTTTTTTTTTTTTTTACATTTTTTTTTTTTTTACATTTTCCTCTCTCCTCCATTTCCCCAACTTCCCTTTCTCACTAATACCATTCCATTCACTCCTCTCTGCAAAATTCCCCTCCCTCCTATGCCTCCCCCTTCCCACCAACCTTGCTGGAAGTGCAATATCATTTACCCTTCTATCTCTCATTCCAATGCCCAGTCCAATTATCCCTCTGCCCTCTGAAAAAATCTCCACCCCTCTCCCCCTCCCTCCCCTTAAAAAAATCACTCCAAAGATGGACCAACTCCAATCTGAAAATTGTGGTATATACTGTCTCAATTTGATCTGCACAATATAGCTTCATGGAGAACAACTTTGTATGTTAATGCCAAAACCTGCCATAGTTTTACTGCTAGGATAATTTAAAGACAGACTGTCATCACCCCAAACTATATTTTTAGTGTATGTATATCAAAATTCTCAGTTGGTGACTGCTCTTTGATTGACATCAAAGTTTGAAAATTTGAAAGATGCAGAGTAGCTCACATTCCACACAAGGCAGAGAGAGTACTTTTTTTACATTTTATAGCCTTGTGTGCTCACCAGGACATGGCCTTAAGTAATAAAACAGGTTTATTCTTGCACAAGGAAGAGCCTCATACAGTTATGGGAGGAGCTAGAAGATGCATAGTTGGGAGAATTGGAACTGTCTGGGATCATGAAAATTCCCCTTTAAAAGGTACCCTTACATGTTAGATGGCTGCTTTTTCACCTTTCACCTTTGTCAAATCTTTATTCCCTGTGATAATAACCCAGCAGGGCAGTTTTTAATGGCCATATTTGTAGTTCACTTGTCACGAACCTGCAGAGTTCTATTTCAAGTCTAAATATTAAGCCATTGTCCATGACACAACTGTTAGTATATCAATGTAAACTGAGTACCCTATTGTACCTTATAAAAACCTATAGAAAAGTTTAAAATTAGAACTAAATTCTTGAATTCAAGGATTATCTTCCTGATGTACAGTAAGTTAACAAAGCAATAAACTGAATTTCATGTACATTGCAGTACCAGTCACCTCAAGAGGGCACATACTACTGAGTTTATGGAGTGTGCCCGCTCTAAAGTGTCTATTTTTGCATGTATACAAGTCTCCATTTTAATCAAAAACCTTATCTGAAGTGATCATAAAAGTGAACTGAATACAGCTCAAGGTTACACAATCAGATTGGACCTGATTACCAGAGGGTACAGAGTGATTGTTGAAAAGGGTTGGCAAGATAAGTGTCTTCTTCAGTGAAAGAGAATTTCACTTGGGTAATAAAACTGGGTAGCTAAAACACATGGTACTGTAGGCCTACTGTATCATGTTTCTTTTTATGCCATTCATGGATTTTTTGTGTCCATATGTTAATGTTTTAGGGCTCAGAGTCTGCGCACAGCTGCGGTTAGTTAACCGTTTAACTCCCGAGTTAAGAGAAAAGGAGGGGGCTACTCTGGAGCGTGTAAAAGCACTTCCGGGCATCAAAGGGTTAACCCACTGCATCAGGACAGCACATCTACACAACTGCAGGTCCTACAGTGCCATACATGTACTTTACGTTAGCTGTACAGTGTGTACTAGGTTGGACAGCGTGCATACACTCACCTTGACAATTTGGGTTGAGGCAGTGACACGCAGTGTGTAAATACCTCACTAGACTCATTGGGAGAACTTGACTTGAGAAAGGAATCTTGTTATTTTTTATCGTCCTCCCTGCTAACTCCAGTAGTGATGGTGGTTCCCACATCAAGTCCCGTACAAATCGTACCACCAAGGGATTTTTCCGTAGACTGAGTTCACGTAGATTGGTTAGCTTGATGATCTCGGGTGGTAGGGTCGTTAGCTGGTTGTTATGCAGACTCAAGGAAGATAAATTCTTCAATTGTTCTAACTCTGAGGGGAGTTCTGTAAGCTGATTGTCACATAGGACCAAACACTGAAGGTTCTTGAGGAAGCCCACTTCAACCGGAATCTGAGATAAGTGATTTCCACCAAGGTAGAAGTATTGTAAGCTGTTAATTGTGAAGATGAGAGAGAAAAAAGAATGAAAATAATGAATGTTTCTTAGCTCTGTACTGTACCAATATTATCTGGTACCACCCAACGCATGTCCTGAACAAATCTGCTTGAGAACACACCGTTATAATTTTAAAAGTCGAAAACTCAACTTGGGTTTTGACATAATGCAGGGCAAACTACAGTACAATCTACTGTAGTTTCTGGGGATAATTTATCCAGTATCACATCATATTTTGCTACAAAAGATAGACAAATTGCGACACAAATGCAAACTTGTGTAGCAGATTTTGTAAATGTATACAACACTAATTACAGTTTTTAATGATTTTGTGGTAGAGAAGCCCAGAAACCTCAAAATTGCTACAGTCTGCAAATTTTGAACATCAAATTATTCCTTGAGTTCCCCTAGTCCATGCAAGTTTATAGGATTATGTGCCTAAATAATTCCAAGACAGTCATTCTTGACTTGTATTCACCAAGTACTACAAACAGTAATGAAACCAAGTATTTTACAGTAAGTACTGTACTTGCATGCTAAAATGCTATTCAACATACAGTATATGTTATTGTATTCCTCTGTTGAAAAGAGCGGCATTATGTACAGTAACCTACTGTATAGGGAGTAAGGCACATAAACTGCATACTTATTACATGTACTAGAGAAAAGTGAGCTGCAGAACAAAACCTGTCAACTGGTCTGCATGCAATCTGAAGTAATGAATACTATAGGCTAGCTTCACGTGAGTGCACTTTGAATCAAACTCCCCCTCCCCAACCACTCCCCCCCCCCTCCCCTCCACTCCCACCTCCCTGACATGTGCACAAACCTTCAGTTGTTTTGCGAGGTCAGCACTGAGTCAAAAATTTTTCCCTTTTGAGAAAACAAAAAGTTGAATTTTTCAGAAAAGAATTTACTGTACCACACTGTTTGTCAACGTGCTATAGGGGGAACCATGTCAGTTTACAGTACAGTACTTACAATCTGAATCCAAGTTCTGAATCAACAGTAACCACACTGTGCAAATAAGAAAATATATATATAGCAAATTATGTGACTCTACACAGCACTTAATATTTTCCTGTGCATAACCATAAATCTCCATGGCTCCCACTTCTAACCAAAACGACAGTTTTGCTGGCAGGTCTGTACAGTACTGTACTTACTGCCCATGCTACACACTACACACTGTGCAAAGAATAAACAAAAGCACAGGTATTGTATAATTTACCGTAGGCCTAATGTATACTGTACATGTACATGCCCTGAGACCAGCTTCAAGCCTTCATATTGTAAGTTCACCTCAATCTTATTTGAAAACAAAATAAAAGAGCTACTGTACAGGTGATATTTACAGTACCTTCCAGCACAGTGGTATTTCATGATGTTTGAGAATATTTATTTATATTAACAAATATTAGTTTTTCTCAAGGTAAACCAAGGTCCTAGACCTGTTTCACACAAACAATGCAATTGAAAGGACTGCTACAACTAGAACTGTACTGTATGAGGCAGCAAAGTACAGTATGCAGCTTGTAGTAAACCAGGGAAGACTGGAATTCATACTGAGAATACAGTATGAGACACAAAAATTGAATTTTCATCTACAGCGTAAAACATTTAGAAATTACAGCAGATGAATAATTCATGAATAATTCACTTCATGTTTATGGATCAGCCATCTGCATGCCACCATTGGCAGCAACATAAATTCCCAGCACAATCTGCAATTAGGGTTGCACTGTACGCTAATGCAGTACGGTAGGTGGCACTGGGCAGGTGCCTACACTGTTCCTAGGAATGTTCTTCAGCACCAAGGACTAACGGTCAGGACGGTAACTGGCACCTCACAGTACTAAATACTGTTATTTCCCTTCCGACTACATTGTGGCTTCACCCAGTTTAGGAGGAATAGGCTCTGGAAGGAAAATCAACTTTGTTGTGGTACTTTCCCAGTTTTGTTGACATAGGACCCCAATTAAGGGCCAATAAATCAACAATTGATATGCAACAAATGAAAAATACGAAAATCAGTAAGAATATGTTTCATTACAGTGGGTACCACCAGGGGTTGAAATAAGCCTTCAAACTTTGGGGGCCAGCTGGGCCCCTAGCTCATGGAATCTAGGGGCCAAATGAGAAATCAAGGGGCCCAAAGCTAACAAATAAAAAAGTCACTGATATGATCGTTTATTGTAATCTGATTGGATAAACCTGACATCATTCATACAGTATGTGCAATGATCTACTGTAGGCCTACAGCCTGAGTGCGTACGGTATGTAACAGTAACAGAGACCTGAAGCCACCATGCGATATTAGAACTGTACGCTACTGCACTGCATGTGGTTTTGACTGTAAACCTACGTGTGGTGTGCATGGCTTTTGCCATACCAATGGTTTACAGTACTATGTTGGCCGAGTTTTACAATCGTTAAACGGCTTCGAAATTGCGTGTGATGATGTACTGTAAGGTGTGCTGTACATGAAAAAAAAATCATTCAAGTGTACCGAGAGTTAAAATATTCCACCCTTTCCTTTTACGTCGTTCATTGAAGAATGTACTTTCCACCATTACAGTCTCTTGCATGTATTGCATAACGTGCACTATCTATAGCGATGGTATACTGGTACTGTTTCCAGCTCAGGTCTATGCATTACTCTACAGAGTAAATTCAGCGGTGCTAACACCACACTGTAGGTACGGTAGTGGTTGAAAAGGAGATTGTCGTCAGTTAATCTTGTGAGGCTCCGCCTACATTACTCATGACTGACATCGGTGTATGCCTGCGTGAGTGATGTTCCATGTTGTGACAAAGCAGACAACTGTACTTATGAGCAGTGTGAAGTGATTTCAGAAATAATGCGTGTTTCGCAGGTTTTTATTGACTGTCGGCCGTGCGAGATACAAGATAGCGGATGTGAATGGAGAAGTTCATGTGCAGACACATGTACATTAGACTTGCAATATTTAGGAGCTAACTGGGCCCCTTTCCCTGTAGAAGCTATGGGCCCGAACAAATTCCTAGGAGTATCGGGCCCACAGGCCCCCGTTATTTCGAGCCCTGTACACTCTGTTGTTACTCTCTACTTGGAGCGGTCTATACTGTAGCTACAGTACAACTACAATCCTCTTTGCAAGAGGGGTTGGTTGCTCCAGCAAAATATTTCATGAGATTTCCCACTTATACAGTAGCAACACACTACAGTACACAACGATGTGATAATGTTGGTGGTGGCAGCAGCGGCAGCGATGATGATGATGATGATGATAATAATAATACACTGGACTTACATAGCACCAAATCAGGAACAAGTAAAGATATGAGTCTTTAAATAACTCTTAAATACAGAGAGTTCTGTGCAAAAACGAATATGGTCAGGTAACTGGTTCCACAATAAGGAGCAGAGTAAGCAAAACATCTATATCCATTCGGCTTTTAGCCGTGGATTTGGAAGAGACAGGTAGGCCTTGTCAAAGGAACGAAGATCACGAGGAGGAGCATAGGGAGCCAGTAGCTGAGAGATATATACAGGTTGTTCCAAATATTGAGCACGGAAAGTGAGCAGGAGTATTTTAAATTTGATTTGTGCACTGATAGGAAGCCAGTATGACTTTCAGCACTGTTGTGACCTGTACTGTACAGCACTGTACTTTCCTGTGACCTACTGTGCTTTCTTGTACAGTTGCCACATATGCACATGACAAGCTAGCCTATTTTACGACACCCATTTTACTGTAACAGGGTTACACTATGGTACTGTATTTGGTGACCCTATTTTGGCTTAATAATGCACAATTGCTGGTATCGAACCCTGATCGGTTTTTAAGGTTGTGTGACATGCATGAGAGGAAAGTGCCCTTAGCTCAATTGCAAAAGTTGAATCAACCAAGCAGAAAAGAGATCTGTAACACTTGACCGCCACTGTGGCTATTGTGTGTGCGGTCACACAGCTTCCATTGTGCTGGTCACTGGACATTTCCTGAGTGTCTTCATGGGTGAATGCACACACACAATACTCTATTGAACTTGGCTTACTCCAAGATACCTGCCGTATGCCTGCTATGAGGGGGACTAAATCTTAAAAGTAGCTAAGGGCTTTTCCCCAGCATGTGCCACCTAAAAGAGCTGTTTCACTACTGTAGTCAGCGAAAGAATTTTAAAGTTTTCCAATGAAAGATCCGTTGGAATTATTTCCACATCTAATATGTACAGTTCTCAAAATACACGTCTTCAAAGTTTGATGGTTTCTGAAGTAACTCATTGCATATGCAAAAATAATGATATCGAGTGTTGCACAGTGTTAAGATTTCTTTTGTTTACCCTTTATATACATAAATTATCTCTTAATTTACTGTTCAGATAGTAATCATAGTATACAGTTTGGCGAGAGATATCAATATTTCTCAAGGAAACAATTTAAACTTTCATACTAAACCCCTCAGGGGATAACAATGCTACTATATTTCTTGAAGTTCAGGTTGAAAAAACAAAGGCTAGCATTAGCCATACTGTATGGTACAGTACAGGTACGTCCATCTTTCGATGTCACACATTGTACAGTAGCTCATGTTTACATTATTCATGATACAAGTGTGAAATAGGAATTACCCTGTAAAATGGTCAACATTTAATGAATTTTAATAGAAAATGTGGTTGACTGGTTGTCTTCTGGATTTTTGCTTTTTACATTAAATATCGAACTATGTAATTTTCATGTCACCAGACCTTTAAATTGCATTAACGTTACAACTGTCGCAGACTTTAGTCGGGAAGAATGAACATGTTTGACTTTTTCTGGCGACACAACTTTAAAGTGGTCTTAGAACTAGGACAGGTATGCAGTGTTCTCCACTAGCTGTTTTGTCCGGGGGCTCCGCCCGAACAAAATCTGCCACACTACTTTAGCGCCCGGACAAAACTTTGCCGCCCGCACAGAAAATTGACCCGCCCGGTCAAGAAGTTGTCTGTACACTCAATCACAAACACCACAACTTAGTCATTTGACTGCCTTTTATATTTGATTTCAAATACTCATAACAAGCAATATAATAAAACATCGGAGATGCAAACCCAGCTCACTTTTACCTGAGCTCTTATATCATTCAGTATGCACTTACTGCATTTCTTTCATATGTTTCCACAGTAGGAATCTGTTACCATCAAGCTCATACACTAAACGAAACCATTCAATTGAACTGTTCCCTAGGTTTCCCGATTTTCACCCGAAATTTCAGTTACATTTAAGTGAACTACTTCATTCTTGAATACGTCCAAGTGGAAACTGGAGCTTCAGATCTGCAAGTAAAGTCAAAGATATTTAGAAAAGGCAATCTGCAAAAACGAAATGACCACAAAATGCCCAGATTTGAACACATAGGGAAGGCTAGGAACAAGGAAGTAGATTGCACCACTTGCGATCTAAGCCCTCCTAAATTGTCAAAATTTTCCCAAAGGGGGTCCCCCTCCCCTTAGACCCCCCAGGATGGCGATCACAAGAGCCCCCGGACAGAAAACAGACCAGTGGAGAACCCTGGGTATGTACACCCACATACCATGACCACTGGCAAGGCAACTGTCCAGTTGAGGTGCCTTGACACACAAAGGTACTGAACAGTATAGTGAGTGGCTACTGTAGCTTACTGTATAGTACTGTTCAAATATGATTTATTTTTTAGAAAAATGCTTTGGCTGAGAGGAAAGCTTCTATTATTAACAGGGTTTGCCTGGGTTTAAGAGACTACAGTAAGATTAAACTTTTGAAGGAAGCGAAAGGATTATTATGTACAGTAGGAACTAAATCCAATCAATGGGGCTGCCCAGCCGAGTAAAAATTAACAGAGGGCGCTCTCATATGGTTCCTACCAGTTGCACGAAATGTAATCGCGACGGCAAAGTTTGTAAACAAAACATCACTTATTACGTCTAGGCCTACGTACTCTCTCATAAGTTGCTGCTGAAGCTGAATGTTAAAGAGCTCCCCGGTTTTAGTACGCCACAAAGCATTGTTCCTGGGCAGTACCCAAAGGTAAACAAGGGATATTCAGGAGTGTTAACATACCTAGAAGAAAAGATGTATCCCTAATATGGACCTAGTATCAGTAGCGGCCTAGTAGCACAGCACGAGTCAAAGATAGGTCGCTCGGCTATAGCCCCGTAGTTGTACTAAGAAGCATCATTCCTCAATAAATTCCACTTAGCCTACATGGAACACTTTTCTCTTCTTCCAGTACTTTTGAATATGAATGCACAGTGACTGGTTTGAAGTTCATGGACCTACTGATTGGTCTGTTTCTATGGTATCTTCACTAGCGCACTTCATAATACATGCATTTAAATTCTTACCCGCTAACAATGGAAAAGCAACCAAGGCGTTCATTTTCCAAGAGCGCAGTAGTGTGAGTCAATTATTCCGGATATACACAGAGAAATGTAGTATATGCGCGTATAGAACGCGTTGTTAATGTGCACACACATCAACTCTTTTAACAATGGAATTTTCTGTAACGCGTCCTTAGTTTTGTACGCAGATCACCGAACAGAACGACGCACGCGCACATACAGTATCAAATCCACACTTCCGTCCAGGTAATTGAGCTTCCATGCAGAGTCAGCGCGTCTTACAGTGTAGGTATAGGAGTTTAATGGTATCTATGCACCAAAATGACCAAATCCTTCCGTTTTGTTCCGTTTTGTATCAAATTCACATCTCGAGACTTGCATTTCATGCATAATATAACTTTTTTTACATGATATACTGTCCGGATTGGGCGATCTACGTTTGTAATATCTTTGTAAGAACCGGGTTCCTAACGTACAAAGGGACTCTAGTAGGAACCATATGAGAGTGCCCTCTGTTGGTAAGATGAAAATGCCGGGCAGCCCCATTAGAATTCTGATGAAATTTCTATTCAGTTCTGAGGTGTAGTTCTCAAGATATCAGCCAATGAAGTTACTCCATTTGTGACCGAGGAAGAGCTTGAAGCAAGCAGCCTGAGTTGATAACTTTTGTTAAATTCCGTGAAATTCCATGCAGAATTTAAGTAAATTCTGTTTTTTCCACTTTTTTAGCGATCATGGAAAATTGGTGTCCCTATTTTATACCAGTATGTTTGAGTACAACCTATGTGTAAACTATTTTACCACATGAAAATGACCCAAAGCTCAGTGTGGGTGCCCAACAGCCCATGGTTTACAGTTGCAGCACAGTACACTCATTTCCCAAATATTGCTTGATCAAATTGAATATACTGTACTTGTATCCCTCAAGTTATTACAGCTAATATCAAAGTTTACATATGGTAACTGCTGTACAAATATTTGGGTAATGGTTAGCCATCTCACACTTACAGTAACACATCACCACAACCATTCCACTTGTTTTTTTTTTTTTTTTTTAGTGATTAATATCCTGGCAAACAACTTTACTTCCCCTTTTCCTGGTAAAATACCCTTTGTCAGACGGATTACGTGAATGTACAGTATGACCATTCTTAAATGTTCTGAAAGCTTTCTAATGATGCTTGTACAAAAGAAAACTTGCATCATTTTGAGTATCAAATTTTTGAATGTTGGTGTACTGTACACTGAAGTTTTCCTATTGGTTTCATGATATTAATTACTGTACACAAACCACAGTGCAGCTATCTGACTACCGTACCACAAACTACGGCCCCATTCTGGACCATTCATATTTTTATTCATTTTCGAATATATTTCTTACTTTACTCCCATAAATTTTAAATGGTTCTGACTGATACGTTAACACTGTAGTTAAGAGTAGACAACTCAAATTGTAACGTACATAGTAGGTCAAATTTGACAGGTCTGTACAATTTTACACACCCCTGAGGACTCAAAGAGGAAGAAAGGGGAGAAAACAATTTATTACCAGATAACACCAGCTTTAGAATGATATATTTAAGGCACTGAGTGTGAAACCAGATTAATTCTGTGCAAACAATGGTGCTTTTGTAGCCCAAAATTCCAATAACTCCTCAATTCCTTTGTTTTGAACCCAACCCTCCTGTCTGTAAAGCCTTTCCCCAGGCTCTGTGGTCCCATAGAGGAAAGAACTCAAAAAAGTTTTAAGTCCCTGTAACTGGGTGTGGGCACTTCACGTAGCTCAATGGCCCCAAGTGAAAGGTACAGTACAGTGAATGTTAGATTCAGTATTTAAGTCCCTAATCTTACAGTACAGTTACAGTTGCACAGTACAGCAAAGTACAATACAGTACAGGACAGCACAGTACAGCTGTATGGAATTAGTTCACTAAAACTTTTCAGTCATTTGCTGGACAAGAATGCTTGTTCATTTTGCATTTGTACAGTATAACAAAATTTTGATGCACCCCTCACCCCTGCATCACAATATGTGCAAATTAGTCATCTGATATGACCCAGATTTAATGCATCCTCCTCTGTGGTCGCAGGATGCGCGGCTCAATTTTACGGTCATCCTGCCCTTACATAACAACCAAAATTTGTGACTAACAACCTGCTAAAAGCAATTAGGTTGGTGGCAAAAAAAAAAATAAATAAAGAAAACAGAAGGTACATGTATACCCTATCCAGTGCAACTTTATAACTTCACTCCAAAGATTGTAACAGCTTAATTTTCTTTCAGATAATGTGGCAGACAGTACAGTACAAAGCTCTGTACAGTAATCCATTGGGCAACCATAAAAATTAACCTCATTTAAAAAGCACAGTTAGCAGACTTGATTACAGCCTTTATGTCACACACACAAAAGGAGCATGGGAAATGGGTGTACAGCAATACAATAGTGGACTACAGTAGTGCTAGAGCTAAGTCGGCAGGCGCCCATTTAGCATGGCGCTAGTTGTTATAAATACTCCAGGTTCCCATCATGCATTGCAGCCAGCTACTGGCATACAGTACTGTGCAGCACTGCGGCAGATGATACAGTATGTACTGTACACTAGGTTACAAGTACTGTACATACTTTCTACCAGGGCTTTAGCCAGAATTTCAGATCAGGGAGTACACATGTCAGCATCCTGGGGAGGGGTCCCCTTTGCCAAAAATTTTTCAATTTTGATCCTTCTTAGATGCAAAATGGTGAGAAATTTAACTCAATTGGTAACCACAGAGATGGCCTTCAAATTAAGATTATTGTACTGGACATGCTGCCAAAAGGTGAAAAAGAAAGACAATTTTAAATAAAACTAGAAATTTCTCGGTATACATTGGTGAACTTTATAAATCTGTTATGGCTGAGACAGGGTTTCTGTGGAGGAAGGGGATTGGTTCCCAGAAATGAAGTGGAGAAATCCTCAACCTCTCATCTTCCCAGTGAAAAACTATACACTGGCTATTTTGAGTTACAATAATTACCCCACTTCCCCATTCACATTTTTATCCTATTCATTTCCATCATCTTTGACACCAAACCCTGATTCCACCTTAGACAACAGAAGGTTCCTCCAATGTCTCTTTCTCACACCAGAGAGTTGCCTACACCCGACACACACTCTAAAAAGAGTGGAATCAAACGGTACACGCAACAATCATATACTAAACATTTTCCCTGTTTCACCTCCAACTCTCAAAGGACTACTTTGGCCTCTTGAAAACCCTTCCTGGGTTGAAGGTCATTTTGAAGTCAGCCATTAATTGTAAAGAGCTGCAACCACTGACCTTCAGCATCAAGAATTTTGGTAGTCATAAACTTCTGGCAGAAACCCTGTAAAATTTACTTAAACTGCTTTTAAAAATTTGGTTAAAAATTTTCCCCCTGAAGGACAGGCCGTCCAAATGACGGCTGGACGGGTCTCTGGCTTACGCCTTGCTTTCTACTGTAACTCAAAAACATTGTTCCTACAGTGTCATTAGAAATTTAAGTCCTGAGATGAATTTTGCCAAATAAAATATTTCTCACTAAAATAATGAAATGTACTCAGACTATTTTTTGGTGTTTTATCAATTCAATTTGGCCATATTGTATGGTCTCAACTACTAGATCTAAGAACTTACCAAAAAGGCTACACATTCCACAGCCCGCCTACAGTCTGCAATACATGTACTGTAGAACTGTACACTGTACATACCATACAGCGTACAGTACATCCCAACTTACAGAGCTGGAGTCATGGTCCCTGTCCTCTGTGAGGAAAACAGGTAACTGAAGTCATCATGTAATAGGCCTAGATAAAGTATTATGACAATCATTTTGAGAACAATACATACAGTAACGTTGGGATACATGTGTACAGTACTACTGATACTCTGTAGGACTGCAACTGCAGATCCAGGTGTATCAGTACTGTACTTCCAAAAGCTTTTAAGGCAGGGTATTCATTCGAGTCTGAATGGTACTTCTAAAGACCAAAATAATTTTGAAAATGACATGTTTCAGTATCTACTGTAAGGTCATTAGGTCAACAGAATTCCTTGGAATTGTAAATAAAATCAATTACCAATTTCTTTTTATCAACTGATGTACCACTAGGCAACAAATTTGACATTTTTGATTGCCCAAC
Source organism: Holothuria leucospilota (assembly GCA_029531755.1). Taxonomy (NCBI): domain Eukaryota; kingdom Metazoa; phylum Echinodermata; class Holothuroidea; order Aspidochirotida; family Holothuriidae; genus Holothuria; species Holothuria leucospilota. Next base: position 23,208,323 of record CM055970.1, read on the forward strand.
ACTTTTGGGTAGGACATCAGCCAGGCTTCAACAAATCCCCCGCCCGACAGTCCGGGACAAGCATAAACTTACTTGGACAAGTACATTGTTCCACATCATAGCCCGCCGAGCAAGTAACCTTGTGAAGTCTCCTCCACAAAGGAGTTTAAGGCATACCCTACATATAAAAGTGGACAAGTAGATATTCATGCGGACAAGTAGACTACGAGAACTGCTAGCCTGATGGACAAGTAATGAAAAAAGAATTTGTCGAAGCCTGACATCGGCTGAAAAAAATACTTGCTGTATTAACTATTATACATATACATACTGTACCTTTGTAAATTTTCTATTTCTCTTGGAAGGCTTCGTATTCTGTTTGCTCCAAGCAAAAGCTCCTTGAGGGACGTCAAAGATGTTACTTGGGAAGGAAAATTGATGAAGAGGTTTCCGCTCAGATTTAGACTTTCCAGGTTTGGAAAAGATACTTCAAACTCTTTGGGAAAGGAACTACATGATAAGCGATTGTTTTTACAGTTCAACGAACGGAGTTTTTTCAGTTCAAGTAATTCGTCTGGAAATTTCGAAATCTGGTTATTACTCAGATCTATTTTCATCAAGTTCATAAATTCACCAATACTCCTGGGAACTTCACGAATTATATTGCGACTTAAATCGATGTCCTGGACACATTCATGACCATACTCCTCATCTGATAATCCAATCAACTGAAAAAGATTGTTTTCTGGAAAAGCCTTGAGTCCTTTCCTTGACAGACTCACTGTAACCCCTTTTATATCATATTCACACTCAGTGATGCTAGTAATAGTACTAATGGCATCCATTGTCTCAGATTGAATAGCCAACTGCATCCGGACCATAGTAAAATGTCAATGTACTTTAGTTTTGGCTAAGGCCATAGCCCCTTTAGGCCCTACTTAGCCTACTGTTACTTGTTAGCTAAGCTACTACTACTAGTAGTAGTACTACTATAGGCTACTGTAATTTCAAATGAAGACTAGCCTACCAGTTGTAACAGTTACTGAATGATGGTTGCGATTTCTCAAAATTCTCTGCAGTCAGTGTTGTCTGCTAAATGACGAGAAAGTTTCTGACTAGATAATATTAAAATTCACCAAGACATTAAATAATATAAAAATTGCTGATGTCATTGTCAAAGGGCATGTTGCGTCATAGTACATCCATGTGCTAACAACACTGCTTCTACTGAATATAGAAAAGGCTATGCCCAGTATTCTAATCTAAGCCTTACATAAACGATGAGATTGTACTGCCCACACATTGGTCCCTAAACTACCGTACGAACACGTAACGTACAGTAGGCTAAACTAACTTTAGTCGAGACAACCTTGAAGAGATTAGTTGTAGCATACGATGCAAATACTGAATATAAAATCAGTAAACAAAAGCCAGTGCACTGATCTGGCCAACCTTTGATTGTTCCATACCGCCACAAAATATGTTAAACGAACGTGAACTTCTGTGAAGCGGCCCAATATTGCTGAGTCAGCCAAGTCAACGTGGATCCGTTTGAATCTGTTCCAACGGATTATATTAGTGAGTAACAGATAATATGTATGCACGTTATATATTATAGCAGAATGCACATTGTATGCATGATGTAACCAGAGAGTTGAACTCTGATGTAACTATAACACCGGGGTCACAAGTGACCCGTGACCAAATTATTCCATAGGTTGGCGTTACAATCTTCACCAGGGAATTGCTAGAGACAACTCCCTGCTTCAACACTGAAGTTCCGCAACCCGAAGATTTCTCTAAACAACATTTCCCTTGACCAGGAAAAACAAAATACATCGACGAATTTCACACTGTATCAGTTATTACTTATGATCTCCGTCCGGTGCACTATTTCACAGTACAAAAGGCTGGCCAGCATGATTGGCAGAAGAACTGAATTGCCTTGTAAAAAGTTGTCAGTTTTTTTTTTTCTAGTACAAGTAGCGACCTCAATCATGCTAGCTCGTAGTCCGCAATCTGCAGATGGAATATAGCCTTGTGGATGGCACATTTGAAAATATAAGTTGGGGGCAATTTTGGGGCAAAAATATGATTTTCATAATTGTGTTGCATGTTATATTTCCAAATAGTTTAGTATCAGGGAAATATTAATATTTTGTCAATTTGTTGGAACCCTCCTTTGGTCGATCAATATATTGACAAAATAAAGTTGAAGAAAACAAAGAAAATCATGTAAAGATATTCTATAACAAATAATGCCTGATATGACCTCGCAATATTGTTACGATGATATACAGTAGGCTTACTTGAAATTAAATTATTTTCTATCTTAGGCTTTTCTTACGGGAACACCGGCAGTTCACTATTGACTCAAACTGTAGCCTATACATTTAATTTAGGCTTTAGCCATTGCCATTGTGATAAATTTAGTGAACATTTTGACCGTAAACTTAAAGGAACATAAAACCCCATGCCTTTCCTTAAAAAGGACTTAACTGATTTTTTTTTTTTTTGCCAAAAAAGAACGTTTTTTATTATTATTTGATGTATTTGTATACAACCTAATTATAAATACCAGCTGAGCATAACTGAACTTGAGTTGATTTGATTTGCCTTGCGGTCATTTTGTAGAAACCAATGAAAAACTGCAAAGGGCATTTTTGACCATGTTATACCAGTTTTTGCAAAAATATGATCTTTGTGATTTTGATGTATTCCATATCTGTAAAATTTTCACTACCAGAAAAAATATGACTTTTAGTTGATTTCACTTTTACTTTGGTCATGTTATGTTGACAATCTAAAGGTGCAAAAATAAAAAGACTTTTTTAATTATATAAATGACCTTATCTCAAAATCAGTTTATTATGATGCAGGTATTATAATGTAATTTTTGGTTAGCCTGTTTCTACTACTTGTTATTTGTACATTAACATTTGAAAATTAACAAAAATGATTCAGCAACTCCTTATAGCACATATAGCTACACTTTTAGGTGCATACCATTCTGTTATTCGGTCACAAAAAGTACAAAATATATAATTTACATCATTTTGTAAATGTACATCGATTGCCTTTAGCTACTATTAAATTAATGCCAGCTCGTACAGTAGGCTACCGAACTATGATAATTCAAATTCGACTTGATTTGACTTGTTTTGGAGACAGTGTGAAAGTTTCAATTATACAGAGGTGTGCTAAGTAGGTGCCATGTTCTGGCAGGGGAACACTGTTTTCTTTTCGGGAACACTTTTGCATGCCTTAGAGTATACAAGAAAGTATGTTTAGCCTACCGGCAGTAGTTCTTCACGGCGATCACTCGCCCCCTCACTTAACCTGTTTTTGCTCTCATGGCAGGTAGATTTTTAACTAAAGAATTTTTCGTTGTTTCAGTTTTTCGACACTTCTGTTCCAAACAGCAGGGGCATATCACTTCAGGGGTGTGCAGGCCTGAGAAATTTTCAAACTGCCATCTGAATCGAAAATTCTGTGGCATAGGCGTGCGGGGTCAATATTTCTAGGGGCAGGGATAATTTTTGTCCGAATTTAGCTTTTTGGACCAAGTTACCCGAATTTTGGCTCGTAAAAGCGGCATAAATCTATTTTCTTAGCTGTCTCAATTGCCCGAATGGATCCACTATTTTTGCCCGAATTGGGAGGGTACATGCCCCCTTCCCTCCCCACCTCGTGCGCTTCTGTTTTGTGGTCTGTCGGGAAAAAAGATCACTACCTTTAATAATTTATTTATTTTTGTTACAAACATCTTTTTGGGGCTACAAAAATGTTGGAAATCTTAAAGGGGCTTATTGAGTTAGTTTACAAAATTCATGATTTTTTCACACCTGCTGAAATTTACTCACAACTTGATGTTAAATGGCCAAATTAAGAGATTCTGCATATCTGACACACAACTGCAATGGCAATGATAGGATAATTAAGGGTTAAATTCATTTATTACAAATTCGTGACCGGACACTTTTTAAGGTATCAATCATATGCAACCCCTGTCCACAAAACTACAATTTCTCATATTTTAAGTAACTTTAGTAAGTCCTTTGATGAGGCTAATTAGAAACATTGCCATGAAATGATTTCCTTCAAACTCATCACAAAATAATCGATATAAACTCAGTGAGCCACTTTAATGATCACATCGTTTTCCCAAGAATGAAATAAAATCGAGTGGTAAAGTATTACTTTATTAAATACATTTAACAGTATTGGAATAACAATTGCATATTAAGAGAAATTCTACGTCACTATTGTTCACCCATAGAAATAAAAGTAAGAGAGAATGACGTCTGCCGATCTGGACTGAAACCATTATTTGGCTAGGCTACGGCAACAGAGCACCTGCGCGTAATACAAATATCACGTCATTGCTTTTGCCCCATATATTGGCAAAGAAACTACAAGTTTTCAAGTTAGGAGTATAAAACAAACTACTTAAGGCACCATGAATTATTTCTGTTCTGAAAATTACTCCTTATCTTTCGAAAAACGGATACAATAATCTATAACTTCTGCAGCACTGAGAATGCACACTGTACGTACGGAAACACACCAACCGGTCTTTTGCCGTACAACGAAAGCGCCCTAACACTTTCCGTGGCTTCACCGGTTAAACGTACAGGACTGCATTGTGTCAGCGTTTTCCCTTACGTTCATTTCTATGTGTTCACAACAACATTTTCGAGAAAAGCCATTGCATTTTGGAGAAAATCTGGCTGCCAGGAAACAAAAGTCAGAAATGTTCGTCATGGCAGCCTGTCTCACACTGTGAAGCCTTTTGAAATGTCATTCAACGGAATGCGATGCAACTCAGCTTAATGTGACTCAGGCGCGGATCCAGACATTTGGAAAAGGTTGGCCGGGGCTGAAAGCCCCCCTGAATATTCTCCTAGATTAACATTATGCTAATTTTCTCGTATTTGTTATTGTTGATGTGGCGAAAAAGGGGGGCCGCAGAGGCCGGGAACCCCCCTCCCCTTGGATCCGTGCCTGTGACTGATCTTTTAGGTCGAGTTGTATGCAGGGGATTATAGGATTGCAGGGTTGGATTATATTTCCAATACATTGCATTGGTGGATATATGTCTATCTTCTGTTAATCAATCACACATGGGGGCCACCATGTTGACTTTTTGCGACCGACACTGGATTTCCAAACGCTTCCCTTTCGGCTGATAGGCTACCATACATAAACTTTGAAACTTATTCACATCTGGGTCAACGGAAAACGTACTAGCACTGCCACGACCGGACTAGCAACTGAGGTAACAATATCAAACATGGTTGATATGCCCGACATGGTCACGGCAAGAACCGGCTTTCGGAATGCAGTGGAGACCAACTTTAGGGTGGGAACAAAATTTGGCGCACACTAGACTGATCCATTTGCTGCACCCGACTGGTTTTTCCAGCCGCCACGTTGCAGTCGGATTGGTGCAGTGTGCGCAGGCTGTAACGAACCGTTTTCCACTTAGACCTACTCAAATTGTGAAATCTGAGCGGGTCGTGTTTCCTGTAAGAAGGGAACTGCTACTTGGACAGGAGAAGAAACTTCTAATTTAATTTATGCTAATCCAATTAGTCCCAGACATGCGTAAGGGGATAATCCTGTAAGGATCGATAATTAGACCTAAGGCTATTCAGTTCTTTTGTCTGGCACTTACAATTCACACTTGTTATCCTTTGCAACTTCATTCAATTTCAATTTCATTGTCTCTTGCTACCTTTACAAATAGATTAAATAAAACAATTATTTGATGTCGAAGAGATTGCCGACAGACAAATAAGAAATTCAGGCTAGTAATTCAAAACGACTGGTTAGTGGTTTGTAAGAGTAGATGCAGGTGCTATTAAGTACCGCATACGCAAATGAGCAGACTAGTTAACAAGTCTATACTTTGCAGTTAAATTTTGATAGATCTCTCCATTATTTCGCATATTGCAAAGAGTATGTAAATATTAAGCATTTTACAAGAAAGCAACCTTTATGCATAAGCGGCACCACGCGACAAAACTTTGAAACTTTTCAAATTATAGAGCGACTGGTAATGTTGAAGTGATAGGCAAAACTTCTTCAAGATATAGCAGACGACATGTACCGATTGTGCTTATAGTTTCTAACACCTTTTAAGCTTATTTAATCTTCAATGAGGTACAAAGGGAGAGGGATTAGTGGTGTTAACTAGTTCTATGAGTTTGACCTTCGCGGCATGATCGTCGTCATCAAAGGGATGTGTGAAGTTTATTCTCCTGTCCAAGTAGCAGCTCCTTGCTTTAACCACTTTAAAGAGCGTTCACCGTGACTAAATGGCGTTGTCAGTGTGGGCCATGGAGGCAGTGGCGTAGCTAGGAATTTTTGTTTTGGGGGCAAATGAATATCTTACAAAAATTTTAATACTTGTTATTTCGGAATGTTGTTGACTGAAGAAGTAATAAGCCTCAATAAATTCCACTTGAACAAGAATAACGCGCCATTCCACGTATTTACACTTGAACATGAACGCACGATGACTGGTTTTGCAAGTTCATGGACATTCATTGGTCAGTTTCTATGGTATCTTCAAGTGACGCACTTTTATATGCGCGTTCAATTACTTACGCGCTCACAACGGGAAAGCAACTAACGCGTTTGTTTCCAAAGCGCGCAGAACAAGTATTCCGGATAATACACAGAGGAATGTATTCTGCGCGTATAGAACGCGTTGTAAAAGTGCACCCGCGCTAACCTCTTTGAACAGTGGAATTTTCTGTAACGCGTTCTTAATTTTGTACGCAGATCGCGGAGTAGAACGAAGCGCATGTCAAATTTACATTTCCGCCCCGATATAGAGGGTTTTCAGTCACGTGACTGTAACCAACTAGACGCAATTTTGAAGGGCAAGATCGCGCGTCTCTTTGGTTTTGACGGGCACGCGTCCATTGTGTCACAGAAGTACCGATGGTTATGCCGTGCGCGTGTGTTTTAAATACGCTCACTGCGTGTGTGTTTTGCCCTTCAGTTCCTGGGAATCCAACGCAAGTGACGTCACATGAAATCCCTCTATATGCGTCTCCATGAGGAGTCACTGAGCGTACTAACAGTGTAGATATAGCAGTTTGGAATCTATGCTTAAAATATCTTTGGTTTACTACTAAGAGTATTTATTGACTAGAGTCCAAGGTCAAAATGGCGGAACGTCCGACCATGGAGGCCACAGAAGGTACGAATTTGCAGTGTCTCGACCAACCAGTCGTTTCTTCCTTGCGTGTACTTTCCGTTTAACACTTTGCTATTTATAGGGCTTGCCTGCGTATGTGATGCACGCCGTATCGCGTCTCATAATCATACAGAAATAAAGGGCATTTCGTGTTTTTCAGGATTTTTTTTTTCATCTTCCTTGCTTATATGAATGTTTTACTTAGTTCATGGGGTAAATCAAGACCACACTGTGTGAAGTAAAAGAAACAGTAAATTGTTAGACTACATATACCATTAGCCAGGGCGTATATACATGCATTTGCAGGGGGTGTGAACTATTTTGGGACCAACTACATTTCTTGGAGACCGACTCCCATTGACATACCGTAGTTGTACGACAATTTATGTTACAGTTTATAGGACGGTAGAAATAATCATATTCGTACGGGACTCTTCCAGTTTTGGGGGCAGAATTTTTTCCTCGAATATGAAATAGTTGCCCGAAATTCGTTGCAATTTAGGTGCATAAAATACACCACTATCCCATTACATGCGCGCGAAAATGTTTGCACATGTTTCGGGCATTCGATCAGAAATTCGGAAACTCAGTAGAAACTTGGGGGAATCTTCACATTAAATGTTGTTCATGGGATGGTCTACTGTAAAAAAAGGCATACTAAACTGAATTTCGCTGTACCACTACATGCGCGCGAAGCGGGCGAAAATTTTTGTAAACTTTTTGAGAATTCGATCAAATATTTGGGAACTCAGTAGACAATTCGGGTAATCTTTTCACTTCAAATGTTGTTCATGTCTGGTCTATTGTTACAACAGCATGCTAAACTGGATTTGAGACCGACTTTTTTGCGCCTAGAGACCCACTTTTGGTTTTCACTGGGGGACATAGCCCCCGTATTTACGCCCCCACCATTAGCATGTTTACTCATATCTTAATAAAATTTGGATATAAAAGTGATCAGGACTGTGCATGCCAAATCTTTTTGGAAAGTATGATAGAGGTGATACTGGCAGCAATCTTTTCATTACTCCACCGTGGTGCACCTTGTCCTTGCATGGTAGTTGACTCTCAACGAAACTTTCCAATATTTTCTTTACCTTTACTAGCATAAGTTAGTTTAGGAGTTTTACTTAAAAATGCGAGTGGACTATTGTGGCCGCACAGAACCGACGGCAAACTACAGGGGAATCACGGCCATTTTTGACGTCGGCGTTAGCAATTTTTAAATTGCTTTACGATGCTGTCTCTTATATTTCGAGCAATGAATAAAGACCACAAACATGGAAATGGGGTGGAGGCCCTACTCTTTGAAAAAAATGGAAATTAGAAGGTGTCTAGATGGCAAATGGTGCAATATTTGGGCACAGTGCTTTTAAAATGTATGTGTGAATTTGAAATCTATGTTATAATATCTTCTTCACAGTTTAAGTTAACATCATTTTTGAAAAAGTGAGGGGGACTTTTTGGAGAAGTCCCCCCTTCCAAAAAAGTGAGGGGGACGCGTCCTCCCGTTCCCCCATGATCCACGCCCATGGTTTTAATACATCCCAGTTTGCCGGAAATGGCACTTGCAAGGCTTGATAGCAGCCATCAAGATGTGCAGTTTGGGTGGAAAAATGAAAACTTTGATTTAATTTTATTCTCAAATGCCTTGAGTTTGTCACAATCAATCCGAATGTATTCAAAATTATTCAGAGTGGGTAAGTTTTTTGGGACCAGATCGCTAGTGGGGGAGGACTTGGGGGCGCGGCGATTTTGTGGGGGGCAGCGCGACCCCCAAGCCCCCCCCCGTAGCTACGCGCCTGGTCGTGGGCCACGGTACTTGGCCCCCAACCAAAGACTATCTGTAAAAACCAACATTTGCCCTCATCCCTGAAATTTATAAGAGTAATTACGGTATCAAGTGATCGAAGTTAGGGGGAATTTTAACAGAATATAGATTGTGTTTGCAATGTAAAATGAAGTAAAACGTATCTGAAATGCCTTTAAAATACATTTCTGGCGCGCTGTGCGCGGTCATATAAACTCAATGTCAAATTATTAGTTCAACTAAGAAAGGCGGTACATCTGTCAGGAGCGGATCCAAGGAGGCCTTTCCCTGCCTCAGCCCCCCCCCCCCCCACCTTTTTCGCCACATCAACAACAACAAACACGCAAAAATTAGCATTATGTTAATCTAGGAGCATATTCAAGCGGGCTTTCAGCCCCCCCCCCCTTTTGAAATTTCTGGATCCGCGCCTGTCTGTACTTGGATTACTGCAAAATTCTGTGCAACCTCTATGATTATCCATCCTCCCAACCCTTAAACCTGCTGAATCAGGAAGAGATCGACTGGTCGTTAGTCTGTTAGTCCTGGCGATTGTGAAACCAAAGGACAAAACTGTGATTTCTAGGCATACTTGGTTCGTAGTCACTGCTTCTAGTAGTTAGCTAATTGTTGGGTAAAACCCAGGCAAACATTACTAAAAACATGTGATAGGGCTATTCATCTCATACCCAAATTTGTGTTATTTTGACTTCCCGTAGTACAAAGTGAGTGTAGGCCTAATTATTGAAAATTCTGTAGAACCTCTATGATAATTCTCCCTCCTCTGTTCCATCAAACCCGCTGCATCTTGAAGAAATTGACCATTGGTTATTCTAAATGAGGCCATTTTGAAAAAAAAAAAAAAACTAGACGAAATACCATTTACGGTTTTTCCTGGTGTATGCCCACAATTTTGCAAATACACAGAGCCTCCGGGGCTCTCCCCTGGTCCGCCACAAAAATTAGGAACCAATAAAAGTGCGCCCTACGGCTGGCTCAGGGGCCTCTGGGCCCAATGTCGAAGAAGGCCTTGTGCTATTTCGTGAGCGCGACTTAATGTGACCCAAGCGCGGACCCAAGGGGGGGGGGCTTTCCCGGCCTCACCCCCCTTTTCGCCACATCAGCAATAACAAATACGCGAAAACTAGAACAATGTTAATCTAGGAGAATATTCAAGGGGGCTTTCAGCCCCTCCCCCTTTTCGAAATGTCTGGATCCGCCCTTGTGACCAAATCAGGCCTGTGTAGCAGACAGATAGGAGCAAATGCACCAAGGTCGATCATTGACGCCTTGAAACTGTTGGCAAGTTAAAACTGTATATTTGAGATAACAGCAATTTTTGCAGTAAAAAGGCTTTTATTTTCCCTTTTTTTCTGACGTTTGGCAATGTCAATTTCACGTCGGAGAACCCCTTTTTCATTCCTCTTCAACGTGGGCACAGTTTTCCTCCTAAGGGCCCATTTCGGTAATCTCTCTCTGTAGGGACCAGGAGGCGAAGCCCCCGGAAGCTCTGGAAAATTTCCACATTTGAAGGAACTAGAATAAATCATTAGCTATCTGTATGCATGACACTGGGTAAGGGCTAAACAGAACATAAAATCTCAGTCTGTCTTTATCTTTTCAAAAAAGCCTAATTCGAACTAACTGCAGGTGTATTTCTTTAAAACACTGCAGCATGATTGATGACCGTGGAGGGTGGACTCTAAAAAAGGTCTGATCAGAGGGGCACCGAACAGGAATCTGGTCAAAAATTTGACTAGATCCGGTTCAAAAATGAACCAGTTCTGATAACTTCTGAACCAAATCTAGTCAAATAATTTTGGAGGGTCGTTGAGTTCCTACGGAGTTTTGCAGTAATAATATACTGTGTTCGATGTGAAGTTATTATGAAAGGACAGCAAGAGTAAAAAATGAATGCGTGCAAAGTATGGCGAGGAAAAAAAACACTTTTACGGGCTTTTTGGTTGTTTGCCTTCATTTTACATAGCAACTTACCTCCTGCACGAATAGCGATGAACACGCCCTTAACAGACCAAAAAAGTGCAACTTGCCCTTTCATCTGATAAAATGAAGACTAACGGCCATTCGATTTCTTTTTGACGTAGTAGGTTTGAGTATTGAGAGCTAGGATCATGAAGGTAGCACGGGGTTTTGCAAAAATCCAAGGCACGCTCCAGCTTTCTTGAAGAAATAACTGGACAACTATTGCACATAAAAGAATGCGCGCGAAGCGCCCCGACAAACAACATTTCAAAGGCCTTTCGGCAATGTTTGTAGACACTGGATCTACAGAAGGAGTTGGAAAAGAGATCCTCTTTTGCAACCATCAGGATACAAAGTGTGTGCACTTTCAAGTTTACAGCCAGCGCGAACGCACCCGACTTTAAGATTTGAGTAAAAACCAGCGCATACTGCACCGACCCGACTGCTTCGCGACAGTGAAAACCAGTCGCGTGGCAAACGCGTAGGTTAGGTGCGTGCCAAATTTTGTACTTGACCTGAATGTCAGTTCCGATTGAGATCCGACAGTCCACTTCCACCACATCGGAAATTTGAAACTGTTTGATATTCGTATTGAAGTCGGGGAAGGGGGAGTGTCATCGCAGCTTAGTAAGGTCGTGGCAATGTGCAATTGTTATCGGCCCAAAGGTGACTCATTTTTTTTTTTCATGAATTGACCAATTAAGAAGCGTTTGCAAAATTAGGGGACGCAGCTCAAAGCTACCCCCTTATGTGTGACTAAACAGTGGATAGACATTTGAATATATCCACATCGGCAGTGTGTTGTGGGTATGGTTTATGTACAATCTGACACTTTGACCGCGGAGGTGCATGACCACTAATACCAACAACTCATCCTCGATCTACCAGCAGTCAGGTTGAGTTGCATCACATTCCAAAAGGCTTTCATTTTAGTGACGGACTTATAGGCCGTGTTACCACATGATCCCCCGATGCTGATCCCCCAAGGTCAGTCAACTGGAATTTTTGTAGCCAACCGCAAGAGCGTTCCCATTTGATCCCTGCGCTATATCTGATTGCCTGATCAAGATACAGTAAGTTGCATCATTGAAACTATGTCTGTCATGTTTGTTAATTATGTCTGCTGGTCATGTTTGTTTACACAAGTTTGTGTGGAGCGGGAATGAGCCTACGGGCAAGTTGTGCTGCAATAGTACAGTCTGCGGAAGTACGTCATTCGTTTGCTTTGATCTGGGTTCACCTTGATCCCCCGTTGTGTTCCCACTTGTTGTTTTGATCGCCTGCTCGCGGTCTGTTCCTCCCCGAAGGAACGATCAAGCTCTCGAGATGTGATCCGGCGTTCCCACTTGTAAATTGATTCCCTGCTCGGTTTCAGGTGCGGATCTGATCTCCTGCTCGTACTCAAGTGCGAACACACTCGGAGTGTGTCCCCACCCGATTCCGAGCCAATTCCGATTCCAGGTTTTCCAATTCCGAGTCCGGCCATTTAACAATGTAGCGTCTCATACAAATACTTTTTATACTATTCACAATTACACTTATTATGAAATCCGGAGTCAATTTCATACTCTGACGGACCTTCTTCTTCAGTTGAATGTATGTAACCATTCACTTGTTCAATTTCGCACCAATAATAATGTTGCCTAGGTAATAGTAATGAAACTTTCATTTTTGTGGACCCGACTGGAATCGGCCCCGAGTCCCAGTCCAGCTGAGCCCATTCCTGGCCAATTCCGATTCCGTGACCTCCCATTTCGGACCAATGCCGAGTCCGGCAAAAAACGGACTCGAGTCCGGAGTCCGGACTCGAATGTTACAGCCCTGGAAAGTAGACTAAATTGGAATCTATATTTTTCATTGTGACGACAGTGTAAGCGCGCCTTACCACTCTTTTGCCAACTAGCCGTGACGTCATTTGTTTGTAAACATGATGTGTCTTTTGCTTAGAGGCAGAGGAATGCAACACTTGGAAGTGAGAATACACTCCATGTTAAGATTGCCTACGCCTTACCTTCATAGCAGGTGTCGAATATGTGCTCCTCTTTGGCGTACGAGTGCAGCCAATATAGGTGCAGGAGTAATATACGTCCGCCGGGCGGGCAAGTTTACGCCACTCTGATACACTCAAAAAAATCAAGTGCTAATATCAGCACTTGAAGTGCTAATTTGGTAGCACTTGCAAGTGCTCGGAGAGGGACAGCACCTCAGGTGCTAAATTAGCACTAATTTAGGTGCTGTTTTTTCAGCACCTCGAAGGTGCTGTCACAAGTTTGATCATATTTTGATGAATTTGGTTTGTAAACATTGTTTATGTTTGGTAATCTGATGCATAACATGCATAATCCATACCATGGAATGACGCCATGATCGTTTGGAAATGATTTAAACGAAAAAATTCCCAAACTGGGGGTATTGCAATCATATTCATAACATGTAGGTCATTAGAAACTATTTAAAGTCATGTTTACAATTCTTATATATTAGTTAATAATTGTTACAAAATAAATGCTATAAACTATACCATTTAACGGGCCTTAAATTGCCAAGCAGGAGACCTTAGTAGTTAATCAATTCCTAACAAAATGAAAGACGCAAATACATTTGTTGTCGAAGTTGGAATCGTTGAAGAGAAAATTGTCTCGATAAATTAGCCCCGCCCACCAAATCAGAATATTCCATTAATTCCAAAACGCTATCAGCACCCATAAGGTGCTGTGCATTAGCACCATTCAAGTGCCAAAAACAGCACTTCAGGTGCTGATTCAACATCAGCACCCGTCAGGTGCTACCATTTTAGCACCTTAGTTTTTTGAGTGTAAGTGTAAGTTGTGAAAAGTTATTAAGGGTCAGAATTAATAGTAACTTAACATGGAAAATGCAAGATTTTGTCTCTAAAACGGCAAGCCAGAGGATAGTTTGTTTAGACAAATGCAACCTTTTATTGATATGCAAACTAGTTTAATGTTTTATAGTGACTATGTTTTACCTATTTTAGACTATTGTAGTATATTATCGGGAACCGTAGTCACAGTGATCCTCAAAGGATTATGCAAAAAACGGCTGCAAGAATTATTTTAATACCATTTATAATGGTAACAATTTTGTAAATACCCCAAAGCCCCCTGGGGCATTCCCAGGGACCAGTGTTGTCCTTGAACCATCAGTCGCTCTAGGATGAGTTCATGGGCCCCAACGCCTGTAGGAGGCGTTTTGCGTCACGAAGACGCCTCGAGCAACGATCAGTCCTTCATTTTGGTGTGCCCCTCCTGCGGAACTTTGTGCCCCCAGTGTCCCTCCCCCACTTCGAAAGTCTGGCGACACTACAGCTTCTATGATGAAGCTAGTAATTTATATCAGAAATACGCATACACTATATGCAATGCAAAACAGTGCTCAAACAAAACTATTTTTAAGTTATGAATAAATGCTCCTTCGTCAGTTCAATTGACCCTTACGAATAAAAAATCAGCAAGGGAATACAAAACCAATCTTACATCTTATAGAGGGGTTTCATTGGCGTCACGTGATTGCACGTCTCTTTCGTTTTGACGGGCACACGCCCATTGTGTCACAGTAGTATCTATGGTTATGCCGTGCGCTTGTGCTGTAAATACGTTTACTGCGTGTGTGTTTTGCCCTTCAGTGCCGGGGAATCCCACGCGCGTGACGTCACATGAAGTCAGGCGCGTAGCCATGAATTTCCCAAAGGGGAGGGGGCGAAGCGTGTAGGCAAACTATCTAAGCGTAGCGCCACCACCGGTTGTCGCGAAGAGCCAAGAAAATTTCCCTGATCGCTGGAAATGGCCTTGTAAGTTGCATCTAAACATTTTTTATTTTGAGTTACTAGAAATATCATAAAAATCATTAAAAAATACAAAATATGCTCAAGGGGGCGGCTGCCCCCTTCGCCCCCCCCCCTTGTCTACGCGCCTGCATGAAGTCACTCTATAGACAAATATATTTCTATATACATCTCAAATTAGGTTAGTCATTTCAATCTATCATCGTATACACTGCATGCAAAGTAATAACAATGCTCAAACAAAACATTATTTGATTAAATTCTGACTGGCTTTGCATACCTCAATATAACTTGCCCTTACAAATAACAAAATCAACAAGGAAAATCAAAACCCTTCCATAGAATGTTTGCATTATTCAGTTCACTAATTTTATACTTGGTTTGATAGTGTTACTCATAGTCTGAGCTGCTCAACAAAGATCCAGTAGGCTAAGCTTATTACCAGCGTATATGTAAGTTTTGCAACCCGGGTGGGGGCGTGACTTCAACTGACAAACGTCTTACGTACCGACCTATATAAGAGAGTATATCAACTTTCTTGCTCTTTTTCTTCCAATCCAGGGAGCGTGCTCATAATGCTTCCCCCTCCCCCCTCCCCGGATACGCACCTGCCTATAACTTTACTAAAAGGTGCTACTGGGCAAGTTTGCAAAAATAACTAGTGGAACTTGTTCACTGTGTACAGATTATCCAAAGTAGTAAAGTGCTAGATCACAATAGGTCGATAAATTGCTGTCAACAAAGGCGTAGGAAGCGAGAGAGGGTGGGAGGGGATAAAGTATGCTTCCTCCCTCACTTCTCAAGGACGAAAACCCCTATAGAGGGATTTCATGTGACGTCACGCGAGTCGAATTTCCAGACACTGAAGGGCAAAACACACGCAGTAAGCGTCTTTACAGCACACGCGCATATGGCAAGCGAAATGTCCAATAATTAGAAAAACCAAGTTTATCGATCGAAAAACCAAGTTTATCGGTCGAAAAACCAAGTTTATCGGTCGAAAAACCAGGTTTATCGATCGAAAAACCAAGTTTATCTCCAAATCTTGGTATATCGGTTGAAAAACCTAGATTTTCAAAATAACTTGGCTTATCGGTCGAAAAACTTAGATTTTCAGTCGAAAATCCAAGTTTTTCGATTTATCTGGTATATCGAAAGATAAACTTGGTTTTTCTTAACGGAATGTCCAATAATTAGAAAATCCAAGTTTATCGATCGAAAAACCAAGTTTATCGGTCGAAAAACCAAGTTTATCGGTCGAAAAACCAAGTTTATCGGTCGAAAAACCAAGATTATCGGTCGAAAAACCAAGTTTATCGGTCGAAAAACCAAGTTTATCGGTCGAAAAACCAAGTTTATCGGTCGAAAAACCAAGATTATCGGTCGAAAAACCAAGCTTTCAACGCCAAACGTCCAATAACTAGAAAAACCAAGTTTATCGGTAGAAAAACCAAGTTTATCGGTCGAAAAACCATGTTTTTCGGTCGATAAACCAAGTTTATCGGTCGAAAAACCAAGTTTATCGGTCGAAAAACCAAGTTTATCGGTCGAAAAACCAAGATTATCGGTCGAAAAACCAAGTTTATCGGTCGAAAAACCAAGTTTATCGGTCGAAAAACCAAGATTATCGGTCGAAAAACCAAGTTTATCGGTCGAAAAACCAAGTTCATCGGTCGAAAAACCAAGTTTATCGGTCGAAAAACCAAGATTATCGGTCGAAAAACCAAGCTTTCAACGCCAAACGTCCAATAACTAGAAAAAC
Organism: Holothuria leucospilota; assembly: GCA_029531755.1. NCBI lineage: Eukaryota > Metazoa > Echinodermata > Holothuroidea > Aspidochirotida > Holothuriidae > Holothuria > Holothuria leucospilota. The sequence goes on from CM055970.1 coordinate 23,224,866, forward strand.
CAAGTTTATCGGTAGAAAAACCAAGTTTATCGGTCGAAAAACCATGTTTTTCGGTCGATAAACCAAGTTTATCGGTCGAAAAAACCAAGTTTATCGGTCGAAAAACCAAGTTTATCGGTCGAAAAACCAAGATTATCGGTCGAAAAACCAAGTTTATCGGTCGAAAAACCAAGATTATCGGTCGAAAAACCAAGCTTTCAACGCCAAACGTCCAATAACTAGAAAAACCAAGTTTATCGGTAGAAAAACCAAGTTTTTCGGTCGAAAAACCAAGTTTATCGATTATTTCGAAAAACTTGGTTTTTCGATTGCCATGGTGATTTGCCGGTACTACTTTCCGCGACCACGACATGCTAGATGGCGGCTAAATTGATGGGCCTATATGTATTATGTAACAACATTTACAACAAATCAATGTTGGTCAATGCTTTTGTTTTTGTTACAACATTTGTCAGACAAAGCAACAAAAAGTCTTCATAGATATTTGTTATAGTCACCTGTCAACAAGTTTTTGGGAACACCCCCTTTTGACTTGGACACATCCATTATTACCATGAGGTAGATTATTCAATTATTTCAAGGGACTTGGGATTTGGGTCGCTCGTAGTTAACTAAGATCCTGGTAGTGGTACAGCTAGCTAGCACCAGCGCGGGCCCTTACAGTACTACTGTACTACTAGCACTACTAGCCCAGTTGGACGCATACTGTCTTGTCAAAGGTCATTTGAGGTCACGAGAGGTTTAACTGTGAAAACCTTGCAAATGGCTTGTAATCATGACAAACTAAACCCCATAGCAATAATGGATGTGTCCAAGTCAAAAGGGGTGTATCCAAAAACTTGTGGACAGGTGACTAAAACAAGTATCTATGAAGACTTTTTGCTGCTTTGTCTGACAAATGTTGTAACAAAAAAAAAAAAAAAAAACTGACAAACATTGATTTATTGTAAACGATCGTATTTGGAAATTTATTAAAATCTGTACTAATTACAGAGAAATTACATGTTTACTTAAACTTGAGTCCCTTGAAATAATTGAATAATCTACCTCATGGTAATAATGGATGTGTCCAAGTCAAAAGGGGGTGTTCCCAAAAACTTGTTGACAGGTGACTATAACAAATATCTATGAAGACTTTTTGTTGCTTTGTCTGACAAATGTTGTAACAAAAACAAAAGCATTGACCAACATTGATTTGTTGTAAATGTTGTTACATAATACATATAGGCCCATCAATTTAGCCGCCATCTAGCATGTCGTGGTCGCGGAAAGTAGTACCGGCAAATCACCATGGCAATCGAAAAACCAAGTTTTTCGAAATAATCGATAAACTTGGTTTTTCGACCGAAAAACTTGGTTTTTCTACCGATAAACTTGGTTTTTCTAGTTATTGGACGTTTGGCGTTGAAAGCTTGGTTTTTCGACCGATAATCTTGGTTTTTCGACCGATAAACTTGGTTTTTCGACCGATAAACTTGGTTTTTCGACCGATAAACTTGGTTTTTCGACCGATAATCTTGGTTTTTCGACCGATAAACTTGGTTTTTCGACCGATAAACTTGGTTTTTCGACCGATAAACTTGGTTTTTCGATCGATAAACTTGGTTTTTCGATCGATAAACTTGGTTTTTCGACCGATAATCTTGGTTTTTCGATACAGTTTGTCCAGTAATTCGAAAAACCAAGTTTTTCGACCGAAATGGCAAGCGAAATGTCCAATAATTAGAAAAACCAAGTTTATCGGTCGAAAAACCAAGTTTTTCGGTCGAAAAACCATGTTTTTCGGTCGAAAAACCATGTTTTTCGGTCGAAAAACCATGTTTTTCGGTCGAAAAACCATGTTTTTCGGTCGAAAAACCATGTTTTTCGGTCGAAAAACCAAGTTTATCGGTCGAAAAACCAAGATTTTCGGTCGAAAGACCGAGTTTATCTGCGAAAAACATGGTTTTTGATAGATAAACTTGGTTTTTCGACCGATAAACTTGGTTTTTCGACCGATAAACTTGGTTTTTCGACCGATAAACCTGGTTTTTCAACCGATAAACTTGGTTTTTCGACCGATAAACCTGGTTTTTCAACCGATAAACTTGGTTTTTCGACCGATAAACTTGGTTTTTCTAATTATTGGACATTTCGCTTGCCATACGCGCACGGCATAACCACAGATACCACTGTGACACAATGGACGCGAGCCCTTCAAAACCACGAGAGACGAGCGATCACGTGACGCGGTGAAAACCCTCTATTAGATCCTTCCATATATGAAATACATAACTTTTCCAATAACGTATCAAACATTTTCAATAAATGTACTTGAAACACTACAAGTCTATAAGGCATTGAATGACTTTTAAGGACGTTCCAATATTCCAAAACTTTCAAAAGAGAGTGCGACACTCCCTCCTCTTGGACCCTCCTCAAATACGGTGGTCTGAAATGTAAGCCTCTCTCCAAGCTAAGGACAACTTCCTGCGCTCTGGCATCAGCACATGGCATGGGACGGTATAACTTTTGTTCATCACCCAAAAATCGATCACCACTGCAATATTTGTGAGTGCAAGATATAGGTTGTGCCTGGTTGAGGGCGGAATACTTTTTCTTGTCAGTTTCCTTTCCAATATATTACTAACGACCGTCTGAATTTGGTCAAGCAAAGCTATTTGATCAGTACAACAAATACACTGACTTCTAATTCGTATTAACGCACTATACATGCATGGGGCGAGGATGGCGATCGTGGAGGATCGGAAATATGGTTTCCCAATTATTAAGATTGGGGACGGATCGATCTCTTTTGGTCTCCCAATATTTGGTCAAGTACGGTATCGTACTATAAGCTGATTTTTGTTAGTGTAAGGAAAGTCCCTTCCCTTGATGGGAACGGATAACCTTTAATATTCTGAAAAAGTAGTTGTTACTGATATGTGTGTGAATACGAATTTAAAATGATGGTGTGGAAAGCGATTTTTTCGGAGCGCTTCTCGCGCACTGTTAGCACTACATGTATGATGTTTGCCCGGGCCTGCACAAACATATAGCATATTATACACAAAGGCGGTGATCATTTCCTCCCCCTTAGTTTGGATGGGCACGAAAGTTGTCTTTGTCTTTGTTTTTGTTTATCCCCTTGTTTCCCCCAATAGTTAAGCTTTCAGCCTCTGGGATATTTTCTGGTATTTGTAGTTGAAGACAAAGTAGGCTGGTCATTTTGGTTGAAGCAGAGGGAAAATTTTTCGTTCCCCTCAAATCTTTGTCCGCGACTTTTATGCTTGGTCCACTTGATCTGAAAATCAATTTCTCGGCTATAGTATTTGACCCACGGACTGAAAATCTATTTTACCACTGACAAGATTGATTACTAAGACATTCTTAGACACACACAAGAAAATATTGGATACAAAGACATACAGGGCCTTCAATGTAGCTCTTTAGGCATGGTGGGGAGTGACACTTTCTTACCTTGGTACATTATGCGCCACCTAATGGAGGCGTTCCGCTTAGACAGTGCCAGAAATAACCTGTGCAGTGATAAAACTTGCTTAAAATTAGGCCTGTCTTGGGGATCCCCCTCCCCTTTGGGAAATCTTAAGAAAAAAATCAACCCTAATGCAAAATGGTGTCATATGTTTCAATATCGTAAGGTACTATGAACCTTATAAAACAATTAAGTTCTTATTAGAACGTTTGATGGTCTGGTATGCTATATCAGAGGTGCTTTCTTTGTTGGTATAACTTAAGACATGACCCGGTGTCCATACAGAAAAAAAAATGACATTGGCATCGGCTGACAACGGAGGATACATTCTCATAAGGTATGGCCGATGTAGTCTTTCGACGGGCGCGCCCGATGCCTCTTAAATTAAACGGCTTTATTTACGGTGTTTTGGGCAGTGGCGTAGCTAGGAATTCGGTGACGGGGGGGCCATGGAGCACGATTTACTATCTAAGCGGAGTGCCACCACAGGTTGGCGCGGAGCGTACAAGAAAATTTTTGGCTCCCCAAGGCTCTCAGATGGCTGGAGATTGCATCTCCGGGCCGTTTGACCTGCGCTGAAAATATCTCTAAATTGGCATTTCGTGTACTGACATTTTGTATAATGACACATATTTAACAAAAAAAAAAAAAAAAAGAAAGAAAGAAAGAAAAAAATCACATAACTCCTCGGTAGATATGGATGTTCTTTATGACCACCATGGGCGGCGATCCGTCTTTGAAAGTGGGATATATAGTCAGCGGCAATATCTAAGCGGAGCGCCACCATCAGTTGGCGCGGAGCGTAGAAAATTTTGGCAAAAAATACCCCCAGATCACTGGAAATTGCCCTTCCCAGGCTTTTCAACGTGATACTAAGACAACTGTCTGATGTCTTTCCTAAAAAAATAGGCCTATTGGAAAAAGTCTAGAAATAGGTAAAGTGTTCTGACTTCCGGATATATAGTCAGCGGTAATATCTGAGCGGAGCGCCACCAAAGGTTGGCGCGTAGCGTACCAAGAAAATTTGAGCTTTGAATACATCCCAGATCGTCGGAAATGGCACTTGTCAGGCTTGATAGCAGCCATCAAGATGCGCAATTGTTGCGAAAAATTTTTAAAGGTTGATTTGAATTTGTTCTAAAACACATTAAGTTTGTCACAATTTATCCGACTTTATTCAAAATTATCCAGAGTGGAGTTATCCCTATGGATTTCAGTGAATTGATTGGAACGGAGATTTTCCACAGCCAGAGTCTATTATTATTATTGAGTACAGGTAACGCCAAGATTTGCCCGACGGGAGGCCTGCGACCCGAGGCCCCTAGAGCCCCAGTGCTGTTGGGTATAGGTGAGGTGGGATTTGAAAAAAAAATACCCTGTGTACTAGACCATTTCATTCGGGCCACATATTGCATAAAATTTGTATACGCTAGAGAAGCATAATTCGGCGTTGATTAAATGTTTTTCCCGGAATCTAAAATGTAAACTTGCAAAGAACGCGAAGCGCGCAAAAATTTTTTGGTAGGTTTCACAAAAAAAGCAACACATGTAATCATGGAGAACAAAAAGAAGGAAAATCTTTAGGGGTTTTAGACCGTATAAGAGATAAAATATGCATTGTATCGAAACTACCTTGACCATCCGACCAAATAGCCAAGCATTGCTCCGTGAGTCCTTCACCAACTGACCGTGCCGCATGACACACACAAAAGAGCAGTTACTAGCCTTTGCGATGGGAGGAAATTTCCGACCTCTACATAAACTGTGTACTTTTCCTACATGTTACTTTGTGAGGTGGGAAGGACTTGCGCTATCTAGCAATGTAGAGTGGAACCATAGAAGAAACTGGATTAGCTCTTCTGCGCGCGTAGCGCGCCGAAAATTTTGTGTTTTTAGAAGAGAAATTGTCCTCTTGAGAGAAAAAATGGGTAAAACGACACTGTAAATGTTGGATGTTGGGGGGCCAAAATGAGACTGCCCAAGAACTATAAAATATTTATATTTTTTTTTTATTTTTTTTGGCATCGGTGAGGGGGGGGGCCATGGCCCAATGGCCCCCCCCCAAAATACGCCAGTGGTTTTGGGCCATTCCTAGAGATTCTTGTGTCCTCCATTAGTAATTTGAAATGCTAATGAAATAATCTGGCTGACAATATCTGCACAGCAAGTGCTGACCGAAAACTTCCATTTGAAATTTACGAAAGTGCTGTTAGACAGCTACGCGTTCCCTTGTTATCATGCAACACAGGGTCCATGTTAAAGTTTAGGGAAACGAGCCAGGTGAGGTCCAGTGGAAAAGAGTCGAAATAGTGGTGATTAAAATAAAGCTTTCATCTGCCTAAAAATGGCATTGGCAATGAACAGGCTCCAAAGATCATAGGATAATTGATCTCCTTTTAGATTCCAGTAATATCTCACACTTAGCCTATGTAAAATTGTATATATATATATATATATATATATATATATATATATATATATATATATATATATATATATATGTATATATGTGTGTGTGTGTGTGTGGGTGGGTGGATGTGTGCGTGCGTGCGTGGGTTCAAATCCCTCTCGATATACGTGTTTTTCTCCTGATACCCCCCCCCCAACACACTTTACATGGCTGGCCACTATTTAAATCGGTTGCCCAGCTGACGAAGTTGGTCAGTCGTGCATCGGACTGAAGCGTCCTCGGGCGGAAACACTTACATGCAGTTACCCTACCTAGCCGACTTTGTTTTTGTCATATTCCTCGTTCAGTACGGTTTGTTGGGATACCCCAAATTAAGAAAAGATGAGCAAACAGAGACCGCTCCGCCGGGTAACCAAATGAACGACAAATAAACAGAATCATTGTATAGTTTTCTACTCTGTTTTGTTTCAACTATAGCTTGATCTATATAAACTATACTACACATACCGATACAAAGCTCGCTGCTTGTTTGGCTGTCTGCCTGAAACTTGTTTTCTGACTGAATCTCACTTTCTTCTATAAACCACGGATAAAGTTTTACCTTTTCTTGGAATCACCCTTCCCTATGCTGATATTTTCCATCAGCAAAATCTTTTGTCCACGTACCCTTACTTATGCAACAATTTAGCCTCACTATGATTTACTTTCATCGTTTCATCCTCTTGTCTTAATTTTATCACCTTGTAACTTTTATCAACTTTTATCAACTTTGTAAGTTGTATCCTCACAACCAATCAATCATAATGCTTCCCCGTAAGTAGAGTAAAGCAACCACCGGCAGTTATGCTGAAAGTTTCCAGTACATGCGACTAATAAGTAGCCACACATATTACTAAACTGTCACATCATTGATTAAAAAAGCCATGCATGAATTAGGATACCCATATGGTACATAAATTAAAGTGGGGTGACTTCGTTTTCACATGAGAGGGTGAAGACTAGCCTACATACAGAAAGTTATATGGTAATGCAAAATTGACTCATTCATAATCATCATTGGAATATTGATTTGGTCACGCAGTCTTAGGCCTATAAGGTACGTTACTTCACCAAGAATTTTTAATTACAAATAAACTAGCATGGGTGTTTGCAAGGATTGACCGTGATGCGAGTAGTAGGTTACGAGTAGACACTTGTCGAAAGTTTGTAAAAAAGATGAGAAAATCTGACGTTTCGGAAAGGAACAAACCAGCTAGGAAAGTACGTTCTTTCCAAAAATCATATCCACGCGTTATCTGGAGCCTGTACCACAGACGTGTGATCTGCATTCCATGAGGGACTGCGGAAGGGGCTCCTAATCTTCGCAATTTCATCAGTTCAACAGCATAGCAGTTCTCTTACAATATTGTAGTACGGTACGGTAAATGACTAAAGAATGTAACTGTAGCCCATGGCTCCCGTGAGCAGACGAGACGGAAACCGACGCAATACATTTGAATTATTCCCGATAGAGATCAGCTGCTCCTACAGTTGATTTATTTTTGCTCTCACAAATTCTTCTGTGTGTTCCACAAAGTTGGGCGAGCTTCTCGGTCTATTACGTGTCACACGACTCTAGGCTACAACACAAATCATCACTAAACTCTGTACATAAAGAATTAAGGCCTATTGTGCAAAGTATGCAATGACAGTTCAGGTGTAATACTCTCTTTCCGCGTTACAACATCTCATCAGTGTAAGGAGTTTCTTAGTGGTCCGGTACAAAAACAATAATTGAAAACTGTCTCTTTAACGAGAAATAGATAGGTTCATCCATTCTGGGTATTATACAAGAACAACACAAATAGCCTGCGTAGCGGCTTACTCCAAGCTTCCGCACGACACAGAACTTTCCTGGTGAAGAGGACAAAACAAAGCGTTTCCTAAGCTAATTGCTAGGAAACAATGGGGGAGATCGACCCGCCCTCTATTAAATATTGACTAAGTTGAAAAAAAAAAAAACTCATGGAGGCGCAGCAGCCAAAGTATGTACGGTAAGTATGCAGCCTATACAACTGTAACCGAAATGAAACAACCATTTGTTATCAATTATTAGTTCTCATTACCCTTGGTAAACAAGAAATCAATTCAAAAGACACGTATATTCCTTAATCATGTAGCGATTGTTATCAGTGTCCCTCATTCCAAGTGACCTTACATCTAAAACACGGAATGGCTGCATGCTTATACTGCAAGCGGTATGGAACGGACTGGCCAATGGTAATCCCCCATACCCATGTCCAACGTAACTTTGGCCCTCTTTGCTGAATATCTACGGTAAAACTCAGTCCCTGAAAGAGGTCTTTCCCAGGGGTTGAAAGGTAGGTATAAGTAAAGAGGGTGCACGTGGGGTTATTATTGGAAAATGAGCAATAGCCTGGCTTTATGTTGGGCGGTGGGGTGGCAATGAAAGCCAAGAAAAACTTGTTCATAAGCGTAAGAAGAATTGCCTATCGGGGCTTTAACTTCAGTAAAAATGTGGGGGGCTAAAGTATGCTTCTGTCCTACTCTTCAAAGACGAAAACCCCTTATTTGTTTCATCTGTGAAAAAATATATGTTTTTTTTTCCAATAAAATATTAAAATTTTCCAATAGGGTCTAAGAACACATCAAAAACTATACAAAATATATCAGCCGGCATATTGCATCAAAGGACGCACAAATATTCATTTTTCCTTCTGGTGGGGAACCCTTCCCTTTAGCCCTCTCCCCAGGATGGCGGACTAAATATCCCGCCCCAGATAAGTCAGTCTCCTATGTCTATAAGCCTGTTCCCCCATTCTTGTCCCCATGCACTCAACGTGTTTTCACTGAGAGGACGTGCTCAGTCCTATAGTTAAGGGTGCGAGTACATATATGAAAAAGGAGATATGTTACATCTCGATTTATTTCATTTAACTTCCATCAACTTGGCTGAAAACTTCAAAAGGCACCCTTTTCTTGCAGCCGCAGCTACACCACGTTCTGTTGATTTAGGAAAAGTACGTACGGCCAGTGGGCTAAGCAGCAGTGGCGTAGCTAGAGGGGGGCAGGGGGCGGTCGCCCCCCCCCCACAAAGCCTCCGAAGGCCTCGGTCGGAAATTTCTAGTCTCTGTCGGAAATAAATAAAAACAATTCATTTGAATCACTTACAACACTTCTTATGTTTGTAAGCAGAATTACACATCGATACGTCAACGTGAAAATCAAAAGTCGGTCTCAAAATTGAAAGGAAAGCAAAAAAAAAAAAAAAGGTCTCCAGAATTTCGAATTGTACAACTATCAAGATAATAATAATCTGTCGCAATTTTTTTGCTTTTGCCCCCCCCCCTTAAAAAATATCTAGCTACGCCACTGCTAAGCAGGCTGGGTGGGGCGGAGTGGAGAAGCTCATTCAATAAAAGTGGGTTAAATGGAAGAAAATTGGAAAAATCTGCCCTCCAGGAGAGCAAAACCATGAAATTCGTCGCCGGACAACTGGTCACTTTCGGATGATTAAAATGTCATACTTTATCGTGTAAGGCTCGCCGACTGACGAAAATTGGAAAATTACCCGAAGGGGAGGGGCAGCCTTTCCCGGTGGGAGTGGGCGTGTTCCCCTCTCCCCATCTCTCCACTCACCCCTGATATGTGCATTTTAAAATAGGTTCAGGAAGCTGTTCTCGACTGGGGGACGTTGTATCCTGCCGCCGTCCTAGCTGGGAGAGGGGTATAACGGAAGGGGATTTTTATTGAGGATCTTCAGATGCAATTTGATGCCAGCTCACCCCTCCCTTCATAAAATAACCGACTCTATGTCACTGGATTTAACTCCTGTATAAACTATTGATCTGATGCCGTGACCAGATCATGTAGTCATGACACGGCAATTATTTAGTATGGAAGTAGGCATTGACTGCCGATTGTGACATCTTCCAAGAAATCAAGAACACGTGCACCACGCATGACGATATAAGAGCTGTCCTATCATTGTGACACTGTAAATGTGATGAGTAACGGTAGGCTTTGTTTACTTAAGACGGTGTGATCTATGTTTGATTTTTACTCCTTGATGAGTATTCAAATAAGCTACTATCTCCATAATGTATGACGGCAAGATAAAGACTTGCAGAATACAAATGTCGTCCACGCAGGGCTGATTAACTTTACCCGACATAAGTACACATTGCACACGAGAGATCCTGCACACAGTAACTGATCATCCCCGTAAGCGGAAAACCACTTTTGCAGCAGAAGTGGAAAGCATGATACGCTGCGTAGGCTTAAAGCCATATAGTTGTTGACTCGAGTCATGCGACTTGGACTCGAGTCGAACTAGAGTCGCTATTTTTGAGACCTGTGACTTGAGACGGTCTTAAGTTGACAACTACTGATTGCTTTAAACAGCTTGAAAAAAATTTGCGACTTAACTCCTAGCTAAAAAGGGCTTGTGACTTGATTTGTGCTGAGACCAAATGACGAGTAAATTGACTTGGACTTGCACATATTGACTTACTCCCATCTCTGCCTAAAACCTCTAGTCTAGGGCCCAGAACGGCAAGTTGTCCGCCCAGAGTAAAACTAGATCTGCGTCAGAAGCGTAACTATTCCCGGTTTGAAAAAAAAAACAGGACTGAGGAAAGTAGAACCTCAATCTCATGGGACAAAAATCCCGGGGTGGGGTGAGACCGTTTATGTAATACTAGTATGCAGTTGACACCATTGAATAATAATACATTAAAGTGACGTACCACGAAACGATTATTAAAGGCATGCTAATTTATAGGGAATAACCTGACATTTTTATGATGCCTTTTAAGTTGTATCTAAACACTCTTCATTTTGAGGTCTCATCTCAGTCGCATACGGGTATGCGTGTACTTTCAATTTAGGGGTTGAAAACTTTTGCCCAAAATTGAAATGCAAAAAATGTCACAATTTTGCCGAAAAATAAAATACATTTTATCCGAAAATATTTTGCAGGAAAAGGGGCGGCTACCGCGGCCTGTAGTTAGAAAAGGTACTGAAAGTAGCGAGATATAGAAGCTTTCAGGGAGGGACGAATTTTTTTCAGGGGGCGAGATATACTAAAATGCATTAAGGCAATGGTAATTTTTGATCCGTTGGGGGAGGGGCGAAACTTTTTTCCAGGGGTTCCATCCCCCTGGTCACCCTAGACTATAACAGCTTGGCCTACCAGCCTCCTACCAGCCTCCTCCCCGCCTCGAAAGCCTGTGGGCATTCACGTAGCTTCATATGTCAATCGAATGTACAAATGGAGGAGGGTAGTTCATGAAACGATGAACAGATGAATAGGCTTTAAGCTATTCTTGATAAATATTTCCGAATTATCCTGTCTTTTCTCCCTGTTCTGGGAAAAGCAACTTGATATTTTTTATAAAGTCAAACTCAGTAATGCAAACAGAAAGTTGGTATACCTTTTTCTATACCTCCAGTTTCAAAACGCTTGGAATTGTTTTTTCCCAAAAGTCCAAATTAGGCGAAGCAGCTGCAGAATTAAAAGTTTTCACAGTCGTGTGAAAACGCATTTTAAGGGTGTCGTGGGAGTGGAACGGCCGAAGGTGTTTTCCCTTAAACTATGCAACAGTATGATGATCTAAATTTTGCCTCAAAAATAGAGTGCTAGGTTAAAATGATATTTTCCCGCCCCACACGACAAATCATAAGACTATGGCAGCTTTAGTCATGGGGGTACAAGAACGTCAACACCTTCTCAAAAGTGTGTGTATGGGGGGGGGGAGGTGCTTTCGACCAGAAGTCCTAGCGTGAATCGCGAAGCCCTAGAAGTGAGGGATCCCGGGATCACCTAACGGTCGGGTAACATTTGGAGGCCAGATGAACTGTGTGGTATAATCCGGGGCATTTTCCTCGATATTAATCCATTGTTAAATGGCTCTTTCCACCATTTTCGAGTTGGTTTCATTGAATCCGCTGTATTGCAAGCAATAAGATCAAGTGTGTGTCTATACTATTTTCGTTAAGATTCTGGAAAAGGGTGTGTGGGTGGGACCCCTCCATTTTCAACAGTGGCGAAGACATGTCCCCCTGTCCCTCACCTGTTGACCCCAATATTGGAGTATAACTAACTGGAGAAGCATGCATGTGTTTTTTCGCTACAGCATGAAACATCCCTTGTCATTTTTTCAGCAATAAGGCTCACTGTACAGAACGTAACCGCTATTAGGCTAATATTGGCCCAGAAATGCTAGACCACAGGGCATTGGCATCGCAGTATAAAAGCCTTCAACTCATCTGACTGCCTGTACTGAACCTATCTGACGGACAGCTTTCATTTTAAAAATTTTCTTGCTGGCCATGTGGTTTTTGAGAGTGTACAACATTAACTAGAACTGCAGGGTGAATTTCAGATTTATAAGACAGAAGCAACATTTACAAAACTTGGACTGTGAGAGGTGAAAGGACGACAGAGGGCAGCAGCAGCATTGTGAAAATGGATGCTGCAGGGGTGGGTAAGGTGGACGGCTTGCCAACCCTCGGAAAACTTGGGGCAAACTTTTAGGCATACTATGAAAGCTATATTTGTAGGCACACAGTAGCCTTGCTGAGGGGTAGAGGGCGTTTTGGGGGTGGTATCATTCCCATAATGTCTCGCACATCACCAGCCTCTACTCAAAAGAAGGAGATAGCTTCCAAAACCGACCCATCGTTGTACTAAGTTTAGCAAAATTTAGGATCATTTCTAGCATTTATGGAAACCATTTCTTCTTTTAGTCATTAAGTCGTCTATGCGAGACCGACATAAATAGGCATGGATATTAGAATTACCCAAAGCTGATTGTAGGCCTCCCCCTACCTGCAAAACATTAAACTACAAAGAGAAAAAGGCAATGGGACCCCGCAGAAGACAAAATTGCCTCCAGAGGGAAGCCTTGGGAAAAATACGAAATGCTAAAAATATCGCCCTCCCCTCCTAAGTAATTACCACAAAAGAAAAAAAAAACTATAAATATAACCTCAATAGACCCCAAAATATCTCCCGACAACTTTTAGGGGCAGTTTTTGTTTTGAATAAGCATTTAACCCAACCTCCCCCCCCCCCCCCTTAATGATAATATACTGGTCTACAACTTCCGCTCTTTAACTGTCAAGAGATAATGGGCAACTTAAGTAACGAAAGCGAACTCCATTACTGAATCACACTTAGTTGCTGTGTAAAGACCCGCTGCCTTTAGCTCTGCTTGACTAAAATTTTGGCTAAATTCTTAGCCGTAGCAGAAGTCCATACATGGTTAGCTTGTTTCTAGTCATGATAATTTCTAGCTATCTTACAGTTTCCTAGTCTTTTGTACAATGGGAAATGACGAGGGTATATTTACGTCATCACTTGTGCTACCATTTATTAACACACTGGACCGGCATGCAGACCACAACACGCAGTGAATGCGCACACAAAAATGCTGTTCAGCGTACATATTTCAAGAAATAAATATCCTTTGGCGTCCAACGTCAAGGCAAAGCTATCTGTGACGCCATCGTCACGTTCACTGTCGGTTGTTGGTCTGTCAACTCGGAAAAGCGCTTAAGAATTACTTACACAAAAATATAACTAATCCTAGTTTCTCTATCAAAAACTTGAATAGAGGGCGTGCTCACATGAAATATCTCAGAACAGTATATATGTATATATATATATATATATATATATATATATATATATATATATATATATATATATATATATATATATATATATATATATATATATATATATATATATATATAGACGGCTCTGATCTGTTGATCTGTCTAGCGTTCCTACTGCATAAACTTTCTGTCTCTGGTTTATGTAATTGCTTTGCACTTATGCATTGCTTTATAGTTTCTCCTGATTCAACATGTGTTCAAAAGCTCTCTGTAACCCATAGGCGTAGACCTTCCTACTCATCTGGGGGCTTAACACTTTAGACTGAAGGTTCGACCTCCACTTTGGAAAGAAATTGATATTTGAGGGTCCTTAGAAGCCATTTGCTGCTACATTGGGTATAGTTTTTTTTATTAGGGAGGCTTTAGCCCCTCATCACCCAGCCCGCCACCTTTTCTTCCTCTTTGCCCTAATCTTTAGCTCCATGTAGGACCTTCTTCAGGAAAGGCACGAGCCCCAACAAACCGATGTGCCATAGACTGATACTGAAGGTAAACCAATATGATCATAGGAGCAGGTCATATGTTGCGAAGTTACACAAACCTCCTCACTCCCCCATTTCGAATTGAAGGTTAATGTATCATTATGATGGAGTGAGTACATCCATAGGGTGGATGTCTGCTCCCCTCCCACCCTCTCTTGAAAGGCTATATATACAGTAATTTAAACTATTTGGAGATTTTCTCTACACCGATATTTTCTTTGTGGCACAATATGAGTGACCCCGTCTTTCGAGAACCCCTCATGTAGTGGATACGCCACTGATTGTTGTGGTAAACAGATTCCTCGGTTCACCTTTGCGCTAATTTGTACCATTGGTACTCAGGTGGAAAGTGCTGGTTTGCGTTGCCGAGCATGAACGCGTAGGTCTTATTCACAAGTTCTTGGCATCAATTTCTCTCGAAGGTATACGGGCAGGACAATGCAGCTTTGCCCCACCTCGCCTGACTTGCCATCAAAATATGTTCGCTAGTATCCTGAGTTGACAAAATCTCTAATGTAAAGGAGTGAAAATCCTCCATAAAGATTGACTACAGCCAGTGATCACTTTTTGTTTCGAGTGACATTCCACTCTCCATCGAGTGACATCTTCACTCATGTAGAGTTAATTACTGCTCCGAGCGGAGTGGAATTTCAGTCGATTTCCACTCGAAAAAAGAGTGGTCACTGTAGGCAATCGTCGAAGAGTGAATTTTACACGAAGAGAGAGGTCGGTTGCAAGCCTGGCTGACCAAGATCGAGGGCCGACCCGGCCGTTAACTAGCTAACTTTGCTTGCTTGTTCACACGGGCCATCCGCAAACGCCACTTCAAGCTATTATGCCCGCCTATTGTGAACTTAGCAAAATATATCAACCGTTTGTTCCCATATCGGTAATTGCCCCTGGCAACTGCATCCCTGGTTGCTCAGATTGTGCTCTGCCTATTTCAAAATACTGCAGAACATGTGAATAGTTTACAATTAGTATTGACTATTGATGAAAAAACAAGAAAATATTGTTATATGCGCAAGCACACCTGATTTTCGCCTTAATAAGGAACTTGCTGTTAGTCAAATGTTTTGTTTGTAAGAAAAAAATGTCTGTAACTCGATTGTAACTGATTGCTTTCCCGTCCAGGTGATAAAAGAAATAACTTATGTTTGTTTACTCGAAATTTTGAACCGGCGACCTTGTGACCATTCTTGACGACCAAAACATAGGTGACCAACAGGTTGCCGACGGTTTGCGATTAAAAGCACGAGTAAAACAACATTTAGAATAAATCACTGTTTTTCACCAGTGATCTTCACCAGTGCATTGCCCCCAACTTATAGCCAGTTGCCCTCATGAGCTGGTAGTACCCCCCAGCTTCTCTTTTTTCGGGGGGGGGTTATCATATATTTGACATTTAAAGGGAATGCAGTCACTCCAATTTGAATTAGTATACTCCGGCATCCCGATTTATGGATGATTCTTTTCAATCATGTGACAATACCTTTGACTAAATTGTTTGATTCACAGTCTTTGATTTATCTTCAGTTTGCAATGTCTGTGTCCTGAAAAGCCAGTGAAAGATACTTGCAATGGAATTGTTGCAATTAGCTGATTTTTCAAAAAAGAGTTCAGGGCGACTGCATATCCCCAGGTAACATTTCCATATGGGATCCTTAGGGGCCCATATGGGCCAACATATGGGGTCCATATGAATTTGCACCTAAGATTCATATGGGACCCATATCATCCATATGGGATAGTTCTGGGGCCCATGTGGGCAACTGCCTCATATAGGCTCAGAACTATCCCATATGGATCATATGGACATATAGGCTGGCCCATATAGTCCCTTTAGGAACCTTGGGTGCAAAATTTAATATGCCCCATATAGGTTTGCTACCTGCGTCCGTCCCTTCAATCTGCCTCTTCGAAACTGAAGTACCTGTCAGCCCATTTGTGACTTCGAAACACCGCTATAACGTCTCTGGGCGTCTTCTCTAGGCCCAGTCTATACGACAGTATTTCTTGATGTAAGACCTTCGTAGGGCTGTAGGCACGCAGCTACTCGACCCATTTTTAGATCGATTTGGATAAATTGAGGGCGCGCTTTCATAACAAACAGTTTGACTCAAGACTGTACACTGCACTGTACATATATAGCGTACTGCACGTAACCTTTTCCGATCCGACAGCCGAGCAGATCAAAACAATTTCCACATGAACTTCACTTAGCAGAAGGTCAACTTTACGGAAACTGCCAGAGTGCGCAAGGCAATTCCATCATTTTCTCTTTTACTAGCAACGATTTGAGTGTAGCTGTCTAAGCGGGCTTGAAAGGGAAACCTCGGGAACGTCTTGTGTTTACCATTTTGCTTAAAAATTAACCGAGTTAACCCAATGTCCACTGTTCGGTAGCTCCAACATTACGCTAACATTAGTATACTAGGCTAATGGCTACATTACACAAGTTAGTGGTGACAAAATTAGGCTTCTAGGTTTGATAGCCTAACGTTAATTCTTCTCAAGCCAAGTGGGAAAACATTGTAACGTTGGGCAAGTTAACGTGTTAACTTTACCCCTTAGTAATATGTGTTAAGTGCATTGTGAATCTTATAAAGTATGTGATGGTTTCAAAATGCCAATCCATGTTTACAAGAGAGGGCCATCTGGACTTGTTCACATCAGGACCACAACACTTGAATATCAAAGAGGTGGCTGACTTTTTTAGCCCTTGGTTGAAAAATTGTAATTTTAGGCCTAGGTCTCGGCTAATGATATGCCAGATTGGAAAGTTTGCCCTGCGCGGGGGATTTATTGCCCGCGCAAAAATATGAATTTTGAAGTTGAAACTGACAACTGCAACCATGCAAACTTGTTGGCAGCAACCAAGCAAGTTGGCTGGGAAAGGCAATTTCCTGCAATGTAGGAGGTAGTTTTGGCTTAAATTTTCTTGCTATGTTCTGTGCCAACTCATGGTGGCGCTCCACTTAGATAGTATCGGCCGCGCAATTCTCTTGGCCATTATTAATATCCCCCGCTCACCACTGCAAGCTTTCCATGTATGTAATGTTAGAGTGTAGTTCTCAACTGTTATTGTCCTTGGTAATGTGTTGAATGTTTACAGTTGTTCCATTACTGTGTATGAGAATGGCATGTTGGCCTAAACTTGAATTGTCTGTGCAATCATACTTGTAAACACAAATGACAAGCCCAGCTGGCTCTCTGATTGCCTTAATCCTGAACATTTGCCACATACTCTAAAGTTGTATCTGATCTTCTGAGGGTTTACACCAGTTGTCCCATTCCTTACTTTTTCAGTTTGCCGTGGCAAATTATCTTTCTGTAGTATTATGTACTATACAGTGTGTTTGTAGAAAATGAAGCAAAATCACACCGTCAAAGTGGTATTAAAAGTTATAATTGCACACAAGGACATTTAGCATAATCTTGATACATTCTAGCATATAGCATTTCCTAGTGTTTGCATGAGTTAGTAGATTGCTGTACCCATTGGGTACCCGGGTACGCGATGTCACGGTGACTTATGTAGCAGCTCATTTTGGTAGGCATGCCTAGAGAGAGAGAGAGACTCATAACACATGCCTGATATGTACACCTGTATTGGAGCGGTAGAGATCATTTGAAGGAGATTCAAATTGTCAGTTGGCATCTTTTGGGGCCTTGGTCTTACGGTACCCGTTATATCCCAAAGCATCTGTTACCAGTGTTGCACTTGCAAGTACAAGAAGCTGATATATTGTGAATGCAATAAATTTCATAAATTGATTAATTTAAGCAGATGCCTTGGGGGAGGGGGGGGAGGGGGAGTTTAGGAAAGATTCTGATTGTTTAAGAAAGTTTTGAATGCTAAATTAACTGATTCAGAGTTTCAGGAACTTAAAGCCATTCACACTTTGTACAGGATTACACAGACAGGGCTTATTTTTCTGTTTTTCACTAGCCAATAGCAGACAAGAACCTTGTAAACACGCTACTAGGTCATGATGACCTTGCACATGATGCTTTTCACAGACTACAGTACGTATGTTTTGCTTGTGTGGAGAATTGGCCCCAGTCACAGTTTATGTACTGAGCACTACTGCACTCATGATGTATGTGGGCAGCTCATGCTAGAAGTGGAATTTGGACTAGGCCTAGTCTAGATAAGTTTTGTAGAAAATCGTGAACCGGGATCACGGAGCAACCTCGAAAGAATTCCCCTGCACGACAAAGACTCTTAAGAAAAGTTCTGGAAGGATTACCCATAGCTGCTTTTATGGGTTTTTTCAACAAACAGCAAATAAATGCAGGGCTCAAAATAACCGGCAGCACCGACAGCCATGGCTGTTGGGCCCTTACTGATGGCCGTCGTGCCCCTCAGTCAATGTCCTATGAAATAACATAGACCAGCGCTTCTCAACCTTTTTTAAGTCGAGGACCATTTTGACTCTCAGAATTTTTCTGAGGCCCACCTTACAAAAAGTTTATTATTTATTCAACTTGAGAAGCGCTGACATACAGTAGACAGTCAAGCTTAATATTTCGAGCCCTGTAAATGGTTTGATAGTCATCCGCAAATTTACATAGTAAATTTGGAACCAGGTAACAGAAACATCCCGTGGGTTGATTCTTTATTCTTTATATTTTTAGATTTTGTGGCGGATCTCGCGGCCCACCTGGGAGAGCTTCATGGCCCACTGGTTGAGAAGCGCTGACATAGTCAATTTGCTCATTTTAGCTGTGCCCTTTCTCTAGCTTATTTCGAGCCCTGTAAATGGTTCAATCATCCGCAAATTTACATAGTAAATTTGGAACCAGGTAACAGAAACATCCGGTGTGTACCCAGGTACGCGGGTTAGCCTTTACACTTATAGCAAACCTGTAACATATCAAGTTAAAGGGGTACATGTCCTGTACATGTTTTTGTATGTACAGTATGTATTGCACTGCAGTATTGTAAAGACTCAAGTCATTGACGCAGACTCCAACTCACGTACAGTCCTTGAGTCATTCTTCCTCTTCTTAATAACTCTGACTTGATGCAAAGTCAAAGTATTTAATGACTGGACTTGTACTCAAGTCACAATTATGTTTGACCTCACCTGGACTTGAGTCACTACCCTATTTGACTTGACTCAGCCCTGTAGGCCTAGGTATTACCATTGACTCAAGTTAGTGATTTGTACTTCACAAAATGTAACGTTGTAGTGCCACATGTTGTCGTGTCAGAATAGTCTAACAACATCTGTACCAGACTTGTTTTAAAATACCATAATTAGGTCGAAATAAGCCTTCAACCTTTGGGGGCCGGCCGGGCCCCTAGTCCATGGAATCTAGGGGCCAAATGAGAAATCAAGGGGCCTAAAACTAACAAAGAAAAAAGGACTTAAAGTGTACGAGTGCTTTTTATGTCCTTGGAAACATGTAGTATAGGTATATTTAAGCTAGGCTATAAGTACTGTATATGCTGAAACTAGCCTGAAATCTGTCCACACCCTCTTAGACCAGTACTTAACAACTATACATGTTGCATGTAGTGTACATTTTCAAAATTTTCTCCTAACTCCGGAATTTATTCCCCGGTAAAATGAAGGGCACTGTCCAGTGCCCGCCAACCAGTCAGTCATGAATGCTAAGTATTTACCTGAGCAGCCCACCCTTAGTATGGCAGGTTTTGCAAATCCTCAGTCACTCATTCATCATTATTCATCATTAAGCTCAAATTAAATAACGACAAAACTGAGTTTTTTATAGCTGGCACAAAACAAAGTCTCCAAAAACTTCCTTCACTGCAACTGGAAGTTGGATCTTGTCATATCAACCCCTCCAGTGAAATTCGTAATCTAGGTATTATATTTGATTCAAACTTTAAAATGACAAAACATGTTAACAGCCTAGTCTCAGCTTGTAATTATCATCTTAGAAATTTATTTCGCATTGGCCGCTATCTTGATAAAGAGACTCGTCATTCTGTTGTCCGTGCTTTTCTCCTTTCACGCTTTGACTACGGCAATGCCCTTTTGTATGGTGCGTCATCAAATGACCTTAATTGCATTCAATCCTTGCAAAATCGTTGTGCTAAATTTATTTTCTCGGCAGCTAGATTAGATAGTCCGAAACCTCTTCTGCGTGCCCTTCACTGGCTACCTATTCGTGAAAGAATCCAATTTAAATTTTGTTTATATGTTTACAAATGTTTGAATAACTTTGCTCCGACTTATCTCTCTAGTATGCTTCACAGGAAAACCTCACCTTTATATGGTCCTGTTACCAGGTCTGCAATGGATGGGACCCTACTCCAGATACCTCCTTCCAAAAAGCGAGTAGGTGATGGTGCCTTTTCTATTGCTGGCCCTGTGTTATGGAATTCTCTTCCCTTTCACATACGGCATTCGAAATCTGTTACACTGTTCAAAAAACAACTTAAGACTTACCTATTTAATTGACTGATATTTTGTTGGCATCGATTTTTCTTGTTTTGGTAAGCGCATTGATCATATGGAATTTGCGCTATATAAAAGTCGGTATGTAAAGTAATTATTGTTTATTGTAATCTGTTTTAAAAAAAAACTGACATGGTGCATATGTGCAGTCAATGATCTAGGCCTACGGTATTACTCATGAATGACATCGGTGTGAGTCTGCGTGAGTGATCTTCCGTGTCGTGACAAAGCAGACTGTTAATGAGTGATGTGAACTGATTTCAGAAATAATGTGTGTTTTGCAGGTTTTGTAGTGACGAAATAGTTTTTAGTACGAAATACTGAACACAGGCCGTGCGAGATGTAAGATCGTTTACTTGTGGGTGGAGAGGTTCATGTGCAAACTGTACAGTCATACTTGAAATATTTAGGAGCCAACCGGGCCCCTTTTCCTGTAGAAGCTACGGGCCCGAGCGAATTTCTAGGAGCATCAGGCCCACGGGCCCCCGTTATTTCGAGCCCTGATATAGCATGTGCTATATGCTCCCTGACTGTGACTGTAGTACTCTAGGTGTTGTAAACTTGACATGCACAGAAAAGAAGGTACATTAGTTGTCTATGCAGGCACAACTTGTATTTGTAGTGTATTTATAGTCACATCAGATATTCCACTCCAGCATGTGCATACTGTACAATATGCTTTGACTATGCAATATCCCAACAATGTTCAAACAAACATTAATGCTGAATCTTGCTTTTTTTTTCTTTAAGTTTGTAAGATCAGCAATGAAAAACAAAAAAATTTTCATTGTCCAGATCACCTGGTTTTATAAGCTGAACATTCAGGGTCCTGTATCCAGGACTATAGGGGTACTACATGAGTTTGGGAATATATGATGCTATAGTCATTGTCTTTGCAGAGAGCAATTATTGGAACTTGAAGTCACTCTTCTGTGGATTATCCAAAGTACCATACTAAATTTCATTTTTTTTGGTGGAAAAATTACGTCAAGTTTTATCAAACTTTTTCACAAAGGTAAAAACTTTATTATGTTCTTTGACAATGATGGAATTGAATCTGCAGTAAGGAAGCTCACATATGTTGAAACAGTTTTCTAAAGGAGATGTTCAAAGACCCTTGCCCTTAGACCTCTTCCCAGGACAATGTGAAATTCCCCTTCACCCCCGCAAAGAATAGCTTCCCATACCTTTGCACTGCATGAAATCACCATTGCTTTGGCTGGAAACTGGCTTGTTTGAATTGGCTTGCTAAATTTATTTGACTTGGCTTGATTTCGTTTGAGCCTATGACACAACTCGACTTGACCTGAAATGCTAGGGCTTGACTTGACTTGTGACTTGACCTGAAGTTGCTTTGTTACAACACTGCTGCACTGTGTTATGAAACAGAGCTCAGCCCAGATGACATTGCCTTTGTTTTCTTTCCAATTTTGAGTTATTTATCTATGCAGACATACTAATCGCATAGACCTGTCCAGTTGCAAAGTATTTTAGGCTATTATAGACCTTCTGCTTATGACATCACAGAACACAGGCAGAGGTAAGCGTGTACCATTACAACTTACACTAACACAAAATGCAGACAGCCGATTTGTGTACTGATTTGATACTGTACAGGCATAAGTCTACTACCAGCGTGTGTGAAGTCTACGTCAAGCGTGGAGTGTGCTTCATTGTTTGCCCTGCAAAATGATCAAGGTGTGACATCAATGTGTAAGGTCTATCGCCTAGTCTTGTCCTTGAAAGGCATGGATAAGGGTCATCTTGCTTTAAAAGTCATGAAAAGTCATGGAATTTGAAAATTATGGAAAAATTATGACATGATCTGGTTGCATGTGGTTGTATTTTCATAATTAAAAATTGGAAAGTACATGATATTTCGAGCAAGTCATAGAATGCTTGTTGTAGGTTAAGGAAAGTCATTGAATTGTAGGAAGAAAGTTCAAGAACCGTGTAGAAGGGTATTTGGCCTTTTTTGTAAATAAAACATTAAAAATTGTGGAAAATTGTACTTCTGTCACACTTCAGTGAAATCAGCATATAACCAACTTTACGTTTGCATGGCTCTTGTATGAGGCAGTGAGTTTGGAATTCAAAGTCTGAATTTTCAGAGCACATTTTAAAATACAGAATACTGTAAATATAGAGCATTATACCATGTACATGTATGCAGACCAAGTACTGTAAAACCTGTGACTCCCTGCACAGGAGTTTTACCGTTTCAAGTGAATCACAGAATTCAGCAAAAAGGAATTCTCAGTAAAAGAAGTTTCCTCCTTAGTTATGCTTGATAAGACAGTGTTGAGGTAGCCTTTCAAAATTATGTGCAATCTCCCACCTCATCATCCAATCCACTTTTCCCTACCCCAGTTGGGCATTACATATATGGTTTTACAATTTTATCTTTCTTTTTTATTTTGTAGGATCAATGCAAACAGTATTGAGAGAACCTTTGGATGACATGAGGATCAGAGATGGCAGAAGAATCCAACATCTGTGATACAGATGATCAGCATTTAGATGCTGGTGTTGAGATGGGACAACAGTGTACAGCAGCTAAAGAGGAGAGCATGCACGAGGATGCATACGAGAGGTGTAACTCAGATGAGGCAGCCAGTGGTGGGGACATGCAAGAGAATGGTAATGAGAAATGCAACCAGGAGGATGGAGAAGGATGCACAGAAGAGGAAGGGGCACAAAAGTGTGAGGCTATGGATGTGTCAGAGGTTGTGGAACATGAATCTGAAAGTGGGACAAACAAAGTAAAGGAATGTAAAGAGAGTGTTGGGGAGGAAGAGGTAAGGGAAGGGGAGGGGGGAAGTGAAGATGAAAAGGATGGTGAAGAGAATGATGTGGATCTTCAAGAGGTCAACAACATCAACTCTGACAAATCTGAAACTCCGAGCCAAGTAAATGTGAAATTACAGGCAGAGGAGGCTTGTCGCAGAAAAACTAAAGGGAAAAAGAAAGTATCAAAAAGGGAAAAGATGGAAGATGATGACGGTGATGATGAGAATCGTGATGATGACGATGTTGATGAGGATGAGGATGAGGAAGCTGATGATAAAGATGACAAGGATGATACTGAGATAGAAGACAATTTGCTAAAAAAGCCTTACCCAAAGCCTTCATGGCATCCAGTGATAGCTCACTGGAAGAGACAAATGGGGGAATACAAGACACCTTGGGCATTCAGTCACGATGCAATAGGCAGTTACAGACTGGTGGAAAGATTTAAACAATACGCAGAACTGGACAGCCATGACGGCTGTGTAAATACATTGCATTTTAACCAGGCAGGGGACAGGTTAGCGAGTGGCAGCGATGATTTGAAAATCGCCGTTTGGGACTGGGTCAAACAGGAACCAGTATTAGTCTATGATAGTGGCCACAAGCGTAATGTCTTCCAGGTACGTAAGTGTAAGAAGTTCATTTGAAAGTTTCGTAGCAATTTGTACTTTATGCTGTTTTATGACATTATGGAAAGTGGTCATGGTTAGTCTTGAGTTATAATGATAGAATAGAATTGCATTTTAAAGACCCAAAGAGTTGAATCATCTCCTAGGCAGAAGGTTGTGGTATGGGAGGGGGTGGGGATAGGGGGTTAGTGGATGGAGTGTCTTCATTCACCTACTGTAGTTTCAATTCAGCAGACCATGAAGTGGCCTTGAAGTTATTATGTTACAACTCATTTTAAGTTGATGTTACTTGAGAATGGTATAGTATTTTGTTTTGAAGTTGTTTTAAGCCCACTCCACATCTTCTATAAGTGAGAACCAGTAGATTGGTGGCCACAGTTCTTTGTGTTAGCCCCAGGTACTCACATTTCTGCTAACTCATCCATGTCTGTGTGGTAAAAAGAAAAAAAGGAGTTTGAACAAATAGTGTTCAATACTTTCCTCTTGATCAGGAAGAGAGGTATGTATTATAATTATGCACTGATACTACTAGGAGTTCCCCTTTAAAAGCTTTCAGTTTCAAAGTACAGAAAGACTGGTTTATATTCATCAGTACCTTAATCCTTAACGGTAATATTGTGTTTACAAGGCAGCAGCATGGCATACAAAATAGTAACTGTATGTAATTAAACTGTTCACTGTGACCATTAAACTCAAGCAATACCTTCATCTCCCCAGAATATTATGCATCGCAAGAGTAACAGATGTTGCCTGATATGAAATTTTCAAAGTGTGGGCCAACAAATTATTCTTGAGCGACATATAATTGAATTGCTTTCCGTAAGAACATTTTGAAAATAAAGCTACCATGGGGTCTTATTTTGAATTAAAATATCATTGTGTATCTAAAACTAAAGGTTTTATGGAAATTTGTGTGTCACAAATGTAGTATTTCCCTGTAAGGGGTAGGGCTTAAGATTTGAGGAGGGAAAGAGTTAAATCAATAAATACTGTAATCTTTGCTTTTCTTTGAAATCTGTCAGATTATCTGTGCCTTTGCAAACTAATTCAAACTCTGGTTTAGGTTAGTTAAAAAAGTAAATGAATGAAAAGTTGTTATAAAATGGATCACACATTGGGATATCTCATATTTATGGAATCAGTAAGTGAAATATTACTTCCCCATGACAAGAATATTTAGGACTTAGGAGAGAAAATGATGTATAGCTGCAGCTCACATTGTGCTGGCAGTGCAGTCCAAAGCCAAAAATTCAAGAAGTAGTTCAAAGTTTTACCAAAGATAGCACCTTTTTGGATCCGATACATCTCACATGAAAAGATCTGCCATAAGTTACTTTTTGACCTACTGTATCCACTGCTGTACACTCACAGTTATACAGAGGTTTTCCCCAGTTCCAATATTTTATCCTTCATCTCCATATTGGCTTGACATTTTGACTGTCAGATATTGGTTGCATCACAGTTTTGTCCTGCTGGTGCACTCATAGAGCACATTAATGTACCTTATGAACCATGATCTGTGACTAGTGGTGTGGTATGAACAGGGAGATGTTAGGGAAGGAGTTCTAACAAACACTTCTACGTCCTTTGAGACTAGGTTGTTGCCGACATTAAGCTGTCTTTTGTCTTTCTCTTGAAATGATCTCTAGAGTTGAAAGAGATTTAATACTCAAGACAATGGTTTGTGTTGTCTGTTACATCTCAAGCACTCATCATGATGATTTCACCAACTGACATTACACTGCCAGTCGTCAAAGAAATATTCAAAGTTTAAAGCTTTACGTCATTTGTCGTCGCAGTTGACGTCATTTCAGTTAACTCCCATGAAGAATTTCTTAAAACCCCCTATGCTGACATTGCTTGCTACTAATGCGGAAAGTTGTGAAAACTGATATTTTTGAAAGACTTGAACAATGTGTGAAGGATGCGCCCCACCTTGATCTTAGAAACACAAAGAACTTATATTAGTTGGGGATTTATGGACAGTTGTTTAACTTCAAACCCTATTAAAGCTTAGCCCTTGTCGGCAGTGTGGCTGTACTTCAAAGTAACATACTAAAAATGACCTTTGTTCCTGGATTACTTGCGTTTGAAGGGACCAGACAATTATGAGGAAGAGAAAGACAGAAAAGGCTAAACAATGGGGATAAAGGGACCTGTCAATCAAATCTCGTTACCTGAAAAGGGATTAAATCATTTTCAAGTACATATTTTCTGATGGAATTTGAGTGTTGGATCTCCTTCCCTGACAACTTACTGGTATGAATCAGATGCCCTGATCTCACATGAAATAAACTAGATTCCCACTGGTCACAAAAAACGAGAGTGTAGGCTGTTTAATTTTGTACTTCCCAGCCCTTGAAAGTCATGGGAGAGGGTCAGCTTGCTTTTAAAAGTCATGGAAAGTCATACAGTCTGAAAAGTATTGTTATGACATGATCAGGTTAAAGGGGAATTTTCATGATCCCAGACAGTTCCAATTCTCCCAACTATGCATCTTCTAGCTCCTCCCATAACTGTATGAGGATCTTCCTTGGGCAAGAATAAACCTGTTTTATTGCTTAAGGCCATGTCCTGGTGAGCGCACAAAGCTATAAAATGTAATAAAAGTACTCTCTCTGCCTTGTGTGGAATGTGAGCTACTCTGCATCTTTCAAATTTTCAAACTTTGATGTCAATCAAACAGCAGTCACCAACTGAGAATTTTGATATACATACACTAAACATATACTTTGGTGTGATGACAGTCTGTCTTTAAGTCTAGTTGTAATTTCATCCCTGAAATCTTGAAAGTACATGATGCCTGCATGTGGAGAAATTGTGCAGCAGACATGGGATGCTTTTAGTGAGGTCATGGAAAGTCACAGAACTATGGATGAAAGAAAATACAAGAGCCAGGAACACCTCTGTACCATCTCTTGCTATACCATCATCATTCTTACATACATGATCCCACCACTTCTATTCCTATTTGTGTTGGAATAGTATTCTGTACATGTACATTAGCTGATATCCTGTTCCATTATCTTCTGTGGTATGCTTTAATATCCTTTATCATGTTTTCATATTACAGGCCAAGTTCATGCCCAACAGTGGTGATACAACCCTGGTAAGCTGTGCCAGGGATGGTCAGGTCCGTGTGGGGGCATTGTCTAGCACAGGAGTGTGCAAGGAGACAAAAAGAGTCGCACAGCACAAGCAGCCAGCACACAAAGTGAGTATGGTAGTCATTTATGCAACTATGCATTTTGATTGGAGGAGAAATAAAAACTGTTATTCAACACTTATGTGTTTGGTCCATGTATTTTGGAGAAACCTGTATCCATCGTCAGCAATTGGCAGCTAAGTTTGACTGACTGATTGCATGAGATGTCCAAATGTTGATGGCAAAATGAGAGAAGCAATTTTCATTGAACAAGAACAGTTCTCACACTGAGGGGGGGGGGGCACTTCTAATTGTTTACTATTCTCTGTTGACAACCTCTGTCAAGATGCAACCAGTATTTAGACATTTCAGAGAATTAGTCAGATGGAGAACGATTTCTGCAAAATGTACTGACCTACAGCCAAAGTCATAGTGTTGATGAAGTTTTAATTTCATTCTGATGTTTTCCTCCACCACCACTTACAGTACTCCATCTGTCCATTGGTGACATTTGATTCCTTGACAGGCCTTGTGTGAAGTTCACATTGGTTAGTTTTGATAAATGGACCCCAGTGACAATGAAAAAGAAAAATCTGCACAAATTGAAGAGCCATAGAGATGTAAATGTCTAGCAGTGTTGCAGAGCAAGGGTCCTCCATTTCTCCCAGCCTGTCAAAAAAGGGGTCCTGACATGGCATATGGTCCTTAGTTAGCCCAAGGGGCTTCCTGACCCAAATATTCACTGAAACATAAACTTATTAATCACATTGGCCAAACTTAAACAGGTGGGCAGAGTGAGCTTGTTGAAGTGTGGGAAGGATGTTTTCTATCCAGAAAACATCTTAATCTTCAAAGTGTCCATTATACTGTCTTTTTTTTCCATGTGAATATCATTTTGCTTCATTATTTTTTTTTTTTTTGTGCACGTCCCATTACAATGGAAGTGTGTTTGAATATACTATACCTAACATAGTTCCAATTGGGTCCAAGTGTTGGCCGTAATGATTATTTTGAAAAGTTTAGGACCAAATTTAGATGATGGAATGTTGACTTAAGTGGTAAAATTTACACTTTGTCAAGGTAATTTTGCGTATCATTTGGGCTTGCAGTACTTATCAAATGTTTTAGTACATTCTTAGCAAATACTGCCATCAATGCTATGCTGATTCATATCAAAGACGTATAGGTGAGTTATCCAGTGTCACGTAGATTCAGTCATACAGTAAACAAATTTTTTCAGACGTGAGGTTAGTGTGATAGAGGGCACTGTAGACAAGTTGTTGCTGTAGACGTCATTATAGACTTAGCCTTTCCTAACACCAGACTGAAGAAAGTGGCAATGGCACCACAATGCCCCCTCCCCCCCTTCCCCCCGGACATCCGAGACCTAGTGGAGATTGCCACACCAGTGAAAGTTCTAGCCTTGGGACACCTCCCTTAGTGGCAGTTAGAGTTCTTCCAGTTGTCTCACTGCAAATGCCAGCCACCAGGTTGAACATGTAAAAACTATTTAGAGCCTAGAGACCAGTATAATTTTAATGATATTGGCAGTTTTAGAAAGAAGCACTCTTGCTGTTATTATCTTCAAATCTCCTTTTACAAATGTTGTATTGGACATGAATTCCCCAGAGTTCTTTGATTTCTTGTACAATTTAGCTTGGCTTGGAGCCTGATTCACCTGTAGTGTTTATGTCGTGTGGTGAAGATGCTGTCGTGTGGAATGTCGATCTCAGAGAACCCAAGCCACAAAAGTAAGTTTATATTGGGTTGTCTGACCATTGGTTTTCACACTTCTTCTCACCCATTGCTGCTGTATTGCGAAAAACTGGAAGATATTTGTTCGGTGTCATATTACATCACATTATATTGTGTCATGCACAGTTTGACAGAGGCTTAAAATGACAGATTCAGGTACTTCAGTTAGTGTTGTCAGTGCTGTAGGGTGTTTTCTCTTAGCTTGGTTTTCCAGACTACTGGTTCAGCCTTTTACTTGTAGCAGGGTTGGCATTTTCCCGGGAAAAACCTGTTTTTCCCGCTAAGTGGTAAAAACCAGGTAAAAACCAGGAAAACTGGTAAACACCAGTAAAAACTCCTTCCGTCTTGAAAACTGTTGGTACATGTCTGTTATATGCAGGGTCTACAATAGGCAAAATACTGGTCATGACAGGCATATAGGAAGACAGTCTCTTAGCTTCATTTTAAGCTATTTTATCACAACTTAATTTTACTTTTTGTGGGCTAAGAGTATTTTTCATGTAGCACTTATTTTGTCACTCTCTCCTTCCCTGCAGTACAGTAGGTATTGCCTGTTGCCTCAAAGTGTTATAGGCCTACCCCACCCCTCCAAAATTCTGTAGGCCTACTGTATTGCTCAGATACTTCTTTTCACAAATACAGTCTTTTGAGGTAAACTTTAATGCAGGTGGCTCAGTGGAAACTGCTTCAAACTGTATAAGGCACATATGGGCCCAATTATGTACACTGTATTGAGCCACACACATTACACACAGCCCAATTGTTCACCTTGATGCACACCAGGGATGTCACTACCTGTTAATTACATCCGCCGCTCATGTTAGAATAAAAACATTCCGCCCAGCACTTTTTCCCAATAATGGTACTATGATTTGATTTTTATGATTTTTTGAAAGAAGTTTAGATGTGACATTAATCTCAGAATGAGACGTCCAGTTGGAGCATTAATTAAGAGTGCAGATAAATATTCCCATCTTCTCTAAATCTGAGGACAGTGATCACCAAAGGGTCACAGTCAAGAATTACCAGGCACTAAGTTTGGCATGGTGACAACCCTGATGCACACATAGTCCAATTATTATAACCTCATGCATGAGTGATTAAACACTTTGAAGTGGACAAATAAGTGAGGTGAATTTATGTTGCTCTTTCCAAGTTTTTGTGATGTGTTACATTATATACGCAGGATGACGAACTTTCCATGTAACAAAACCTAAAGATGTGACATATACAAGATGACAAAGTATAGCCTGCTACGAAGGCACCAACAGATTAGTACTTGTCAATTCTCTGGGTTCTAGAATTATGCATAAGTGGAATGGAAAATAAAGTTGGTTGATGTGAGCATCTAGTTTATGCTTGATTTACAATACTCCCTAGGCTAATTTGTAGCAAACCCACAAAGTTATTAATCATGGCTGCACTTTGGATTAACCCTACCCCCTACCCTAAAAAGTAATTTTCTAGTAGTTTTTATGCTCTTCCACAATTCCACAAGATTTTTTAAGAATTCTACATAATTTCAGGTTTTTCCCAGTTTTTCCCACTTATAGGTGGGAAAAACCTGGTAAAAACCAGTAAAAACCGGGTTTTTACTGGGTGGTAAAAACCAGCCAACCCTGACTTGTAGGGGAACTCTGTGCATTGTTTACACCCATTTTCAGTTTATTAGGTACTAGTAACTGGTGGGGGAGGGAAGGGGATGGGGATAGTGAAGCATCGTGAGAAAAATTCATTGCTTTTGAAAGGAGTTAATGGAAGGCAGGGGGAATAGTGAAGCATCATGTGAAAAATTCATTCCTTTTGAAAGGAGTTAATGGGGGCAGGGGGAATAGTGAAGCATCATGTGAAAAATTCATTCCTTTTGAAAGGAGTTAATGGGGGCAGGGGGAATAGTGAAGCATCATGTGAAAAATTCCTTTTGAAAGGAGTTAATGGGGGGCAGGGGGAATAGTGAAGCATCATGTGAAGAATTTGTTGTTGTAAGAAGTTACTGGGGAAGGGGGTAGGGGGATAGTGAAGCATCATGTGAAGATGTCATTGTTGAAGGAGTTAATGGGGGTGGGGGGAGTGGGGATAGTGAAGCATCATGCTAAGAATTCATTGTTGAAAGGATTTAAGTAGTATGACTGGAGAGAGAATCTATGAACATAAATGTAATGGCTTCACCAAAAGTATCCCCGGAAGATTTTCAGTGAAATAATAGGAGGATGGAGGAAACATAATAGCCCGAGTAAACTAATAGTATCACATTGTAAGTATCCATGGAATTGGGTGGGGTAGGAGAAGGAAATGAGATGATTAAAATAAATTGTCACCAGATGTTTTTCTTTGGAGTGGTTTAGGGAGGGGTTCTTTGGTAATCCCATGATTCCTCCTCCATTTTTCCCATTTGTAGAGAATGCTTGGTTACAAATATTGTCTTGTTTTCATCAACCTTGTAGTTTAATAAAGTTATTCTTAGCATTTTGCTTTGTCTTTTTCTCTACACAGAGTGCTAGCAGTGAAAGAGGAGGAGAAGCGTATAGCTCTCTACACCATCCAGATCAACCCATCCAAAAAAGAAGAGTTTGTTGTAGGAGGCAGAGATCACTTAGTCAGGTTAGTACCTCCAAAAAGATAATTTTTTTGTTGGACATAGAGATATCTCAGTCTAGTTAGCACCTTATAATACTTTAGAGGATGTACTTGCTGGGAAGTACTATTAACTGCCTGTGCTGAGATGGGCTTGACTTTTTAAATTGAGCAATATTACCACATAGGAGCTGAGGGGGTATCTGTAAACCATATCGAAGAAGGCGCAGTGGGGGTTGTTCAGTGTATGTCATTGTTTTAAATTTGCATTGGTGTTAAAAGGGAGGGGGAGGGGATTTTGGTGAGGGGTAAAGTTTGGACATCCTGACTGTGGCCATTGATAAGCAGGGGATTTGGAGGTAGGCCACTTATTAGTAGTATGTTTACAGGAGATTTGTAGTGTGAACAAAATGTCCAAAGGTGTAATCAGAAGGTTTAAACTGGGGTTCCAGTGTAAAAAAATTCTGAGAGAACATGGATGTTATGGTGAGGCTGGGGGTAAAACTTCAGGGGCTCTTCCCATGTCCAATGTTTTATGTAGCTGTGTGACTCTTCTCTCGTACGCATGCCTATTTGTTTCGCCCTATTGGAATGTCAGTGGGTTTGGATCCAGAAACATTGCCGGAGTTATTTTGCGATAGAAGGGACTGTTAAAGTTTTTCATAGGTGAGGTAAGAAGGTCACAGCTTTATAAACAAGGTGAGTTTGTTAAACTTATTTAGAATATAACAGTAAAATTACTTCTGCTGCTATTGATTTTGTTTGTTCTCTCTAGATAGGTCCTACTTCCCTTGAAAAATTTACCTTCTGGGTTGTGGACCCTTCAAGAGGAAGAGGGGGGGGGGGGGAGGAAAAGAAAAAAAGACAGAGAAATGATACCTTTGGCTCATTGTGTAACTGCTGCATATGCAAGAAATACCCTGAAATCCTCTTTATGATGTTGATGGTACATGTGGTATTTCAAAAATCAAAGTATGTCGTAGTTTCATGTATCATCATATGTATGGGCACACACTTTACATAGTGAACCGACATGGTACCATGACATAAGGGTTTAATTTCCTTCTATGTTAGTTTCATATGTTTTATAGCGTTCAAGGCTGATCTTCAGATGTACAGAGCTAGCATGAAATGTTCGACTTGTTACCTCAAGTTTGAAAAAAAAAATTTAGAAAGGTCAGATTGAAAATATAACAGGCAGATATTGATGTCTTGTGCATCAAGAAAAATGACAGTTGTAACACACTGCTGTACAAAATAGAAAGGAATCTTTTTAAGAAAGTTTATCTTGTAATATAGTTGGTGAAGTTGAAGCTCTTTCCATGATAGCAATTACAGCATATAACATGCAACATTACAAGAATTTTGAAAAGTAACGGGGGGGGGGGGGAGGGGGGAGACCCGACAGAAGCAAAGCTTATCGTCAGGCCACCTTACACAACTAAGAACAAACAAAAAAATTAAAGTTCACATGGAAAGTTGAACAATAACTGCATGTAAGAAACAAAGAAAGCTAACAGAAATTAGAGCTAAGTCTTAGGATGATATGTAGAAATTAATAGACCAAATGGAAGCACCATTTGATCTGGTGTAAAGCTTAATAGACTATAAAATCTATGTTCTCAAGTAGTGGGCCAGTAACATGCATGTAAATGGCCTTCAGAATACTCACAGAGCCAAAACTTTAAAAAAAAAATGAAAGTAATTGATTGAGTTTTGGCAACAGCAGCTATTTTAATGTAAAAATTCACGTAGAATTGGTCTGCTTACTAAAACACTTGAGAAGGCCTGCTCTTACCTATAAATGTGTCAGTACAGAACTTTTGTAATGCTTCCACAGTTGGTAAGAATGAAGCTACCAAGAGCTATTTTTTCCTACTACTGCAGGATTTACGACAGGAGAAAACTGAGGGATGAAGAATCATTCAGTCCCGTAAAGAAATACTGCCCTCATCACCTGAACAAAAGTGACCCAGGGGTCAATGTCACATGTTCTGTTTATTCATATGATGGACAAGGTTAGTTGTTTTCTACAATAGGAAACATTGTTTTAAAATGGGCATCTAAGTCAAAAATTATAAAGAAGGTATATGCTACAGGGCATGGAAAAAGAAACCTCTGAGCTAGGTTTTCAAAGTTTGCTTCTGTAAGGATCAGCAAGACTACAGTTTACAGGTAATGTCATTACAAGATACCTTAGATTATGTTTGTGTGAGAGTTAGAGGTAGGAGATACAGTACAGCCTGCTTTGTTGTGTTGGCTAATATGAATTTTGTTCTTTGTAATGTGTAATGATTGTATTTGTGATTGATTTTCATTGCATTTGTATGATGCAAATGTTGATGAGAACCACAATTCCTGAGACATTGATCTTCAGCTTGTGATACCAAACCTACTAATGGGTCCCCTGGTGTATGACCGGTGTTGGAATGACAAAGGCATCTCATGGAGCGGTTAGTGTACAAAATGATAATTTTAAAAACATTAGAAAGATACAGAATTACTAATTGCAAGTTTTGACAGTGATGGATTACAAAAATTTCAGTGTACTTAAATAGAAAATTACTTGCCTGTAGATAAAAACATCTTGTGTGAAAATATTTTACTATCACTGCCCAGGTAGTGCAAAGGATTCTGCTAGAAAGTTGAAAATGGTTGAGAAGAGGGTATTCATTACTCCTAAAATGTAATTCCAAATGGATGATTGCTGGGCCTAAGGCTGGAGTGGGGTAAGGAGTACAGTGGTTTGCTTCAAACCCCCTACAAGCTTCAGTGTGATGGATTTGAAAGGTAATTTTTGTAGAAGTTCGAGACATTCCTGGCAAAAACTCTGTTCTGTAGAAGCAATTCATAATATTTACATTTAATTTTTCACCTGGAAATAAAAAAATGGGGGGTTGAAGGGGAACAAATTTTCACATTTGCTCCCATTGGTACTAAGAAACCCTGCAAGATAATCTTTCATGCACTTTTCTCTTATTGGAAAGTTTCACAGTAAATGCTTGTTGAAAACAGTGTTCAGATTAATTATCTAAAAAGTTTTCTGAAGGGTTTAGATGCTTTTGATTGTAAAGTAGACCTCCAGGATTGAAATCTTCTCCTTCCGTAATATTAGTAGCCTTATGGAGGTAACAAAATTTTTAATCTGCAGACAAAAATGTGATACAGTAGATTGCAAATTCACAAATTTGATTGACATAAAGGAATGTATGTCTAGGAAAGGGGTCTCAAGTTGCTTCCTGCTGCCGCTCATGCCTGCATCTACTGGTTGCATCTGTAGTGTTCTGATAGCCCTCACACCAACACCCTTACTAAATATCTCACCATAGATTGTTTAAAGAAGGTTAATACATAGACACTATCTCCTCACATCCTGTCTTGCTGTTCTAAATAACTGTATCAAGTTTGGATTAGACACATGAAGGTAAAGGCCATACAACCTTACTGGAAACATCTCAGTTTTGATTGTGTACTGTAGGGCTTGGCAAAAGCTTCAAAAAGGGTACATAAAAACTGTATCCGAGGAACGAGCACCTGCATCTCTTTAGGAGGAGGGGGGGGGGGGGCGGGACACCACTGTAAACAGTAAGGGTGCAATATCAGTTTGGTATTGCTGTTTTCATTTTTGTCAAGCCTGTTTGTTCTGTTTCACATTTTCACTTGAGGTAAATCTTTGGGTAACTGGTGAGCTGTTATTGACAGATTAAAACTCACATATTTTATGCAAATGACAAGAAATTTTTAAACACCACTTTGTCACATTCTGGAATAAAACAAGGAGTGCATTTCATGTTTGAGGACTGTGAGGGATATGGCCTCTTTTTTTTTGTGAAAGTGTTGAATGTAAAGAGAATTGTCTTGTGTAACCAGGTGCCCCTTACTGAGTCTTCTCAAAGTTTCCAGAACTTGTTTGCAAAGCTGTTAGAGGTAAAATATGTTATTCTCAAGAAAAAAAAGACCCTTTTGAGAGAGAAAATAAGGTTAATGCCGACTCCCCCCCCCAAAAAAAACCACCCTCAAAGTATAAAGGGAAAGACTTTGTATCACCTTCCCAGATATTACAACTGGTGAAGTTGAAAGAACCACACAAACTTTCATGGGCTTTGTACCAACCTTATCTGATATAATTTTTCTTGTTATTCAAGGACCATGTTTAACTTAACCACAAAGTTGCATAACAATAATTACTACAGCTTTGTGTTCAAAGATATGACAGTTTACCTTCATATGATCAGATCCCTAGACTCCAGGAGTCTTTTGTATTTTAATTGTATTAGGGTTTGTGGTAGATCTTTAACTAACCACAGCCAGGAGTGACTATGAGTTCATATGAATATGTATAAAACAGCTATGTGTAAGTATGGAATTTTGGTTTGTTTCAAATTTGATTTGTTTCTGTAAAAATACTGGACACTTAGAGCTCTACAACTGACATGAATACCATGTTATGTAAAAAAGAAAAGTGCTGTTTATCAAACGTGGAAGGGGTACTTTCATGGAAATAAAAGTTTGTAAACAAATTATGAACAGGTGGATAATATTGTTGGGCTAAGGTAAAAGGCTAACGGGAAGTAGGAGGGGTCATAGAAAAAGAGGGAAGAGAGTATGGGAGAAGTAACTAGTGGTGATTTTAGTTTATCTAAGGTATTTTTTAATTCCCTCATGAAGTGTCTAATTTGCTCTTTGAATCTTGCAGTATTATGTCTGTTAGCTGGGGTCTGACATGCTGGAAAAATTATGGAATTTGAATTTTTTCTTTCCAAGCCTGGAGGAGTCATGGAATTTTGTAAAAAAAGTGGAATTTTTTTATTTTTGGACTGTCCCTCCTTTATACTCTTCACAGAACAAGTTTCACAGTTGTGATATGTGCTTAGATGAACCAGATCATTTAAATAATTTGGTCATAAAATGGTCATGAAGTGTTATTGCCCTTAAGGAACCATGTATTCCTTAGTCTTCACTTAAGCATGCAAATCTAAAAAGGCCAAAGAGATCCTGTTTCAAATAACTACCACTTTATAATACAGGATATATGAAAAACAAGGTGAAGTGATCATCCCTAGGGAGAAATCGCACTCTGTGGGAAGATTGGCATTTTTTCTGTGGAAGAGTGGACATAAAGTACACCAAAAATGCACACTTTTTGCATTATTTGGGAGATGATGGTAATGATGGTTTGCAGTTAATGTTTTAAAACTATTTTTCCTCTTAGAAGGGGGTTTTCAGCCACTCAGAGAGAAAAAAATTTTTTCCCAGTGAGGGAATATGGAAGTCTGTTTTCATAAAATGCTGGAAATTCTGTTGGGGTGGGGGTATGTTAGAGAATAATTCATCCCTTATAGCATCTCAGTTTGCTACAAAAGCTGCTAAAATTTGCATCACAAAGTGCAAAAATGTGTGGTATCATTTGGTACATGTTACCCTTTCAGTTTGCTAATTTTCAGGATGCATAAATTATTGCAGTTTAAAGCTGCTATGCAGAATTTGAATACTAAATAATTCTGGGTTTGTGGAGTTTATTAAGATTCATGTTTATGCATTTCAAGTGAATCTTAATATTGCCAATTGTACATTTTGATATTTTTGCAGAGATTCTTGTCAGTTACAATGATGACGACATCTATCTGTTTGATAACACTCACTCAGACGGTGCAGACTTCATTCACAGGTATCAGGGACATAGGAACAATGCCACAGGTAAGAACATACAATGTCCAAGCTATGTGGGGAGGAAGGGTATAGTCAAAGGTGTTAGTCAGTGGTACCCATGAATGCAACCATAGATGGTGAGACATTTAAATAAGGACACAGAATCAGTGTCACAGTTGAGAACAATGTCAAAATTGTGTGGGTAGCAGGGAAATGTGTAAGAGATATAAATCCAAGTCAGGCCTCGATTTTAAGAAAATTTTAAGCTTGTCCATTGGACAACCAGTATGCCTTTTTTGGTTGTCCACAAGAAAATTTAGTAGTCCAAAAAGAATTTTGCAGTAAAACTAGAGGCTGTCTGTTAACTTCTTGCATGAACTTTGTTTGTCCGATGGACAACCAACCTGCCCTTTTTTGGTTGTCTGTCACAAATTTTGGTCGCCACAGGCGACCCGATGACAGTTAAATTGAGCCCTGCAAGTTTTGGTGTAAACCATACTCCAGAGGGCAAAGGTAGATTTGAGTGATATAGTTGCTCTTCTGTTGTATGACATACTGCTCTTCTAATGTGTGACATATACTTGGGATGCTCTCTGGGTCATTCCATAAGGGACATCAAAACACTGGTTGGTACGGACGTTGAAGCTGTTGGGACTGGTGAAGGTGGGGGGGGGGGGTATGGTTGAGACTATAGTCAAAAGGATGTGACTGGTTCTTCTGATGCATGGTAGGCTATACATAAAATTCTGATTAGGTCTTTCATGGATATCAAGGACATTGAAACAGTACCACAGGAAAGTACAGACTAATATCAAGGCTGTATGGGGAGGATTTGGGGGAGAAATGTGAATATGATGTTTGGTAGGGACTACTTCTCAGAAAGCGGTGGTGGACTTGTGTGATGTGGTTGTATTGATATTGCTGCTGTCCTGAAATGTGATGCATACTCTGGATTCTTATCAAGACATAAGATTCCTGGTTAGCACTTCTGTTTTTTAAACCATTTACCACATGGTGTGCACTTCACTTTTTTGCTTTGAATCCACTTTTAAAGTATAGTACCAGGTGTGGATGTGTAGCTCACAATGCTAAAGAAGAAATAAAGCAAGGCAGACTGCAACCTTTTTTTACAGAACTCATTGTGGTGTTTTGGATAATGTTAAATGCATTTCACCTGCTGGGTGCCTGTCTTGAACATGTCCCTGGCTATAACCCAGGTACTTACTAGGCTATGTTCATGCATTGCTTGCTAAGGCTTTTTGAAATTTATGCAGAATGGCAAACAAGAATCACCAGCTCATGTTTGACCTGTCCTGGATTGTCATAGGGTTCTTCCCCTACTTAATTACAGTATGTTGTTGTGCAGTGGAAAATTGCTCATGCTAGCTCCTAGAACTGCCTATGTTTCACAAGGCACTCTGTAGCAGTGACTGGGACAAGGTATGGATAAGAGTCCTCAGAACCAAGTATGGACCATACCTTAGCCCCTCAGTCTCCCACCCTTTGTAATTGTATACACTATTCCATTGGGCCTAGAAAAGAATTGGTGGCCCATTTTTCCAATCCACTGCTTCAGATGTAACACACTTTAGCAAAAGCAAAGGTGAAGACTGGTATATCATGACATGAATCACTTTCCTTTGGAAACTTCTGATAACAGGAGAAAAACACAAAATCAGTGTGCAGGTGAAAATAGCTTCCTTTTGTCGCTTGGGTGAGAAATGTTTTATTAGTAGGTTGTTAAGGTATTTTATTGCATTAATAGTGAGCTAGATTTCACTGTTTGTCGATCAATTTAGAGGTTTTGTTAGTAAAATGTTGATTCTTTTCCAGACAAATGGATGTAAAGAAAACCTTGGATGTGCGTCACATTATTGCCGCGACTTTCTGCTGCTATTTAAAGCTTGGAGAAAATTGTCTTTTTTAGTAATTTAATAGAAGATAACTTGCCAGTAATGTTGCAGACATTGTGAGAATGTTTTTTCAGGCTTTGTCTCTGTGATGAAGAGATATGTGCTGCAATGAACTGTTTGTGAAAGTGATCTATTTATCAGTGGAATATACTTCAGAAATACTTGTAAAGATTGTCTCATTACAACAAAATTGGCAAAGAATTCGAAAAAAAAAATAGTAACAGAAGAAAAAGGAATAAAAAAACTTCTGTGAGAAATAATTCCTGGAGGTGGGGACTACAGATTTCAAGGGAAACTTGATACATGTGTTTACAGGAAGCTGTGATGAGGGTGATTATGGGAGAAAAATTTATCACTCCATATTTCATGTTTCAAGGGTTTGTAAATTAATGTTTATTCTAAGAAGAGTGTCTGCTCAGATTGCTCATTTAATTATTTCATGGGAGTTTGGAATAGTCTCTCTAGGAGTTGGAGAAGACAGGGAGGGAACTTGAAATGTTGAGGGGTATTTTGAAGTAGAGGAAGATGTAGTGCAGGTCTCCAAGTTATATTGAGTATAAGTAGCAAAAAAAAAGCCTAGTATGTTACAAATTGGTTTGTGAAAATTTCTCTTAAGTAAAGTTCAAAGTTCAGACTGCATAAGAGAGCATCTGAAAACCCTGAACTTTCAGATTCTTGAGCGAAGCTGGCTCCGGGTCATGGCTTTGAGGATCTCCTGCTTTAAAGTCAGTGTCCTTGCAGGAAGTTTTGTACTCTATGGAACTACCCCAATAGGGTTTTCAACTCAGAAGGAAGACAAACCATTATCAAAAGCAATTAATACATAACATGAAGTACCATTCGTTTTGCTTTTTGCGGTGAGGTTCATGCGCCTACATATTTCTTTGTATTTAGTATTATCCGTATGACATTACATCCATTCAGATTACAGTACCCTGTGTATACATACTTGTGTCATGTGAGGTATTATGTAGAGAGAAAGACACTACTTTGTGTGGTAAATGTGTTTTGTATCATTTCGTATTGTGTATGTCATGTTAGGAAACTAGTCATAAATACACATTGTATTACTC
This sequence comes from Holothuria leucospilota, assembly GCA_029531755.1. Lineage (NCBI taxonomy): Eukaryota > Metazoa > Echinodermata > Holothuroidea > Aspidochirotida > Holothuriidae > Holothuria > Holothuria leucospilota. Next base: position 23,264,878 of record CM055970.1, read on the forward strand.
TATGGTTTAAGTGTTCAATATTTTGTTTTACGTATTATAAAACTATTTTGTGTGTACATTACATAATATGTTATGTATTAAGTAGAACGTATTGCCCATTACATATTATGTGGATTTCATTGTAGTTTAAATCTTGCCTTGTCTCTACCTCTAGTGAAAGGTGTCAACTTTTACGGTGCTAGAAGTGAGTTTGTTGTCAGCGGAAGTGATTGTGGAAATATCTTCTTATGGTCGAAGGAAACAGAACGTATTGTGCAATTAATGCATGGGGATGACGGAGGGGTAGTCAACTGCCTGGAGCCGCACCCATCAGCCCCTATCCTGGCCACCAGTGGGCTGGACCATGACATCAAGATATGGATGCCCACAGCCCAGGAACCAGCTAATATAGAAAAGCATAAGAAGGTATATTATATTGTCATAGCTTTTCGTTTATTTTCTTGATTTCCACGTTCTGAAATATCTTGAGGTAGCCCTTAGCAAAAGGATTCAACCTGTCACCTGTTTGACAAATCTAAGGTACTTTGGCCTAAGATTGACATGCAGTTCCTTCAACAGTCAGTGGGACAAAGTGTGGAAGGACATGTAGAAGAAGTAAACCAACAATCTTTTTTGAAGGAATTGACTTTTGGATTGATACCAAGGTAATGTATTACTCCCACACCTGTTTGTGCACCTGTTTCTTGCACCTGTAAAACACTGACATCTGCAAAGTTTTGCAGTGATTCCAAGTCGCTTTTTTGTGCAGAAACTGCAGTAAGGAAGTTTCCAACCCGACTTCTTGTTTAACCCCTTCAGAGGCTTTCTCCTAATTCTTATTCACACAGATAAAGGGAACTGCTTTCCACTGGCACAGCTGTGTGTGAATTCAACCCTAAGCTAAACAATAGCCATTGTGTTCTTGAAGGGTTAGCTGAAGTGAATGTTTATTGAGATAATCCTTCAGGGAGAGATAAAATTGATGGGTACATAAAGATGGACCAGTTTCAGTGAAGTAAAATTTTTCATCATGAACATGCAAACATACACTGTATAGTACTAGAACTGTCTGTACATATGCTATACATGCATGTCATGTGTACAGTATGTATGTGTGGTAACATTTTTTACTATATGGCCAGGCGGATTTTTTGTCTCTAGGCTGCCAGGCTGTCTATGACCAAACGTTTGGATTAATACAACCAAATTTTTGGATAAATACATGCAGGAAATTATTAACTGCTATAATTCCACCAGGGTAAGTTGTTTGTAATAGTCTCCTTCCACAAAACCTAGTCAGGTTACCTTTCTTTTTTGTTAGTTTAACGCTGCTGCTCGTAACGTTAGTCCCATGGTTATAGTGTAACGGCGTATGCAATTCAATGTAATGGAAATGTTTGATCTTGTTCGTACAAGGCTTTCACTATTTCACTTCAGCTTTGTTAATGTAAATAATGTCAGTCATAAATATTGGAACTTTTGAACTCAGTAAACCAACAAAGTTTTAAAAATAGAATCATTTAGTTTGTGCTGCAGTGTTTTAGGCTACTTATTTTTGTCACCATGACAAAGGTCGTTATGTGATATCACCCTTACTCAAATCGCCCACCACTGAACAGTGCAATACCCGACTTTCTGGGGGAAAAGTGGGGATTTTACATGATGTTCGCACCAACACATTATAGCCTAAAACTTGGAAAAATCAGTAGAAATATGAGAAAACCTCATAAGGGTCCCAGGCTATAATCTGCAGGTGCGAACATTGAGTAGAATCCCGACTTTCCCCCCAGAAGGTCGGGTATTGCACTGTTCAGTGAAAGGCGATTTGAGTAAGGGCGATATCACATAATGACAAAACTTAACTGCTGCATGCAAAGCTATGTGCTATAGCAGTAGTTACAGTAAGTCTTGGCCATTGTGCTTGTGTACGAGTATGAGCATAAGCCTGGGCTCACATTCATGCAAGTGTCACCTTCTTGCGATCTACAGGATTGGATATCTGGACACGCATAGTGTTCAAATGAGTAATGACATTCAAATAATGACCATCAAGAATGCATTCTAATTTGTTAAAAGTTAGAGTAGGGTCTATCCATGGAGCTACTTTGTAGCACCTTCATAGTCTAGATCAAACATTATTGAGGCCCTAACATTTGTGGGCAGACTTCATGATGAAACTGCACCAAAGACCTATGGTTTTCATTGCACTACTGCTTGTTCTTTAAACAGGTTGAGGCTGTGCACATGAGCTGTGCATGACGATATTGCTACCAGTGAAGACATTATGACTTAACAACAAATTGTTGTTTTTCACATTTTGGGTTGCAGATAGACTGCACACTGTTAGGGACTAAAGGGCATTCAGGTAGCCATTTTGTGGTATTGATGAATAGATTTTGGTATGGAAAATGATCATTTCAAAATATATTTAAATATTAAGTAGCTGAGAAGCAAAAATGTGCTTGTCATGCCCACTATAATGGTGAAGTCCTGTTCAGGTATTGTGTACAGTGAAAAGGTGGTAGCAAGTTGTGAAAAGTCAGCAAAGAATGAGTTACAGCACCTGCTAATTTTTACCTTACAGTTTATATACATATGAACCAATCAGCAGTCTTCATATGAGACTCATGAGCAGTTGAAATTGGATGATCTCTAACAATTGTTTCAGATGAAAGATCAGTTACATTAAAGATTTTGCAGTCTGGATTCCAGACTGTAAAACTTCTCCCCAGTTGACTTAAAGTCCTCCCTCTAATTTCAAGAAAAAAGCACCAGTCTCGTACACCTCCCAGACAAAGCTATAACTTTCACTGAGTTTAAATTGCTCAAGGCCATGTTCCCCACACTACTGTGTGTGAGCAATTGGGAGCACAGCTGACTGCACAAGACATCATTGACCAACCAGAGCAAAGCTATGATTTGAATTAAAGTCAAGTGTAATTACCAATTGTATTTAGAGATATGGTCATATTCCTAAAAATGTTTAGGGCAAGATTGTACAGTATAGGGCCATTAAAGAGAAGTATTTCTTCAACACCTGCTGCAACAGTTAACAGTTGGCAGATAGTAAGCTATGTATATTTTGTGCCTTTTAGATGGTTAAAAATATCTTTTGAGACTCATTTGCTTTTTGTTTGCTTTTCAGACTTTGCAGAATAACCGATTAGAGAGAGAAGAGGAACGACACAGAGAACCGAGTCACCTGGAAAGTCAGATGTTTAGGTTTCTGCTACAGCATCTACGCCGCAGTACTCGGAGACAGGTGAGTGGATCTTAGAGAGTCAAGGAAGAGAGAGAGACAGGGTAGAAGAGAGGGGGATGGGGTGGGGGGGGGGACGTTATGAGAGTTGCAAAAGGAGAAGTTAAAATATGAAAGTAAAAGCACTCGCACTCGTGTGTTAACTATAGACTTGCAAAGTACATTGTTACAGAGGGTCTGGTTAATTTAGACTGCAATGTTGGCCATTGAAATGGGATGTGGCTTATTTAACTAGGTTACTCTGTTAAATAATTGCCAGGCTAATTAGGTTACCTCTCTGTAGTATGGATGTTTCCTGGCATGAATGACAGAATTAGATTGCTGGTTTGTCTGATTTAATGAAAAAGGGAAGAATGATGGGGTCTTTCTACCCATGTTTCATGGTTAGATTGGACATATCATTAATTTGTAATGTTTCCATGTGTAATATGTAGGTGGAGAACATAGGATGCATGTAATATGTTGTTTGTTGGTGTTTGAGAGAAATGAGTGTGCTGAGGACAGAGAGTGAAATTAATTTAGGGTTACTGGGCTGGAAATGAATCAGCATGAGGGTAAGATTATTTCCTTATTAGCTTGATCAGCATCATTATCTCAAAGTTCAGCGGGGGAAAGTAATCCAGTAGTTATCTGGTATGTGCTGGGCTGTACTTTGTTAGGAAGAGTGCAGGGTCTGATGTGGTTTGAAAAGTATATCATTTTGTGGGACATCAGTGTTGTTACCAAAATTGGAAAGGCCATGGTCAGTTCAAATCCTGGGTTACATGATTTTAGTAGAGGAAAAGAGCAGAGGATAATGTTGTCTGCAGAATATAACTTGATTCTGGAGGACACATAAATAAGTAATGCTGCCATTGTGGGAACATTTTTGGAATAACTTTTGAATTTATCCTTCAGTCAAGTCTGTACTGCAGAATACTGTTGTTTGTACTGTTAAATGTAAATAAAGCCATTTCAATAGACTTAGAAACCTGGACTTTACAGGCAGTATCATGTATCTCTTGACAACTGCACTTAAAAAGGGGCATTTTAGAGGAAATCTGGCAACCCTAATTTAATACAGGGTTGTTGAGGCCTGGAAAGGTCAGAATGTTTTTTCACTCTCCACACCAAGGAAAAAGTTGTGGAATTATTTAAAAAATGGCAGTCCTGAAATAGGCCTAAATGCATACAAATTTGCATTTTATCCAAGTTTTTACCTGAGCAAATGCATAGAGTCATGGATTTTTATAACGTGGTAATGAAAAGGCCATGAAAGAGTAATGGAATATCATTATCTGTAAGGTGCCAGAATCCTGTTAACAGCTTGAGAAGGAGAAAGAATGGAGGGTGTTAGGTGGCTGAGAAAGCAACATTCACCCGCAAGAATCTGATGAACCTGTAGCCAGCTTAAGGGCATTTAAACTAGTTCATCACAGGAGTCTGTTTTTGAAACAATAGATTTGCAAGAAAATTGGGGAATATAATCACACAGGGGTCATTTGAAACTGTTAAGAGTGAAGGTATGTAAATGGGCCATGAAGAAGACTTTGATGTTTAAATACTTCTGTTATTTTGGGGCAAATATTCAGTGGATCTCAGTCATAGCTGACTTGTTGAAAAGAAAGTTTTTCACCATTTTATGACTTTTTTCTCCTCCAAACAGGCTCGAGAGGCAGGGGATGACCTAGACAGTGATGATTCATCTTCCACAGACTCTGATGATGAAGAGGAAGATGACTTTGCTCAGCAGATGGCTTGCTCCCCATCGTGAGTCCTGCCTCTCCCGGCCATCTCTCATTGCCGTCATTGCTCAATTAAAATGGAGAGCAACGTGCATGTTTTGAAATTGATGCAATAAAAAAAATTTACAACAACCAAGAGGTAACAAAGCTGTTGATTGGTTGATCTGTTTTTGTAATGAAATAGGATTGTCAAGAAACAGTTTTCAGAGTTGCAGTGGCTTTCAGTCAGCCTCGTCATGAACAGAAGCAGCACTTACGTTTTAAGGGAAGAAAGCTTCAGAAAAAAATTTCAGAGATCTCCTTGAGATGAATTTTCAAATGAAAAAGAAGAAAAAATAATAGAGTTATATCAAATGATGCTATTTAATGATTTTTCTGTGTTTGGTTTAAAATTTGAAAAAAAAAGCAAAGAATTTATTATATTTAGGAGTTTTTTCTTTATCTTTCTTCCAATACCTTAAATTAGTCTCTTTATAAAGGTTTATGTTGTTATCGTTGTTGTAGCTGTTAGGAATGATTTTTAGGAACATTGTTCAAGTTTCTTTGTTTCGGAATCAGTTTCACAGCAGAAAAATAACATTATTGCCCTATGACTGGTTAGGTCGATGGAATGAAAGTTTCTCCGAGAAGCAATCTTATTTGTAAGCTGTTCACAGTGCATAGCAATTCCTCCAGTGTGTTAAGAGTGCCCTCCACTGAAGTGTGATATGTACTTATTGTGTAACAAGGGAGTATCTTTTAATGAAGTCCTGTAAAATGGTAACAATACACCAAATAAGAAATTTAAATTGTAGATGAGTGGCATTTTGTGGGTGGACTTGAGTTTCTCAGGGTTCATTACCATTGCAGTAGGTTCCTGAACCATGTTTCCTAGCATCCCTAGTGACACTTAAACGAGCCATTAATGTGTGGCAAAGGTCACTAGAAAGTATCTCCTTGGTGTGATCCTGTTCAAAGCGAATATGGTTACAATATAGAAAATGGATTAGATTTTATACAAAGTAACTCAAACAAAGTTTTTCAAGTTGTATCAAACATCGGAAAATTTGGTTAGCTTCACTTTTTGTGAGAAGATAAATCAACAGTGTTCCGCAGCATTAAAGTAATTAATGGAAGACATTACTTGTAACAGATGGTAAAAACTACTGAAACTTCCCAAAGTTTGTATAACTTTTTAAATGTATTTTGTTTTTGTGTATTACCCTGAACGCCCCAAATTACATTTCATTTGAGAGAATAATTCACGCTCTTTAACTTGTGGGGTCAGTGCCTCTTCATAAAACAGATTTTTTCAGAGTAATTTGACATTGAAAGTAGGCTTCTGACATGATTAAAATTTTGAAAATTAGTTCAGGCAGAGTGAAAGCTGCACAGCAAAAAAATTCATCCCTGAAAGGGGCAAGATGAGCTGGCATCACTTTGTAATTACCTTGGCTTGATACGGTCCATTGTTATATCCTTGAGATGATCCTACCCTGTAACCATGTGTGAACTCTTACATTTGCTATTTTGTTGCCATGGATTCCTGTTGTGGGTAAATTGTGATCCTAACATCATCCCTTTATTCTTGAATCTCATAAAGTACAGTATCTCATTGTAACTATGTTAAGAGTATCTTATCCCTTTTGTATTCCTATTCATTCAGAATGTGATCCTAATCCCATTTTTTTTTCGTGAATGGTATTTAGACAGGAATTTATTTTTTCTTGAGAATGCTGTCTGCTAGTTATGCTGTATCTGAACTCATGTTTGGTTAACCCTAGAAGTCTCCAAGTTTGTTCCTTCCACACCCCTCCCACCCCCCTTCTGTCTTCTACCCACTTTGCCCAAGAGATTCTGTAATCCAATAAATTAGATGATATGTGAAAATATACTGTACCTGGTTTAGGTGACCCTAGGTAACCATATCATGTACCCCTTCCCCTGCACATGTCACTCCATCTTCACCTTCCCTCTCCCCTTTCCAAACACCGTCCAAAGCATTAGGCAATGTTGTTGCCATGACTTAACTTCTTGCCTTATGTTAAATGTAGTTCAGGACAGGACACATATTTTACTTTTCAGAAACCTTTTGGTCTAGTATTTATCCTGGAGTACATTGTACACTTAGTTGAATATATACCTGAAATGTTTTTTTTACTATTTTGTTCTTTCTATTGTTATTTTGACAAATTACTGAATAAACCTAGAAATTATACTATACCTTACCTACTATGGTGTTACCCAGAATTAAAGTTTTTTTCAGGGTAGACCAGGGGGTGGGGTGTTTTTGGAGGGGCAGTAAAACTTTTAAAGAGCTACTCTCATGGTCTACTGATCCTTAGTGAAAGACTTTTGTCTGAATGGAAGTCTCATTACAAAGTCTTGGACGACAAACAAATGCTTGTCAGGGAGTTCAGTAAATTCACACTTAATAGAACAACTCTCATTCTGCTTAAGGCAGCTTACAAATTAGGACAATTAAGTATCACTCCATTTAAGTTGAGTCCTTTTGCAGTAATTATAACTAGGCTGCAATAACCTCCGAAGAGCAGCGGCACTCACATCCCATTTTTCATGCAGTTCACGTTAACCACAACGAAACTACTTATCTACGTTTGAAACAGGAAACTGATAAATTAAAACATATGCCATCCTACCAATGTCATCTAAAAAGTCTGAAAATAAGCTTAAATACATACTTAAGCTTTAAATGATGTAAAACTCCCAAAATCTTATAAATTTTTGAGACTGGATTTCTGTATCCATGCTTAATATAAGCTGTTGTAAAGTGTTCTGTATTTCAAACTAATATGAAATCTGCCTTATCAGGAGACATCTTGAGGCCTTTATTAGCAACCAACCGAAATTTGATAGGCGATTGAATTTGACAATGGTATGCCCACTTAATTTCTTGGGAAGAAAGAGCTCCTTTTTTGTTGTTTTGTTGTTTTTTTTTTAGTAGGTTTGAGGTAGAGTTGAAGTCATCTGACATAGTTTTTCTCCAGAGATGGTATTTTTGTATAAACTTGAATTATTATAGAATTTCATGTTAAAATAATGTAAAAAAATATTATATGTCAGTCTAACTGTGCTGCAAATTTAACCATTGTGAGAGATTGCTAAGTATAAGTTGTGAGTAATAATGTATAGTGCCCTCTTAATTGCAGTCCTTTAGTTTTCTGTTCAAGTATTTCAGCTAGATTGCTTTTCATTTTTCAAGAGGCATTTTTTGTTGCTGACTTTAGCTTACAGTTCTCATCAAGTTATGATCAGTGTTTTTTTTTTTTTTTTTTGATTTTCATCGTCAGTCCTGTCAAAGGTGAGAAAGGTAGAAACAGAGGGTGAAAAGGAGGATGGGTTGAAGGAGAAGGTATATAGGGGGTAATGGTGGGGGAAGGTCAAGGTGAATGGAGAGGAATAAGATATAGGTGGGGGAAGAAGCCACCAGATGTATGGGGGGAAGAGGGTAGGGATAAGATAATGCAATACCACAGGGCATAACTTGCTAGCAGGTTTTATTAGGAAAGTAGAAAGGGGAGGGGGTTGATGGGAAGTGCAGTGTTTTTACAGAAATTTGCCTGGTCTGTAAAATGTTGGTAAGTTCTCATTTTGTGGTAACAGTTTCCAGTTTTCAAATCTGACTGCTAACAAATCCTGTGAGAGACAGATTTACAGGAAGTTTCATTCTTGGATAGTTAGGTTACAAGCTGGGGAATATAAACTGCAATGTTTATTCACTTTTTATATTTTTTCATTTTGTGAGATAATAACATCATGCCTTTAAAACATCCGGCTGTTTTCCAAAGTAATGGGTTTCATACTTGTCAAATATCTGTCAGTGTATTTCTGTAAAATTGCATAATGTATGAGGAAATGGTAAAACAGGATAATGGGTACATAAGTCATTGTATCATAGACAACAGGCATCATGGTCTCATTTGTATGTTGGATTTGACAAAAGTGTGACAAGCTTGTTAGCAAAATATCTAGGTTACCTGTCAAAAGCAATTGACATGAAAAGTTTCAACTAGTGTATGCATAGTTGATTGCCATAGGAATATCAAGTGAGAGTGATATGCCATTGAAATCTTGTGCAGAAATGAGGAGCTGTTTATTTTGTGTCTATCACAGTTTTAGCTTCCACTCGGTTGACTTTGAGTGGTTCTAACTCGAAATTTTGTGATGTAAGTCTGACGTTAACAATGGCATCCTGATTTTGTTTCTGTTTTGTCGAACAGTATCTGTGAAGTAGTGTGAGAGAGTTATATCATGTATCAAGATAGAGCAGTAAACAAATGGTCGTCAGAATTGAATGATGCAAAATTTGTAACGTAAACTCTCATTGGTTGATTACTGGTATGGTTATATGAATAAACGTTTTGAAAGATCTGGATGTGTGCCTGACGATTCCATTTTGGAACCGTGTGTCAAGGACCTGGACTAGATATACATCTTATATGTAAATTTCACGTAGGAATCATTCCTGATTGGTTAATTGCTCTCATACTAATATTGGCTTGGCATTTTGAGGTATCTAATTATACCACTTGATTTCATGTTGGAACAGTGTCTGTGTCAAGGACCTTGAGTGTAAATGAATCATGTGTAAATTTTTGTGATTTGAGTGAAAAAGGAAGGGTTTGACAAGTTTTATGCTATCGTGTTACAATTTCATCATGTCTCTCTTCTCGATTTGGGGCTATTTCTGCTTTGTAGAAGGGTACTTGTATGTTAAATGGAATTTATGTCTGGATGATGAAAATATGTAATTTGGAATTGAGTGTCTTACTTAACTTTTGGAGAAAAAAGACAAAATGGTTTTGAAAATGTTAGTCAAATTTGAGTGAAAGTAGTTACCAAGACGAAAAATTCTGCAAATGTGTGGGAAATTGTCCAGAATTACAGGAAGGTATGTGTGTAGGTAGTTTGTGAGTACTGCAAGGTACGCTGAAATCCTGAAATTAAATACGTCTGGCTGGACAGGGGAAACTTGTGCAGAAGTTGGGATTTGATTCAGTCCTTGTTGTTGTCCTTATGGGAGGTAGTATGTATTAGGGTTAGTTTGTCATCTTTTCTGGGAGACTAAAGACAAGTGAGGGGTTGGAGGAGAGGTGGGATTATTGTGAGTGCCATGCTGGTCTGCAGGCCCTCAGCATTATTTCCTACACAATATTTCCTACACAATCTACTAAATGAAGTACTAAATCCACTAAAGGTATGCATGTACCAAGAAGCATCAAGCATCAAATAAGTCAGAGTAACCCTGCCATAAGGGATGGAAAGGGGGGGGGGGGTTAGAATATTAAGTGTCCTCACAGTTTATCTCAATGTTATGATTTTAACATGAAGTTGGGAGCAGCAAGAATTGTGGTGATGTGGTATGGAGCTTACATGAACTATACCTCAAGCACAGTTACAACAAAGTTGATGAAGAAATCAGTATGGTAATATTAAATCTTGCAAAACTGAAGACTATAACACACACTTGGTCAATTCATTTGCTACTTTGTGTTGTAGCTCAAGACATTTCTTCAATTAAGCTCATTTTGTCCATAAAATTTACAATTTTGTTACAACTTTTTTAACAGTAAATACAAAGTGGAATTATTGTTTCAAAGTTCACTGCTCTTTCCATGACAAACCAGTGAAACCCTCCTCCCTTCCTGTTTATGGAAAGAAGGGGTTTTCACGTATCAGGTTACATAATTGATACATGAAGTTTGAACTGGCAGGTGACATATTGCTACAATGGGTACTGTGGAGCTGAGGTGACTGTCCTGTAGATAACAGGAAACTGGTAGGGGAGAGAAGGGAGGGGGGACATTGAGGAACAGTGTTTGAATATTTTCCCCATTTTTTGCGAAAATATGGGTAAATAACAGACCCCTATGAATGAAATTCCTTCTTCATGCAAAAACCAAAATTTATCTCTCCAAACAAACACTTTGCCCCTCCCCCCCCCCCACCAAAATGGACAACTTGGTTTTAACCTGTGGTGAGGGGTGGTCTTTAGAGAGGGTGGACAGGAAATCTTGATAATGTGAGAAGTACTCTCAGTAAGCTAGCTAACAGCTTTAAATTCAGATGTAAGTCTTCATGGATGAATCAGTTTTGGCAGCTAATCCTCCCTCCCCCCTCGCCCTTCTCACAATCCCAGGGTATACCCTAGAGATGGTTCAGCTAGAACCATGTAGCCAGACTTGAGAACGATTGTTTTATGTACAAAAGTAATGATATGTATAGAGTAAACCCCATTGTTAGATTTGTACAGCATCAACTAATCGTAACACACATTTGTGTATGATGCGTTTTCTTTCAGATTGGTTTGCAATAAATGCATCCGTAAATATTTGCATTTAACATTTTTCTTTGCTTAGCTCTAAAAGTGAAGACTGATTTTTGTTTCTTTGTTAAAACTCGTTAAAACTCAATGAAGAGCTTTCTAAGTAACTTCTGCACTACATTTCTTTGGAAATCAACACAGCTTGCCTGTATAACCTTAATTGCGTTTCGCTTGTCAACTTTTCTTTAAAGTTTCAGAACAGATTTTGTCGTCGACTGAGAGTCGTCTCGTAGACAGCTTTAAGAAAACAGACAAAAAACGTTATTGTAGAAGACGCTTGTCATTGTTCTTTATTTTTTGTCATTTGAGTAAATGTTATAGTTATATCTGGATTTGGTATGATGATTGTGGAAGTAAATACATTCTTTTTAAACCTTTATGACAAACACGATTAGTAAGGGGGTGGAGTCTGTATTTCAAGTGGCACCTTTTGAGAAAGCTTTTTCTGGTGGGGAGATGGGTGGGGGTGCTATCAGTAATCTGAATAAAGTCTGACTTGACGTCATTTTTGCCCGAAGGTGCAGGGGTATCTTGATTTAAAAACTTGTCATTGGGACAGGGGTCCATATGGTGAGCTTCCTCTAAAAGCGGGGGGGGGGGGCATGGAGTCTGAGGTGCCCAAAATAGGCTTTGCTCTAAGGACAATGGAAAGGGGAATGGGGGTAATAGTCCTACCATCAAACTTTGTTCCAGACTGTATCTTGAGTAAGGTAGTCTTGTATGCTAGCTTTGTATTCATCCTACCTCCCCCCTCCCCCGTTCAAATCCCCATTCATACCCCAACTCAGGGCCGTTGCATCTTACCTCCGTCCAAATGTATCACCCAATCTACCCATTGTTTGGCAGTGGCCCTAGTTCAACGCCTCATTTGAAGGGCATTATGGCATTTGTAGACATCCCAACCTTTGGAACATGAGTTTTCATCTTCCGTATCTTTTATACGCCATGCAACCAGGGGGTCGCGGGGGTGGGGACTGAGCCATTTCTGCCGGAGGCCGGCTGTATTGAATTCTTTCATGGGACCAAATTGACGTGAGTTTTTCAGTAATCCGTTGAAAGGAATGGCCTCGCCACCAGACTTCATCGAGGGCGCTCTCGTACCCCGCATCCCCCCGTACCCCCATCTCTTCCGGTCATACTTCAGTATAGCGCTAGTAAGCTATGAAAGTTGAGCACTGTTCAACTCTGAGCTATGTCTGCGGTTGGCTCGGAAGAACAAGGGATGACCATATATGGTTCTTATAGGCGTATACCGTGTGGAAATGAGAAAGTATAAATTAAACCGGCCGTAAAGGTAGTAAGGAATCGCTCAACCTTTGAAGTATCAGCGTAATCTTGGCATCTGTGATTTTAATCTCCGGAAATATTGAGTTTGGTAAGATACATACATACATATATAATATATATATATATATATATATTATATATATATCTATATATTATATATATATATTATATATATATATATATATATATATATATATATATATATATATATATATAATAACATTTCTATAGCGCACACTTCTATAAAAGATATATGCAGTGGCGCTTTACAAAACAAATACATACATAAATTGAAAAAATAAAATAAAATAGAGATGAGGAACTACTGAAAAGCCTTTCTGAACAGGTAGGTCTTGAGCTTTTTCCTAAAAATGGTGAAGGAACCGCACGACTGCAGGTCTGCAGGAAGGTTGTTCCATTCCCTTGGACCTGATACAGAAAAAGCCCTGTCACCAAAGGCCCTCGTCCGAGTTCTCGGTATAACATAAACACCTTTAGACCTAAGTGAGTACCCACTTTCCTTTTTGATAAAATAACTTGACAAGTAATTTGGGGCCTGGTCATTGACACATTTATATGACATACATAAGAGTCTGAAAAGGATTCTATATTTAATGGGAAGCCAGTGGAGTTCTTTAAGACACTCAGTGGCACTATCAAACTTGTTTTTGTTGAAAATCAGTTTTGCAGCAAAATTTTGCACTCTTTGCAATTTGGCAAGAGAAGAATTAGGTAAGCCATATAATAAGGTACAACAGTAGTCTAGCTGAGATAAGACCAAGGAATGTATGATCAGCTCAAGAGATTTTCTACTTAAATGACTACGTAAAACTCTAATACGATGCAATTGAAACATTATATTTCATTATATTATGTTTTGAAACATTTATATTTATATATATATATATATATATATATATATATATATATATATATATCACGTACTAAAGGTAAACAAATTATGAGTTGACAGTACCTTACATGCACTTAAAACTTCAGTATTAAAAACAGTAAATTCTGCGCTATTCGAATGAACCATACATGAATAACCGGGGTTATGCTAATTCAAAATGTGCATTTTTCCTTCTTCAAGCCCAGCGACCCCCAAACATTGAAAATCAAGCTACTAGCTAAATAATGAAAGCATTTTACCTCAAAAACTCAAGTTGCCTTTGAAATACCATCGGCGATAAGTCGTCCAATAACATAATCATTAGTCTTCAGAATTCCGTGAAAAGTCGATCAATTTTGGGTCCAACAGCGGAATCCTTGGGGAGGAGGGGAGGGGTGGAGGCAGGTTGAATAGGCCTATATACCCCCTCACTTTTCGGAGATGCGCCAATTGACTTCCACATTTTCACATAATGCATTTGCTTTAATGCCCCTTTATTCCCCACCTTTTTACACAAATCTCCCACAATGTCTGTGACAAATTAACGACACAGTAACAGTACATCTGTCTGCATGTGGAAGATTCGTTATGTATATTCCTCGACCCTTCTGTTTTTTCGACTATATGATAAATCTAAGGTTACATTTGGTATATTCTTTTTCTTTTGAAAGACTTTGTTCCTTATTATTAAAATTGATAGGAATAGTATGCAGTAAAATAAACGAACACAGCGATATGGTCCGGATTAATTCATGAATGTATTGGAAGCAACATTTCCTTGATTTATCCAAAAATTTCACTCTGCATATTTTAATTTTTTTACAAATTCTACTCGAAAGACAGTTTGAACTACCATACGGTACTTTTACTAAAACCTCAAACGCCGAAGAGAGAAAAACGAGATACTTTCAACAGGAGTTACGTCCGAGGACGAGAGACCAAACTGAACCCAGCCAACAGCTCAGTGTTCAGACCGGTCTGCCATACACGAAGCTCCGTTCTAGACTAGCTGAAAGAAACAGATACTCTCTTAATGTAAAAGCGTGAAATTTACTCTTCGGCGATTGCCTACAGTGACCACTCTTTTTAGAGTGGAAATCGACTGAAATTCCACTCTGCCCGGAGTGGTAGTTAACTCTAAAGGAGTGAAAATGCCACTCGATGGAGAGTGGGGTTCCACTCGAAACAGAGAGAAGTCACTGTAGTCAATCTTTTTGGCAGATTTTCACTCTTTTACATTTAGAGAGTAGGCGTATTACACATGATCTTAGCTAGATGGCAGATAAGACAGTTTGAGAGTGAGTGAAAAATCTTAAAATTATGCCTCGGTCTACAATTATAAATGAATATCCTTCATACACGCTGAACGCTTCCTTGAGAAGATAAAGACTGACATATCTACCTAGGTGGTTAAAGGAAGAAAACTGTTCTAAGCCCGGGGGGGGGGGGGTAACATTTCGGACCGTCGTGATGGTGGCTTCTATCTCCCTTTGGAAATTTTTTTTATTCTTAGATGCAACTTAAAGAACATTTATTGAAAAATACATACAAATTGATGTATCATTTGAAATGTTTGATATATTATTTGAAAAGTTTGACGCATTTCACATTATGATATGTCCTTGGAAAGTGAGGGAGGAAGCAAACTTTGGTCCCACATTTTTTATGGGAAGGGGCTCTTTAGCCTCCACGCCATCGCTGCCTTCCGATTAATCGAGTGAAACTTTCTAACTGTAAGAGGAAGATCTCCCTTAACTGTTTCAATTACAAATATCTGCCACAATGTTTCAGAACATAAATCAAGCTGTAGGCCTATCTGTAAGGTATAAGCAAAGGAATTATCTTACATTGATTTCACTCATTAAAAATATCATATATAGTCCCCTCGACTCTTTGGCGAAGAGCGGAAGGGCGAAAACCAAACTTTACATCCCGGAAGCAGTTCTGCTCCCCAAAGTAGCTACGTCCCCTTAAGGGACACCAAGATTTAACATGACCAAAACCTCTTGACCCCAGACCTATACATCAAGGGTCTGTCATATGTGCATGAAGCCGTTCTAGACTGGCTGAAAGAACAGATACTTTTCTTTCAAAAGTTTCAATGGACGAAACCAAACTGACGAAAACAAACATCACTCAGAAGGGCAACCACTACACCACAACAACTCCAATAACATAATCCTCCAACAGTACAACCCGTGAACGCCTCTCAGCCCCTCCGGACTCCTCATTGACTGTTAGTTGACTTCATTAACTAATTGTACCTTTAGTTTTAGAAATGAAATACTAGTAATAAACACACAAACACATACACACACAACTATAAAACTGAAAGAATATGGCATCTTACTCTTCGTCAACTTGCAAGACACAATAACAACTTTTAAAAATCAAAATGGTAATTAAACTGCTGAAACATTTGAAATGAATATTCATCAGTTTATTACAAAACATGCAAGATATACCACTTGTCTTGAATTCGATATGCCTTTTTGTGGACCTCGAATGACCTTTGACCTTTATAGTGGATTTAGTTACTGCTCAAAGTAAATCATGATGATGTACACCAGGCGCGGATCCAGACATGTCAAAAGGGGGGGGGGGTGAAAGCCCCCTTGAATATTCTCTTAGGTTAACATTATGCTTATTTTCGCGTATTTGTTATTGCTGGTGTAGCGAAAAAGGGAGGCTGAGGCCGGAACCCCCCCCCCCCTCCTCCCTTTGGATCCGCGCCTGTACACGATTATATGGAATCTCGATTGAACTAAACATTACCTGAAACAAAGTTCAGATGAGTGTGGGGTATAAGTAAATAGACCTTAAGAGTGTTAAATCAGTACCACGTAAAGCAAAGAGTTAAATAGTTTGAGTACATATAGCCTTCATAAAGCACCTGGTAATACAAAAATGTAAAAACCACAGTTAATTAGGAACTACTGTGAGTGGGGCCATTTACATACTCCAGAGTAGTTTGTAGACGGGACACTTGTATTTGTAACTTCGTAGTACCGCCATGCAGTTGGCAAGCGCCCTCATTTTATTAGGATACTACGGGTACAAATTAACATAGTTCAATGCATGTTGCAACATAAAGCAATATAGTATATTATAGTTCATTATAGTGCAATGCATAGCTACATATGGTAAGTTGACGTAATATGTGAGGTGTAACAGTGATATTATTTAAAACAAATGCATATTTGAAAACAGTACGTGCTGCAACAAGCCTGTCGCGTTGAGTCAATAAGTCGACTAAAACCTTCCAAATGACCCGAACCTGGCAATCTGTTAAAAAAGCCCCTAAAATGAAAAAGGCCTACCAGTAACCCGACTGAAAGACACATTTTAAGTCAACAGAACAAATGAGAATGACTCAACACGATCACCGTTTAGTGACTCGTTAAAAACCCTGTATTCAACCTTTCTCTTCAGGCAAGCTGTTCTTTTGTTTGGGGACCTCGAATGACCTTTGATCTCGAATAATATCACTTGTTCACCTCGTTTGAAAATACGAAACCCGAATGAAATTTAATTGCATATATGTGTATATCCTGCTTAAAAATAGCGTACTACGTAGGCCTAATGATTAATGGACCACGTAGGCCTAATGGCCTAACCAAAGTTCTTAAATTCATTTGTTGGGGCTACAGCATAGAGTAGGATATAGGAACTAGAGTGCCCACTCCCCGAAACAGCTGTGATCGCATGGGGACTCGGCCGCCATACAGTTTGTACACACATGCAGGCCCGCACACAGCAAAGCTTCTGGCCTCCTCCTATAATGGTAGACCACTGATCTACATGTAGATCAGTGTGGTAGACGGGTCCCCATGCAATCACAGCTGATTTACGTACGCGGTATTAGGAGTGCGCCCTCCATACCTATATCCTACTCTATGGGCTACAGTCTATTACAGACAGAATATGTAAGACTTATTCTGATAGCCTCCGAGTCAAGATGAGAATTAGTTGGTTTCCTTAGAAATGCTTTTGACTAATTTTTTTAAAGGAGCTTCCATTCTATCTTTCGTAGCCATAGCAACTACATTTAAATACTTGTTTTCAACGATAAATTTTCTGTTACCCTAAAAGGTGGCATGTGCCTGCGCTATTTTGTATTTTGTTGCAAAATTTACTCGGTAAAGACCTAGAGACGGTACGCACCTGATACAGTCAGGGTTATTCTGCTTAGAGGGCGTGCTTTCTTTTAGTCTTTCCACTGAATAAAGGCTAAACGAAAGTACTTCACTCGCGACAGGACAACCTTCACTAGCAAAAAACAGCAATGACCTGCAGTTGCACATTGCCCTACTTATTGCAGTATTGAGAAACTAATGTTCAATGAAATAATCTACATTCACTGATGGACGAACTGTCTAAATGGGTTAAGACTTTACAGACGTTCCCTCAGTATTGTATATTTTTGAAATCCTGCTTTGAAAGAATAATAAATGACCTTTGACCTCCACTCAAAATGCCAGTGCCCTAACTATGAATCAAGCGGATTTTAAGATACTCGTTTTGGGATACGGCGTAACCGTGATCAGTATTTCGTTCGATGAAATGTATGGAACATTATTCAGTCAAATTGAAGCTTATCTGTTGAAAACAGGTTTCGATTTGTACTTTGTCAGGAGTGTATAGTCACGGCGACGAGGTTGATATTCAACCTGAACGAAAAAAAATAAATAAATAAATAAATAAATAAAACATAAACATGTCCCCAAATCACGTGTTTCCCGAGAAAATATTCCGATATGACTCCCTACCCAATTACCAGCAATTTTTGACACAAAGCCGTTTGACCGATTCACAAACCGAAAATGAAGTAAAAATTGACCGATTTTCGGTCAATTTTTACTACATTATCGGTTAGTGATACATTATCGGTTAATTACGGTAGTACATTATCAGTTGTAACAGGCCTTGGGCATTGTAGGCCCGACCTATGCCGCTGTTTACTATGTTTCGTCTCCCACACATTCCCGGAATCTCCCACCGACTGTATTTTAGCGAAGACCATAGAAATGAAATCCAGGAATGTTGACGCACGCACTCAATTTATAAGCAATCAAGCTAGTTATGCTGCCTTCCCCATTTATCATGCGAAGTTTGAACTTTATTTACAAAAATAGGCCTAGCGGAAAGCTTTCCCTACACTTTGTGACATGAATGGGTTTTCTTATGCGGTTACCTTTGGAGTTTGACAAACGATTCGAAATTTTACCGAGGCTTATGAGCTTGGCAACTCGCTTCTTTTTCTAAATCCAGGAGAAGGAAATGTCCATTTAAATGACAATAGTTTGCATTTTATTTGCACGACAGTACTTCCTCATTGCTACTATAGGACAAATTCCCAGGCATTTTTAGCTTTACTTGTTAACGTTTTGTCATTCTGTGGCTTCATTTCTAAATAAGAGCCCTTGCAAATTCTACGTATAGCACAGAATTGAGGCCAGACCACACTCATCGGGAAAGGGTGTTTACTCTCCACATGTCCGTTTTTTTATTATGTCACTTGGAAATGTTTTGAGCAACTGAAATAACTGAAGGGGATCTACCCCGTGCCCCGGCTACTTGCTTGGTACGGCAACCATTTCCTAAATTCAGTTAATGTAATGGCGCTTATGTAAACACAATTGTTTAAGGAACCTGAATACATACGGTTATGAGACTGATATCAAAGCATATATGTAGTAATGCAGTTTTCCGTTTCATCAACGACTGTAGCAGATCGACCTGCTACTCTCAACCCGCGAGGCTGGCGTAGCTCCCATCCACCTTTTCGCTTACACCGGCCACGCCCGTCGTATTCCAGCAGCAAACTGACTGGCGCCCTTGACATGAGGTGTCTAGTCACTGTAACGTAAATATTACCAATGCCGCTGACAGCGACGTCGTGGCAATGCAGTAAAGTGCCGTTGATTTCCGTTGAAAGTTTCTGCAATGGTTGCTGCGCCCGATTCATACGGATGTCAAAGATGTAGACCTGCCCTTGCAACTCGTCGGCAACGAACAGACGGGAGTTATTATCCGTTGTCAGTCCACTCGGAGTTAACAGAAGCCCGCCACCAACTTCATCGACATGTTGACCGTTGTATGAATCGAAAACCTTAACACCGCCTTTAATATCGGACACATATAGCATTCTGTTGGTGACGCCATGCGTGAGGCAGCGAGGACTGGTGAATCGTGATTCATCTCCGATACGTCTAACGCAAGCAATACTGTCCAAATCGTACTGCTCCACGCATGTCTGAGTACCGTTGCAGGTAAAAAGACGCTTATCCCTGGTTACAACGACTCCAGACTGAACAAGAATCTCGGAATTCGTGGAAGGCTTCAGCGAGATGACTTTGCGACCTTCGTTACTGCCTGCGCTCGAAGAAATTAGGGTCACGGAGCCGGTTTTATCGGAAATAATGAATCTGTCCTCTAGGTAAGGTTCTACATCAACCGGGTTTACAATGGGATGGGGAAGCATTATCCGTGACCTTACTCGAATCATCTCGTCGGTGGGAGGAGGGTCGCGATCGTCACCCAGAAAGGAAACCGAACTCAATAACGGGGGTTGGATAGATGGAGTAGCAAGGAATCCAGATGGGGGCCTAGATGGAGTGACGGAGAGCTGTGATGAGGGTCTTGATGGAGTGACGAAGAGTTTAGATGACGTCGGCTGGAAGTGCAGGGGTGACGCCACTGGGTTGCGGCTCAAAACGTCATTGTTTGCGGTAGCCTTCGTAGCCTCACGCTGCTTCAATTCTTTATCTGTTAATACATCTCCGATACTCTCTGATAACATTTTCGCCATTAAAGGATTTGGTTCGAAAAGATAACTCGAAAATCTCGGTGTGGGATTAGTCGCATTGTTCAAATGTTCGCCAGCCTTTAGGGAAGTTAGCGCTTCCACATCAGCTTCAGTCACAACATGGGAATTTGACGACAACATTTTCTGCAAGTGTTCTTTGTACTTATTAATATTTTGTAGCTTCTTTAAGCTAGCAGAAACATTCTGAAAGTATCGCTCTTCCTTTTCGTCTTGCTCGCCAAAGCGTCTTTCAATTTCTTGGATCAAACCATTAGCCTGGGCCGTCACGTGATTGCAAAGCTTGTCTCTCAGATCATTGACGTCATTGGATGCAGCTTCTTTCATCTTGTCGATTTCTACTCTCCGTGTAATGGAATGCTCTAAACTCTCGTCTATCTGACGAGCTGCAATCTTGCTCTTCTCGAAAATTTGCTCAATCGCCGGAGCAGCAAACCTCCAAGCGGACCCGATATTGCGGATACGATGCCCGGAATGATCCTCATCGCCGCACTCCTCACATACTGCCTCCAGACACTGACAGCAAAAGCGGCTTAGTGGCTCTCCTTGGTGCTTCCCACAAGTAACTTCAGGACTTTGTGAATTTTGTCTTGCCAGAAGTGTCTGACAAATATCCCTCATACGATGATTGACACGGAAGGCTTCGACGCCGCCAGGTGGTAGGTCGAAAGGTTCCCGGCACTCGGGACACTCCAGATCGATGCCATTCTTAGAGCTGACGTACTTCTGTAGGCAACCCTTACATATCCAATGCTGGCAAGCTTGAAGAACGACCGGATTGACCAAAATATCCAGATGAACAGGACAAGAGAATTGGTCGTCCATATCTGAACCAGTCGCCATCTAAAAATGGAAACAAAGATCGTAAACTATATTAAGTGGCTGAGGGTGCCACATCCTGTAAATATTCAACAGAAGCGTGAGGGCATCATACCATGTGTATGTTACATTAATTTAGGGAGGGCGCCATTCTGCGTACAGTGAGGTAGCATGATACTCAATGTACCACACTGTGTGACGCAATGCCATTTTTGAAGTTTTGTATACATGTGTAGGTCCCCAACGTTTGGAATTTCAACTACATATATATATATATATATATATATATATATATATATATATATATATATATATATATATATATATATATATATATATATATATATATATATATATATATATATATATATATATATATATATATATTATATATATATATATATATATATATATATATATATATATATATATATATATATATATATATATATATATATATATATATATATATATATATATATAAAGGTTGAAAATGACACTCATTGGCCAACTCTCATCGTAAGTTATTTCTGTTCCCATTGGCGTAGCCAGGATTTTTGATTGGGGGTGGCCAATCGCAGGACCTGATCGCCGGCCTGGGGAGGTGGTCAAAGGTTTATTTAAGTACCCTCAGATGTAATCTGGTGCAACATTTAGCATCACTTGATGTCATTTTTGGTTTCATTACCAAAAAAAAATTGCTCTGCACAGAATAGGGGCCGAGGGGGCGTGTGCACCCTGGATCCGGTCCTGAACCGTCTTCAAAATTATGCTAAGTAAATCAAAGGTCGTCAGTGCATTGGTGTAGTTGTGTAGTCAGTTCTTTCTCGAGGGGTAGGCACTAGCCAAACGTTATAACTGATCATTGGCCAACAGTTTCGGCTTCAGAATGTTAGTAAAGTCATGGGTTGAGCACTGGCATAATTAGAGGAAATGGTCGGCTCTCCAGAACTCAGTGACGTGACCAAAGTTGTGATATATCGGGATAAAATAATTTGATATAAAAATAGTCAATCTATATCTCATGGTGCATTGGAGTAAATTTTCAAGAAACCAGTGCAGGGTCTGGATTTATGTAGTTGGTTGACTACACATAGTAGTAAGCTATAGCGATTGTGCTATTGCTACAGTTTTTACCTTTTTACAACACAGAATTGTAAGTCCTTACACGCACGACGCTTCCATCCCATCGCAACACTAGTCGTACTACGCGTTTGTAACAATTTCATTTAAAAGTGTTTCAGCAACTTTACAAAATTTCTCCCGAATAAAAATACACTGAATAACGACGTTTTTTATTTTCATCGGAACATCAGTCGTATCGGAGGTGTGCTTTGTTTATCTGAAGAAACTCACATCATGAGGATTTATTGCCTCTCTGGTCATACCGATGAGACATTTGTATTATCAAAGTTAATATAAAAACCCAAAAGAATGTTTTCCACTTTACCAGGGAGATAACCTGTTAAAGTTTATCTGCAATCGAGAAACTTCCTAAAACAGAAACATATCCTTCTGTAAATTCAGGAAACTTTCCACACCTAAAAAGAATTAGCTCTAATTTATTTTGGAAAAATAACTTTCCATCCAGTTACATCCTTGCTTCTTTCACCGTAATTTTATCCGTTGTAAACTATTCGTAGACGCAGTTTTGTGCCACGTAAATATCCATTTACCCGTGATATTTCTAACCGACATAAAGTACCCGAAAAGAAGCAATGAATCGTAACACTCTTAAATCATTTCATTAAGTGAAGTACTGCTTTGGGGAGGGGGGTCTTGTTGTTATCCTGCAACCGAGTTGTTTTTCTCTATAGCTAGCTATGCACCAACTTATCGAAAAATACGAGAATTCAGATTTCACAATTGGTTCACCAAATTTCTACGTGACAACTCGTTGGCATTCTATCGCCGACTTTACCCTACCGCTACTGATGAGACCTGGTGCTTATCTTCCACGGTCGAAAGGCATCTGGAAATAGGATGCCAGCTATGGCTTACTACCAAGTAAGGTCACTCTATACCATTTAACCAGACCTATCCCTGTTTTCCTGATTTCCTATTTTAGTTACCATAACATGGTAACTTGACGGTTCTAGGATACAGTATAGGTATCTTGTATATCCCGACATATCATCACTTCAGTCACGTCACTGAGTTCTGGAGAGCAGACCACTCTTTTTTATTCTACACTCTAAAAACATCCTGGTCAAATTTAACCAGGATCGGGATCAATAGTTTTCCATACATTTCTTGGTTAAAATAACCGGGAAATCCGGGTCAAAATTGACATTTTCGTTGCTAAATTCTGGTTAGAAATCCCGATAAGAATTTAAAATTTTCCTGGTTAAATTTAAGCAAGATTTCTTTTTTACTTTTAACCAGGAAATGTATGGAAAACTATTGACCCCATCCTGGTTAAATTAACCAGGATTTAACCAGGACGTTTTTAGAGTGTAATTTTTTTTCAGAATTCGATTGAGGGGTCATGGTCCCCGCCCCTCCCCTTTGGCTACGCCAATGTCTGTTCCCGATATGAATGCTGAAATTTATGTACTTGATGTGAAAGTAGTAAATTTATTTATATGTTTAATACGATCTCACCAATGTGACATTATAAGGCACATCTACATCTCCTTCTTGAATAATTAGGGTACTCGTAGCAACTCGTAAAAACTCGTAGCGACGTGCGACTTCAGTCGAAAGTTTCAAATTTGTTTGAAACTTTGGAAAAATGCCTCGATTGAAACAATGTTTCAACTTAAGCTTCTTATAGCTCGAGAACCGAACGGAAAAATTCCATCCCATTTTTACCGGAATGTTTATTATATCTACTCTCACACACAGACGTATACCTGGCACGAGTTTCCAGGAGCTAAATAACTGTTGAAAAATTTGGAAAAGTTGGGACAACTCTTGAAACAACTAGGGATGGTTTGGGTAACTTGGAGACAAATCGTTTAGTAACTCGTACAAACTCGCAGCAACGTGCAACTTGTGTTAAAAGTTTCACATACTCTGTTTGGATTTTCTGCCACGGGGGTTTCTCGTAAAAATTAGAATAAACCCTGCGACTCGTAGCAAACTCATATTTTAATTGCTTGTAAAGACTATACGCTTTCAACTCGCAGCCCGGTTCAAATTTCAGATGAACCCAGTCGACCAATTCAACTGGGTTCAAATGGTTTCAGTTGGTTTTGCCCAAATTCCATATTAAACCAACTGGGTTGAACTGGGTTTCACAGCTTTCAACTGGGTTGACCACATTTAACCCAGTTGAATTTGCCCAAATTCTATATTAGATCAACTGAATTTGACTGGATTTAATTTGTTTTTACTAGGTTCTAACTGGAACACAACTGGGCTCAGTTCCACTCTAAAAACATCTAGTCAACTGGGGCACGAACAGGAATCTTGTCAAATATTTGACAAGATTTGTTTCAAAATTGACTAGAAACGGTTCAAAAATGAAACTATTCGTTTCATTTATGAGCCGAATCTAGTCAAGGATTTGACAAGATTCCGGTCCGTGCCCCTATTGATTAGATTAGATTCAAATTTGACTAGGACATTTGTAGTGTGTTCAACTGGAATTTGAAGCATAGAGTACATAGACCCTTTTCCAAATAGGAATTATAAAGGATTGTGGGATATAGTTTTGGTGTGCGTCGTTTTTGTCCACAATAAAGTGCCATTGACAAAAACGACCCATACCAAAACTCTATCCCATAATCCTTTGTAATTACTAATTGGAAAAGGGTCTGGAAAGACTTCAAATGAAACCTAGTGAAAATCCAAACGTTACCGTCATTACCTCGTACAAAACTCGTATCATTCATACTATGACTGCAGTCTGACTTGTATGGTAGACTCTGAAAGCTCGTAGTAAACCCGTATCGTTGTCGGGAAACTCAAATTAAACTACTTTATAATAAAATTGTAATCGTGGAACTTGTACTGTATGATATATATTCGCAAGTAACTCGTATCAAAATCGGAAAACTCGTGACTAACTCTTAGTACGCTCGTAGAATACTTGTTGAAATTGTCACAACACGGATTTCACCAGCCAATAGTGTTTCGCAAATTTACCAAACTTCTGAAGCTCTGCCAACTCACAACTGACCAAAATTTTTCTGTCTATGAGAGTAGCTTAAATTTCTCATGTTATCAAAAATATAGAGAAATTTCCTGTACTAGGAAGTGGAAACCCCTCTACACGACACGCTGCGTTTGGAAGATACTAAGTTTTGGAGAAATACTATTCTTAGGTTCCGCGATGCAAAATGGAAAATCCGTGATGTCGCAAATTAACCAGACTTCATAAGTCAGTATATTTCTGTAATGTTTACACCACTTTATGAAACATTTAATTCTTTTGTTTGCTACACCATACATATAGAACAATTTTAACCCACATCTACACAGAAATATGTTAAAACGTCCCAACTGCGTCAAATTTCAAGGACAAACAAGATATTCAATTATAAATTACTGTATAAAGAATAACAAAAGGAATATGAGACAATTCGCCTGTATACGTCACATCCTGCAACCTTGAAGAAACCTGAGGGAATTATGCGGCAACAGTAACCAATCTTCAATAAGGGATATCTTGGATCAGAACTGTAGTTTCGTCACAGAGTTTGGAGATCACGAGCTGTACTTTTTGCTATGTCTTTATGGGACCCCTATTTGACACCTGAAAATGCCTTTAACACATCCAAAGTAACGTTGGTTCTGAACTATGTTTAAAACATGGGCGGTATAGGAGTAATTAAAATTTTAAACTTTACTGAGGACGATGAATTATACTCCGCGAAGTTGTGAATATTGATAAGTCGATCAGGTCTTGAAATAATCAGATTCTCAGAAAGAGCTTTAGTTAATGTTGTTATTTAAGAAGGCCACAGGAGCTTAGTATGATGAGCGACCTTAGAGCCAAATATAGACGAGTGATTATGCAGGCGTGGGGGATCCGCGTCTGACCGCAATTACAATTATTTTGATATACGTATAAATCGAAATTTATGCGGAAATATTTTCCCTTCGTAACCTATTCTCGAGATCCAAGTGTTTGGGTCATCGAACCCTTTCTAGATCGGACGAAAAGGAGTGACTCCGGTAAGTTAGGTTAGGTTAGGTTTGGTTAGGAATTAGGCTGGGTTAGGGTAGGTTAGGTTAGGTTAGGTTAGATGAGGTTTAACGGCCCAGTTTCCAACCAATTGGTTCAAGTCGAGCCGGCCAAGGCCTTTTTCCAGTTGTGGCTCACTGGCTTGTTTTCCCTTACTCCATTGCTTATGCGGAGCATCACGCACAACGGCAGTAGGTTCCATTTTTAAAGTCTTTGGTATATGACTCGACCTGGGAATGACATCTCTGATGACCTTTTGCTAAATGAGCTTATTGGGTTGGTTCATTTAATTCATGATTTATTCACACCTGTAGACACGAGCGGTGATTTATTTTCATATCGGGGGGGGGGGGGACATGACCAGATTTTCCAATAATTTACTGCTTTGAAAAATCAAAGTCAATGGGTGATTTCTCAAATATTGGGGGGATATGTCCCCCTGTCCCCCTGGGATCGCCGCCCATGCCTGTAGAAATTTACTCACATCTTGATGGTAAATGGTCAAACTAAGAGATTCTGCACATCTGATACACAACTGAAATGGCAATGATAGGGTAAATAATGATTAAAATCATTTATTACAAATTTGTGACCAGACACTTTTTACCATTAGGTAGGTATTAATCATATACAACCCCTGTCCACAAAAACTACAATTTCTCACATTTTCGATAAATATAGAAAGTGATGCATGAGTAATGAGGCTAAATAGAAACATTGTCATGCGATGATTTCCTTCAAAGTCGTCAATAATCGATATCAACTCAGTGAGCCCCTTTAAGCCTTGAAAATAGCATTTACACAACACACACACAGAACAGTGAGTACACTTCATTGCACTAAATAAACATACTTTGGTATATAGGCCTATAATCGCGTGAATTCTCAGTAGGATCAACTGCAGTCAGTATACGATGCAAGGCACTACAGAGAACATTGTGTTATGACTCTGTATATATGGGGGCAGAAAATATACTTCCGCAAAATGGAGAATAAAGGCTAAGAAACAGGGAAGAACGAGTTTGAGTATAGGCCCGAGGGTATCTTAACGAAGCAAGGAGGAGCTGCTTATACAGTTTGCATTCAGTTTACAATATAATGTAACCAAATACCGGGTCACTACCGGGTCACACTCATTGAGTGAAATTTCGCCAGATACAGTATATAATCCGAGCTATATTAGCTAGCTTCTATTCCACATCGTGTAAAATCACTACAATAAAATATGGATTTAACCAGAAAAGGTGTTGAAGAGGGCGAGTTAGTTATTTTCAACTTCCTTACATCCTATGGTGGACCTCATATGCCATTGTCCCCACCCAAACAGAATATCTACCACATTGCCTCTCAAAATGCCATGCCTGTAGCCGGCTTACAAATTTAGAAGGGTCAGAGACATAATATGAGTATGGTAGGCCTATTTCAGCCTACTGTGTCGTATCGTACCATTACGTACCTGTGAAGCCTGCAGTGTTGTCACAATAACCGAACAAAATCGAAAAGGAGGGGGGGGGGGGGAGATTAATGACCAAAAATAACCCTTTTTAAATCATAGTTTGTCGCAGCTACCATAATTTTAAATAAGCCTAAATGCCTTTATGATTGGGTTCATGCTAGTGGTGCACGTCAAATAGGCCTATACTATACTGTGCCACCCAAAACCCGAAGTGTAATTATCGTCATAATATAAATGTAATGACGTCATTGCATAAGGTCGTATAGCTATTGTATGACTACCATTCGTCTATAGCCTACTGTGTACTGACCAACAACCAGTCAGTCCGCAGCTGCTCGAAAAGAGCTTCTTTCTCTTACATTTTATGCATGACGTTTCGTGACGTCATACGGCTGTGAATAGCAAATAAGCTAAAGATACGAATTTCGAAGCCTAATACCTTAATAATTAGGAGCTAATAAATCGTCAAAACTATGAAATCTACTGGAAAAGACATAAGCGGTACTTTTGGTGTCCAGTTTAGTGTACAAGCGTACGTAAAAAGTGTGAATTTCAATCGATTTATGAAACGTCTTAAATGTGTTTCCAAAGCTCCGTAAAATTGCCCATTATTAATTTGATTCGTTGTAAAACCACTCAGTTTTTACTCATATGGAGGCAAAATTTTGTCTTCTATCCAGTGATATCACTTTTGCACCATAATACCTCGTCCATGAGTCAGGTACACGGCAAATTCCACTACGAATTTACTGAGGCGCCTCTAGCCTATACACGTATCGTAGGCCTACTTACGCGAAATGGTGGCTGGGCAAGATCTGCGACGGCCTTCTGCGCTGCACATTAAACGCATTCAGTGCGATTCCCCTGTACCTATATGTTGTTTTATCAGCACAGAATATTGTTTCATTTTCTGCTCCGTAAATTTTCGAAGTAAATTAAACCTATACTAATGACACCTCCATATAGATAAGGAAATAGTGTACACTTGCAGGGTAAATCCACTGGCACCAACACAGTGTGGAAAGTGTACACATGTTACTGGCTATACTCGGTGTCAGCCGTGCTGACACAAATGTGTCTTTCTCTTTGCAAGAGGCCTAATGTAAGAGTACTGGGCCCCACTTATTTGGAAATGGTACAGACTGTTGGAAATTATATATCAAATTCAAAGTCACATATGTTTGTTTCTTAACTTTCAACTTTCTCCATATTGGCATACTTTATACTAGCAGACCCCTCAGTACAGCCAAGAGACTGGGCTGTGCCAAACACTGTACTTGACTGATGAGCAGGGACTCAGGTGGGTAGGCCTACAGTGAGACCTGTAACTCCATGCTGGGACAGGCAAGGGTCAAGGGAAGAACAACAGTAATAAAGATGGGTATGTAATATTGGAAACACCACGTGGGTTCTAATATAATGGTTTGTACAGCCCCAATCAGTCAGTGTTTTTCACCATTGCAGGTGCTAGCCCCCTTTGCAAGCAGCTGTATTTAGTAATACCGTACCTTGGTAATGCCACGGCATCACATTTCAATGGATTTCCCTCATGGGGATGGGTTGATAACCAAGGTATATGTTCCATTATTAGTAGGCCCTACTCTAGGAATGTGGTCCTGGCCTGGGGTCAGCAATCCATCTCCACCATGTATAAACTGGTCTTGTAAATTTCACATATGTACCACCATGACCCTGTTTGGAGATAAGTTTTGGTATGAAATCTATATACTTATTCCCATCCATGGGGCTTCTTGTAATGTACTGGGGTCCTTAGGATCACAAGACTATCATAGCTTGGGCAAATCAAGCAGAATGAGGCCAATGTTATCACAAGTTTTCATGATGTGCCTCTTGGATAGGCCTGCAGTGAAATTGATATGACCCTGAAAAGCAATGAATACAGTGCAGCCTATGAATTACACTCTTGACTATAGTTCCTCTTACTCCTCTCCCCACACCTTATCTCAGACTAGACATAGTATAGGAGGATATATGGTTATACTGCCTCATCGGATATTCTTGCCTGATTGTTGCTAGACTGCTAAGAAATAGTAAATCTATCACATGCCTACAGTCCCAGTGTAAACTGTTGGGATATTCCCATCTTCGTTGCAAGAGTTTGTTTGTCCTCATATTCAGTGAAAAAAAGAAATAACACAGCAAAGTAAGAAATTCAATGCTGCCCAACAAGCTTGTTAGCCTCCTGAACATCAGAAAGATTGGCCAGTTCATTGAAGACACAATTCACAAATTTCTGGGAATGCATTTACAGGATTTTTACTTTACCTGTAGAGAAGAGAATGTTAAAACTCCTCAGGTAGTAACATGAGAGAATGCTAGAAAATCATAACATACAGCCACTTTCTGATAATCAGTAGTTGCCACTCTAGCACCACGTTGAGGTCAGCTTTTGGACTTCAAGCCAGAGTAATTGTTAAGAAGCAAAGTGCAAGGAATTGTGAATTTGATTGTTCTTGGCACAGAAGCCTGGATACCAGTCCACTGAGTGGACAAAATGTTCCAATCAAGTACATTTCTTACATGCACTGCTGTATGTAAAGTCCAAACAAAATGAAAACACGGTACTAAATGCTCAAATTTTTCCATGGCATTTTTTGTTCACTTCAGTGCAATAAGCTTCCAAAGAGAGAAAAAAAACAAGATTTGTTTTTATTAACTTTATTTCCTAGTGATACACATGAAAACAAGCATATAGGGTGCCTAGTGCTAATGCACAAAAACAAGCTGGCAAGTTTGAATGAAAACAAATCATGATTATATTACAGGAAATATTCTGCGCCACAAAACATGAAATAGTTTCAACCTAGATCAAAAACAGAAATGATTAACTGAATAATCCCACTTGTAAACAACTTACAAGTGAGAGACTGAGTGAAAATAACCCTACAGTACATGACTGGCAAGAAGTATTCAACATATTATAGACAGTTGAAAGGTAAGTTTGGCAAACAGAAAGACTTTGGAAGAGTCCAGTGAATGTATATCTCAAACTAAAAATCAGGTTTTTTATGCTAATGTGATTATTAATTCTTATAGTGCCTTGGGCCCGGAAATGAAGATGCTGATTACCCAACAGTATATACAATACAGGGTGAAAGGGGAAGGGTTAGGGTGTTAAGGTGGTATTGGAGGTTCTTTGAGTTAAGGAGTCTTAATAATTTTGACTGTATCTAAATCTATGTACCCGTACTAACTGAAATAGTGATTATTTCTATGTATGGTATAAATTGTTTATACACTATATTTGAGAATTGTAACTAAAATGGCAAGCAGTCACACAATTAAGAGGCACATCCCAAACTTAAACTTTATCAGAAGGGTTGCCACTGCATGAAAAATGTATGGCACTGACAATGTGCACTCAGTGTACATTATAAACTGATGTTGAGTAACAAACTCACAAGTGGACCCTAAATAGCCTTGCACTGTTACTGTTAGGTTCAAAAATATATTTCTTGTTTGCCCCTTGACTCGTTTAACATAAGTTTGCAAAACATTCGAAAAGCAATTATCCTAAAATGAAAGTATGGTAGACCTACGAAACCCACGATAACGCGTAGCACTAAAGCACATTATAAACCGTACCTATAGGCCTAGTATAACGTGTGTACATAAACGACACACATTATGCATACATGTTGTACAGTAAATATCGCTACAGGTTTAACGGTTGTTTACAGTTCACTCCATAAATTAAACTACGTGATTTTGGTATTGACAGAAAGCCTATGTTCTAGTCTCCAAACATCGATAGAAAAACATCAAACTGCATCACTCCATGAGTCAGGTACTCGCAAAGTTTGACACCACCTTTTAACACATGAGAATTCACTGCATCTTTCTGAGAGCGTATTTTTGAAAAATATAATAGAAAAACCTAAAAAATCTTTGATTTCCAAGAGGAAGGAAGATCAAAGATTCACTTACCAACACCAAGATAGGAAGGTGTACGCCTACTTTTGCATTATTCAACAAAAGGTGGACCACACTTGCCAGTCACAGTTCCGCGAAATTTCATTCGCCCAGATTTACCAGTAGGCGGGAATGCTAGAGAAGTGGTCACGTGACTTCATTAACTCAGTAGTTGCGGACAGACTGCAACTTTGACATGAACATAAGCACACCAGCTTCTTAAAGTGGGGGTGGGGGTGTCCCGTTGAACAAAACTAATGCGATCATCACTGGAAAGCCCTTGGGCGTAGGGAGGGGGTAGCCAATATGCCTACTATGATGTGGCACTATCAGAGGTACTATATGCCGATCACATAGTCTGTAATCCATAGACCTTTTTTCCAAATAGCAATTACAAATTAGGACTGTGGGATATAGTTTTGTTGTGCGTCGTTTTTGGCCACAGTAAAATGTCACTGACAAAAATGACACATACCAAACTCTATCCCACAATCCTTTGTAATTGCTGTTTGGAAAAGGTCTATTGTCACTGTCCACGCGTCAGCAACTTTCAGTTCTGAATAATAATGTTTCTCTTTCAAATCTGGAATTTACAGGTTCTTATATAATGTTGTTTGTTTATATTGTTTGTTTATATTGTATAATAATGTGGAATATAAAAGAAATGAAATCAATTTCCGTGAAGAATTCTGATTAGGCTATATCCACTTACATGTACCAACATTTGTATGGGGCAAACGATCCCCTACTTTCAGAAGTAGGGGCCATGGCTCTCCGTCCGATACATGTTGATGCCTGCGGACCATGAAGGTTTTGAATGGTAATAATTTGATTTGATTTTATACTCTTTATTTCCACTTCAGTGCACGCACGTAGCCATGGGGGCACGTTCCCCCCAAATTTTGCAATAAAAGGTCTTCTACCGACTGAAGAAAAAAACTATTACGAGACCAGCATTTTTGGAACACAAATATAAGAAGAAAAACTGAAAAATCTCGCACCATTTTGCATCAAATAGTGAGGCAAAAATTTTAAGGGGAGGAGGACTCCTTCCTTTAGACCCCTCCCCAGGCCGGCGAAACTCCACACCCCCTGTTTGGTTATTCTGGCTAAGGGCCTGCTTCAGTGATAATATAGTTGGTAAAAAAATGCACATGTGATGATTATATTAGACTCTAGGCCTATGAGAAATGATAATAGAGTCAACAGCAAAATCATATGATGTGGCATAGAATGTCCACCTAAGTAGCACCGTACTATGCGCTACATCAATAAACACAACGGTGGTATCATTTGTCCTTGCTATAACGCGAACTCCAGTGTAGCCTGCTCACCTATTGAATATACGTTACGTGTGTTTGTATACAAAACACAACACGCGACATGCCAGTAATTCGCGTAGGCTATGTAGGTTAGACGGGCGTTTTCCTAGGAAATCATTGTTCCAACTGTTCCCGTCAGTCGACTTAACCGTACGATCGAATTTTAAGTAAAACAAATGTCACATTCGAAGTAATTTTGTACTTACCTGTCTCAGGCGGCCCCTCCCTTCGACATTGCAACCCAGCTTTGCTTTCAATGGTAGCGTAACATTATCTTAACACAGCGTGCAGTGCTTGGCACTACAGCAATGAAGGTCATAGAGATTTTCCGTCTAAAAGCGTAAAGGGGATTCCCAGGCTGTGGGTGTACGTACATAAACAAGTTTCTCAACTGTTTGATGATTTGATTGTGTATTCGGTAATCGACTGTGCACAGTCATGGTTAACGGATCATACCGTTTAGGACTGTTTGTAAGAATAGCCTAGTTCAGTTTTTTCCGGGCTGAAGTTGTTGGACCCAAGGCCAGACAACTTCGACACCTTGTCTGGCTACAAACTCGGTAGATAGGGAAGGGATGGGGCGAAACAGTCAACAAAATCTTAACTCAATGAAAGTAGTATGGATGTTAACAGGTGGGGGGGGGGGGAACATGTCCCCCCGAATTGTGAAAGTGGAGGGGATATTCCTCCCAATATCCTCCACTTTTTCCATAACCGTAACAAAAATAGCAGGAAACTGTCCGATTTCGTAGGTTGCAAAGAAGATAATTCAATGAAATTTAACTCTAAACTGTGGAAACGGCCAATTGTAGTATTAAAATCGTGAGAAAATGCTTCAGATTACACAAAAGATCATCTGGTCTCCAAAATTTCCCAGAATCCTTCAGTGAGCCCCGATGCACTAGCTTCTGCGGCTTCATGGTTCGTGCTTGAAGTAAGTTCTGGCCAAGGTCATGTCGTCCCACTTTTCAGAAGCTGTTGACTCTTTTGGAAACCGGACTCATAAATATGACTTGCGGAGAAGGGCATTTTCCCTGTAAACTGGAGGTGAAGACGTCGAGTTTACTATTTTAACAAGCCTTGAAAAGGGATACAAATCATTTTTTCTGCACATTATACAGTCAGCCATACATAATTTTATCATGCACCTTATGTATGTGTTTGATTAAGTACGGTACAAATTATTTACGGTCGACAACATTAAAGCGTCAATTACCATGACTAGTTAAATTTTGTATATTTAAATAACGAGTTCCGGCATGTTAATTCCCATTAATATTCAGTCCGCAGTCACTCTGTGATTCTTTTATTCATGAATTCCGAGTAATTCAATATATTAACAGAGATGTAATTTATTATCCAACACCAGCCCTGCCGTTTTGCTGGGTTGTATAATGTTACAGTATCAAGACCAGTATGCCTTTCTGTTCTCTTTAATTATTCGCAGAGCCAGTGAGCGAAATACTTCCCCACGTATTTCAAATTTCTTTTCAAAATCAGGGTTAGGTCAACTTGGGAAGGGCTATGAGGCTACTATGGGACAAAAAGGTATTCTTTGATAACATTATAAAATATCCGATTGTTTCCGTGTTTACAAAGAGGGTAACTTGAAGATACAGGCAGGGGCGTAGCTAGGATGAAATTTTAGGGGGGGGGCTGGGTATCAAATGGGGGTCACGGCATTGATCACCGTCCTTAATTCTTACACATGTTATTGGGACACAAACAATTTATTTTTGGGGGAACCCAGAGAACATCTGGGGGCCCAGGCCCCGAGCTCCCCCCCCCCCTCCGAAGCTACGCGCCTGGATACAGGTACGATAGGCCTATATATATAGCTGTAGCAAGAATCGGAATGGATTAGCAGTCACTGCAGGATTACTTTGAAACATCAGTTCTAATTTTCAAGTCTCTTCCACTTACTTTACCTTCCTTCCAAGCATTTTCACTATGTTTGACAACATAGATGTTGCATGTCTAAGTGAAAACAAGGGAGTTATGCATTATACCTTAAAGGGAAAATGCAGTCACTCTAAATGGATTTAATATATACCCTGGTATGGCTCTCTTAAATCATTTGACATTTTTGTATCTGTATTTTTAAATTAATGCTGAAGAACCCATTATAGTGTACCTATAAATTTGAATAGAACGCGTTAAAACACATCTGCGCCATGTGTTGAAGACATAGTATAGTGTGAATTCACGCCGTATCATATTCATTGGAACACAGAATTGCACGGGAGAAGGGGTGTTAATCGCGCAAAATATCACACCCCTACAATTTATTTATGGATAATGTTCGTGACCGAAAATGCTGTGGGAGTGGAAAAGAGGACTGAGGGTGTAGAGAAAAGGACTGTTTATGACGTCAATAGAGGCTGGTATCAAGTGATGTTTTCATTTTCTCCGAAAAAAGTATGTACTAAATGTATGTGCGACTAATTGTCTGGGGGGGGGGGATAACAGGAAAATACATGCAGGTTAGCCTGTGAGGGGGAAGGGGGAAGTAGGGAGGAGGAGAGGGGTAGAGAAAGTTAATAGGAGAGAGGACGTGAGTGAAGGAAAGTGCAAAAATGTTCATCATTTTGTGGTGACTTCACTCATCTTGATAAGATAATTTTGCTCTATCCAAACCCTAAAATGGAGTGCCGCCGTAGGGGGGGGGGTAGAGGGCACGTACCCCCAAACGTTTGCTGTATCCCCGGTGTTTCGCCTCAAATGAGATTTTGAGTATTAAAAAAATTATGCACACATGCACCTTTTATAAATCGATTTGGACATAAGGACCCACTGTCAATTTATTAGTAAATCATGGGGCAAAAATTGCACAAAATGATCTCAAAACTCTGTGTTTGCGGGTCACTTTGCGTACATCATTCTTGTGGACTTTGTAAAGCATTGATTTACTATAAAAAGTATATTCTAGAGTTATCGTTTCAACATTTAAGTTTGACATCTGTAGAATTATTGCGGCTGTGGGTTCTCTCCACTCAATACTGTTTCCACATCAATTATCTTTCGGTCCACTTTTATGTGCGGAAACTGTTAGGACTGCGATTTTTGTTGCCTTTTTTAACGCACATCCAGTAACATATGAAGATAACAAAATCGCATTATCTCATAGGCTAATGTCCATTTATTTGAAATACCGGCGCATTAAAATTTGCGACGGGAAGTTTGCAACCTTGAATCATCACCGGGCCGGGGGCAAGGACCACACCAGGGATATTAAAACGGTGACCCCTCAATAAAAATTTTCATTAATATTTGATACCAGTTCTCGACAGGTACCAGTCATCCTTTTTCTGATTTATTGCTGATTGAAGAAAATGCAGGAAACCTATATGTCATAATTATAACTTAAAGGCACCCAAACTTAATTAATCACATACAATGGCCTTTTTCCAAATTTTCCCGACGACTCCCCGGATACGCCGCCGTAGAAGCACCCTCGATGCTGTAACGTGAGGTCTCTCCTCAGTAGCATACGTGGTAGTTGTCTCAACATTTATTCCTATTGGGCAGCATGAGTGGATTTATCGTTCAAAAGCCCAATGTAAACCTTACCCTGAAATGTTGTCCCCACTCACAAATCTTTCCCCTCCCGAATCATAAAATTCTTGGTGAGAATTAGGCTAACAAAAATAGTCAAACTGTCATTTTTATTTTTATGGTCTGCTTACAGTGCCCATTTAATGTCATTTTGAGATAGTTAAACGCTTCATTCACGTGGTCACAATTTTGTAAACGACGCAGAGCCTCCAGGGCTTCGGTTCTCGAATTCCCACCGGAGCGTTGATCCTGGACCCCGCCAGAGGCCTACGGTGGGCCTCTGGGTGCCAACGTCTACAGTGAGGGCTTCTCGTCACCAAAACGCCTCTAGCGTCGTTTTTCCTTCATATTGGTGTGCCCCTGGGGCGCAAAGCTGTATCCCCACTTAGAAAGGACTGTGTAGTGAGCTAAGAACGTGTATAAAAAGTTGACCTCGTTTAAATGTAACCTTAAGTAACATGCAGCCCTTTTTGCAAGTACATTGGAAGCTTCACTCCATCAACTTTTGTCGGCATTATTAAAGTTTTGCGTTTCCAACAGTAGCGTAGCTGGGGGGGGGGGGACAAGGGGGCAAGTTGCCCCGGGCGCCACCTCTAAGGGGGCGCCAAATGGAGTCACTTAAA
The DNA here is from genome assembly GCA_029531755.1 of Holothuria leucospilota. NCBI lineage: Eukaryota > Metazoa > Echinodermata > Holothuroidea > Aspidochirotida > Holothuriidae > Holothuria > Holothuria leucospilota. Next base: position 23,302,012 of record CM055970.1, read on the forward strand.
AAATGTTTGAACTACCATTTGCCATGAGCATGATATTGATATAGCAATTTCATCTTTTGATAAAATAATATTAACGATATTGCTATAGTGTTTCCCCTTTTTATATTCGGTAAATAGGCCTTCGAAGTGCCATTTCCAGCGATCTGGGAAACATTTTGGACCAAAATTTTCTTGCGCTCGGCGCCAACCCATTTTGGCGCGGAGCGCTGAGAGTCTGTCTATGGACTTCCCCCCCCCCCCCCTTGACAAATTCCTGACTATGCCTTTGTCAACACTGTGTGAAAGTAGCATCTAAACTCTTTTCTGGGAGTGAAATATTTCCCATGAAAAAAGTTGGGCCTCCTTAAAAGATTTTGCAACCCTGAATTTTTTCTGCGGACGCCCATGGACATTTGTTCTATTTAGGATCTTGAGTTGAGCAAGTATTCATGAGATCATACCCTCCCCCACACACAAGGTGGGGGTAGGGACGCCAATTTCGTTTCTTGCCCCGGGCGCCACAAACCCTAGATACGCCACTGGTTTCCAACTATATCGTAACTGCAGCTTACATTTGTAAATATATACATCCGGTAGGGTATACCGCCCCCTGTGGGCTGGGGTTGTAGAATATGCCCACGGTATTCCCCGCCTGTCGTAAGCGGCGACTAAAGGGGAGGACTTGAAACGAATTTATCTAGTTGACACTATATAACACATTCGTGTTGGTGTGTCGTTAAATATTATCTAACTAACTAACTAACTAACTAACTAACTAACTAACTAACTAACTAACTAACCGGTAGGGTATACCACGACATTCCTAGTATCAGACGAGTAAAAGGTATTAGTCCCTAGAAATAAATTTTTACAAGATTTTATCAAAATTCTTCTCGACGAACGACAGCTGAGGAGCTAGGGAATTCGGTCAGAGAGGGCGAGAATGGCCTGTAGGGGCGCTTCGATGTAGGCAGATACCCTATACCTCACTCATGATCTAGGTCAACCTTTTCTTTGAGATTTCCCCACCTGGTAGAAAACTGCTTTTCCAGGCATTTCTCCGCCCCAAGAATTGCTATTTAAAAATGTTTCCACTTTTTATCTCTTCTTTTCACATTCTAGTACATGATAAAGGCGACCATTTTAATACACTTAATGGTCATGTTTTTGTGAGGTCTTGATTCAGGATTTTGCGTAAAAACGAACCTAGGTCTACTTTGTGAAGATAAAGATTAAATCTGCTAAAGCCAAAGGCAAGAAACCTAAAGGGGGCAAAATTTAGGGATTAGTCGCTGTTAGATGTGGGCTATACATTTTTTGCATCTGGAAATCAAGATAAGAATTACAAAGAACCATACGTTTTCATGAAATCGTATATCATTATGTATATCATTTTGTGACGGCTTTGCATCATCAAGGAATTAAGTGCATTGTTGCAAATGGACAAGACGGAAGGTCTGAATGGCCCTCTAGATTACCTCCATGAAAAATGAAAGTTAACTTTATTAGAAGTGATTACGTGGCATTTAAGAATCAAGAAAATACAGAACAAATATTTCTATGGCGTTATCATACAGTGTCATATGACCACTCTGCATTTACTGAGTAAATGAGAAGGTTATAATGCCCATGTACCCTTGAAAATGGTCATTTGCAGGGAAAAAAGGAAAACTGCTCATCAGATATGAGTCTAGTACTCAAGCCATCCCCTGAGGACAACAGTTTTATTTTTTTTTTTTAACGAAAAGGCTCTTTCAAATGTTTTGTGAAACAGTTTGTGGGAGATGTTGGGATCTGCATAGACTATTTTTTAGTGTTTTGTACATGTTGATCATTTGCGGCGATCATTGGTGGATGGGGGGATACATCCCTCCATAAAATTGGATGGGGTATACTGTACACAATACCCATGAAATCAACTCTGCAGACCCGGAAATCAGATCACTTTATAATATCTTTTTCTAGACTTTTTACAATAGTCCTATTTATTTTTTTAGAAATTACTTCTGAGAGTTGTCATAGTATCACTTTGCAAAGACTGGAAAGGGCCGTTTCCGGTGATCTGGGGGAAATTTTTGGCCAAAATTTTCTACGCTCCTCGCTAACTGATGGTGGCGCTCCGATTAGATAGTGATACAGACTACAGCCCCCTTCACACACACACACACACACACAAACACACACACACATACTTTCAAAGACGGATCGTCGCCCATGATGTTGACAATTATTTCCGGACGAGACTAGGACTATTTTTGCAACACTTATTTTTGCGCCCTCCTCAGCAACTTTCTTGGGACTGTGAGGGTGACTAGGTCACTCTGTGTATTTTGTAAGTTTATTATCACACCCGGTTGGGAAGCAGTTACCTACGCAAAGCTTAACTATACATTAGTACATATACAGCGTGTAGAAACGTTTGGCATGAACGTACCTCTAGATCACAAAAGATAACCATTCTCATTAGCATATAGTACAGATAATAGCCGCTGTATGGGCATTTTGTTATCTGGGCCTAAACATAACACTATTTTATCATAATGTTTGGAAGCAATGCTTATAATGGTGTAAAAGTAGAGCACGGTAAAAACTTAAAAAGGTCGCCGACTGGCGATCTGAGTCCGTCGGGGGAGGGGGGGCGACAGCCCCCTGACTGTATAGTAGCTCCGCCACTGAAGAACGAAAACAATTTGTGCCGCTTCACTGAGCTTGTTTAGGCCTATACTGATGGTCTGACTTCTGACTTTGTGGGAGGGGGGAAAAGTTTACCCGACAACAAACTTTGCCGGCATATCTAGTTACTAGTTACTATGAAACTTTCTTAAACAACCGATGTATGAAAATAAAAAAAAACTAAATACCTTGGCAAAAGTACTGGAACATATTACTTGTGTTTCTTGATTGGGAAAGCCTGATTGGGAAATTTAATTAAATACGTTAACTTGCTACCACAAATTTTCACTCGGCTTACTTTCTTTCACCAGGAAAATATAGATTACTATCTTTAGCCTATTGGCTCTTGTACGCGGGTGATTTGATTACAAGAAATTCTTAATTCACCTTGAGCGCTTTACTTTTAATCGAATTATGGCAATAACGTCAAATATTGAGCAATTTCTGTGAACTGACCGAAAATTTACTATTGGTTTAGACATGATTCGTTCAAGGTCATTTCGGTGATAAATCTTCATTTTTTTTTGCTCAGTGGGATCATTTTACATCGTTTTTGGAGCGGTGGTTAAATTTTCATACATATCAATGAAATTGCTAAACCAAGTAACCTGACCGTGTGTCTATTGACGTCATTATCATAAATTAAGACCCGTGATCCTGAAAGTGCATCTATGAAGTCATTGCCACCGTTATTGAACTGGCATCTCTCCTTGACGTAAATATGCACATTGGCAGATGTTCATATACAACAAGTTCTCTCTCTAGTCCTTAACGACTGCTCCTCAGGTGCGAATAATTACATTAAATTCATTGAAAATAGAAAAGTCTGAATGATTTTTGATTTTCTCAACCAGTCAAGTAGTTTCATCTAGGGTTTGTTAACCGTGCACCAGACACCCGAAGTGTCTCATTAATGCATGAAATAAATTCAGAGTGTCCCAGCAATAGGTCTCAGGTGTCAAACTCCAATAAACTGCTATCGATCTGTCTTCAAAACGCATCCAACTTGTAAAAATGATCTTTCCTGGTCACACATTTAAGAAAAGGTTTTATTTAGACATTCGTCCTACGACATGATTAAATCACTCATGACATATTTAATTATGTTATTTCTTTTATCTGCCCTCACTCTGTCAATTTAATTCGACCGAATATTTTCATACACTAAGGGGATGTAATCTTTACTGTAGGCGGTATATTGATGTCATTATGACGTCGTTTGTACTCTCTAATGGCATATTGATTTAAGTAAGGTCAAATATTGGAAGGCTGATCTGATTAAAATCATATTCATGTTTTCAATATTAATGTAGGCTAGATTGAACAAAAGGAGAAGACGTATACGGAGCTCTCAAAGAGATGGGTTACTGGTCTGATACTTTTTGTTTCTATTTAATTATTAGATTTAGCAGGAAGAAACTACCGGGAGAAAGGAAGCTTATAATGTAGGTATTCGCCCTCGTATGACAATAATTGCATTTCACAACATATGATACGGTTGTGAGCCCGGTAGACTGCGTTGTAGCTTTCCGGAAACTATAAACCCGCAGCTCTTGTAAGAACCTCGTTGTTTTCAAGGAACTGTATAAGTATAGACTTCAGGATCGCGAATATATCAAGAGTGTATTTGTGCGTGTGGGGGTGGGGTGGGGGAAGGTATGGTCGATACTCGATGCAGGGACCGCCATGTAGATACTATCCAAACCAACGCCATAGCAAAGTCTCCCGTTCGCCATCTTGTCACAAACTTGGCCTCTGTTGTCTCAGGTAACACGTATCTCCCTGACAAAGTGTACCCTGACTTCAATACATTGTTTTCCTGAATAAACTTGAATATTTATAGGTTTCTTGCTTCACGATCTTGATAAAAGAACTGTTTGAATTTGTACAATGCTAAATGTAATATATGCACTGTAAACATTATTTGGGACAGGTTTTGAACACTTCATGGAGTTAAGCTGATAGAGGGAACAAGAAAATGCATTTGCATATTATTCTCCTAAACATTTGTTTAAATACTTGTTAAACACTTTGAGACCACCCCGCAAACATATATGTTTTAAAACTGTAAAATATGCATAAACATATTTTCAATATGGCGTTTAACTGGCGTTAAAGTGGGTATAATATCTTTAAATGAAGACGTAATCGTTTTTCCGTTGCCATAACTTGTTAAAAACTGTTGCATTACTTTTTAGGGTGTGACCTTTAAAAGAAGTTTCAAAAATCGAGATTGTAATTTACATTTATGTGGATGGGTGTTTAGTTGGTCTTGCAGAGCTTCACATAAATAAAGTACAGTGTAACAACCCTACCCACTTATCGTGTCGCCAGGATTTTTTTCTTTTCTGTTTTCTTTTTGAAAGAGCGGAGGGGTTGCACCATTTCATAAAAAATACATAGCGCCTAATGCGTAATTTCAAGTGTTCTTGAAAGAGTTACTGGCGAATAACCCTTTGCTAGTGCCCAATGTTTATGAGAAATCATGTGATAGTGCAGTATCGTAGTCTAAATGGCCACAACATTGAGAATTATGTTAAGAATTATTATACTTTGTTCAATGGAAAATTCTTGTAGGAGGGTGGGGGTCCCGGTGAGCAAGGGTCTTTCATGGCTTATGAACCCCACGTCTCTCCCCTTCCCCCGTCTTGTGGGCTATGCCACTAATTTCCACCAAATGGTGTAACAAGTACATTCTTAAAGGCTAAATGTAGTGTTTCTATGGACACATACGTGCAGCAACCTCTTGACCGAGAAGAGCCTTGTGTTATGCTTCAGCTTGTGTTTCGGACTCTAGGAACTCTGCTTGTCTTTAATTTAAATTTTCAGTTGTCCTATGTTGATCTATATGGTTGGCATAGTTACAAACCAGGCTCATAGTCAAGTCATAGGCTTCTCCCATATTCTTATTTACTTAGCGTCGTAAAGAACTGTTCTTCGAGGCTTTAAGGCTTCAAGGTCTCGGTCAGGCACTCAGACAAAGTTGTATTATCTCACCTGTAGATAATTTTACTTTTTTACAGTTTTCCACGGAAAAATCCATTTCTTTTGTTTGCAGCACCATTAATTACTATAAAGAATTCTCTAGTAATTAGGTATTCCTCCAGGCAGTTGTTTGTAGGTAACTTTGCAAGTTGTTACATTAGAAGGATGAGTCTGTCACTAGGTGGTATGTAAGGGCAAGTTTCTAAAGGAAGGTTTGTAGATCGCGAGTTGCAGCTTTATATATCATAAATAATGTATGTTTGTTCAAGTTTAAGTATTCGAGTGATGCATATCCATGAACGGTGACCTGCAATGTGATTCATCTACTGAAATCGGTCATGACGCCATGGATAAATTAAACGACTTGAATCAATAAAAACAATCTATTACAATGTGTCAATTAGACTCATGAGTGTGAAACATGTTCAATGTATTGTATGGATCAAAGGACCAATCAGAATCGATGGCAGAGAGGATATAGTCTGGAAATCACAAGGGTGAGCAGAAGTTGATAAATATCCATATTGCTGTTGTACCCTTACCCTGCGAAACGGACTCTATTTACTCAGCCTCTGTAGGGCTTTCGAAACCAACCACGCGGAATAAGCCGCACAGCCTGCTACGTAAATGATCGATACGACTGACTAAAGAATATACCGTAAAGCCTGGTACGTAGGCAACTGTACTTATTAACTGCGAAGCCTCGGTCTGTGGCTTCCATATTACCGGAGTTGCCACTCTTTGCGTTGGATTGCACGAAAAACTTCGCTCCGGTAGGCACTACTTGTTGCGCAAGTAGCAACTTATTCATTTGCAAATTTTAAAGGGCAAATTCAGTGAATCTAATCTGAATAGGCTACAATAAACCCATATGCCCCATAATTCAAATATATGTTTCTTTCAAGCACGTGACAATATTTTTGCAGAGTAATTGTTTAAATCATTCCCTTTAACCCATAAGTATACTTTTCATATGCAATGTTTATGATAAGAAACACCAGAAAATATGCTTGCAAGAGACATAGGAGGAGCTCTGAGAGTTCCAGCTGATGACGGATGTATGCCCTTTGAGAATGAATGAAGCGTTTATATAATTATTCGGAACAGAAAGGGAGGGGGACCAACGTTTCATTGATCTGCATGCTAATAAATTACATGTCCCTACCTCTCCTGCTTTTTATGCCTGTAAATTCTAAACAAATGAATAAAGTGAGCAGTCATCTTCTGTCCACGTCCCTGTTCTTCATGGTCACCATAGCAACCAAAGAAGGTCGACCACCTAGTGGCTGATCCATGGGGGAGGGGAGGCGACCCTTATGAGCCCAGATTAAGCTCTCCTTTCTAAGCTACCCCCATTCCATGAGTGGTGGACAGTAATGACAAATTTGTATTTTAAAGTGCAATTTGCTATTACCTAAGGCGTTCGGGTTGTCAAATTTGGAAAATTTCTTCATGTTGGCGCCCCATGCATTGTAGATGCAAAACTGTAATTACTAATTTGTGCTTTGGACTGATATTTCTTGTATACAAGGTCGTTTGGAATGACACATTTTGTGACGTCAACCCAATCACCGTAGTGCTATCGTCGGCTTTTGTGTCTTTCTGTTATCCTCGGACTGTAACCGTTAATAGGACTGGAAATTACTGCCATCCTGAGCTCCTGATCTAGTGCCCCTTTACATTTATACGCGAAGTTTTGTGTCCGAAAAATTTTCCACTAGGCAAGTGATTTTATCCGATGATCACAGATAAGAAGATGTTTAAAATATTCTGTTGGTGTGTATTTTTACAGCCATTAAATATAGCTGAGTCTAATCTCACAAAGGCGTGAATTAGGGTGGGGCACGGACAAAGGGGGAGGAGGAAATTAAGAGGGACGCCCACAAAGAGTCGGAAAAGTAGGACGCTTCACTTTTTGTAAGTTTTAAAAACGAACTGTGACCTATTGAAGAATCCTTTCACGATGCAATAGTATATGATGAGCAAGTTAAGACAATCTTATTATTTAGAATCTCTCACACTATAGTCGCCATAGGCCTACGACACAATAAAATTGAGTTGAAAGTTTTAATCGTTTTGGCTCGCAGCCGAACGATATTTTCGTGTGACCAATAATGACATAAAGTTGCTATTTTGTGAGATAATTTAGCTTACAATATCGCTGAGTGATGAAGTAAAAGTTGCTTGTAATGTGAAAAGGCCCGGCAACATTTTATCACGTTGTCACGAGTATACTTAGCACAAGTCTAAAAATGCTTGACTCAAGTCTAACCTGCAGCTGTAAAAATTTACTTCATGAATATTCATTTACTTTCCGTCTGAATCATAAAGTTTGCTGCAGCAATGGTAGAAACTTTAATGCGCTTTGCTTGCTTCATCGATCTTGCTACGTGTGCTTACTGCGTTTATATATATTTTCTTTAACTTACTTTGCATAAAATGCAGAATTTGGGATGTTTAGAGAGGCCAGGTGGAAAAGCTAGCGTCTGAATTAAATTTCGGTTCTGGTTGTGCGAGCAGGGAGGTGGTATCCCTTGTGCAAGGGTTGTTAGGAGCGCCCGAAGTTGCCATTACAAACAGCAGTTGGACGCGATGTCCGTTGGGCGTTAGCCGTAGCAGTGTCTAGCGTTTGCGAGCTAGGTTGGAGTTAGCTGTGAAATTGTAGCTCCCCGCTGTTGAGTTTTTATTGTAAAATGTTTTGATCGCCATCCTTAAGAAAAGCCTGCCGTTCTCCTGTCAAAAGCCGGAAACCTAACCGAGTTCCGTAAGTTAGCTGTTTTAATTTGTTTCATGTTATTTTCATAACTTCTGCTTAGCGGTAGTAAAATGTCCTTGTGTCAGAGGTGCCCAAGGCGGTACACTTGCTTAACGTAAAATGTTTACATAGGAAAAATAAAAACATCTGTGTAGAGAAAGTCACGAGTTATTGCATTTAAGTGTAGAGTGTAAATGTTTAAGCTAAGAGCAATGCATGCGTAGATATTACTCCTCAAAAAGACGAGGCAAGGCAGGCAATTCTCATAGCACTTACAGTAATTACTGTACATGCTGGAAGACCATTTCCAGTAATTACTGTGGTATGCTACTAGCATCGTAGCACGAAAGACATAAAAATCACGAATCTTTCCCCCACCCCTAACCCAGGCAATTTTATAGCATGTACAGTAATTACTGTACATGGTGGAAGACCATAACCAGTATGTACTGCCATATACCATGAGGAACGGGTGGGCAAAAAAATGCCTGTCATTTTAATGATTGGTTTGTGTTAATATTATGTAGGCTATCTTTAACCAACTACCGAATTAAGATGTTCTTTCTGTTAAATGTTTGTTCATACATTCTGTATTATCTTGTATTTATTTCAAGGTTTTTAGTTTCGTGCAAACAACTTATAAGGCTGAAGTGAAGGTACGTCGTGCTTTTTCGTAGTCTTTCGTCCGGTCGTGTCTGCTTTACCTTATCCGTGACAGTCGTATCGTATAGTATCCAGACAACTTGAGACGGGCTATAGTCTATAAAATGTAGACAATCTAGTTACGTTTCAACCGCTAAAAGATTGTAGGGTTATCAAATGAGCCAATTTTCACCCTGTCATATTTGTGCGGTTATAGTGACCAATTTTGCCCTTAGATGAATGTACTGATAGGGCATTGACAATGTCAGCTTTCCTTGTAAATAACAACTTACAGGTACTTTTCTTTACAGGGATCAAGTAGAACAATCTAAATCAACTAGATTCTGTTCCCTGCACATGCTTCTGTTGGGACATGTTGGAGACAGATGCGCCTCCCCCAACACACATACACCCCCCCCCCCCCCGTCACACATTGACATAAGGGCAGTTACGTCACAGCTAGGCACAGTTCAATTCTAAAAGTGATGTAGGCCTATAGGATATTGTGCGCTGTGCTTTTTGTTATTAAAACTGTTACAACAAAGCTGCCACATTGTAGAGAATAGACTGGAATACTCTTTGCAATTGTACATAGTTTCCATGTCAACCATTTGTTTGGATAAGAGTTGTTTGTGCACAAAATCTCCCGTGGTCAAATCTTTTGAGACAAACCAATAGAAAACCAGTTGTTTAAATGTAAATTATGACATACCAAACCGCAGTGAACTTTCAATGTCAATCGACGAAGCAGGAATGTTACAAGGGGATTGGGGTTGAGGTTGGGGTAGGGGTTAGATGGGGTGTGGGTGGGGAAATTTTGAAGGAACTCGTTGACTGCCAGTAAGTACAAAACTTTCAAACCCACGACTCTAAAAGTTTCACAACTGAGAATGAAAAGAAAAAAGAAAGTCGAAACATTACCTTCTCTTGTAGATTTTTTTTTATATTATTTTTAAAAAAGTCCATTGGTTTAATTACAGCGAAATAGAAAAGAGTGCATCTCACTTCGTTACCATGGGAACACGTCTCGGTAGGGTTTCTTTCCTAAACAAAAGTAATTCTGCCCCTAAAATGTTGACGGCCAAGTCACTCAGCAAAAAATGTATTACTTATTATTACCTTTGAATCTATCACATACACCTTGGAATGAACTTGTCATTTGAAAAGGTAGAATTTCACTCTTCTTAATCTATAATGGTATAGTGTTGCAATGTTTAAATTAGTTGATAACACACATGTAGAAACACAGCCCGCTACAAAGCAAACAAAATCGTATTTGTTACACTAAGCATGCAACAATTATAGACGAGTAAGGAGAAGTAATTTATAGAGCTGTTAAACCAAACCGAAGAACGTCATCGTCATGAACTTATTTCAGTAAAGTTGATTTTAGAAACCAGGAGGAATCCACAGACATGTAAAATAATGATAATTGTATCTCAAAGCTGCTGAATTTAAACCAAAAAATGTTGGTGTGTAAAGCTTTTGCGAGTAGACTGAAATCTCGTAAAATAGTTGCATCTTAGTACAAGACATTGGTAAGGTCCAGCATAACACCATGCTGATAGTTTTACCAATGCATGTTGATGGGGGCGTTATTCAACGTTGATGGTAGTATTAACATGTTGATTGGGATTGCAATACTAAGGCTACGAAATTTTGCTGATAATAGGAATGCAAAGAATGTGCTGATGGTTAATATTAATACAAACGACATGTTGATAATGATAGCCTATTAATACAAGTACATCCCGTACACTTTTAATGTTAATATAGGATATGAAGCATAGGCTTAACAACCTATCAATACAACGCAGGTCCTTATCTAGAAAAGGTGTTGAAGGGGGCAAGATAGTTTGGGTTGAGATATTTTCCTTGCTCAACATATGCTGAGATTTAGTAGCGCAATAATGATTTTTATCTCAAAATCATTCTAGGGGGAAAGTTTTTATGGGGGCGTCCTCCTTGACTGCCAGCCTGATACAATGGGATATTTATGGTGGTTTTGCTGAGTTGATAATATCAACATAACATATTGTTGATAGCTGCTCCAAAACAGGACGTGTTGCTGTTGATTTCAATGAAGTAAATGTTGATATTTAAAATCATTGCAACAATATGTCGTAGTTATATACATCAGCTCATCAGGATCTCTTAGTAATAATATCAACACAAAGGCATGTGGATGATAAATTTAATACTGCAACACATAGGTTGTAACATGTAATGCATTTTAAGACATGTTCTAAGTGAAGAACGATTAAGCATTAGGTATATAAAAAGGACTGCGTTCCTGTTGGATTCTTGATATTTTTTATACATTCAAGCTGTCGTACTGAATACATTTTGGCATTTTCGGCGGTCCACGCGAAGGTTAATGGTGGGTCTTTAAAGTTTATTCTCCTGGAACCGATCTGAAAAGGAAAGTTATATATAAATGAACAGAGAGAAATAAGTCAAGTTGTTTAAGTTCGAGCGTTTCGACCAAAGAAGCGGTCCAAACGCTTTGTTAAAAAATGGTTGAACTGTTCTTGAATTTTTACCTCCCGTATCGATTAGTATAAATGTGATCAACTTGTTTGAGACGTGTCACTGATAAGCATGTACGTAATCATTATCCAGTATCATAGGAAAGTTCTTGTGACGTAAACATCATGGAGTCTATTAGTCAAATCATCAGTTCAGTTCTTATCATATCATAACCCCATGCAGTTCAAAGGGGTGGAAAGAGTATTTGCCACACGGGTGGGGCGAGCAAGCTCTCTCAAACAAGGGAGGGGGGGGGCATTGGTGGCCAACCCGAAGTTTCGACAAAGGTGACGAGTTGCCGAAAGGATCCAGAAAGCGGATTCTTAGGCGCGAGAAGAGAGCAGGAAATTCTGAGTTTTATGAAAAAAAAAATGATTTCTTTTTATTTTTGTTGAGGAAAAATTTACACTTTGTGTATTTCAACGAAAAATGAATTTTAGGGGTTTTATTAAATAAAATTTGAAAATTTTGGGTTTCATTGACTAATCTGCCTTCCTTGAGAGAAAAGTCATGTAGACAGGCGCGGCTACATAGTCGCCGTCGGGGAATACATGCTTTATCGTACCATTCAACGCTGTCCTACGGAATTGGAAAATTTCCCCTACGGGAAGGGGGAGACAGCCATCCTAGATGGGGCATAGTCATCCTTTCCCACACCTGGTGCCATCCCTGACACTTGATGACGTTTAACAGCAGACATTGAACAGGCCGCTGAAAAAGCCCGGATCTGTTACGTAGCGTATGTACTTCACACTTCAGTTTCTGAACAAGTTCCGTATTGACACATCACCTTGCTTACAACCAAACCAGACTGAAGTAGTGCTACACGCTCTTAGAGATATCCAGTAATCTACAGACAAGCTAATAAGCCAAAAACATAATTTAAAATTTTTTGTGGATTTTTAAAACGAAATAGGCAAGTATAAACCTACAGACTGTCTCAATATGAATGAACATTAAATAAATTATATTTGTAAAAATTGTTTTCCAAAAACCCCGGAGGACATTTCTTTGTTTTTAAAGAATGATCCGATAGAGAGTAATTTTTAATATAAATTTTCAATGAATAATGAGGTAAATTATGTTAAATTGCTTTAAATTGTCGCTTCCAGGTAGATTTGCTTGTATGCCGGTTTTATCTATTTCACTACGTGGATAATCCCCTCAGTAATTTCATTTCTAGAATGTACGATGACAGATTACGCCTGTCAAGTATGTCGTTTGGCACATTTCACGAAAATGATGACAAATCGGTACAGTTCAACACTGATAATGGCGAAATCAAAACTTCGTCGTTTATAAATGATGAATTTTTACCTCGGCGAAAAAGTTAAAAGCTGTTCTGTCTTTCTACCGTTTGTTGTTCATAAGCCAGGGCATGGGAGGAAGTGCGGCGTAGTTATTACGATCTGTAAAAGAATAAAAACAGGAGAAGTCATATTTATGTCATTTATGTAATATTATAACTTATGTAATATTGTAACAACTGCACTGTTGTAACCGTACTGAGCGATCCAAAACATTTTCGCCACCGTTTTGTAAACATGTTAATACACTAAACATATCAGGGATTACCCACTGCAGGCTAATGGTTAGGTCAGGGGACTGATACTTGGTTCAACTAGCAGATCTCTAGTTAGCTTAATGAAAGGCGTTTTAACAAAGATCATCAAAGTATCTGGCACGTGTGTTAACCAGTGTTGTAACGAGTCATGACTCGAGTCACTAATTTTTAAAAGGGAATGACTCGAGCAATTGTATAATGATTTTCCTCATAGAAATTAAACAATGACTCAAGTCACTGGCTCGACTCGAGTCACATTGAAAGTAGTAAATGACTCGACTCTACTGCAAAATTGAATGACTCGTTACAACAGTGTTGTTAACCAAGGTTGTAACGTCTGAGTACGGACTCGGACTAATTCTGGACTCTGGTCCGTTTTTACTGCACTCGGAATTGGCTCGGGACGGGAGATTGCGGAATTGAAGATGCCCTGGAATGGGCTTCAGGTGGACAACAACTCATTCAAATGACTTTTAGTGTACTTGAAAATAGTACCACAGGTATTTGTAAGATATGCTACACTATAAATTGGCCGGACTCGGAATTGTCCTAGAAATGGGGACACTGTAATCGGAACTTCCTCGGAAGCGGAATGTACTGGACTCGGACTGATCCGAAACTGCGACTGCTGGCATTAGAACTGGCTCAGATCCGGTTAGATGTACTCGGAAACAGCCCTGGTGTTAACATGTAAATGTGTTTATACAGTAGGCCAGGAAACTTAAAAATATCTTTCAATATCCAAAATACTGTTTAAGGGATTATATTACAAATGTTTTGCATTCTGGTTATTTCTGAGCTTGGAGTAAAACCGGGAAGAAATTACACATGAATTGATATTGATATTGAATATATGAAAACGGAATTGAACGGTTTACTATCGCAAAAGTTGGGGTATTAGTTGGGTATTCAAACCGGGTAGAGGTTTGTATTTGGTCTCCTGGGCGATGGGCTGGAACACATCCATCGATTTTTTTGTCTGGTGGAAAGACACCACATGGCAACGTCAGATCTTAATGCAGGGACTATAGGAAATGCGGGCAATGCAGGGTAAACTGATTGGTGTTAGAGAAAACGGTATGCCAAATGTACAGGAACGGGCTGGGGATGTGAGGCGGCAGCATCGGCAATGGTCTGGTGACAGGTCCTGGGGAGGAGAAACACATCCATGACACTATCTTAACTGGTTCAATGTGGGCCTTAACTAAGCAACCCAGGCAGCGATAGTTACAGCACCACAACGGCCAGTCCGAGGATGTAAATGTACATCTCTTAAAAGTTAAGCTTAATCCCTTCACCAACTACGTGACAAATCTTACGCTATGATTGTGTTATAGCTAATACAACGTTACAGGTAAAACCACATTTTAACCCTACTTAAAATACATTGCAAGCAAGCCCGTCGCTCTAAAAGGTACGGTACTGAAGGGGCGGGACGGTTCCGAGGGCGGGGGCGGATATTTTTGGGGGTATACTATAATGCATTAAGGCCATAGAAATTTTTAATTTTCTAGTGGGGGAGAATTTTTTATGTATAGGTGCCCTGCCCCTATTTCTGTGGGCTTGACTGCATGTCTCTAAACTGGTCAGTAGGTCCATAGAATTATAAAAGTGAAGAAATGTCAGAAAGTGGAAATAAATCCCACCGAGTTCCCCCTTTATCCTTGACATTGTACAGAGAAGATAATAATTTTACTTCTCAGTGACTGTAATGAAGTATAGTCTACTTCCACCTTTGGCTACGCGCTGTGAAACCTGTTAGAAAATATGCTTCCAGCACGGACGCTTTTACATTTTATCTATTTACAATAGGAAAATTCTGCATATTATAAGACAAGAAAGATCCCTCGAGGGGATATCAGTTTTTCAACAAGTGTGAAACCAAGCGGTTGGTCATCGAGTTTACACTTTGAAATTTTGCACCCCGCCACGTTTTTAAATTAGGACGTTGAAAATGGCCATGTAGGTGACCACGTCAACCTATATTTGGCCAAAGGCCATTTAAGGTTACACACTATTGCCTTTTTAGTTGTTTGTTTTTCTGGGTCGGTAGGATCTTAAGTCACATCTCGCCATTTAGTTTGCATACAGGTGGATGCGCACTCACGTTAACGGACTGATGTTAACAACTTGAAGAAATAATTATTCATTCTGCGCGGATGCTCAGTTTGCTATCGCCCGAAATCCCTCATGTAGCACGCGAAATGAGATTCACGGGGGCGCTATATGCCTGAAAGTTAAAAAGTATTTTGACTCAAACTCAGTCTCAGAAATATTGTGCGAAAGTCAAACGTGGCACCATTTTAAAGGTATGCTGACATGAAACCAAAGCAGCTGTTTACTCAAAAATAATAGATTCAGACTGAGATACCCGATAAAAAATCTGCCGAAATTATTTGAATATCTTTTACCTTTTAAGATAAACCTCTTCAAAGTTTGACCATTACTGAGAGGTCTCATTTTCTATTCAAACATTGTGATGTGGAGTATTGTTGCACAGGATCTGAATTTCTTTTGTTAATCCTTTATAAATTATCTGCTAATAAATCACCAGCTAGTTCTAGTTTGGAATTTAATGTGGCCATTTTTCAAGAATTAAATACTTCTAAAACAAGCACCTCAGAGCATGCTACCATTACAACTGACTTTGGAATAATGGTTAAAGAAGCAAAGGATAATATAACACACACACTTAACGTAACAAATTTGCGTATGTAACTTATGTTTATTTATGATTTAAGTGCAAAACCCAACTGGTTGCAAAACCAGTAATTGTCGTGTTAAATGTATATCTTTGATGGATTTTGATGGAAGTTGTTGCTATTTTTAGGGTTTTAATGCTTTGTAAACAAAACAGAAAGGAATGAAGTAACATCTCCTCAGACCTTTAAGGAAAGTCATTTGAGTTGTGAAAAACGTAGATTACTCTTGAACTGTGACTTTAACAAAAGCAGAGAGGTCTTGTGTTAAGGTCATCGATTGACTGCATTATACAGTTAATTTATATACCAATGCGTACACATAACGCATGCTTAGTTTTCTGCCGTCCAGCGAGAAACAGCGAAATTGCGCGGAAGACCTCAATAGGACGCTGTACCATGCTCCCAATGGAGTGATAGGACCTTTCGATATTTGAAAATAAGTAAAAGGAAGACTTGTCATTTTAAGATTTGATCGCAAATTCATTGGCTTTTCTAATTCTGCACCTGCAACACCTCAAACACGGGCAATTTGTGATTACATATTTATTAAAGATACTCCCAGTATTGAATCAAATTTGTCTTAGAGAATGATGCTTTCGCAAATGAAATCCTCTTACGCACAGGTGTGACGGGTGAACAGTTGGTAGTCTACCATAATTAGCGAATATATCTCCGTCCGTTCTGTTTGCATATCGACTCTTAAGGTAATAGATATTAATGATGTTGATTGTTTATTCATGTTTATCAACACCAATTGCAAACGAGAACGAATCAAAGTATGAATATTCAGCCATTCACTTTAGTGTGCTTCATTAATAGGGCAATGAAATGTAGACAAGCCTGATCAAGCGATGCCTTAGTCTACGCTAAGCTGTACGGAAACAATCCCGCCAAGCACAGGCCTATAAGCAAGGGGACTAGGGCAGCAGCCCCCCTGGTGTTGCCGCAACGCCAACTTCTCTGACAGGATATTAAAATCTTGTGCGATTTTTGCAGGTTTACCAGAGATTTCTTGGACGTAGACGGTTTAGCCCTCTAGAAAATACCTCTTACGTTTAGCTGTAGCTTGCGTCACGTTCATCTGACATTTACCTCTACTGGCTTTGGAAAGGTAATTGATATGAAGCATCTTTTCGAAAGGCAGGTTGAAGGGGTAGGCGGGGGCCGGGGGGGGGAGTGAGGGAAAACGAGCATTGTGGCAGAACATGAAGCTTTTTGTTGGTCAGGTTTGTGACATTTTTTAATGGATGGATAAATGTGTCAAGTTAGAAAGTTTAACAGATAATCGAAATTCAGATTTGCGCAATTTGATTCTGATTCGATTTTTTGAATAGTATACATGAGAGAAGACCATATTCATATCCTTAATGAGTGTGACTCGGAACTTCAGTATAATCCATAACACAAGAACTTTAAGCAAAGTAGCTTAAGCGTTTACGAGTACGTAAGATGTGTATTTACTGTCAAGATAGGACACCAATCGCTGTGCCCGATGTTACACATGGTCTAGTACCACGAGCATACGTAACTAATTTTGACTGGAGAATTCACTTTGCAGACATGTACTTACCCCTTGCTACATCTTATTTGCAATATTGGGAGAAACCCATTTTTCTCCAAATTGGGAGAAAACTTATGCAAAAACAATATATAGGCTTGCTAGCAAGCACCAAGACCACTAAAGAACTGGCGTTTTTCTCAAAGACGGTGTGGTCAACCATCGTTTAGGACGTAGCTTTTCGAAAGCTATGATAATACACGTGCCGAATTTGCACTTGATTCCATTACATTAGACCGAAAATCTTTGCAAGGGGCTTCAAATATCATTCCCCACTCCAAATGTACGCACAAAACTCAAGGGACTGTGGGTAAAATAGACCAAATGGCTGCGCCCATGACCAATTTTTCTCCCGATCGGTGGAAAAAACTAGATTCTCCCAAAAGGGGCTTTAGTGTATATTTGACAAAATTTTCTCCCTAAATGTTGGAAGAGGGAGTGGAACCCATAACCTTTCACGATACACCTATGTCTAGTACTACGTTGTCTATAAACATAATGATTCATAACAAGATCAAAAGATCGACATTTAGTGTTACAATATAGACTAGATTTGTCAGATAACTACGTCATACGATCTGTAATTTTATTTTTGTCAGTGTTCCCTATTGTGTACAGACACCATTTTTTGTACAGAATCCTCCAACAAATGAATAATTTTGGACTTAAAAGAAGGGAACTAAGCTCAAATCAAGTTTTGATATGTTAGAGGGGTAATTAACAAGTTCTAAGCATTCTGGTGAAATTTGCATCGAAATCCGATGTGTGGTTCTCAACATATTAGCAGTTAAAGTTGTCACAGGGACTAAATCTATGCATTTTGGTGAAACTTTCATTCAAATCGGACTTGTATTACTCGAGATATCAGCAAAAGAAGTTACATTTGTGACCCAAAGGCAAGCGGAAGTTATGTTAGTAGGCAGCTCCATGATATCACTTCCTCACATTGATAAGGAATGCTTTGTTTCCATTGTTTATTCAGTCTGTTGTGTTGACCTTGAAATTAATAGGGATAGGACCTCCCCATGGGGAATGTAAAGTTTGTATTTGTCCCATGCCTCTTATGCAATCACATTCCGATAACATTCGATTGTTGAGGAGAAAATTGGTGATAAAATTTAAGGAAAAACAAAGACTGCTCATTAATGTGCGGGTATGACATCATTTGTACTTGCTTCAAGTTCACTTTGTGTTGAAAATGCGACAACTTTATCTGCTGATATCTTGAGAACCACAAATCGGATTTCAATGAAAATTTCACCAGATTGCTAAGAATAAGTACCCCTCTAATATATCAAAGCTTGATTTGAGCTTAGACCTTTCTTTTAAGGGTCAGCAAAGACTGAAAAAAAAAACAAAAGAAACAAAATATTTTTCATCAATGTGAGGAAGTGATATAACCCCCTGCTTGCCTCAAGTTCAATTTTTGTCACAAATGTAGAAACTTCATTTGTTGATATCTCGAGTAATATATGTCCGATCTGAATGGAAGTTTCACCAAATTGCATAGATTCAGTTCCTCGTTTGTATATGGAAATTAATTTTTGGCTTAAGCCCTTCCTTGAATGAAAAATTGGTCAAACCGGAAGAGACACCCCTTAAACCGACTTTAAAGTGCAGGATACGAATTACTATAACTCCATTTGAAACCCCCCTCCCCCATATAGGAAAGCCTTGATCCTTCAACTTGAATGGGATAGTTTATGGTCTAGGCCAGGCGTTCTTAGGTGTTTCGGACTGATTGCTCTCTTACTTGGGTTTTGCTTTGAAGTAATTGTAGTAACCAGGTCGTCATTAACCGCCTTGTTTTTGCATTGAAAATTTGGGGTCCTGGAGTCTCCACAGACCATTTTGCGCACATTGCTGTCCGCAAATGGCCGCCCCGTGAGAACCCATAGGTTCTAGGCTATAGCGGGTGTAGGCTCACCTATTGGTCACCGATAATAGTTGTAAGGGGGTTACACAAGGATGATGCTGCCCTCACACGATAAAAACTGGTTCTATTATGCTGCGCATCTGGAAATTATCGACAGAATGTGGTGTTCCCAAACTATGAAATATTAAAATAAGGAATGATTTAATAGAACTTCCAAGACCCTGGAAACTGACATTTCAGGCAATCTGGGAGGTATTTTTGGCAAAATACTTGTCATCCCATTGTAGCGCTCCGCTCAGTGCACTCCTTGGAACTTTCAGCCAAAATTGCTCAGCTCCTTTTTCCCCCTCCTCTCTTCTCCCCTCATGAAAGTAGACCCCTACGCCTATGGGCACAACGTTCTAAGCTAGGAAGCAATCGAACTACAAGTCTGAGCCATGGTTAATAGACCCTATGTATGTAACATCACAGAACAGAAAGGGCGCCCTCGGCTGAGGTTAGGGGGTAACTTTACAACTTACACCAACATGCGTGCAGTCAGCCAATTTTTGTTCCGGTAGGAGTCGCGCGGGGTGGTCAATGCGGAGGGTCTATTGACAACGACGCTTTCGCGCCGATTAATGTTTTCTCGAAAAGTACCTTAACTTCCAGCAGAGACTGAGTGCAAACTCGAAACTGACTTATATGTACTGTTGGTAACTGAACTAGTAACTGGTAGTGTTGGAACGATGATCGGTATTCATCATCGGTATGGGACGATATTTCCCATTTCCATCCTATATCGGTATCGGTAAAATTTACCTTAAATGCCGATATTACCTAACCGGTATTAATCGTCCCATATGTCATGGAAATGGGACACTACTTGAGTATTTTTGAATGCTAGTTATAATAATTTACCTCACTAAGATGAAACGATACTTCATTGTGGTGTCCCGTAGCCTACGGTTAATTGCCGAATGCTTATTTCCCAATATCGGTATCGGATCGGCATCGGCCGATATTGAGAACTGAAATACCTGTATCGGCAATATCGGCTACTTGTATCATCGGTACAACACTAGTAACTGGAAAGTCGTTTTTCTCCTACTTCTTCCTGTTCTCCTACTTCTTCCTGTTCTCCTACTTCTTCCTGTTCTAGTGTTTTAGGAATGCAAATATTGTTTTATAAATGAGTTTAAAATAACTGTGGTGTCTTTCACTGACACATATCATACAGATTGTACCCTACCCTTCTTACTTATTTTTAAACTTTCAAAAAAAAAATGGTATAAGTGTGGAGGCAAGTTTATGCTAATATAGGTTTAACAAATTACTTTTTTAATTACGGTCTTAATATCGAAAATAAAGGAACTGTGTCAGAATAGACTCTGACTAACAGTTATCTTGGAGTAGAGACGAGGCTACAAGAAAATACGATTATAAGCTTCGTGGGTGATAGCCTACGTCGCCGCCCTCTTTGGCTCTATACCACACTGGGTTGATGCATTTCTGACTTCGTAGTGATGAGAAGGACTATAAAGAAAACATCCGTTCCGCGGGCGAGCGTTTGAAGGAGGGAGTTACGCACGCAACAGTAAGTTGTTAATAACCCAGTGGATGTTGTAAGTTCCAATTTCTTAATTTTGTGACTGAAGGAAAGTTCGAGTATTGGAAGAGGCGATTCGCTTGGATTGTTTTGAGGTCAATAGTCAATGAAACGTGTCGAAAAAATCTGGGTCGAATAATTGCATTCTGAAGTAGAACACCACTGACATAAGATAGCCGTTAATACTACTTATCGTGGTCTCCCCAAATCAGCCGTTTGCATAATGACTGATAATAGTACATGAGTGGTTGGATCCCTGAAAAATTGTTTTGAGATGACTCAAGCGTAATATTTAGCCCCTAAATTAGTCTTTGCGTGTTTTTTTCATGAGGGGGGGGGGGTTGAGCCAATGTATTTGCACTTCATCATGCGGCACTCTGTGGGGGTAGCATGGCAAGGTAGCCTGTGGGTCTACCAAATTATACTTAAAAGGGGGTTTAATTGGGAGATAAGTTATCCCTTGTACAACAGAGCACGACTGACGTTACTTTCCCCCAAAAATTAGCTCATCGTAATGAGATTTAGAAGGTCATATATTCTGTGATATGCTAAGCAGGTTAGGAAGGTAATTTCTCAGATTTACGCTTTTACTTGCGGAGGAATGTTCTGCAATTAGTGGCGCACTCCATATAGAGGGCATCCAGTTACGTAACTTTCTGTTGCTAAAGTCAAATTGGGTATTATAACATACAACGAACCAAATTTGACCAAGTTGCTTCTTTTGGCTTGTGTTCCTGTGTGTCATTATGTGTCGTAGCAAAATTTTTTCTTCTTGTCGTTTAACGTGGACTCGAGACAAATCCATAGGCCTCATGCATATGATGTCACAGAGCAGAAAGTGCTCCCTCGTTTTGAGGAAAATGGCGTATCATTGCAAGTTACACCAACAATGCAGCTGATTGGTCAACCAATCTTATACCCACGTAAGTCTACTACATGCACACGTGCGAACTCTACTGCATGCAGGCAAATATGTTCTTCATTGTTTTCCTCCAAAATGATGTCAGTGTGACATCAATGCATAAGGTCTCTAGGCTATTTGATATCTGTTCGTCAGGATCTAAAGACCCGTTTCCTGTGACGTCATGTGTACATGATTAGTTGGAGAATACATGGCTAGCTTTTTAGTGTTGAGCACCCCACGTACATGTTGCACTACTCCCTTAGGATGATACTTGTAAGGAAAAGTCATGCAGGATATCTCCTACTGCAGATGAAAATGTGAAAATACTAGCACCAGGGACACGAAACCAAGGGAAAAGCCGGCTTCAGTTAGTCTTGCAACAGTGTACGCAAGAATTGCCTTAAAACATTTCCATGACACAATTGAACTCAGAAAACAAGCCTGTAGCCAAGAATTGACGAGGGGGGGGGGGGGGCACTCCTTAAATATTTTCGCTCCCTAGAAAACTAAACTATTGCTATTGCTTTAATGCATTTTAGTATGTCTCGCCCCTAAAATGTATTTCAACCCTAAAAGTTATCCCCCTTCAGTGCTTTATCTGGCCACGGGTCTGGCAGGCAGTCCTGCCTGATAGCAAGCGAGAGCTCTCTTGGAAGGTTTCAACCAACTTTGCCAGGCTTTGACTTTGATTAATTGAGCACTCATTGAGCGAGGGTGTGTAGAACTGCACTTTACAAGTTTTCCAACTTGGCGACACTTTTGTTTCAAGACGCGTCGTAGGAGGAATAGGTCTGAAGCATAGAAATTAAAGTAAGGGAGAATGACGTCTAGAGGTCTGGACTGAATCCATTAATTTGGCTCTCTGTTAGTCAATAAGGCAACAATATACAAACACCACGTCCTCTGAAGATGAATGCGCACTGTACGTACGGAGACACGCCAATCAACCAGCTTTTTGCCGTATAGAGGAAGCGCCCTCACAATTTTCCTGCTTTCATTGGTTAAACACGCAACAATGCACTGTGTCAGCGTTCTGCCTTACTTTCATTTCTATGGTCTAAACATAACGTTAGAGGGCAAAGACGATAGCCCCTTTGTACTGACGTCACGTCGACGTCATGTTATCGGACAACAATGAAGCTAGCTAGGCAAGGTACATGATTTTGGTACTCATACTGTACTCAAGACGTAAACCTTTGTATGCACACTTACACTTAGGCCCTGCTCTGACCTGTAAAAAATAAGCTTTCTCCATTTGTGCTGGTATAAACCGGTAACCGTGCTGCTATGCGCCGCGCAGTGCCCAGCTTGGAAAAAGCTTGATTCAAGGGATCACATTGAAAGTAAGCAGGACACGACCAAAATTTTTTGCGTTCTTTGAAATTTAGAGTATTAATACTACGCAAGCAAAACAAGTGACGTAGCTGTACGTCCTCTATAGTAATAAGCGACGTCATTCCACCCATTTCATTCCTGTGGAGGTATGTAAGGACGTCTCTGTTGCTTCATTAACTGACGTTATAAGTTCTGATACTTCGCCTTACGTGACGTCGTACGGTCCAGACTCATCAGTTCTAGGGTATTGTTCTGTGACTTTGTTATGAGTTTGTTCAATATGATTCCTTATGCAAATTAGTACCTTGGGAAGAAATGAGGGCGTTTTATTCAAACGTCCCGGGGTATCATTTTAAAAACATTTCTTTTCTTTTGATAAATAGAGTGATGATGGTATCTGTCTTACACGTTTTATTTTTAAGTGGAATCTTACAACGTGAAGTTGTGGGCCATAGGTTGTTGCTGTATATAGAACCATACTATAAGATATTTTAAGTTATTATGGCAACGAAAAGGAAAGATCCTATCTCCAAAATCTGGGAAATTAATGCCAGTACAACTCTCGTTAAAACAGGATCCCAGCGGAAGAGGCCCTCCATAGGGGCTACGGACTTCATTAAACTACACGGTATGAGAGACATAAGGAAATACGTAGTTCACTTCACGGAGGCCAAATTTGGCGAGTCTCTAAAGTTCACTTATTGTGAAGTTTTTATTTTTAATAGGAAGACTCCGTAAGTAGATTTAACTATCAGATATGATAATATATACAATTATATCTGACTGCGTAAGCTGACTTGGTTTTATCACGTTCACCATCAAGGTTTCACACACAGGAATATATGGTTGACAAATGAACACTCTGCGAAGTAGGTCAATATCTTTCCTTCAGGGTGGCATTTCATCCCCCAGGCTCGTTCAGTCTTCATAAACATTACTTGGGTTGAGATTTTATTCACTGCTTTGAATAGTTAAACCATCATTTGCATTCTGCTTATTGTGGCGGTGACTTCATCCAGGCTTTGCAATCGATTTTTCAGTATTAAATCAAAATATCAAAATATTATTCTATGTTATGTAGGCCAGAATAACATGACTTCAACAGTTTTTCCACCTTTTTCGGGAGGAGGGGATATATTAGACTGTGAGGAGCACAGAATTTGTTTTTCCTTTGATTTCATTTTACTTTTGAATTGCATTCCATGCGATTTCATTTGACTAATTTTTTATTGGATTTGATGTCATTTGATTTCAATTAATTTGATTTAATTTGAATTCATTTCATTTGATTAATGTTGATTTGATTTTGTTTCACTGATTTCATGTATTCGTCGTAACATACATCGAAATGAAGTATGATGTCTCATCTTGGTAGTGTTGTTTAATAATTTTACTTGGTTTTAAGATCTATCTTATAAAGGTATTCTTAAAAACTATTTTGTGAAACCATTACTGCATTAATGCTCCTGCAGTGAGTTTTAAGAACTAGGACAGGGATATTAAAAGCACATCTATTATTGAATCTTCATATGGGAATAAAACCGTTGGAGCTTAGTGTGGGGTGGGGTGGGGTAGAGTGGGGGAGTCCTTGTAAAAGTTCAGTTATCATTTTGAAAGTCTGAAGTTTTTCTTTTAAAATTGTCATTAGTTGTGCCAGAGAATGGTCAAAAAACAACCCAAGGAAATGCTAATTATTAGAAGCTAGGATTTCAAGTCCCAATTGTTGAAGCCTTTCAACGACAATATAAAGTTACCCCGGAGGAACATGCTAATTCCGTCACTTTACATACATTCTGCAAAAAGGACCACTTTTGGGAACCAGAGTGATGGACTCAAGTCACTTGACTTGGAATTGAGTGGCAATTGCTAGAACTTAACTTCACTGGAGTTACTTTTGACTCACTGTAAATGACCTGTACCACACTGCGCCCCCGGCCGGGATTGTTTCAATTTTGTTGGGAAGCCTTGACAGGTTCGATAAAGAGTGATATTCCCCGAAGGTCCGCCCATTTCCCGGATGTTTACCCTCTGATTTAGCCCTCACGGAGAGGAAATTTTTCATCACAAAGCCAAAAGTTTCGGCCCCTTCGTGCGCTGCACAGGTTCTTTGTTTTTCCACTTCAAAACCATGTACCATAACCTAAACGCATGGAGCTAGACCCAGTTTTCTCGTTAGTTCGTGAACTTTGTCATTCTATGCATAACTTGGTTTCTCTCTGTTATTTGTTGAACAATACGAGTTTCGGGGGATTTGTCGGGCAAACGTTGGGGGAGTGATAATTTACTGCATATTACCTCGGATAATGGTCTGGTCAGCAGCCCCTACAATTCATCTTTTTTTGGTTTCAAAAATACAAGTTTTCCTGAGTGACCTTCAAAGTTTCGACAGGCTCCGCGGTCTATACTATCTGCAAGTCAGATTTTCTGAAAAACAATCACCTCACTGGGACTAGTATCATCAAACCAAGTAATTTAACTCTGCAAAACGTATTATTTCATGTGACGGCATTTAATTAAAGTTTCTTCTCATTCCTTCCCCATTACCCCTCTCAGCCCCTCGATGCTATCCTTCCAGATCCCCGAGATTCGGAATGTTACCCCAGGCGCGGCGGAACGGGAAAAAATGGGGCTGAGTGCCAGCAAGACTATCTAAGCGGAGCGCTACCATCAGTTGGCGCCGAACGGACAAGAAAATTTTGGGCTTTGCAAACCCTCCAGATGGCCGGAAACGGCACTTCCCTAGTGTTGTAAGCTGCATGTACCCAGCCTTGCAACATGGATTTCATGTCTGTAATCTCCCTGCTGTCCCCACTTTTCGGAACACTTGGCAAATATTGGGGGGCTTAGCTCCCTCACTTTTTTCACTGGGGACTGAACCCTCCAAGCCCCCCGGTTCCGCCGCCACTGTTTTACCCACCCGTCATGGAACGTAGCCCACTGTCAGGGAAATCTTATAAGTGCCTTAGGCCTAAAAAATCTTAATCCGGTCAGATGATAAATCAAAAGTCCGGGAGAATAGCCCCAATTGCTCCAAAAGTGTGTTTGCATGTAACAGGAAGAAGGCATCTGATCCGGACATACGATCAGATACCTTAGCCAGGTACAAATGCAATTAGGGTCATGTCAGTATTTCAGTGTGGACTTTTTGTGGGTCAATATGTTTAGAAAGGGTTAAGGCCGTCGGAGTTAGAGTTAGATGAGGTTTTAGGGCTCAGCTTCTAACCAATTGGTTTACGTCGGGCCGGCCACGGCCTTTTTTCCAGTTTTGGCTCATTGGCTTGTTTTTCCTACTCCATTGCTTATGTTGAGCACCAATGGCAGTAGGTTCCATTTTTAAAGTCTTTGGTATGACCCGGCCAGGAGTCGAACCCCAGACCTTTCGGCTGCAAATCGGATGCTCTAACCACTTGACCATGCAGTCGGTTAAGGCCGTCGGAGGAGATAAAAGCACCGTTCATGGTAAACTTAAAATTAATTCCAGTAAGTCTCAAATTCGTATTGACGAGAAATATATTTCGGGGTTGATCGTTTCCATCTCTCGCACTGGAAGAAACCTACAATAGAGGTATCCTAGATACCGTGTTGCTACAGTGGTGTGATAAACTCAACTGCACGTGTTCATTGGTGATAAAAATAATTACAAAATTGGGTTAATTAAACACGTATTATTTGTTGAGAAGACGTGAAAATGACGTATGTGTTTGAAAAGAACATTTGTACAATCTTAAAACTGCAATTAGGCCTTATTTTGTCCAGCATTTTAGGAAATGTGGCAATTAAGGCAGTAACCTCGTTTTTTGATGTTCGGTCTATTAATTTTTAGAAAGAAAATTTTTTGCGAAGATTTTACAAATTTAGATAATTGGTGCCAGCTTTCTGTAAGTCATATGGCAGATTTCGTCAAGATCTGTACGTTGCTAAGCCAGGTGATAAAACATGCTATATAAAACCTTATAAATTTCTCTACATTTGATTATAGGATTGGTGGTCACATGCCATGCGTGATTCGGCACTATCATCACGGTCGTGTGTTATCCATCGTGTAATACGGTGTCTAGTAGACACACGGTACGTACAAACTGCCGCAACTAAATAAATCAATGCAGCTTTGGGGATCGCACATTGCATACCGTACGTAAGTAATAGGTACATAAACGCGTACGGTAGCTAGCAAAAGACAACCCACGGAGCTACCACACGGACAAACACGAACCACAGTGACCGCCAAAATACAACTTTAACCAACTACTAGTAGATCAAAGTTATAAGGTGTTTCGCCTTGTTGAATAGAACGTTCAATCTTTCAACTCATGAAATTATTCATACCATTTCGCTCATAAATTTTTATTATTTGTATACTAACAGACGGAACGACAAGTACGTAGACGGGCGGATGGACAGACGGAAGACACAGACGCAGAAGTACTTGTAACCTTTAACACAGATTACATTGAAAGGCATTTCAAACTTTTATCTCAAACTTGAATGCTTTTCGAATGCAGCTCAATTGAGAAACCTTGAAGATTGAAAAGGCTTCCCAAACGATTTCGTTCATACGTGCGTAATTCCGGTCCGTGTTTCTCGTGGGCTAAAAACGAGAACGTGTTACGCAGTTTTGACGTGAAACAGTCCATTAAAATGTCTACCGCATTTACACCATTCGGTCAAATTTAGATGTATTGCTTAAAAATTAGCGATGGCAGGTAGAATGAGAAAAAGGAGAATTTAATAAATCAGTAGATTAATATGGAAATTGATTGATTGACTGAAATAGATCAGGCAAGAAATCATTCCCTTTTTGTTTCTTTCTTTTCAAACAAAACTCGTGACATTTTATTTGTCATTGAAGTGGAACCACCCGCGAGCGACCTCGAGTAAGTTCTCTTTAATGTTACGATATAGGAGACAATAGGTTTGACCAAATTTGTCGTAGGAGTTGAGACGAATTATAAACATGTTAGCCACAAGTCTTTCTCGAGGGTAATAAAATATTTAGTACCTCAGCCATTGCACGGCAAACAGTTTCAGTAAAAGCCATAAAATGTTTCGTATCTAAACTACGGGCAATGTAGCACGAAGGATTAAGTATTTGACGTTAGAAGTATTTGATGTTTCTTGTTTTATCTCCTAATCACTTGATCTTATATACTTCGCAATTAATCAACTGTTATGTCACCATTTTCTCAAGGGTTCCCCAAAATTACTGTATATAGAAGTGTATGCAAGTATGCATATTGTCAGTGGATGCAACGCGGAAAGAGTGATACTTTGTTGACATTTTGTAACGTACGGAGAACATCAACTTTAATGATGACTTTACTTAGGTAAAATTGTGCAGGACTGTTTTATATATGAGTCAATAAGTGGGGTCGTAAGGGGTGAATATGCGTTGGGAAGTGTAAGAAGTTGCGTGTACGTAGATCATAGTACATAGATGCAACGGCGGGGAAAAGATCAAATACTGATTAACAGTGAATACAGTAATGGCACAAACACCGCATAAAATCGTACCAGTTTCAGACAATAAGAAAGTCAATATTTATACATTCCTCCTACACTCCCTAGTAAAGTCTTAGTTCTCCCGTTCATAAAGTCCGTAAGCTGCGCTTGACCGCGATGATCTTTCCAGGTCACTTGATACTATTCATATCCTCACTCCTGCTCCCTCACCTGTAGGCCCTCCCTTGAACCCCCTCCTAGTATCTTCTCCGTAGTCCTTTTCACTTTGACAAAGGTGCCAGGAAAATTTGTAAGGAGAAACAAATGATGAACATAAAACCGCATCTACTTGAAGGGTTTTTTTTTTTAGCAAATATCCGTTTTCGAAATGTGGAAAGAGAAACTAAATCTGCGTACTGAGGAGAATTTTCATTCGATTTGGATATATAGGGTTCTGTAAAGCACATAAACCTACTACACTTTTAACCTAATGTGACTTTGGAGCAAGCAGGAGGGATGTCAACTTCTCACATTTATGAACAATGCTTTGTTTTCTATGTTTTTCAGTCTATTATTTTGACCTTAAAATATGTGGGGATATGGGTTCCCCCATTGGAACTGTAAATTTTGCAAAGTTTCCCGAGCCGCTCGTGTATTCACATTATGAAAGCATATAATGGAGGAGAGAAATGGTTGCATTTTTGTCTGAAAAAAAAGAATTAGATGCTGATTTGGGAGGTTTTCCTTTTGGGAGAGTCTAGTTTTCCCTCAACTGGGAGAACAATTGGTCATAGGCGCCACCTTTATTCCTATTTTACTCACAACTCCAGGCGCTCTTTGTGTGATTTTTCAGTGATGAATGGATTTTGGGATTCCTTTGTAAAATTCATTTGTCCAATCAGGGAGCTGTTATTTGGAAGGAGATACATCGCTTTGAAGTGAGGTTTGACACCGCCAAGGTCACACAGTAACCTGTCTCCTATATCTTTCTTGGCATTTCTATAGGACTTACACTGGATTAGGTAGGTCATACAATAGAGATTTGTCGTCTGCTACATCTACTGTAAGACTGGGGGTTATCGCTACTGCCACAGCATTACCAGTCGCTAGGAAATATATAAAAATATTGCATGTTTGCCCGCTCGATGACGCGGATGAGAGCATACCAGTTACTTTTTATGTGTAAGTGTGCACATGGTTCTATACCTGTTATTTCCGGAAACTTCTGGAAACTTTCGAAATTGTTGTGACAAAAATTAGACTTCTCCCTCTGCAGCTTATTTGCATGAGGTTCGTTCTATAGGAAGGGGCAAACCTCATTGGCTTACTTCAATTAAACAGTCGTTTTTAGTTTGGAAGCACCTGCCCCTAAATTGGTGGCGGTTTCAACTTACACATCAAAGTATTTTTCTGAGAAGGTCAATTGTGACAGGATTACTAGACGTGATGTTGCTAGCTTATTGATATCATATTGAAGCCAAAGAATAAAAGAAAAAATTCTCTTTAGCCGAATGCATAGCTTATCATTGATAATCTTCTCAAAATGAAGTGGGTCCGTAGGGCATTAGCATAAATTAAAACTTTTCGTTCAACCTCCTTCCAAATAACAACTCCCTAAGTCCAATGCAATGGAATTGAATGTATATATTCGGTACAGGCTTTAGTTGTTTTGTCATAGCTGCCGAGAAGCCACGTCCTAACCGGTGGTTCACCACGCCGTTTTTGAGAAAAGCACAAGATTTCGATCTCGTTAAAATTTTTTCTATGTAAGGTTAGAAAGCCTATATGTTGTGTTTCATAACTTTACCTCATTCGGGAGAACTTAGGTTTTTCCCAAACGGGAGAATCTCCGAACTGTTCATGAGGGGTTATGACGTTACGTGTGGTTGCTTCAAGTTCACTTTGGATTGATATTGTGATAACTTCATATGTTAATATCTTGAGAGCCACACAATAGCTGGAA
The DNA here is from genome assembly GCA_029531755.1 of Holothuria leucospilota. NCBI lineage: Eukaryota > Metazoa > Echinodermata > Holothuroidea > Aspidochirotida > Holothuriidae > Holothuria > Holothuria leucospilota. The sequence goes on from CM055970.1 coordinate 23,332,504, forward strand.
AAAAAGTTCACCAGAATGCTTATATTAAGTGTCTCTCGATAATATCAAAACTATATTCAAGTTTAATCACCTCTCGTACGAAACTTAAATGGCAAGCTAGCTACGAGTCTGATTTCGTTGATGGGTGTTACTTGATGTAACATCACAGTTCATACCACAAATGTTTGTGACTCCTTGTCGAAACGACCCTAGATTTTAGAGCAATTCTTGGTAATTTGAAGAATTTCAGGTCCAATGTTAACCTGAACTTAGAAGGAGCTTTGCCCACAGAGATATCTATGGGTGGAATCGTTTGTCTGAGTTTGTTATTTTAATTAATTAATTAACCAGCAGCGTCAACAGATTTAAGGTGTGGTGGAAAGGTTTGCAATATGCTGTATTGATTCTGCCACAGAAGCTGCTTTCCCCACGTCACCTTTCTTATGTTCTCCTGGGGTATTTCCATTTTACAAATTCCATCGCCTGTGTCAACTTTTATCGCTACAACAGGATTCTTTTCCATAAACAATAAGACACAAGTGGCTACTCGTTATCTAGTTTTTACCTGGGTCACAATTAATAGTTAGGCCTACATTAAACTGTTAAGATACAGTTGCAAGGGAATAATTCCTGTTGTTTTACCACGTGCAATTGAAGCAAGAAGAGAGCTACATGCATTTTGGAAGTAGCTTGTGTCAAAGTAAAAGTATTGTTTGTCTTTATCAAGGCGGCAACTGTTTAGTCCAAGGCATTTTCTTCAATGAAAAAAGGAAGTAGACGAGCTGACCATTACTGCTAGAGGAAATGTCGTGAATAGATGAAAACAATTGTACTAGGACTGCTAATGGATGGATAATGGTAGCAGTTACAATAAGGCAACGTCCTACGACGGAAATATTTTTATAGACATATTGGTAATGTTTAATATCATTTTGCATCAGCTGGCTCCCTTTGTATGAAGGGCGTCAGGACATTTTGAGATCTTAGAGCTCTTAGAGGCAAAACGTGTATGTAGGGGTGTGTCATTTTATGTCAGTCCCCTGCTCAAAAGGTGAGGAATCTTCTCCCCCAGCCCTCACCACCTCCCCCGAGCATCGGCGTCCATTACTCCTCCTGATCGCCTTTTACGCGCAGGTCACACTAAAGCGATTTCATTAGGATTACGGTCCTAATTTTGTGAGTTTTAGTTAAAATTTTCTCCATCCCTGGTCGGAAAGAGCCAAAATTATGCCAACCTGTGTAAATATATGATTTGCATCAGACGACTAGGAAAATGAAATGTAAACTAATTATTCCGTGACGTCACATCGGTAGACAGCGTTTATCGGACGCGGGTGTAAAAATCGAATTTATTTTCGAACAAATACCGCTCTCGTGAGCGGTATAAGTTATATAAGACAAACTAGGACCAGTTATCGATATAGCGTGACCATCCTTAGAACAAAGTCTGAATAAAAACCTATTGGTCTGATTTAGAAAATTCGGAACGGATTTCGGACTGAAAATCTTTGTAGTGTGACCCGCCCTTTAAACATAACTGAAGTGACATACAAATATAAAAACAACTTCATCAAAATGGACCTTATGCATATGACGTAACAGCCAAAGCTATTATAAACATAGATTCCAAACTCCTATAGACCTTATGCATATGACGTCACACAGCAGAAAGTGCTCCCTCGTTTGGAGAAAAATGGGGTATCACTGCAAGTTACACCAACAAATGCAGACAGCTGATTTGTGCACGGGGGATACGCGCGGAAGTTTACTAAGCTGGCGTGCGAAATCTACGCTGTGAGTGCACGTGCGCTTCATTGTTTTCCTCCAGAATGACGTCAGTGTGATGTCAATGCATAAGGTCTATACCTACACTGTTACGGAAATTGACTTCTCATGGAGGCGCAAATATCGGGGCGGAAGTGTGAATTTGTCATACGCGCCGCTCTAATCGGCGATTTATGGACAACGCCATTGCTAAAAAAGGTTGGCCCATGTGCGCTTTGACAGCCCTTTTCATATGCCTAAAATGCATTTATCTGAACTACGTGAGGCTCAGAACTGCTCGCTTAAAAAGTATCGCGCTAATTGCTTTCCCGTTAAAAGCATGTAAGAAGTCGACGCACATTTTTAACTGTGTTTTTTTACAAGACCATGGTAACTGACCTATTTATAGATTGCAGACTTCAAACAGTCATTGTGTGTTCATGATTGAGTGTTTGTTTGCTATGCCAGGGGAAGAAACATATTCTCTCTGTGAATGGAATATAGTGAGGAGTGATGATTTCGTAGATTTAAGAATGCCCCGAATTAACAAGTAGTTACACTTGTGCAAGATTTCAATTTGTCTGATTGTTTTCAAAAGGACTGAACAGTGATCAGCACTTCCGCCCCGATATTTTCGCTCCTTGGGGAGTCGTAAATGTTAATGCGCAGTGCCGACAAACGGCGGAATAGCGTATCAGACGACGACGACGACGACGACGGGGAGTCAACGCCCCATTTTAAGTTGGAATCTATGCTTGTAACATCTTTGGAAACGGCCAAAGATATTATAAGCATAGATTCCAACTTAAAATTTTACAACACGTTCTATACGCGCAGAATACATTTCTCTGTGTAGTATCCAGAATGCTTGACGCACACTTCTACGCGCTCGTGAAACAAACGCGCTAGTTGATTTCCTGTTGTAAGCGTGTAAGAAAGGAAACGCGCATATAAAAGTGCGTTACTTAAAGATACCATAGAAACTGACCAATGAATAAAGGCGAATAAATCGATGAACTTTAAACCAGTCATTGTGAGTTCATGTTCAAGTGTACTTATTTCTAATACCATCAGGAAGAAATCAAATTCTTGTAAGGGGAATCTAGTATTAAGGAGTGATACTTCTTACATTTACAATGTTTCGAAATGACAAGTATTAATACGTTCATTTTCCTGTTTGTTTTTAAACGAATGAACAGTGATCAGCACTTCCGCCCCGATATTTTGGTCTCCGTGGGGAGTCAACGAGCCATTTTAAGTTTGGAATCTATGCTTGTAATATCTTTGATGCACACAACCAATGTTTGTATCAGTCAGATACGCTCACCCAAGTCTACTTGCGCGCACGCAGACTATGTCGTTCACGTGCGCACAATGTGTGTGCCAAAGTTATGTAACTTATCTAACTACAAGCTTCATTATTTGTTCTCCAACATGACGTCACGTGACGTAAACGTACAAGGTCTATAACGAGTGTGCTTTATCAGAAATGTCCTGTAGGCTATCTCCCTCTAGCACTACTGGCGAAAACTTCAAGTAGTACCAAAAGGAGTTACGACCCCAGAAGGATACGAAACTTAACGCAAGTCCTTATCAGACACACCTTGCGATAGAGTAAGCAAGAGCAGTCTTGAACAGCTTCAGCAAGTCTTGTTGTCCCCCCCCCCCCCGGGGACGTAGCTACTCCCTTGTTGTTTCCGTCGGGGACATAGCTGCTTTGAAGAGAAGAACTCCTTCGGGAATATCGTTTGGTTTAGCCTGTCAGCTCTTTGCCAGAGAGTCGAGGGTACTTTAACAGTTTCCGTCAAAAGTCAGGAGTGTTATTTATCGATCCTTGAATATTATTCTACATTGATTTATCTGATTGGTCAGTTTGTATTCCACTACAAGATGTAAAGTAACAAGAAGAGGATCCACACTCCAACTTTTCAAATATCTTGTCTTCTTTTAATCAAAAGTGGTCTTAGTATTTTGATTTGTTTTCCTAACAGTTAGGTTCAAGCTATTACCCTGATTGTTTTACGCGGAATCGATACGGCGTGTTCCATGAAAGACATGTTGTGTGAATGAAATATGTAAGACGGTGTATCCGTTACACATCAAGATTTATATTGCCCACAAATATAAGAGTTTTAACAGAATTAAGTGATAGCTCTTTGGCTTTTCTCTCGAATAACGACACCAGCTCTTTGACACGACATAATTTTAAAACTTTTAAGTAGGGAACCTGCAAGGTCCGTATCTACTTGTAGCAGCATCCAAAGTTAAATAAACTATAGTACCTGCTCAAACTATACTTAGATTTAATGACGTCATACACTTACACATCAGGAGAGTTTGATGTGGGGGAGGGGGAATTGAACTGTGTATTAAGTAGAGTTAATAATTTACAGAACAGTACATGAAATTTACATTGAGGAATGCTTGGAAAAGACCTCCATATCGTCTTCACGTGTCAGAAACAAAAATAAATTAAATTAAAAAAAAAAAAAAAAACAAAGCCCTCTATTACACATGACATCTCTTAAAGGTTCAAACCTTTTGGAAAATTTTGGGAGTCGGTGCCTTTGTAGCCTTCTTCTGGCAATGACTAAAATTTATATTTTCTTCATTATTTATTCCCTTCTGTTGTAAACTGTGTCCTTCGCTTCCATCCTGAAATGTTTCAGAAGCAGGCAGAGATGGGAAAAAATGAAAATACAATGAAGGGTACGAATTATACGTTCTAAATTATATAGAAACCTATGTGAGGCAGAAGCACCATGCTTTAGTGCCAGCTCGTTACTTTAATAACAAATGTATCGTTTGTGACCTTGCCCTTCGCAGCCTTTTACGGGAAGGCTTGATAAACGCGAAGTACTTATTAAACATTCATTCCGTGAGTTCAATATTAAGACAAATGAGAAGGTCAATATTGAAAAGCACGGCTAATGAAACAATGCCGTACTAGGGAGGTGCATATTAGATGGAGATCCATCAAAAACTTTAATTTATGCTAACCCAGTTAGATTGACCTCAGAGTAGGAACTCAATCCTTTAATTAGTGATTATCGAACTAAAGAGCATCGAATTCCTTTGTCTAATATCTAAGCACCTTATTCATACCTACAGCGACCCCAACAACAAAAAGAATTATTTGGAATAATGCTTTTATGTCTGACTGGTTGCAGACAGTCAAGTCCGAAACACTGTTCTGACATTCAAATCGACTGTTTATTGCCAATGAACCTAATGATACTGGCAATAAACCAGTGCAAATGATTTGTGCAAATGAGCAAAAGATAGTATACAACTAAACTCACTGCAGTTGCAGACAGTCAAGTCCGAAACACTGTTCTGACATTCAAAACGACTGTTTATTGCCAATGAACCTAATGATACTTGCAATAAACCAGTGCAAATGATTTGTGCAAATGAGCAAAAGATAGTATACGACTAAACTCATCTCTTGGATTTTGACTAATTTCCACATTCCCTCGCATGATTTAAAAGACATACCCTAATATTGAGGGAACAAAACAAGTATGTTGTAAATAGTGTCGAAACGCGTCGAAACCCTCAAATTAATTTACAGCTTATTTAAGCGACTGGCAATGTTCAGGCAGGGAGGTGTAACCTCCCTGTTTAAGGCAAGGAGTTGATTTCCCGATCTGATCTGCGAGATGTAGCAGACGACGTGCCTACTTGTATTTAGTTCATAACACCTTTGAAGCCTATTGAACCATCGAGAACAACACACAAAATAGATTATTGTCGGGCAACTAGTAAGGTCCAAAGAAAGAGTTTTCGATAGATCGCCATCTAATAACACCTTCCTGGGTGGGGGCAAGGTGTGGGTGGGGCCCATAATAGGAGTTTCCAGTAAAACACTTGATCGCTGAGTAGTAATCTAAGTTGGTACGATTGAGATAGTAAACAATACAGCGAAACTGTGCATTATACAAGCTTTTCACTCTTCGTTTACCGATGTTGGGTTAGGGTTTGATGAGGTTTTACGGCTCAGTTTCTAACCAATTGGTTTAAGTCGGGCCGGCCACGGCATTTTACCGATGTTGGAGTATTTATGTAGCTCACTTTATGCTACCCTTTCGTCATGTTGCAACAGACAATTACTGGGGTTTGGGCGTTGAACGATAGGGCCTAGAGCGGTAGCATGTAATACAAAGATGACTGTAGGACGGTAAAATTCACGTCTCAAAGTTGACAATGTAAACTACAACACAAAATCTGTAATCCCCACTCTTTTCATGCAATATCTGTCAAAACATTACATAAATGCTTCAAGTGTTCCCTTGTATCCCGCTACAAGGTCCCTTTTTATGATGGTTCATAATACAGCTATATCATAAATCCGAGGCAAATTAGGAAGATGTCTCAAAGGAGCTTCATGAAAACAGTGGCATCATGTAACTTGGAGAACCCATTCATCAAGTTAAGTAACTATATGCAGGATTAATTGTGCATGAGTAGCCTTTTCTAGGATATCTGGGTCGGTGTAGACCCAGGGGCAGAACCTGAAATAGGGTTAGGGCCAAGCCTCCGTAAGCCATGGCTTAAAGACATTAATAAATTTGCAAAGAATATTGCATGAAGGAAAGAAAGGGGATTTCATTCCTAAACGACAATGGCAGTGTGGCTGACATTTTATCAAGTCATGGTTTTCCACTTTCTTGACAAAGTGGGACGACCGTTGGCGTCAGAACGTCCATCTTACGACAGCACTGACCTGAAATGCTAATTGGGAATGAGAAGACATGGGCCATATAAAATGCCACGGACCACGCTTCATGGAAACATCATTAGCAAACGAACTCATTGTTAAAAAATTTGGAAGTTACCAGAAAAAAAGAGTGTTTTAGTTCACACATTACAACTATTCAGAATCACCTTCTAGGAGACTACCGCTATGCATTCCTCGATTAATTCAATAACTGCAGAGGCAATGCGCCTCACTGGTTTTTCTTTTCTTCTGTGAGCATATCAATGAGAGGAATCCGCAAGGTGTCTCTTACTCCGAAATGGAAGGATAAAATACCCTAGAGAGGCATTAGCAAATGGGATTGTAGAATGTTTCAAAACTTATATGAGCAGTAAAGATGATTTATGTTTGAATAGAGTGATTAATTGCTGTGAAACAGTGTAACCGTATGACGTAATGAATCTCGTGTTACTTTGTTAGACTGTGCGAATGATACCCTCTTCTCTAAATGAGTGATAAGAGAGTGACACGTATGGCTTAAAATTGACAATTTAGTGGGATTCTGTCCATTTCTGTCCATTTCACAGCCAAGGTTGAATAAATGCACTATAGAAACTGGATGTAGTTTTTTCTACCTCCCTCTGGTTATCACAAGAATATTTGAATTTGCATGTCTGACTGCGTCACCTGTCACTTTATAGATTACGTATTTAATTTCATGCCTTCTCTTAAAGAGGGTTGACAACTTTTTTCAGGGCAAATGGGAGATAGTTTAAGAAATTTTTAGAAAAGTCAGAAACATTGGAAAAAATATAACAAAATTTTCGGAGAGGGGCCAGGGTTAGAGTTAGGGTTAAACATTGTGGTTGCCCCCATTCTTTCTGGGACTGCCGACGCTTACGCTTGGTACCACCCTCTAAAGCATAGTGGGGGATGCAAGTGGAATACATGTAGCCCTTGATGTGGGTTTTTAAAAACAGTTATTCTTGACGTTAAGCGATACCCATTGGTGACGATGTTACGTAATGTCCTTTCGATTCAATGTTTGAACTCAATTTGGAATCTCTCTATTTTAGCAAAGATCTTCACATAGTAAAACTTTAGATAACTTTGGATTAAAAACCCATCTTACTTTGACCTAGCCGGTAATCAACCCCGTACCACTCCCCTCGATTACTTATCCTTCGTTTCATTAGATGGTACCCTCTCCATTGTTCGGTCAAAACACCGATCGAGCGTACGGAAATGCTTACTTTTAGAGAAAAGACGGCCTACTTAAAGGCATACGCCAATAGCATGTCACAAGAGTCCTATGTGAAAAAGAAAACGATTCCAATACACCACCCTCAAAGCCCATAGCGATACTCTATTCCTTACTAAAAGAAACCATTTAAAAACTGTTTTCTTTTTTCAAGAACCCCGGCAGTTATCATCAAAGTAAATGTAATGTAAAGTGGGCACATTACCTTAAATTTAGTTTTTTTTCCTTTATAATTGTTGTTTTGTTTGTCCTTTAAATTTGATATTGTTGGAATGTTGCAATATATATGTATGTAGGTCTGGGATACGACTTCACTATATACAGGGTTTAGCAGCAAATTTCTTTAATATTCCATACAGCAGTATCAATATCTTAAAGAAAAACAATGCCACGCTTTATCACTGTGCCTCGATGATATGACAGATTTCCCATCATGCATTGTATCTCTGGAAAAATCATTTCTTTGCTAATTAGTATCTTCTAGTTGCTGCATGATGCTGAGGTGCGGTTTTCACCTCTTAAACAGGAAATTTTATACATTTGTTGATATCACTGAATTCGCTTTCTGGTGTCACATTTACATCTTAGCCCACTGCAATTTTAGCGTATCATGCTGAACTGAAGATGCTAAAGATGGTGATCTTTGGACCCCACTTTTCTTTTGACTGAGTGTGGTATATTTTATTACCAACCTCTTCGGCTTCTAATTTCCCAAACGAGCCTGGGTGTCCACTGGTAATTAGATTATCATTCTGTTCACAGAGCATATGGAACAATTAGCACATGCGCAACTTAGCATTTTCTCTCCATTGTTTTAAGTTTTTATAGTTCTTCGGTTACACCTGTAGTGTACATACTTTGTGTTCTGTGTGTGGCTCTGTGTGGCAACGACTGTAAATTTTCATGAGTTTGTCGTAATCTGACGCTGCCAACACTCACTCCTACGTGAAAGTTGCCCGTGTCAAGTGTTAAGGCTGTTGTTTAAGTGCCCTCGCTGAGGTCACAGATGTAATCAAGCCAATTTTATATTAGGCCTACTAATGACAACATATTTATCGCAACCATTTCACCACATTGACCCCAAAATTCCTACTGAGACGGACGGTTAACTCACGATGCAGTTCTCCTTCTACTTCAGTATATGGAACCAGAGTAGCGAAAACTGGAACGGTTAACTGTAATTACTTAATTGTATTGACCGGCATATTTCTATTTCAAAGGACACTTAATTTCCGCCTCATCCTCCTCATTTGAGCCCATTAACCAATATCATCTCTTCTGAGATTTCGATTTATCAACATATTGTCCTTAAATCTAATTAGCGTATGCCCGGAACAAAATGCATTTCTCCTTTTGCAGATTCTTTTCAGCGTATTGACCTAGTCTACACATCTCTACGTACCGAGACTCGCGTTTAACTTAGTTTACCCGTTGCTGTTTCAACTTATTGACCCACATATTTCTGCCGAGACAGACGATTAACTCACACCTTAAACCGCCTCCTCCAATCAGCGTTCTAAGGTTTACCTGTTCTTATCGAGAAAGTGCACAAATCTCTTCCAGCCCTCTTTTGAGTGTAAACCGATACTAACCTCATATCTCTACCGACACGGACGGTTAGCTCACGTATTATCCCAAAGCCATTTTAGCGTATTACCCTACCTACGTTTGACCGAGACGGGCGGTTAGCTCAAAGTTCGAGCCGCCTCCGCCCTTCAAATTTCTGACAACACCGCATTACATCAGTTTCCTGACCATTTACTTATCTCTACCAAGAAAATGTAACTTACATCTCAGGCCGCCGTTTCTTTTCAGTGTATCTGCTAACAATTCCATCTCGTTCATCCTTTCGTTTCGTTTCATCTGAAGGAGCAGGGGCGCTAGATCGTCTTGGTCATCTGTTCGCTTTACGTACATACTGCTACAGACCAGTATTAACGCTGCCACCACCAAACATATTAACAGCAACTTTTCTGCCATTTTAAACATCTGTGGATAAGACGAAAGGGAAGATATATTGTTACTTTCGGTATCAGAACTCGAGTGAGCTTCGTGATTAGGCCAATATGGCCTCTAGTCATGGGCGTAAATATGGATGTGTGTGTGTGGGGGGGGGGGTGGCAGCCCCCGTGGAAATCAAAAGTCGGACCCAACTCCGCAAAAAAAGTCGGGTCTCAAATCCAGTTAGTTAAAAAGTTAATTACTACCGTCATGTAAATTGTAATTATCTAGGAAATTCGGATCGTACAACTACTTTATGTCAATGAGAGTCGGTCTCCAAGAAATATAGTTGGTCCCAAAATAGTTCACCCCCTGCAAATTCATGTTTATAAGCCCCTGCCTCTAGTTTGCGTTAACTTTATCCTACGTGTAAGGAATAGATAAGTAGACATTGTGAGTGTGGATGCAAGTACAAGTTGCCATGGGCGACCGCAGATAAAAATTTTAGGGGACAAAACTTTTAATCGATCAAATCAGGGAATTTTTTTTACTCCCAGAAAAGAGCTTAATTGTTAAATGTTGGCCCCTGTTACAGAGGTGCAGCCAGGAATTTGCCAGGGGCGAAACCTGTAGGCAAACTATCTAAGCGTACCGCCACCAAAGTTTGGCGCGAAGCGCCAAGAAAATTTTGGCCGAAATGTATCCCAGATCGTTGAAAGTGGCATTCCCAGGCCTTGTGAGTGCGCGTCTAATCATTTTCTATTTTTGAAAGCTCATGTTCTCGAAATTTTCTAGCGATATCATAAAAAATGTTATTTTTTCTTCAAGTTTTTTTTTCAAGTTTTTGATTTTCCAGGGGTCAAGTGTCCCCTTTGTTCCCCTTCCGGACGGCAATGCAAGTTGCATTCTCAAGTATTTTCTAGGATGGGCTCAAGTACCCCAAGGTCATGCGTATCAGTGCATACTTAAGGCAAGTCGGCCTCTGACTAGATACAAGGGGCTATACTCATGGGACCTGGCTAAGCCTAGTTGGTTGCTATTAGACCAGTAGTTGCTAACTATAAGCGTACGTAGCTGGCATTTAGGCAGCATTCATGAAATATTACTAGTGTTAGCTAAGATTAGTAATGACCCAGTGTAGCTCTAAATCACTAGTTAAAAAAACATGGTTTCACCGACTGCTGACATGATAATATTATCAAAAGCTTGATCATGGACTTCATTTTTCTATGAGGAGATTTTAATCACCAATTGGAAATGGAAAGAAATTCTATTAATTCACCTTTCACATGCAATGTATCTATTTTATAACAACCAATACAATGAATTTCAACCCCATAGCACCAAAATTTACATTATTCACATTATTCTACCTAGAGACCCAATACAATCAATACAATGAATTTCAACCCAATAGCACCAAAATTCACATTATTCTACTTAGAGACTTTCAACAAACACAGTACGTCCAGGAAACGTTTTTAAAGCGTAATTTACGTATTGGTACTTTTTAACAACGTTTTCAAAAAGATTTTAATACTTTCTGTGTTGTAGGGTTAATTTAATTGCTTTCCTAATCGATAACTAGTAAGAAAGGTTTTAGTAAGCTTCATGAATTCCAATTGGTTGTCAACTAAGTTATTGGCAACTAGCAATTTTAGTATCCAACTTGGACAAAGTTGGCTGCTAAGGTACCACTTCATTAATATGGCTCTAGATTACCGAACAAATCTGCGGGGTATCCTCCGTAAGATCCCTTATCCTTTCTATGCACTTATTTCTTTAGTGAATATACGATAACGAAATCATCATCATAACAAACTGTGACAAACTGTAAAAAAGTGGCGAGCAGATTCACGTTTGAGTAAAGAATTACAAGTATTGTGCCTAGTGAAAATTATCTGCACGGGAGTTATAAAAATCCAAAATATCCAGTAATATCTTTTACTGTTATCAGACTCCATGGTCAAAGTGACTGAAAAATTTAAGTTTCGTCGTTCCGAAAATCATTTTCGTTTTACGGCACCATGTGGATACGCAAATAAAAGTGTGTTTTGATCTTGAAAAATTATTGTAGCTGAAGATATTCATGTGTCTGTGCAGTAGTCGGTAAATGGGGTTTCTTTTGATGCGTAATCCATAGGTGTAGGAAATTGCACGAGACTCGGAGTTGGGTGGGAGAGGGGCTGAAGGTTTTTTCTGACCACAGTCCTGGGGGAAAATTTTTGGATTTTTTGAGGGCCCTTAATGCAATTTGGTGCAACATATTGGGCAAATTTTAAGGAAAATGACTGCAAATTTTTAAAATATTTTCCGAGAAAACAAATCAGGGGTTTCGTCTATGGTTGGGGGCGGTAGCATACTTCCGCTAACCACATATTTGACTGGGGGTTAGAGCCTCCCTCCCGCCCCGCTTCCTACGACTATGGCGTAATCAAGCTTCTTATAGTGTATACAGAGCATGCGTTAAGTGTTGTTACTGTATGAACACTCTGGGCCTACCAAGATGGCTGCCTTCCATTCCAGAGTCTGGACTTGTTGAAGTGGTTGGCATACAATGATGAAACACATGTTGACTCAAGATACATAACCGGAGATTTTCGAGAAAAAAACACATTGCAAGGCTCGGTAAAAATCAACGGTTGGTATGACGAGTTGTCGTATGTTCCTTTCCATATGTTATATTTGAACTGAAATAGTGCAGATGTATCATAAATCTATGCAATATACAGTAGAAGTTTGGCGACCAGTTCGTTCAAACGGTTGCTTACGTTATCCTTTGTACAATTCTTTTGAAGAATCCGTGCCCTGGACCTCGCTTAATTCAAACATGAAATTCATGGAATCCTATCAAATGTTATCTCACTTTCCTAATATATTTTCTGCCACATTTCACAATTGTATATTACAAGTAAACCAATAATTCAGCTTATATAAATTCTGGAATGAAAGTCTAAGAACGGTACGGTATTGCCACATGATTACGGAGAATCACACATTTTTTAAGCATACCCTGGTATCTGATTCAGGTAAATGCATGAATTTGCTGATTTGTGTTGCTCATATGGTGGCTGTGTATTAAAGGAAGTGAAGTCATTTAGCTAAGTTAGTTGTGGCATCACCGTCTGGTGGCAAAGATCTGTAACTAATCGTTATGAGCTATGTACGACAACGATTGGGAACCTGCAAGTTGTAGCCTTGGGGGGGGGGGGTGACAGATTATTGTTGAGGACAGGGAGCACAAAGGAAAATTCAAGGGACAGGGGATGGGACATGAGGTATAGTCAATGCTTAGTGCTAAAGACGCAATCTTAAAAGTTTCCGAACGGCCAAGCTACAACCATGATGCTCCTAACACCTTGGAAAAAGTTTTAGTTCAGATTATTGCTCAGTCAAGTTTGTTTGATCCGATTCGATAAGAAAAGGGAAGTGTACCCTGATACAAGTAATGCAAAAACCCGTTAAAAGCGAGTCTTTATTCAAGTATTTACCTGTAAAAAGAACGTTCAATATTTTTAAATGCCTCCTTTGCCTAACAGATTGCAGTAAGAGATATATCAATTAAAATAATGAGTGCACTTATGTTGTCCTTTCCTGTATTCGAAACTGAGGAACGCGAAAACTCGTGTGGTTGCAAGATGTCAGCTACGTAAACTTCCTGTGATCCCTGATCCATGTGCGTAAGTGCTGTTGGGTATGTAAGCAGAGGGTCCTCAGATGGTATGAGGAGCTGATGAAATGCTTCGTTCAGCTTATTGCTATGTCAGGGAGTTTCGTGTGGGTGAGTCCATGCGGACCACAACGCTTGCTTAGTTTTGTCGCTGTCTGGTTCTCTACTGATCGATCCCCAAGGCTGAGGATCGCTTCACCGTAAACTTTGAATGCAAGGAAGAGACCACATTGTTTTGTTGTCACGCACTCTAAAAAAGGTCTGATCAGAGGGACACCGAACGGAAATCTGGTCAAAAATTTGACTAGATCCGGTTCAAAAATGAGCCAATTCTGGTCAATTCTGAACCAAATCTAGTCAAATAATTGATCAGATTTCTGTTCGGTGCCCTCTGATCATATTCGGTTCAAATTTGACCAGACCTTTTTTTAGAGTGCGTGAAAGAAAGTGAGGAGGGCCGATGGAGTTACCATAGATGCAGGCCGGTACCCTGACAAGGTGTGGGAACGTCCTGGGTAAAATATTTTCTGGGCGGCGGGACCCACTAAAATGTTTTGAAGCAATGGAAATTTTTAAATTTCTAGGGACCGAACATTTGCTTAACAAGATGAGTTAAATCATGTATAGTCATTTTTACTCAGGTGACCATTATTTCGTTAATGAACTGTTTTACTTTATACGAAATAAAATCCAAGGCTTGGTTAAGGTGTGATATGCAATAGCTGTAGTGTAAAAATGGTAAAAGATCCTTGTTGGGGAAATAAAAAATGAGATTTGATTGGTTTGACCATCTATGAAATACCCTTCGGATGGGTATTCGAGTTAAGTTTGAAAGTTTGATACGGGCATTAAGTCATTTAATATCCCCAAGGCGTATGCTACAGTTAGAGGCGTCACACAAGAGGGCAGGGTGGTTACAGGGTCGATACCAGACAAAATGTTGAAGGGGCGAGAAAACCTCCAGAGTTTGAAATGTTCTTCAAAGAGCAAGGAATCTTAAGACAAAAGTAATTTTATTATACAGATTTTCTAGTCAGTGAACCCCCTTTTTGGGTACCCCTGACCTCACTTTACTGTACGGGCTTGGGTGATTAGAGAATTGGGTAGAAGTCAATTCCTTCTGACAACCTTTCTTCCATAAAGAAAGATATAATTGGTTGATAGGATGCACACAAATAAAGCTGGTAACCTGTCACTGAAACGTTAATTGACGATATCATACTACATTTCATGTTCTTACTTTTTCTGCTTTCTTTTAAATGTTTTATACATTCTAACACCCCCATTTCCCTACATGGAAGCGGTAGGACGGTAGAAATGGCTTTTTACTTTCTTTCTCTTGGAATATAACACACATATCAAGATAAAACCAAGTACTCAGTTTCTTTTCTACCTGGGAGGGGAAAGAATTTTGACTTCTTAAGAATTGTTAGTTCAAAATCATGCTTTTAGTTAGACACCTTTTACGACTTGTGTGAATAAATTATTCTGTCTAAATTTTATTAAGGCACTTTTACAAGAAAATTACTTTCCAATAATTAGAAAGGCCTACAATACCATGAACTCTTGTATTACAATCACCAAACTTTAGGAATCTGTTTATAGATATTTACAAATAGCGAAAACCTTTCTTCTATTTGGTTGTTATAAATTATTTACCTCCTTCATAAAATTTCCAAGATGAATTATTTATTGTTGTCATGAATATTCATGAAAGGCCCACACGAAGCACCTCTTAGATTATCATTGTCTCACACCTCACTTGTATATGTCGAGAATAATGACTTGATTTCCAAATTTATTAAATCTTTCATCCAATTTTCTGTTTCGGAATTAATTTTCGGAGCACAATTAATTTTCTGTTCTGCCCAAATTTGTCTACTTAAAATGAGATTTAGAATGTGTTTGTATGTACTAGTGGCGGGCGCGGAATTTCAGGAATTGGCAAGGGTGGGGACTAAGCTCCCTTTTCCCTCGATTGACGTTTCTTCCCCTCCCCCTAATATCTCTCACATTATCACCATTTTCCCTGTCTTAGTACAACAGTAGTGACAATTGTCCCAGCCCCAGCTCCTTTAAAACGCCACAGTATATACGTGACAATGCGGGTGGCAGTATCAGTGGTCTCTATGAGAAGGTCTTAAAGGTTTAACTTATGTGAATACGGCACCACTTAGCCAATTTAAAGGGGCATAAAGTCTAAAATTCCGAAAACTGATTGTTACAGAGCTCATACAGAGAAAGTCGTTGGTATAGTTCCCATGTTCATATGACCTCTCTATGCTCAGATGAAAAAATGTTCCGCATTCAGTTGATTTAAAATGGTGGATTGTGTAATAATTTGTGACGTCACTCTTGCTATAATATGATAACCTTGCTGAGCTCTGTTTTTTCTAAGGAGACTATGCCCTACTGCAACCAGTGTCACCATGCTTTGCGGAACTGGGTCACTTTCAGTGTCGTCGAAGCAGCTTGTAAAGCAGGTAGTGTGACTTGATAGTGCAAGAATGATATCAAAAGGTATTGGGCGATTGACTATAAATGCAGTGACTAAATTTTAACACTCAGACATCACAGTCAACAGACGAAGCTACGAGGATAGGACTGCAGCAAATACTTTCTTGTTTAAATTTTGCTATAAACTATCTAGTTTTATATTTTAAGACTTTCAGTCTTTCCTAACTTAAATCGGTACAAAGGAGCACGAAGTCGTACTCACGAATAGAGTTACATGTATCAATGTATAAGCATAAAGTTTATACTTACCACCAGTTTCCATATTATAAATAATATCAGTATATTATTTATGAAATGTACTGAGTATAAAGGTTTTTGTAAGTCATATAAACCTACAGACTTTACACATAATGCACAAGGTGATCGTTCCCAGAAGAAACAAACATTTACGTATAATGATGCTGCCAGCTTATTCGTGTTCCCTTCCATTTTCTCTGTTTTAAGATATGCTGAGAAATGGATCAATTTTGTCTTTTGATAAGTGACATTTATAAGTAGGCCTGTGAATGCCACCGTACAATTACAAACTCTACGACAGCCCGTACATTTGCAGTGAGGCCATAAATACATACTCCCAAAGATTTCATGTGGCCCTTATGATTTATCAAATAATGGAAGGCTAATTAAAGGTACGATTGAACGATTATTAAAATAATTGCTAAAGTTCCATCATTCGCAGACCGGTCACAAATGGTATAAGAAAGGTTTGGGATTTCTTTCACAAATTATGAAGATGTACTCTTTAATTGCAGTGTGATGCATTGCACAAATAATTGAGAAGGTAGGGCGTAAAACAAGCACTGCGTACTTACAAGTGGATATTGCTTTGTGTTGTGGAAACTCCATACCCTTGAAACTATAACTTACAGATAAAAAGGATAGGTTTTCAGATGAGGTACGTGGGTGTTTTTACTTTTAAAAAATAAGGTTCCAGGGAAAAGGATTTACTATTTTTGGCTCATCAAATACTTAGTTCCCCCAAATTTTCAAGTAATACAACAATCGTAACTAATGAAATGTGTAATGCATATTTAGAAGAAAAGCCGTTGCCAAGGTTTACTAGTGACAGGTAATGGTTTAGACATGATAAAAGCTATTTAGTACTGAGTGTGCCATATTGATGCAATGTATAAATACAATATTTTTCTTTAAGTGCCACTTGACGAGGATGTGGTTCAAGGCAACACCAGTCTCAAGAAGAACGTTTACATATGAGTATGTCCTTTCCTCTGACCCAAATGAACATCGCAAAGTATACTATCCGGTGTTCATGTGAGTCAGGGGAAAGGAGGCTACCTACAGATAAACGAATAAAACACTTAAGGGGGAAATGCAGTCACCCTAATTTAAATTTGTTTACTCTGGTATACTAATTATGTATGGGTATTTTTCATCATGTGACAATATTTCTTATCATTGAACTGTTAAATTTATACCAAGATACTGAAGCTTCTTGGCTTACCTTTAGAACCCAATATATGCGTTTTGGAGTGTCAAGAAAGATAATAGAGGCGGGAATAAGAGGAGAGTTTTAGCGTTGAACCTAATTTTTAAAATAAGGTTGAGGTGACTGCTACTTTCTTGTAACGTTTTTTATGACAAACTGCATGATAAAATAAGACCATTTTATACTTGTATTAATGGTTATAGAGGACATGCCCTAAGAGACAATTTTTTCTTGATGAAATCACTTCTCCGCCGGTAGGGTGTGCGAGTGATGCTTTAATCTGCTTTAGGTAAAGACAATAAGTAATCACATATTTCTGAACTCCCGACAAAAGGCCATCTCGAGCATGAGCCATATGTAAGTCAAATTTCTGTACGTTTGATTGTATTCATAGTGTACGGAACATTGAATATGCATACATCCTGCTGTTCTGTGCTTTGTGCTTTAATCATTTTGTACTCGTTTCTTTGTGAAAGGAGCTGTGCTCGTGCACATTGACCATTACACTTGTACTTATATCACCGAGTTGTATTTCTACTCGAGTCAATTTACCAAACAAACAAAATTAACTTGATTGTATAATTATCCCGATGCGCCATACAAGACTTCCCCCGTTTCTCGTGCCCACGTTAGGGGGCATTCAGGGGCAATTTTATCAAAATTAAATTCGATTTTTGCTTTCCGTATTACTCACATCTTCAGTTTCACTTACTGACTTCAGAACGAGTCAATACAAATGTTCCTCCAATCAAACGGCCTGCAGCTCCATACCTACTAAATGGTTCTTAATCAATAATCGCACTCAAATAGAACAAATTGTACCTATGGGCACTATAGTACTATTTCGTGGCTATACTCCCCTTTAAGCTTACTACGAATGAAGCTACTTAATTAAGCTTAGTGATGTCATTGCCGTGAATTTAATTTCTTTTGTCTACCGTGCCTTAAACCATCAACTACCATCTTCTTTTGATAATTTCTTTCGAACAAATAATGAGATCCACAGTCACTTCACACGCCAATCCTATAATATTCATTGTCCACCTTGTCATTCAGCCACTGTCCTGAAAATCCAAGCAATACTGCTATTGATTTGTGGAATTCTCTTCCACATCACATTACAGATTGTAGATCTTTAAAACAACTTAGAAATAGTCTTAATAAAAATTTCTTTGATAAGTACTAGTCCCATTTGATTAGTGGTGGGGTTACAGTTTATAGTTCGTCCACTTTTTCCGTGTTTGGGAGGGATATCTGATGTTTTTTTTTCTTGTTTTAGGGCCTATCATTCATCTTTTTTAGCTAGGGAGCACTTACCATAGTTAAGCTCATATGAGTTTTTTTTGTGTGTGCTTCCCTCACAGCTTCGACCTGCTTATTTTCTACTTTGTTGATAATGATATAAATATTCTATACATTATATATATGTATTATTATTATTGAAGTTGTAAAAATCAAATAAATGAACTGAACTGAACTGAACTGAACTGAATGGGAGTATCTTACAGCGGAGTCAATGTGATAAAACAGCTCCATGCTTTTACACAGTACACAATTTACTTGTCGATATTTTTTCGATACCTCATTAAAGCAATACATTTCTATCCAATGTTCCGTGCATAATTTGTACTCCTACTCATATCGAAGGGCTGGTTCGACCTTACTTCCCTCTACTCAAGCTTCGAGTCTATTACAAAAGGCATTTTGCTTACCTTTCTACATGTCTTTGGTGCACCAATGATCTGATGATACACCAATGATTTTTTTATAATACTCACGACTACAGGTAATATGGTAATCAGTCGTACCTCCTCCCCTGTGCTCAAACTTCGAGTTCCTTACAAAGTACACCAAATTTGCTTCAAATGTTTCCAAACTGCCAAACAACATGACACGCCAATTACTTTATTAGGATTCATGCTGACCAGTCTGTTTCAAGGCCTCCCAAATTTTCCGTACATTATTTTATTGATACACTACACCAGACGTACATTCATATCGTTTGATTCATGCATAGTTTATAATTTGTATCCGGCAAGTTGAGATCAAACACATAAGATAGTTCACAAGTTTGTTATTTAGATTGAGACTGAAATGAGTTTACACGTGAAGATGAATTCTCCTTAGGGAAAGGCGTAGACTTGGCCAGTCTTTCGTTGACTTCGATAATTATACCAAGAAGAGTAAGATATAGTTTCACAGACTGGATGGCATATAAACAATTGCTTCGAATTGAAAGCAAAATGTAGGAAAATAAAGAAATCCTATAGTTGATACATCTTGTTATCTATGATGTATTTCCTCTTGACAATATTGTCTTGTTTCGAAAAATATCCAAGATTCAGTCAAAAGCGTGAGTTCGAAATAAGGACCTTCAGTTTTGTTATATACTGTTCTTTTTCAGTTTGAAAAAAAAAAAAAAAACTTGAGTGAATCGTTTCAAGGTCATGTGCAATGGTACAGCATGTAGGGTACCGTCACAGCAGATGAATATTGGTTTTTCAAATTGGTACATATTTACATATTCTAAGTAAGGTATTAACATTTAAAAAGAAAGTGAAAAGTATGAACAAAATAAATATTAGTTGATAGCAATATACATTGATTGATGTCTTTGCATTTAATTCTATATGAATCTTTTAGCAGGTTTTCCTGAAAACACAGACGCGTACTATAAACAGAGAAATATCTCGAAAGTGAAAACTGCCAGTCATGCACTGTCGATGATGGAATTTGGGATTAATTTATCAAATATTTATGATTTGATTTTTGGTGAATTTCAAAAGAAAACGTAGATATTGTGTTACTTTAATTTTACGAATATTTTAATGACAGTATTACCATAATGGTAATCAATCAGTCACGGTCATGAGTGATTTTACTTAGGGCTTGTAATGTCTTATGAAAATTGAATGTTGATAATTTCATCTGAAAAAGCAGAACAGTGTTTTACCTCACTGCAAACAGACAAAGCCAGCTGACAAATTTATAAAAAAGTTTTGCGCGAAAACTTTTTACAGAGATCGAGAATTTTTCCAGGCACGCTTGTAAAAGGAATGAAATGTAAGAAAAGTTCAAAATACACTTTGTAGAAAGTTATGTTGAACATGGCAAAAGTTACGGTGGATGTATCCATAAAATGTGGCAAGAAGGAAATTTTCTGCCTCGTTGTTTAGATGGTTGCAATATCTCGTACTGAACCCGATAAATTCTTCTGAACATCTCTCTTAAGTATATGATAGTTTTACAATCCTTTACCCCATCTAAATGCCTATTCTGCAAAAGCTCAGTATGGGAAAAGTTCGGGTAGTAAAAAGCAGATTTCAGAATAACAAAATATAGATAATTTAGTCTTTTTAGTACTAATTAGTAGTTACGTCTTAAAAGACAGACGCACGATATCTCCGACAAGCAAGTGGGGAGTGCTGTTTTATTTTTATTTTTATTTTCTCTCTGCATAAACTGTACTCAAAACTGTAAAAAATGATTTACTGTACACTTTTTTGTAACAGATAATAAACGCGTCTTGGCGTTTATGTAACCGAAATAACAATAAAATACATACGCAAATTAAACGTCTGAAACGTCGACTTTAACACATTGACGTCACTTTAACGCCATCTCGTAAACACGTTTATGCGTTTATGATGATTACTGTAAACATCAAGTTTTTTTTAATAAAGAAAAATTAACATATAAAACATATAAACGTGTTTGCAGAGTGCACTTTAATTGACGTCATTATATTTATCATGTGTTAATATTCGTTCAGTCATTTACTGTGCTTATCCATTTTGTTGTTCGTTTTCTAATTCTTAAACGCCATAATGTTTTAAAAAATGAAGACGTCTCTTTCTACAGTGAAGTAGTGAAGTAAAATAGTCTTCCATGACTTAATATCAAAATATATGTTAACTAATTATTGTAATTTTTAACGGAATCTTGGAGAAAAAACATTGAAGTTACTCATCTTTGTTAGTAACATCAACATAACGAAACGAACTTTACATACACTAAAAGCAATCTACCACAAATTCTTCCAAAAATCAAGAAAAGGAAGAAAACGAACGCTTGTGTTTAGCCAAAAGAGGGGAAAAATGAAACCGATATTTACCTTAGAAAATAATTCTTTAATCCTATTTGTATAAATTCTCCTTGTACAGAGGCTCTTTTCCAAGCGATAAAATATATTTCTTCACCGATAGTTGTTTCAAGTCCGTTGTCTCAGTACCGTCTGTCTCGCCTCGTTATCGACAACAAGTTTAAAGGTGTAACCAACCAATCTATTGGCGCTAGAGAGAGTTAATTGCTCTAAGCCAAGTTACAAACCATCTTAACTACGATTGAAGATATATCGAGTTTTCGTCACTTCATGTTCTTTTTTTCACTTCCCGTCAGCCGGTCGTTCTTTCGCTCTTTCCATCAGTGAGCTCGTGTAATCGCTCCGGAAACCTGATTGGTTCATTCAAAATGTAGGGTTTCTGTCATATGTGTTGTCGAGGTGATTGGAGATTAATGTATTATTTACGTGGGGTACAGGAATAGCGACTCGTAGCTTTGCATTTTGTTTGTATTTGTCAAATTGATTTGGCAGAAGTCACGTTTGTCTGGTAAATTGTAACTCTGGTATTGTAAGCAAAACTACTAATTCCTATCCATGTCACTCAATCTTTTGGACTATCGGAGACTGCATTTTCAGAGCGGCGGCACGGTGAGGTGACATTTAACTGTTTCTTACAATACAAGACGAGTATTTGTTCTCAGTTTTGTTGTTTCCGTTTCGTTTCAGTTTATTGGTATGGTTTTTTGCTACTCTCCAACAGGATGGCTGATGAAAATGAGTAGAGAATAAAAGAAGAAATACAAGAAAAAAGGAAGGAAAGCAAATAAGGGTAGTTAATTATTGCGGAAGAGGTTTGATGAAAAGCAATCTTGTTGTCAGTGTGAGAAGCGCATGCGCTTTATTCTTCTACAAGCTTAACAACAGCAGAAACAACAAGAATTGTTGCAAGAATATTAAAGATGATGATAACAACGACAACGCCAACGCCAACGACAATGACAACGACAACACCGTTACCAACAGTAGGACGACAGCAGAATAATCGTAACTACTACAGTAACGGCAACAGAAACAAGAACTGTTACAGCAACAATAACCATACTCGCCACAAAGGGAGGGGGCGTGGGGGTGGTGAAGACCCTCATTTTCTTGATCATGTTTCAAACATGCCTGAGTTATATTTTACTGTTTATATTCTGTGGGTATGTGATCCCATTTAAAATTTTTGTGACATCTGTAGTTACAATATTAGAACAGCAGTAACACTAACAGTGATAACGACACTAACAGCAACAGTAGCAACAATGACACAGGCAGTAACAATAAAGCAGTAACAGAGTCAATAAGAACAGTTGCAAAGACAACAGTACTTAGTACAGTTACAACGGAGGCAGCAACGACGACACCAGTAGCATCAAAATAGCAGCCACAGTGACAACAGTATCAACACCAGTAAATGACTGTAAACAACGACATATACAACGACATTAACATCAAAAGTAACAACGGCAGTAACAACAAAAGCGACATTTTCGTTTTGTTTATTTGTTTTTCTATGTCATTGAAAAGTACGGATACACAATATTATAATTTCCTATATAATAATGAAGTAGATGGAAGTAAAACTAAAACCGTTAGGGGCATGTCGAGAGTTTTACTCCTCATTACTACAAAAACTGGTAACTGACATAGCTGAGTCAATAACACAACGAATGCATAAAGAACGAAGAATTTAAGACAAGAAGGACGGTACAAACAATTAACTAAAAGAACGAGGGCATTCCAGGGAGTTGGTTATTTCATCGCTATCACACGTACTGTACTGAGCCATATAACTGGAGGAGGCACATCAATGTGGAATCACAGAGCAATATATATCCTGCTCAATGTGTGGAATGTACTGGAGCCGACTTGGAGGTCACGTTATGTAGTTCACCGTCGGAAATGATGTAACGCTGAGCAATGTGGGCATGGTAACGCGCCCTACACCTGTAGCGTGCCTTTAACGCCTCTTTATCCGCTAATGCGTTAATCACGCATTAGCTCGCATGCACATTATTGCACTGTTTCTAGTATATATGTTGCCTTAGCAACTTAATGAAAAGGCTACACATCACAGTATCTGACGCAAATATGTGACAAAAAGGAAAGTACCCTTACTTATTATTACCTTTGGGTTTACAGTACAAGTAAATCCAACCCCACGAATAAGAATCTAAAACTCCATTGGCCTACAGACTACATGATAGCACTAATTGTAAATAGAGTGTGCGCTAAATGGAAAGATACAAAGATATTATAAACATAGCTTCCAAACTTAAAATGGCGCGTTGACTCCCCATGGAGCCAAAATATCGGGACGGAAGTGCTGATTACTGTTCAGTTGGTTTGAAAACAAACAGGCAAATGAATGTCTTACAAAAGTATGAATACTTGTTATTTCGAAACATTGTAAATTTAAGAAGTATCACTCCTCAATATAGATTTCACTTGAACTTTATTTCTTCCTTGCGGCATTTCGCATTAAGTGCACTTGAAAATGTAAGCACAATGGCACGTTTGAAGCTCAGTTCAGTGGGGCTTATTTATTGGTCAGTTTTTATTGAATCTTCAGGTAACGCACTTTTAAATGAGCCTTTAGTATCTTACGCGCTCACAACGGGAAATCAACTAAGACATTTGTTTCCCCTGCGCGCAGAAGTGTCAAGTCAAGTATTCCGGATAAAACACAGAGAACGGTATCCTGCGCGTACACAACGCCCACACAAAGCAATGCTATTTTAGGAATGCGCAGCAAAAACTGGACTGCGCATGAGTAGAAGCGAGCATGGCTCCGTCCTGTTGATTTTCAGGACGGTCGTCGACAGATTTAACGTTCTGTTAGAAACAGGACGGTACAGGGGTTGCCATGGTAATTTCCCTCGTCCATAACGTACGTGTTTCTGTGACGTTAATTTTGAAGTTAGCTGTATGCAAATGTACATCGTTTGTTCATGTAGCATGCAAGCTGCTGACAAAAATGAACATGACAAACAAGAACGGTGCATATCTGGAAAGCCCTTTTGCGAACGATTCCGTGCTAATCCATGGAAAGCTATCTTGAGGTAGAAACTTTCAAATTTTTGTAAAATGCCCAGTAACAATGGCGCCTCTGTAATCCTGCGTAGGTTCGAGGTTCGTCATTGTTACAACTTAGCGATGAGTATGGATGCTAACAAAGCACTGCAACTTAGTTTATAAATGAGCGCGTCATTGTTTTGTTGTCATTCTACCGCACCGTCGTCTTTAAAACCGAAACGCCTTAAATGTCAGGACAGAACGCCGGGCGCGCGTGCGTTTAACCCTCCGTCCTGTTGCTCTACCGTCCTGAAATCGAAAAGTCGCTATTTGTGTCTCTGTGGGGATTCAATATCCGTAACAGTGCAGGTATAAAGGTTCTTCACTGACGTCACAAATACATGTGACAACAGCAGCGTCAGCCATTATGGACGTCAAACTTATGGCTCGCAACATGTACGTCTCTGTACAAATGCTGAAATGCAGTGGTCAAAGATTAAAATGTTTAGAATATTCTTTGTAAAGAATGTTTTCTTGATGATAGCAAAAGTTTGTTGCGAAACCTTCAAAGCAAATTACAGGCCAACAGTTTTATTATCTATTTCCAACAAATGTACAACGTAGAGAGATGGGTTTCTGGAATTATGCAGAGGAAATATTGAACTCCGGAGTCCACACACTAAATTTCCTAATGCTCACTTCATTTCCCGTGGTCACCCACAGATATGGTTTGTTATTGTGTTAGTTATGAAGTTTTTAAACCAAACACATGAAGCCCACGCAGTCTGCTGACCTAGTATTTGGGTCGCTTTGGGGCTTCCCATACCAGGTCAGCAAAATACCCATTGGCAAAATTGGGCTAGCGCACCTTCAAAAATTTTGAATGGTCTCGATCTTCCTCAAATTCACGTATACTCCTACGTAATTGACCTCTACGGGTCCTTTATATGTTTAAGACCCTCCATTTTAAGATTATTTGCACTTTGTGTCCAAAAAGGTACCAAAAATTTGATTTACCCAAACGATCCTGTATTGTTTTTTAAACATTCTTGAAACTGCTAAATCGTGTTACTTTCACACTATTGTATACTGAAAAGCGCGCATTGATGTTCAATTGTGACATTGTCTATAGCTATGGTTACGTTGATACACGCACATACGCGTATGTAGCAACAACCATGGCAGAAACACATGCAGACGATGCTACTCTCTCAGTAAGCATGCGGGAAAAACTTTGTACAGCAATAGCCTAGGCCCAGTTCAGGAAACAAAGTGTAGATGAGAAATAGGTCTAGGTACCCTAGGCTAGTCATGCTCGTGCACTCAGTTTGATGTCCAAAATGGCGGTACAGGTAAAATCGAGTCCATTGTGACGTCACGTGAAGAACCTCTATAGGACTTTGGAATCTATGCTTATAATATCTTTGGAAAGATAACACACAAGGCGCCCATCGCGGATAGCGCACTGATCTATTTGTAAGATCTACATATACAGATCATTGTGACCGCGTTTGAGGCGTCTGCACGCGTACTAGTTTCCCTTCATGTGCCCTTTTGTTGTTGTGTAAAAAGGACGCCTTCAGTGTGCTATACAGAAATAAAATGTGCACATAATACGATGTGCATGGTTGCACGCGTTAGCATGCGCACCATTGAAATGGACAGTAAGTAGGCTACCAAAGATATTACAACCATAGATTCCAAACTTTAAATGGCGCGTTGACTCCCCATGGAGCCTAGAATATCGGGGCGGAGGTACTGATTACTGTTCAGCCGTTTTGAAGACATACAAGGAAATGAATTTCTTACAAAAGTATTAGTACTTGTTATTTCAGAACATTGTACTATAAGAAGTATCACTCCTCAGCACTACATTCCACTTATAAGAAGTTTATTTCTTCCTGACAGCATTTCAAATAAGTACACTTGAACATAAACCCACCATGACTGGTTTAAAGTTCATAGACTTATTCGTCTTTATTCATTAGCCAGTTCCTGTGGTATCTTTAAGTAACGCACTTTTATATGCGCGTTTAATTTCTTACGCGCTCACAACGGGAAATCAACTAGCGCGTTTGTTTCTAAAGAGCGCAGGAGTGTGCTTCAATAGTATTTTGGATAATACACAGAGAAATGTATTCTGCGCGTTTAGAACGCGTTGTAAAAAGACACGCACGCTTACCTCTTTTAACAAAGAAATTTTCTGTAACGCGTTCTTATTTACGTACGCATATCTCCGAAAAGAACGGCGCGCATGTCAAATTCAAGCGTCGATATTTGCGTCTCCATGAGGAGTCACTGAGCGTAACAGAGTAGGTTTAGGAGTTTTGAGTCTATGCTCATAATGTCTTTGGTCTGGTACAGTAACAAGCGCGTCTACACTCTGTACTGTTCATTTACGTTGCTATCATCAATGTTAAATCATTGCGTACCGAGACGCTATTCACACGCCCTACCCTATATAGAGTACTCTATAAAGGTTGCGATGGTTTCTTACGCGCTTGCTACAGGGAAACAATTCGTACATTCATTTTTCTATACATTTCAAGTTTCCTGTCATTGCAATGTTTTTCCCATGGAACTGAAGCCAGAAAGCGATTTCTGCACAAATTGACTGTTGGCCTCTGTTCTTTAAATCTGATCTCTACCTTTGACCTTTTCTTTCGAGGTTTGCGAGACACAAGTTCCCACTCCGGGTACCTTCCCACGAAGTTTGAAAAAAGCGGTTAAGCCGACTACAGCGATTTTTTGAAACAAAATTTGTACATCTGACCCTCTGTCACTTGACCTTTATCCTCAGTTGCTATGGCAACCACATGTTTTGGTAGACTTGTCATCCCTATTCATACGCTTTAAAGTTTAATGAACGTGCAATGTTTCCTCCTGTAATTATAGCCAAAACAACAATTTTGCACACTTTGACCCTTGACCTCTGATCTTTGACCTTTACTTCCTGGTGGGTGAGACGTATTTTCCTACCCTTGGGTACCTTCCCACCAACTTTGAAGAGAATCGGTCCATTCGTTTAGTAGCAGTTTTCAAAATGAGAAGATGTAAATTTGACCTTCTGTCACGTGACCTTTGACTTTGGTTGCCATGGCAACCATATATTTTGTTAGTAGTAGATACGTTTATTATGTGTGTGAAGTTTCAGGTAAGTGGGATGTTTCCTTTTGGAATTATACTAAACTACTAAAAATTGTGATTTTTCACCAAATTTGACCTTTGCCCTCCGACCTCTGACCTACACTTCCGAGGGTCTGTTTTAACACTGGGATACCTTCCAACCAAGTTTAAAACGAGTCGGTCCAGCCGTTGAGTAGCAGTAGTAAAATCAGAAAAAAAAGAAGATGTACATTTGACTTTCTGTCACGTGACTTTTGACCTTGGTTACCATGGCAACTATATATTTGTATGGCACTAGACACATTTATTATATGTGTTTAGTTTCGTTTGAGTGGGATGTTCCTTTTTGAAATAATACTAAAAAGTGATTTTTCAATTTTTCACCAAATTTGACCTTTGACCTCTGACTTCTGACCTTTGACCTTTACTGCGAGACACAAGTTTCCAACCTGGGGTACCTTCCCACCAAGTTTGAAAAGAGTCGGTCTGGCCCACAAGGAGGAGTTTTTGACAAATTTTGTTTGGCTTAAAAACATGTAAAAATAGGTTTCTTCCCTTCCATCACCTAATATTTGACCTTGGTTGCCATGACAACCACATATTTTGGTAGTTCTAGATAAGTTTATTATATGTGTGAAATTTCAAGTTAATGGGATATTTCCTCTTGGAGTTATTGTAGCAAAGTGATTTTCAGATAATTTGACCTTTGACCTCTGACCTTTGACCTTTTCTTCCGGAAGTCATTGTAGCACTCGGGTTTTACCTAGGATATCTTCCTACCAAGTTTGAAGAAAATCGGTTTCACCGTTTAGGAGATATTAACAAAACAAAATTGGACACCCACACACGCACACCCATACACATATTTCTTGAGGGCGGGCTGCGCTCCAAGGCAGACACGTGCAGCCGCGCGTGACTTCTTTTTGCAGTGACCGAATTTTCGGGCAGCTACGCCAGTTTCGAACTCCGCGTAAGCTAGGAAAGACGTGCGAGAGCGGAGCTCGAGCCCGCTGTCCCGGCACCCGCTAAGGCCACGTTGGTGAGTGCACACACACTTACACACACGAACACGTTCTGACTCCTCCTTCAGTTATGGACCCCCGGTCACCCTGGGGCACCCCACCATGGGTTAGCCCCTAAGACTAGTAACTCGGGAAAATTAACTGCTACCATGGCAACCGTTGCTATTTCAGGTGGTATTGTCGTGTATAGCCCAACAGGCCAAGTGACTACAATATCTCATCCTCCTCACGGAGCGATGGGATAAAAAGTAAAGACTAAGATAATCAGACCAGAACGTTCCCTCACAGACCACATCCCTTTCAACTCGTGCCCCCTCCCCCCCACTAAAGTCCACGGCTTTCCACAAACAGAATGCGTAGTGACAAACACACATGTAATGAATGCATTCAAACAGTATGACAAGTCAATCAAGAAGTTATATCGCTACAAACTGCCATATAAAAAGGTGATGGAGACTGCTCAAGCATGAGTTTAATGCTATGTAGTACTGGGTGACACCTCCCCGAAAAGAATTTATACTTGGCCTGTTAATGAATGTATTAGGTAATGGGTTCAACAACAACAGCAGCAGCAGCAGCAGCAACAACAGCAACAGCAACAGCAACAACAACAACAACGACGACGTTAGTTGTATGGACAGTAACAATTATACAACGACAGTAACAACAGACTCAGCATCATACCAAAAGCAACATAAAATTTGCAGTAACAAAAGAAGGAGAATAACCTCAACAAAAAATTGCAACAACCGCAGCATCGTGGTAATGACTCCTCTGAATGCTGCTAGTAGAAGTTTAAATAAGGTTTTACTTTTCATAACTTTATGTTCATTTTACTAGAAAGAAATGGCGAGCTCTGCTTACATGCACCAAACTTATTCCTTGTATAATTACTTTAAATTAGAAGCATCTGTGGTGTAAAATCTCAAGGCAGTCATTTATTAACAAAAAGCCTTCACACCTAATTTAAGTCAAGTCATTGATTAATTTAGATAAAGCTTCAGGCAGACATGGAAGTCGATACAATAATACTTAAAGTGCTTTGAATCTTAAGCCAATCACATTTGAGCTTCCATGAGCCATGAGCGCCTCCATAAATTCCATAAATAATATCTTAATTAAATTAATTGAGTAGCCAGGTGTTTTACGGTCTTTTCTGAATGTTCCGTGAGATTTACATTGCCAATGACGTACTTATGTACTATCTTTTCTCGGAAAACCGAGAAGATATCATATTCACGATGCTTTCAGCCTAAGTTGTCATCACATCAAAGGGGAAGTTCAGTTGTTATCCTCCTTTTACATGATTAGGTTTTAAAAATTAGTAATTTTTTTGCTATTAACATTTATCGAGTTTTCATTATTTTTATTTTATTCTCCCCGTGCATTAAGAACTCTTTCAAAACATGCCTACTGTCCATAGAAACAACATTGACATACTGACTAGTCGTATATAAAACATGTGACACAGGGAGCCTCCGCCAGTGGCAGCTCAACCTGGTGACAGTATATATGCCTTTGCTTTTCGCTGCGTCTGCCTGCTCGTAAATAATGTTCAACATCTGATGCATTCTTGAAAAAAGCGGGAAGGAGGTACCATGCAGTACGGAATAGTTCCGCATCTTGCCACTCATAAAAATACAAACAGCCGACTTACAAAATTGGTCTGTAAGTAGTAATATATACGGCGTTCAATTGGCTTGGTGCGCACCGCATTTTTTTCTGCAGAACAGATAGTTCCAGATTATGTCTGCTTATCTACGCTGCATAAAAATAACGCTCATGCACACCGTGATCAACGACCCAATGGAAAGCTGTAATATTCCCCTCTGATCAGTATTCAAAGGGGCACCTGCGTACCAATTTCGTCAGCTTCACAATGGATTGGCTTTTCCCCCACACCTATTACGTTTTCTCTCGTCACCTTTTCTTCTACATTTGTGGGCCATATGGTGATAAAACCCATCAGAAAATAGGTTAATCTAAGACACTGAATTAAACAAGAATTTGTGAATTGCTGGGGGCGCTGACTTAAAGAGACGGATGAAAACGTGTAAAAGATAACGACAATAATATCATACGTATTATGCAAATACTTCGATTCTGTTTGCATATTACAATATTAGTAATATAATATGTTAGTCCAAATTCTCCAGAGTTAACATGGGGGAAATCATTACTTTTATTTTTCTCTCTTCGGGGTGAGAAATGGAGGGACAGGCTGTGAACTCACCTGGTCACATAAACAGGCATATTAGGCGGGGGTCTGGCAGGGAGGGCTGCAACCCCCCCCCCCACACCCTGTAAGAAAGTATCTATTTCAGAACCAAAAAATGTCTACTTTTATATAGCACAAATTATATCATGATTGCTTGCCAAGTAGGGAAATGTAAAGCCAAACACGTTACTCTCCGTTGTAAAATATCTTTCCACTCTCCATTGCACAAAAATCAAGTGACGCACACCGAAAGATCTTATTTCCAATTTAAGCCTGCACAAAGCGTAAATGCCGAATTGACGCGTGATATGAATAAAGTGCACTTTTGCACAGCAAACTTTGTGAAGTTTTGAATTAGTTTGTTCATACCAGTGTTCTCTTCTTTTATTTCATTTAAACTTTCATACCCCAAGTTAGAAAGCCAGTCATGCAGTGTGGTAACACCATTGAAAACATTAAAAAAAAAAATAAAAATGAAAGACACAAAGTTTAGGATCAAAGTTTTCTTATAGGATAGCATCACAATTTTCTAGACCGATGAATACGATGCCAACCTGTATAAAAGTCACATTTAATATGTTAAATGGGTAATTAGGCAGAACTCTTGGATTTGGGAGCCGGCTAGTAAAACTTCAGTTAACAGAGTTTAAGCCAATCTGTTAGAACAAAAAAAAAAAAAAAAACGATTCAAAGAGTGAGGATACAACTGGTTACCTGATATGACTAAGTGCTAGAGCTTTAAGCCACGGTCACACTACAACGAATTCGGATCGGATTCCGATCCAATTTTTGTGAGTTTTTATTAAAATCTCGACCATTTCGGGTCAAAAAGAGCCCCAAATTTGCCAACCAGTGTAAATGTATGATTTGCATCAGAGGTCTATGAAAATGAAATTTTAACTGATTTTTCGTGACGTCACATCGACGGACAGCTTTTATCGGAACGCGCAGTCCGATAAAAGCTGTCTTTCGATGTGACGTCACGAAATAATTCGTTTAAATTTAATTTTCGTAGTCCTGTGATAAAAATCATATAATTACACAGGTTGGCAAATTTGGGGTTCTTTCCGACCCGAAATGGAGAAGATTTCAATAAAAACTCACAAAAATCGGATCG
This sequence comes from Holothuria leucospilota, assembly GCA_029531755.1. Lineage (NCBI taxonomy): Eukaryota > Metazoa > Echinodermata > Holothuroidea > Aspidochirotida > Holothuriidae > Holothuria > Holothuria leucospilota. The sequence continues at coordinate 23,364,385 of CM055970.1, forward strand.
GAATCCGATCCGAATTCGCTGTAGTGTGACCGCGGCTTTAGCCAGGATTGAGCAATTTGACGTCTCACATTTTTGTGTATGTGTATGAAACGCCCTATTCCCACTGCCACTAGAGGTGAGGTAAAGATGTTTCGAAAGAGTTGTCAGCGTGATTCTGTAATGCAAAATATTTGTTTGTATTCTATTGAGTATTTTAACGGGATAAATTTGGTTTGTAGTATCATTGAATTTTGAATGTTATAGGCTGAACAAATTCAGTTTTACACTCAACTTAGAAACAAGTTTTTGGCTGTCTCAGAGGCCTTCCTGCATCCAATGCTATTCAGTCCTCTCAAAGACGGACAGACGGATCGCTGGCTTGCCTTGCTAGTGGTAAAATGAACAGCCAGGGCTATTGGCAAGTTAAAATTGATGAAAATGGCTTTCTAAGAAGGCCCTGCGAGCTATATCCCATTGAAGACGATAAGCTGAAATTATTCCCAAAGGGAAGTGTGACCCCAGATTGACTAGAGAGGCAACGAGAAGCCCCTGCACGGACTGCTCGTGTGATAGTTCAAACTATCTTGAACAGCTAATTAAAAGAATTCACAGTGGGGAAAATGAAGAGGATTCTCTTGGGTAGGTTGCAAATGGGTAGGGGAATGGTCACTTTTGGTATGTGTGCTCTTTACAGGAATTATTGCCCTGCTATAAAAATGTACTTATCCTACCGTGGACGACCTGCGCTTGCACAATGCAAAAGAATGAAGAAGAAAGATCTTTGTACTTTATGTTACATTTCTAAGTATTTACTGTGAGACATTTGAAGTCGCTCATCTACTTAAGTGGGTAACAGACCGGACTCTCGTCACATGGTTGCTAGTGCAAAATCTACTGAATTTTGTTACACATTTAACGATTTGGGACCATTTTGTGAACAAAATTTAGTCGTACACATGATACAAATGAAGATTCTGATTCATGTCCTACTGCATGGGCGTCCGGAGGGGGGCACTTGCCCCCCCCCCCCGGAAAATCAAAAACTTAAAAAAAACGAAGAAAAAAATAAAGAAAAAAACGAAGAAAATATAACATTAACATTTCTTAACAGTTCAATCAGTGTGAATTTCTACTCTCAAAACAGGAATTGAATAAAAATATCAACACTCAGGCCCCAGCAGCCCCCCCCCCCCGGGCATATTTTGGTATTTTTTAAAGTTTATATTTACGATATTGCTTATTACTCCTCTTTTTATATGCGGCAAAAAGTCCTTGGAAGTGCTATTTCCAGCGATCTGGGAAGCATTTTGGGCCAAAATTTTCTTGCGCTCCGCGCCAACCCAAGGTGGCGCGGAACACTGAGAGTCTGTCTACGCGCTTCGCCCCCCCCCCCCCTTGACAAGTTCCTGGCTACGCCTTTCTCAACACTGTGTGAAAAGTAGCATCTAAACTCTTTTCTGGGAGTAAAATATTTCCCATGCAAAAAGTTGGGCTCCTAAAAAATTTTGCCCCCCCCTGAATTTTTTTCTGCGGACGCCCATGTCCTACTGATAAGCTTCTTTCCAAACATAAAGAGGACGATTTCCAGTTTTACAGTGTGTTAAGACACGAACGAGATGCTAACTTTTCCTTAGGTACTAAGAAATCACGTGTGTCCTATCCTTGCCCCCATTGGCTACAACCGGGTATACAAGGTCAAAAACGAACTCACGGTGTTCTGCTTTGCCTAGTTTTTACTTGAAGAAAAGTCCAATTGACGCCATCGTTTAACGAAATGAATGTCTTTTTCGGCGGGAAATGGATGTTGAGAGCAAGAAAGTAGGTCGAGTGAGTAGGTAGGCCATTAATAACCTTACGCCTCAAAGACACTATATTGAAACACGGGGAAGAGAAGTCCATTTGACGTCCGTCGATTACCTCCAATGTGTATAGACAATTCTCTGGTCAGAAAGAAAGCAAATTGACTGACAACTGACTTTCTATTAAAATTCATTTTCTAAGCCAGTACACTCGGTATTTAAATTTTTGGAGATATTTAATAACAGTACCGTGAAAATCCGATTTCGATCAAGACAGCGTTCGAGTATGGTAAAAGTTACGTTTGTTTCCATGACAATGGGTTGATTATTAATTCGATACCGTAAAAACGAACCGTTGCTGGTTGTAAATATTACTCCTAACTTTTTAGGACGTACGTGTTACGATGTGACATCGTTACAGATTATGCTAAAGATCGCGAGGGGCGGGAGAGGAAGGATCCGTAGGGGGGCAGAGGGAGAAGAGGGTAAATGTCCATAAAATTATTACCATACTGCCAAGACATTATATAAGTAAAGTCACAAACAATGAAATAACCCCATATTTAGAATACTGATGTCCTCTTTGTAAACATCTACATCACACAGAAATCTGTTCACAGCTTGAAGTAACAAACTGCTACATTGCAATAACAAACTGATAATATCTGGATACTTATTTACAACGTGTGAGGAAAGTTTGCCTTTGTGTCCTCGAATATAGTTAAAGCGTTCTATTCAACATACTGTAGTCATACGGGACTAACTTTGAAGTGACAAAATGGGTTCAGCGTTTATAGTGCAGAAAATTTGAGTCACTCAATCCTTTATCCCACGTTTGTCGGAACAAGAAATTACTTTCTCCAAAAGAAGGACCTCTTGCCTGGATGGGAGGATAGAGCATAGGATATGGGATATTTTTTTTCTACATGGAGCAGCTTTTGTCAGGAAGAAATCTGTATTGCCCAAGAAAGCTGGCCAATTTTTTTGCCAAAATTCTACGCGAAGTTTTCCCAAACTCCGGAAGGGGAGCAGCCCGAAAACCCTGATTAGTGCTCCTACAAGGGACTGTGGAATGTAGGTCTCCTGCCCGCCTCATCAATGCCTAGGGTTTTGATGGTATCTAACCAGCTTGAGCACTATTTTAATCGAATGAATGAGTTCGTGACGTATTCATCCAGATTGAATAAGAAGTTTTGTAACAGTTTAAACTGAGTGTTATATTAATCAATAAATGTTAAAAACCTGCCTAGTAAGTGCTTTCTTCCAATACTTCACAAGAGTGTGCTACTTTGAGCATAATAGTTGGAACTCTGTATATTATCGTGTGAATATCCCATTTTGCAGGGTCTCCTGAAAGCTTCCAAGATTGAGGGACGACTTTAACGTGGTCCTCAATTTTGGCATTTGTATGCTAAGGTAAAGTTTGGACGTTCTATGAGACACTAAATAATTTCTTTTGAAACCCTTAAGAAAACTTGAAACTAAAAGTAATGTAAGGAATATATCCAGGGCCGTCTTAAGAGCATTACAGGCCCTCGGACTAAGCAGTTCACATGGACCAGTTAATACACAACCATTGACAGGAGTGAAAATATAAACTGCCATTGTGTAGAGCTTGACCTACATCCACCCATACGTACACGTATGGTTGCAGAAGTAACCGTGATAGTATATCATAGGCAAATATACCAGGTTGCAAAAAAATGCCAGTTTCCACTTTTAATAATGAAAATTAACACTTATATGATTCAATCCTAGTAAAACACATACTCAAAACACTGTATTGGCCAATAACAAATATGAGTAGCCTATTTATTTCTTTACTAACACCAAGTCACTTTATACATAGGTGAACACGCGAAACCCTAAACTTGTGGGGCAGCGCAACCTCCCATCGTAACATTCTTTAAGACGACCTTTGGTACCCCCCAGTCCCAATGACCTTCTTTTATCTGTTTGTCGTCTTTCCATTGAGATAAAAAAAGAACTTGAACTTGAACTTGACACCATAGACGTACGGGTGGCGGGGGAGGGGGTTATGGGGTTGCACCTCCATTTGTACAGAAATTTTGCTATTTTCGAGCAAAATATATGCTTCTTTTCGAACGAACGCTTTTAAATTTCAGCCAAAAGTGATCAGCCAACATTACTTGATTTCAATCAATGTTTCCCCAGATTCATTTCCAACCTTCTTTTAAGATTCATTAGGGAACACAGCTGTGTAAACATTGCCTGAACAGCAATAGTTGCTAATTTTCCCTTGTCAAAACACTTTAGGTGAAACCTTCAATTTTGCAGAGCTGGTGTCAACTAGTTGTAAGGACCGTGGGCATTGAACTGGCGAGGAGGAATTATGTGTCAGACGTCCATTGGTGGAAGCAGACAGTCCTACCAGTTTCAGCCAATACAGTGATCGGCTAATGAACGAAATAGTCTCATATTTGTAATTTCGCGAAGGTATGAATCGACGTGTGTTTGCTAGAGACAGACACATACATAGTTTGAGTTAATAATGCGCGAGGATCAGCCATCCATTCTAGGGAATTTTATTGCCATAATCCGCACTATGATGAGCAAGCAGAACGCAATTTATGTAAAAAATTGTTTTATTTTGTTCAACATTTCACCATTAAACGGGCAAAACGACCTATTCATTGCGGGGGCGGGGGACATTTTAATGATGGCCTACGGGAAACATTTGCATATCAATTTATCAAGTGTGATATGTTTTCATTTTGCATTGTTTTACTTTTTATGATTCACTTTTACATTGCTGCAAGTTTTTCCTGGCTATTGTTCTTTTTCAGAAGGAGCATGGAAGGAGATTATATCATACCATTTCGGACAATCGTTGTTTGGTCATAATTGGAAGTTAAGTGGAATGGAGTTACCACAGAGATTACGAGGTGAGGTTATCTGTGGAAAAGTAGGCAAGACATCGCCAATGTCACATTGTGTCGATGAATAGTTTGTCAGTCATTGAGAAATGGGCGTGATAGAGGCGTCGCTTAGACTGTGGTATAATTGTGAATATTAGTGGAAGGATGCTTAGCCGGAAGAGGAAGGGACTGATCCACAAACGGGCAGAAGGTACGCTCTTTTCCACTCAGATACTTCGTATTTCGCGCCAACTTGTGATTACGGAAAAAAGAGGGTAGTCTCGGTCGCTACTTTGGAAAGACGTGGTTGACGTGGCGAAGAAAGGACTTCGTAGAATGTGTGTGAAAACAATGACTACAAGATATTTTAAAATTGTACAGACGTAAAATTGTAAGGTGAATCCTTACAACTAACCTAGAGAATGCTAAAAACAGGTTGGTATGTCCTTCGACTAAAATGAACTGTGCTTCTTCAGCCTTTTGTGCAGCTGGTAACTTCTGTAGATTTCGTGCTGATCCTTTGTTCTTCGTTGGAGTTTCCTTATTGACGCTCTCTTTAAAGTTATAAAGATATGGCTTCCTCATTTTTCCCCTACCCAACCATCAACAATCCTAACAACCACAAACAATCCTAGCAACCACAAACAATCCTAGCAACCACAAACAATCCTAGCAACCACAAACAATCCTAGCAACCACAAACAATCCTAGCAACCACAAACAATCCTAGCAACCACAAACAATCCTAGCAACCACAAACAATCCTAGCAGCCACAAACAATCCTAGCAGCCACAAACAATCCTAGCAACCACAAACAATCCTAGCAACCACAAACAATCCTAGCAACCACAAACAATCCTAGCAACCACAAACAATCCTAGCAACCACAAACAATCCTAGCAACCACAAACAATCCTAGCAACCACAAACAATCCTAGCAACCACAAACAATCCTAGCAACCATAAACAATATTAGCAACCACCAACAATTCGCGGCCCACGGAATAAGCCGACAAAGCATCCCCGGTAGGTAGGAATCTGTACCTCTTGGGGTGGTCCCTAAGTCTGTGCCCCCTAGGGAAAGTGTCCCCTTCTCAGTGCAGTACAGAATAGACCTAACGTAAGGCTCTGGAAAGTGAAGCCCTGCGGATTGTCCCCTCCGCTCTCTCTGGCTGCTCCACTAGTTTTAATGTTGTAATTTCTTAAATTATGACAAAATACTTCCAGTGTTGTCTCTGAATGGCTTTTCAAAGCATTATGCATGATTACCTGGAAACCACTTGAATACCATTTCTGATATCAAGTGGATGGATCAAACATATTATTTACGTGGTATTCCGGCCTTCAAGGGGAGGAGGAGGGGGGGGGGGGCTCATGTAGATTTGGGTTATAGGGAAGTGACCTAGTCTGTGATATATGTTTCAAAGTTGTCATCATCACCAAAATATTCCTTGAGGCGTACTCGACTCAACGAAGTATAAAATTCACCTTTGAGGTTTCTGACTCCAAAATTTCATTCCTAGATGTTTTAGTTAAGTTTCGCTCAAACTCCCTGTCCACATCCGTTTATTTAAGCCCACCGTCTTACACCTCGAAAGTGCCCATCCCCTCAGTCTCACAAGAAAAGCAATTGTTTATAGCCAATGTCTTAGGATTAAACGGATTTATTCTGATAAGGAGGACTTCAGTACTAAAATTTCTAAGATTATTCACTTTTCTTCATTCAAACGGTTATTCCATGAGTGTAATCAGACAGGGTACAGAGAAAACTAACAAGTGTAAACGGGAGGACCTTCTTACCTATAAATCTAAAAAGACCAGCGATCGCATTCCTCTGGTTTTGGAACACCACCCACTCACCCATTCCCTCGCACGCTCGATCAAACAAGATTTTGCTCTTCTTAAAAGTGATTCTTCCCTCCCCAACATCTTTACCAAGCCACCCCTGTTAGCCCTCCGTCAACCCCCCAATCTTCGTCAATTGATTACGTCTTCGAAACTTTCACCTTTCAAACCACCCCTAGGAAACGTTTCTTTTCATAAACCCCGGTGCCAAATTTGTAAGCACATGTCCCTGGGTTCACCCATTTGCCTTCCTAACTTAAAATTTCCTGTTAGACCCCCCCAATCTTGACTGTGATTCTCAGAATGTGGTCTGTTTACTATATTGTACTATGTGTACAAATGGTCCCTATGTTGGTGAAACTGGTAGTAAATTTCGCTACAGGTTTAACAATCACAAGAAGTCTATCCGCGACAATACACGCGGTGTTCCGGTGGCCGAACACTTTACATTGGCCAATCATTCCCTCCAAAATTTGAAATGTGTCCCGCTTGGTTCAAACTTTCATTCTGCTCGACACCGCAAATATACAGATCTAAGCTTTATTATCCTTAAATTCAATACACACACCAACGGGCTCAATAGAGATTTGAGCCCACTAAACCATTACACATTCTACAATGCTTCTTGAGCGATTAATATTTGTTTACTTTGTTGTCTGTTCATCATTATCTGTACATTTACCTTAAATTTAGTCTTAAGTCTATCTTGGCTGAAGAAGATTTCAGGGGAACCGAAAATTTCCAAGCTCAATTATATGCTTGTTTTGTACTTTGTATGTCAATTATGACTTTGTATTTCACTGTCGACCTTTATCGGTTATTTATTTCGGAGTACACGTGGATACCTCATTTTTCCCTTTATATATACATATATATATATATATATATATATATATATATGTATGTATATATATATGTATATATATATATATATATATATATATATATATATATATATATATATATAGGTCGAGGTTGGTAGATCGAAGTTAGAATGTGTAGGTCGAAAGGTAAATAGTAGTACATTCGATCTTGAATTTTTATACCAATCCTAGATAGAGCATTGCCCTTATCAAAGCAGGAAAGGTTCAGAGAAAATACCAGGGAGAAAAATTGAGCCGTACCGAGGGTTTGAACCCGCCATACTCCGCTTTCCGGGCAGAGTATATATATATATAAATATATTTATATATATATATATATCTATATATATATATATATATATATATATATATATATATATATAAGGAAAAAAAGACAACAGGGTGACGCCTTCATATCATCCAGTATAGGAGAAACAAGCTATATATTTCGAGCTGCCTCGCTCTTCGTCAGTTGCGGACGACAAAATGATAAAAGCTAAACTTGATTCAAGCCCGAAAAGTTCTAGTGTAGAAGTTCTAGTGTAGTTTTCTACACTAGAACTTTTCAGGCTTGACTCAAGTTTAGCTTTTATCATTTTGTCGTCCGCAACTGACGAAGAGCGAGGCAGCTCGAAATATATTGCTTGTTTCTCCTATACTGGATGATATGAAGGCGTCTCACCCTGTTGTCTTTTTTTCCTTGTTTATGGGATCCAGTACGCGTACTTCAATATGTATATATATATATATATATATTATAGTGTGTGTGTGTGTGTGTGTGTGTGTGTTTGTCATCATGAAGATTCCTGTCCTTTGTGAATATGGTATATTATAACTGAACAGTGAACAGTTGTAACCAGAATAAAATCAACATTTATTTTATTTTATCGGTACCCTGATTGTGTAATTTTTCTTACATTTCACTTGCCACTTTGAAAATAATATGTGTCGGATCCTGCCATACTGATCTTAATGATTAAAGGAAGCTTGCACGAGTTGTCATGGTCTGTGGTATGCACTCCAAGACCTGGTATCCTGATCTGACATTTTCCCATTGACATACAAATAACGCATGAGTAAGTCCCCTTTTTAACATCACGACTTCCGGTTACTTCTTTTCAACTAATACCCATTAAGGTTTAGCAAACCTTGTTGAAACATATGGTAACTTTGGATTATGGCATTTTATTTTTTAATGAAATACGCTAGGCCGGATAGCCACTTTTCTAACCTCCACACAAATTACATAGGCCTATACACAAGCTTATTACTCTATGATATGAAATCCTTGCATGTGTCAGCTTCTTTAGTAGGCTATAATGCAGTGGTGATGTGAATACATTACAAATACACACTTACTGTGCAAGTTTACCTACACTTTAACTCTAAAAGCGATCTAGGCTAATTAGACACGAACCAGAATCTCGACAACATAACTAAAAGAAAGAGCCCCTTGGCTGTAGGCCTTACAGGGGGCTGAGAATTGCACTATGCCACCTATTACAATCCATTTTGGAGGCCACGTAAATATTTTCAACAGCCCAGCTTGGCCTAGGCCTATCCTTCAACAGTATAAGCGAAGTCCCAAAAGAGGGACAAAACTGTCAGTCCTCTTACCATTAGAAATGCTAAACATTTGTAATCAAAAAGTATGTTAACTTGGTGTAAACTGGACCATTTACTTGTGAGATTCATTAAATTGATCATCAGGGGCTTTGCTAGGAAAAATGCACCTAGAATAACCTTTACAATCTACCTCGTGTCCAAAAAATAATTAACCGATTATATAGCACTACACACAGACAGGTTTGTAGTGACATTTACAGAAAAGTTGGAGGGGAGGGGAAGAGTGGGAGGTTTCAACGTAAAATTGATAGTATCTATGTGAAACGCCACAATCAGCTGGTGTGTAGAAAAGTTTACCAAAAATTTCTCCCAGCTTTCAGGAAATATAGCACTGTCTACATACTCCTTATAAGTTGCTTGTAGTCATTCATTTTGCTATTCCATATTTTAGAAGAGTACGCTCAAAAATGGGGGATAAAAGAAAAGTGGTAAAAATATTGTTCGTAGTTTGTAATCAATGCACTCCTAGTAGCAGAAGCATACACACGCTCTTTCAGGTGTGTTTCCTGTGGACAGACCTATCTGTGCGAAACGCAGTTCTACCCTGCTCTGGGTTGTCGTAATAGTTGATCGCTAACATGTGCATGACCACCCATACAGTCCTGTAAGCCTCTTCGAGGACCTCCATTTGTGAAAAAACCTAAGTCCGACATGTGTGTTAAACACGTCCTCGGAAGGTGGCTGTAAGTCCTCGCGAGCACGGTAGCATGTCCTTGGAAAAATGGTAACACTTGACATCCCCTTTCTTCCGGAAAAACACACTTCACAGTATTAAAGAGGACATGCTTGTGACGTCCTCCTAGGCATAGTGGGGGTATGTAGTATCGTTTTAATGCAGTTTCTTCCGAGGACCTCATTTGAGGTCCTCAGACGACAAAAAGTCTTCGTGACTTCGCAGGTGTGTTATCAAGTTGTGGTCCTCGGAAGTATAATAGAGTCAACGCGACACATCAGACGGACTGCCATGTTGTATTGAGTGGTTGAGATTTTCTATATCAGAAAGCTTTCTTCTCAATACTAGACTACTGTAGTAGCCTATACCTCTGACTCTATTGGCACTGCTTGGCGGCGGACTCCTTAATTGGCGCTAAATGAGGGCATATGCCTTACCTGCCCCAATCTAGCTACGCCCTTGAGGAACACATACAAAAGAAAAAGTCCCGTTGGGGATATTCAGACGTGTCCCAATCAACATTTGGTGTACTGTGTCTCTGCTTCAGTATTAAATACGTAAGTGCAGTGTACTTCAGCACACTGTACAGGTTTACAAGAGGAACGTATGATCATGTTACATTAATAAAAGTCCGTGAAACATGAAATTTTAAGTTTACCTGAAGTTTTGCTTTTGAAGTTAAATTCCATCCTCATATCACGTTGAAATAATCCAGAAACGCAATAACGGCAGTACAATCTGAAAAATTAATGTTCCTTCGTAGCACCACCAGGTCGAGTTTACATCCCTAACTTTTTCTCACCGCGCTCTTCGCGGGAATAGCTCGCGTCCCATTCGCTATTTGCACCAGTGGTAACGGACTGACGAAAAACTCACATTGTTCGTTTTTCGTAAAAGTAGTATAGACAACGTCTTCCCTTAACTGTTAAGCAGGGGTTGCACCAGGTGGGAAAAGGGGACATGGCTACCCGTTGGGGAAATTTTGCCGTGATAGCCAGGTAGCTTTACTAGGTATAATAAAATATGCAATGCCCGACGGCCACTTGTCGCCCCTAAAGTCACGAGTTTCAAACTTTTATCAATCAAAACTCAAAATTTTCTTATTTGTCAAGTAAAACGCAAACATTTGGCGTCTCCATACTTCTGGCAACCCGTCGCTGTTGTCTGGGTGTTGTGTTTGTAGCATCCTCTGATCTTTAGCGGTTTTGAATGATTTCGTTATCATAAGTATCATCAAAAATAAGCATATTTTACCGAAAAAAGGTTTAATTTTCTGCCGAAATGTGGGGGTAGGGTGCATCATCGACGCCTTCCACCTCCACGGCTATATCGGCTATTTTCATAAAGAACACACATCCCCCTCTCCTAGGTTATTCTCTATGGCATATTCTTGGAAATCCTCCGACGTTTGAATCATTTTGTAGATGATTGGGTGCTTTTATGAATAACTTGCTTAATCTACAAACCAATATTTCTGTACATAGACATCCATGTTGCATTTCATATTGAGTGAGTATTTTTTATATCGAGTATTTTTTTTATATCTCTGGAGAGGGGTAGGAAGGGGCGAATGAAGAGAGATACGCTACCAGTGGCTTTTCTACTTCCTCTCGGTGAGCAGAAAACCCCAAACCTCCCTATCTCAGATTTCTCTTTCATCGATATAGCAAATTCTTGCAGTCATATAGGACTTTTCCTTTGACAGTACCAAACATTTGGTATTCAGACAGAAAATTTGTTAAGCAACTAAAGACATTGTGCGTGAGATCTGTATGATGTGATCAGGGAGGTGATATCACACTCGCTAGCGTGATCATTCATTCAGTGACATACTTTGAAAGGCACATAGACGTTACAGCATCCTTCAGCTGTGCAGCGTATACACAGTCTACAGTATACCACGCGACGCTCGGCGCAAGCATGGATAAAATATCTATGTTTCAGAAAAGACAAATATTTCGGTCTATCTCTTATTTCTGATGGCCCATACCTTTCCTATAATATACATGCACAGAAGGATTAGCCTATATTTGAATACATCTGTGTACCGCCGGGCCTTACTGTGCCATACCTGGGTGAATATTTTGCCTACTGTCAATAAGCCGTAATTAACAGGTTGATTGCATCTACTTTATTCATTGGACAAAATACTTTCACCTTATAGAGACAAAGACATAGAATCAAACTAATGGGAATTAACTATTACGCCAACGAGAAGTTTGTTAAATATTAAAGTGTATTGGTATTTGGGTTAAATATTTGCTGTTGACACAATGACACATATATTTCAGTTCCAACACTGTAGATAGTGTCTTAAACATTCGAATGCTTTGAAGTGAACGGATTGATTTGGCTTACGGTATTATAATAAATTATTCGTAACTTGCTGTTGATATGAAAACTTGCACTAGTGTAGCCGGAAGACACGATTGTTATTTCACTAGTTCCCGAGCTGGATAAGCTCTAAAAAATAGACCAAAATCAAATGTTCTTTCATTTACATGCATAGATAAACACGACAGAATTCTTAAGACAATAAAATCAAGGTTAACTTGAATCTTGAATGAATTTGTTATCATCCCCTTCCCCGATGAGAAATGTAAAACAAATCTACCTTCCAGTGTTTTAGATTTGTAGAGATAGTGATAGGGATTTTTGAGAATGCTTTTCCTTTCATAATGTTATATGGCCTTACTTCTCGATTTGGATTTGAAAGAACGGGGCATGAAACTGTTTGACATTTACAATGATTTTAAAGGCAATTTGAAAAGATGAATGGAGATAACCTACTTTTAAATTTATCATCAAATGAACGCCTCGTAGTTTATACAAAAAAGTTGCCCCAGTTTGGTTGCAAACAGCTCGATTTACACCTTTGGTGTTTTTGTTATTCCTGAGGGTTTTTGAAATGCTTGCGTATTTCACTAATTTCAGATCATAATGATAGAAAGATTTGTGTAAGTCCTTCTCCACCCAGGCAAAGTACATTTTAAACTAACGAGATAAGCAGCATCTCCAACCCAATTTTGAAACATCTCTTTAGCTTGGAATAGCTTATAATCTTGATAAGCTGCTTCTATAACATCGCATCTTTCCTTACTATAAAGAATATAAAAATCGGGCTCTAAAGCTCAAGCAAGGATAAATTTTGTAATCCAGTGACAAAAATAGTATCATATGCATAAGAGTCACAGATGAATTCGAATACCTGGATATACTAGGGTTTATCAAGTTTCTTTAAATAGTGGTGACAAGGTCATAAAACTCTGTTCCTTTTGTTTGCAATCTTGATGTACTTGTGTTAATGGACACCCATCTTTCCATGACGCAGAAAATTAAACTCGTATGTATATCGATTATGTTCTATATTAGAAAGTGGGGCGACTTAGAAATTTCTCGATGGGTTCGCAACTGAAAAAAACTTACTTTTGCTGCAATTCCTGGTTGGCCTCACTATGGCAATTTTCTTTTTGTTTGGTGTAGCTACCTCGATGCTATCGACATTGCAAAGGGTCCAGATCACGTCTGCTCCTTTAGTCCATAGAGCTAAAAAGTTTACTCATATCACTCCTTTATTAGAAGAACTACACTGGCTACCTAAGCGTAGTCTTAAAACTTCCTTTTCTCCCAACTCCCTTAATGTTTGCACTTTCCAGCAATAAGCAAATTGTACTACTTACGTTGTAGTCTGCGCCACACAAGATTAGTTATTATTATCATCGTCATCATCGTAATCATCATCGTCATCGTCATCGTCATCGTCATCGTCATCGTCATCGTCATCGTCATCGTCATCGTCATCGTCATCGTCATCGTCATCGTCATCGTCATCGTCATCGTCATCGTCGTCGTCGTCAAAAACTAATGTGCTTAATATTCAAATCAGCTGCGACATTTACCTTTAAAAAAGATAACAAATATTTATTACAGGTAAGAAAAAATGGGGATCGAACCCCTTTCCTGTATTTTTTTTATTTTTTTTTATATTACCACGATGTGCATATGTACAATTTTCAGGACAGAAGGCCTTGTGCAAAGCTAAATACTGACGTCTTTACGTCACTCACCTAACATGCGGCTGCCTTTTTCTAATTTACAATAGCCTGTAGATGGCTTGCATATTACGTCACAAATCTGTTTGAGTCTTATTTGGATGGCCGTGCAAACGTCACTCGACGGTACACTTCCAAACGTACGAATACGAGGAACCAATGAAGTTAATCAAATGAAATGCCCACTGTGTGCACAGCAGGCCGGTGCAGTCCAAAGCGAAATCTTTACAAATAATTTATTCTCTTTATTTCTCTTTTTTGATGTAACAACCTAATCAGTACTCAAAATATGCGTTAATGAGGTCGCTGTTCAAGTACGCTTGTAGTCGTTTCGTTTTTCTACTTGAAATAAACTTATACCTTTATCATATAAAGTCTGTGGTTTTCCTACGATGCTGTTGAACCTTTACCTGCACAAGTTATCTCCTGGCAGTGGTTGGGAAAAATTGAGCTTTCGACTTGACTGAAATTTTTGACTGTTAATTCTTTACAGGTCTCGCAATGGTTAGCTGACCAGCAACAGGCCAGTAGACTTAGCTGATTAGAAGTGGTAGCCACAGGGAGTTTAGGCTTTTCTCTGCAGGTGGACATTATATATATATATATATATATATATATATATATATATATATATATATATATATATTCTTGGTACAAGCATTTGTTTCCATATTTTGAATGCTAATGGGGAGTTACTTACAAAAAGTAGGAGTTTGATGTATTTTAACGAATGAAAAAATCAGTGCCTAAAATTCAAAGGATTTAACTGATTTAGAGAAGAACATTTTCCTCCCTCTTTGCACGCTAGTAACATCTTGCATTATTTTGATTTGCTAATTGCCACTCTGCAAACCGAATGTTTGATTTTCCTTTCGTACGTCGTGGCAACACCTTAACGAAGTACATCAGCGTTCAAAGTACACCTTGACGACGAGCAATTCACCTTTGCAATACCTAAAATCGCTCACAGATAGAAGTTGCGGAGGGCAAAACATGTTACGAATTCGCCTTTTATTATGTTATTGTCGAAAAATACCAAACAAAAAAGAGAAAAACCCATGGAACCCAAAAGCCCTCTTGTATATTTTGTTTGAGGAGTGATGTAACCAAAAACCAGTTATTAAGAGCCAGTTGAAAACAAGAAACAATAGGAACAGTGGAGTGCATTTAGGTGAAACTTAGTCATTTAATTACAACGGTAATTATCTGCTCCTGGATTTAAGGAAGTGTTTTGAGCTTTTATTCCATTAATAGAACAATGTGAAATAATCCATCATCAGTGGAACGTTCATTAAAATATTACAAAACGAAACTGTTGGTCGAGGAACCTATTTGACGTTCAACTTGTAACCGCAGAATGCACTAACGGAAAACAAATTGCCTGTTAACCGTGAAATGTGAACTCAAGCTCATCTTTAAAGATTCCAGTCTTTTATCATAACAGACTGACTTTCAAAAACCATTCTCATATTATTGTGGAAAGGTCTGGGAGGCTTAACGTGAAAAGTTTGGTCATGTGTATGTGTGTGTTGGTGAATGGGTGGAGGGGGGTAGGGTGGGGGTGATGGGTGAGCCTTAAACGTATACGTGGCAGAAATTTGCTTTTTCAAGCATTACATACAGGTCAGCGGGAAATAAGTGTAAAAATTTGAAATGTGAACTTAATTAGCTATTGTGTTGGAATTTCTGTCTCTAGTCATTGTCTGGCCTTCGATGTATCACCTTGGACAAGTCGAGACAGCTAGACTTGAAATAAATGGGAGCGGATAAGAATACGACTGAAAAAGTCTCGTCCTGTAACGATATTGCGGGCAAGGGTTAGATGAGGTTTCAACGTCCCAGTTTCCAACCAATTGGCTCAAGTCGACAAGACCACGACCTTTTTTTCCAGTTGTGGCTCACTGGCTTGCTTTCCCTACTTCATTGCTTATGCTGAGAACCAAGCACAAAGGCAGTAGGTTCCATTTTTCAAGTACAGGCAAGGGATATTCACGTATTCACGTACAAATATCAGCATATGCACATGCTTATCAAAAGTAGAAAGTTACGTCTCGTGTTAAGTCTACTTGACCGGCCGTAGTAAAATATCATAGATTGTTCGACAGACAAATTGTAAAGGGGAAGAGTTATTACTCTCATTCTCCTTCGAGCACGCCACTTGGATGATTGAAATCCTTGCACAAACGTGCAGCCAGCCCACAAATTCATTTGACAAGTAGAGGCGACGCCCGTGGGCAAGCCTAGGATGATTGAGGATGACGAAGAGTGTACTTTGATATACAAAACTTATCAACGATTGCTCTTTGAAGGGTAAATGAACTTTATGAAGTCATTTCAATTTCTACACTAAACATGCTCATTAATCAACACCATTCTGCTTCCAAAGTAGGCCACTCTCACAACACCACGACAGCAGTGAGTAGTGATCATAACCTTCGTCTGACCATAGACCCTTTTCCATATAGTAGTCACAAAGGATTGTGGGATACACTTTTGAAGTGGGGCGTTTTTCTCAATGGTATTCTAGAGACCCTGTAGTGGGAGAGATTGGCCAACTTATTTCATGGGCGCCATTTTGGAGCCAAATGTTAACTGTGGCCAGATATCATATACACTGTGTGCGTACAGTTTTCCGAACAAAATGTACGCACAAAGTGAGTAACAGCGTTCTGTTCTTTTGTGACAATCATTCGTACTGGTTGACTCTGGCTAGCACTGTCTGCCGGAACCTTTAGTTTGTCAACCGGTGCAAGAAAAGCCGTCCTGGAGGGAGGGGAAAATCCTCCATTTTGAGTAACGTTTGCTAATAGAAAGTGACGAAAATGCAGAATGGTGTTTGCTATTTTGACAGTTTTAAAAATGATTTTATTTAAAAAAAAATCTCATTTTAGTGTCTTATTTTTGTGCTGGTAAGAAAGGGGAAGGGGCGGGTCTACCCCTTCTTTCTGAGTAGTACTAGTACGTTAATGCAGGATGGCATACATGCAAAATGGTGCTTTCATGGAAAATTGTATGCACGTTGAACTAATCATTTAAGACTTTTCATTATTTAGTGAATTTCAGAGGAGGTCAGGGGGAAGGGGTAAATATAGGGGAGCACTTGCTAGTGAGACTCTTTTACTCTATGGAAAAGCCTAGGCCTAGGTTTTATAAAATTGTGACTGACCAGGGTTTATTCTATGTAAAAACCTACATCAAAGTCAAAGGTACACAAATGTTTCAGTTTTCTCATGTTACTAATAGATCCAGAAGCAATGTTTGATCTGTTATTGTGTCCCCCTCCCCTATGAAAATTTTTGAAAAATTGGGTGTCCTTACATGCAATCTTGTGCCACATATGCTACCATTTGCAATTTTTGTTAAAAAATTTACGTATCTTTAGAAAGTAAAAAAGATCGGCATCAGTGAGTGGGTGGGGCATGGCCCAATGACCCTAAATACGCCACTGCTCCTACACCTGTGACTGGGAACTGCAGCTCTGGTATTCCATGGGGATGTTCTGACAACGATCCAATAGGGTTAGTATTAGGATTAAGGTTAGCCGGTTAGTCCAAAGGGTTAGGAGTTGTATTTGGGTTTATGTGTTGGAATATCAAGCAGTCGGAATATAGAGATGGAACCGCCGTATACGATATAGGCTATGCCTTGTACAGAACGTCGTAATCCAACTCTAAGGCTAAGCCTACTTTAACGTTAGGCCTACACTTATTACTAAGTCGTATACCGTACTGTACAGTTACATCGCATAAACGATCGCTATCTGATGGATTCCAATTGAACCTTCTAACTTTTAAAGCCCACCCAAGCCTTCTTTTTGTACAGGATGGGAATCTATACAACTTGTAACCCTTTTCTGGTCTGTTCGTACATTAGAATGCAACACAACCCGGCCGCAATTTTGGAAACAAAACATGTCTATCTTACATAGGATGCGTTATGTCCGGCCGTACATACAGCCTGCACAATTTCTCGAATGTGCATAGGCTACACATGCTCTTGCAAGCTCGTACTTTGGCTCCAAAATGGTGCCCATGTATTTCGTCCAGTCAGAATGCGTATCTGAGAACAATGGTTGGCCAATCTCTCCCACTATAGGGACTCTATGGCATTCTACTGTGGCCAAAACGACGCACACCAAAATCCAATCCCACAATCCTTTGTAATTGCTATTTGGAAAAGAGTCTATGGAGTTGTCAGTTGGAAGGAGGTTGAACGGAAAGTTTAATTTAAGCTAATACTCTAAGACCTACTAAAATCCAGAAGAGATCATCAATGATAAGTTTCTTATTCGGCTGATGGAGATTTCTTTCCTTTATTCGTTAGCTACAATTTGATATTAATACGTTAGCAACATCATTCAAGTCTAGTAATCTTATCACAAGTGGCTTACTCAGGACAATGCTTTTATGAGTAGGTTGACGCCACCACCACCTAAGAGGCAGGTGCTACAAAACTTGAAACGACTGTTTCATTGAAATAAATCAATGAAGTCTGCTCCTTGCTAAACAACAAACGTCATTCAAATGAGCTGCAGACGCAGTTTAATTTTTGCCACAACAGTTCGAAAAGTTTCCGGAAGTTTCCTGCAATGACTAGATATAGAATCATATTCACATTTTTACATAAAACCTTATACTGATATACTCTCATCTGCGCCACCGAGTATCCAAAGATGCAGTATTTTTTAAATTTCAGAGCGACTGGCAATGCTTTGGCAGTAGTGACAAAACCCCAGTCTTACTGTAGATGTAGCAGACGACAAATCCCTTTTGTAAGGCCTACCTGGTTAAGAGTCAGTCTTATAGAAATCCTAAGAAAGATACAAGACACAGATTACTGTGTGATCTTGGCGGTGTAAACCTCACTTCAAAGCGATGTATCTTCTTCAAATAATCAACTCCCTGGTCTGACTACTAAAAGCGATATCTTGAGTAGCCCCTCTCCCGGGTAGGCAGGAAAAAGAGTTACACAAAATCACAATATGGCACTTCCTACTTTTTAGCAAGGGGAAAATTTTCCTTGCTCTTGGTCATTCCCCTTATAAATTATTACACATGCTTAAAAGGCTGAAGCTGGGGATAGGACTGCAACAAAAATGGCCGCATTTTGGAAAAGTACCCTCTTATTGGGGTAAAAAAGATAAAGCGGGAAAAGTACTCAAAACGAAATTAAGACGAAATCGGTATGTTTATAGAGTTTGTTTATCCAATGTTCATTTTTGAAAATTCCTGGTCAGACACGTTACTATAGGGAGGTAAGCGGCAAATTTCCTCTTTCCATTGGGTCAAAATTACTTATCGTGCACTCCGATCATGCTCCTAGCTTGTCTTTCAATATCTGTCTGACATTTTCAAGAACTAGGCCTATGTACTTTAGAAGTAACTCCCCTATGCCTAGCCCATTGAAGGCACAGCGTGTAATAGTACGCCATTGTAATCTGAACACCCCGTCTGTTTATGTAGTTTTGAGGTGGCAGCTCCGACGTTTGCTGTGTAGTGTACCTAGTAGTGGCACCCGTCCCCACCCCCACCCTACACACTTCACAGATCTGTGTAAGTAATTGTTCAATAAGAGAAGTTTATAAATGAAGAAATAGTATCAGCTTGCCTGCTTGTGGTGTCAATCATAGTTCATTCACCAATTGTGAAGTCCTGGTTCATCACCATCGTCGTCGTAGTCTTCCACAGGCCCGGGGCCTGGGGGCCTGGGCTCCCAGATGTTCGCTATGTCCCACAAAATTGCTTGTGTCCTAATAACATGTGTAAGAATTAAGAACGGCGGTCAATGGCGTTATTCCACATTTGATACCTGCCCCCCCCTAAAAATTTCATCCTACCTACGCCCCTGGTCGTCCACCATACACCCACCCATCATCATTCATCATCATCGTCATCGTCATCGTCATCGTCATCGTCGTCGTCGTCGTCATCCATCATCACTATCACCATCACCATTCTGGCTAAACTTCCATGCAGTCAATATATTCGGTTCTCGAATATTAGCAACTGAAGTTTTCACATTTTATAAAAAAAACAAGAATTCGAAACAAGCAGTTCTGATGTGATAGATTCACGGGCCAAAAGAAAAATGAAAAGAAAATCTGAAACATTCATGTTTTGCCATGTTTCAACATATCAAGATGTGTTTCAAACTATAATATCCTCAGGGCAAAGAAGCAACAATATTCAATCTAAGGCCGAAACACTGGGTTGAAAAAAAAGCGAAATCATTGGTCTTCATTGTGAATCTATGACATATCCCATGTTTACTTTAAGTTCAATTTCGATAGAAAATGAGACAGCTTCAGCTGTTAATATCTCGAGATTCGAACATTAGCATAAAAATCCCACCTGAAACATAAGTTACTGGATGGCCCGGAATTTTCACCGAGGTGCTTAAATTATGTTCCCATTTAACATATTAAAAATAAATTTGGGTCTGGGAGATATCTTTAAATGGAAGGAAAGTCATCATAAGCTATTAGCATAATCAGATGACGTAACATTACCTGTACCAAACCTTTAGTAAACATTATTATGAACAATGTGACGTGCCGTAATCTATAACTGTATTGGGAATAATCTTCATTAAACATCTTTAGGTCTTTCTTTTTGACATGTTTACCGATAGCTGGTACTATTAACGACCCACTGGGAATAAATCAATTACTTCCAATTTTTAAGCGACTATTAAATTGGCCGATAGATCACAACGAGTTATAGTTGTTAAAATTACCAGCTTCGAAGCTGACGCGGTTTCCTGCATTCCGGGTTAACGTCTGCGCGTATTCACGCCTGCGGCACACAAGCTAAATCCAATTAGTGTTTATGGGCCGCAGGAATCGTAGCAGTTATCGGAGAGTAATGACTAAAGATTAATAAATGACCAATATTAGCGCTGTAATATCCACTCATTGATGTATGAAAATATTGGAAAAGACTTGGATGCGGTTTGCGGAGACGATAATTCATTCGACTTGTCAACATGGAGAAGCAAAGACCATTAACAATTTGGAGAACAAAAATATCATTGAAGATTGCGCAATACTTAGTGACGTCAGCAATGATCATGTAGGCGCAAAGGTGATGGAAAGGTGACTGACAATGATGGCTCGGAACTCCAGATTAATCGTGGGATATATATCACTTTTCCAAAACCTGACAAAGGAAGGAAATAGGTATAAAAATTTAACCTCGAAACCTATCAGCTAAGTACGTCATCGTAAGAGGGTTAGGGTTATGGACCACCGAATATAATTCTTTGAAAGTCATTTCGCCGAATGAATTCTAGGCATTTTCAGTGCTCCTGTTTTCTGTTACTGACTTAAGTGACAACTCCCTGCTGACGTTCACAATATTGCGCTTATCCACGGTTCTTTATCAGCCCTGTGATTTGTGTCTACCTTAACGAATTTAGACACTTTTTGTGCATTACGTGAGCAACATCATGTGCATGACTATTTAAATCATAATTTTTGGTCTTACTTCGAAGACAATGACACTCTCAAGGGCGTAGGAAGCGGGGGACTTGGAGGACTTATCCCCCAGTCAAAAGTATGCTTCCGCCCCAAGATCCAAGGGCAAACACCCTTATTTGTCTCTTCTGTAAGAAATGTCAAAAATTTGCAGTAATTTTCCTTAAAGTTTGTTCAAAATGTTGCACCAAATTGCATCTGAGGACCCTCAAATGCCCCACATTTTTCCAAACGGGAGGGGGATACCCCTCCCCTTAGACCCCTCCCCCAGGACGGCTATCCGAAACAAGGTTCAGCCCTCCCAGCCTCGAAAAGCTTCCTACGCCTATGAACACTCTCCTTCCATAGAATTAGCAGTCAGTGTTAGTTCATGCATGGGTGGGGGGGGGGGGGACACAGTGAGGGAATATGGAAGAGCGAAGTTATAACTCCCGTATAGGGAGGTTTCACGCTAGTAAAAATCAACATACGCAACCCCGACAAGTAGCACACGCGGACGCTAGGTCATATGTACTAAAGCAATGTGGGGCGTGGAGTGCTGTCCTCCAGAACAACCAGGGCGTCCACTGAATTTGACTTTTTGTTTTGACCTTTGGTGCAATCTCCCTATACAGTGCTTGTGTACTCTTTCACTTTCAATGGTCTAAGGGCTGAATATTTAAAACCTTATTTTTCTAAGAGCTTTGTAATTGGTTTCGAATTTGTTTGTGCAAAAATATACTGAGTTAAGTTAAAAGTTCTGCACGAGCATAATGACAAAATGTTGAAAGTGTGCAAATAGGGCGTCTTACGGGGAGTGAAGATTGGCACAAAACAGCTATTTGATAAGTTACAATGGAGGTAACATAATTATCCGATAAGTCTCTACAGAGTGCACCTGAAATAGGGAAGGGAAAATGGTAAGGGGTTGAGGAAAGGAAAGGGTAAGTTTGCTAAGCAGATAAAGTACAATTGAATCTTTTCCTTAAGTTAAGGGCATATTCCAGTGCAAAATATAAATAAATTCACTTTTTGGTAACAAGTACATTGCAATAGCTGACCTTGCTTTGAAAAAAAGTAAATTTTGAGGAAATATTCATTTCACATGAGCTCGTTGCATGATGGGAAATATTTTTGTCACACAGGCATATTGATCCAGGAAATAGTTTGTATACTTCTCACATTCTTGAGACATGTACAAAGAGTTGTGTGGCAAACTTCACTCTTATTTTAACCTTCGTGACGATTTTGTCCCTTTAATATGGTACACTATCCCTTCTATAGTTATACCACAGAAGTACTTCCCTGACCATGGTTAACTTATCGGTGTACAGATCAAGTGAACCCTGATCTCCAAGAATTAATTGACTGGCATACACATCTTCCCCAGAAATACATTCAGAGCTCCTTGCATGTCTAGCGGCTGGGCTATAGAGTTTGTATATAATATACCCCACTTTGTTTATAAAATGGTGGGGTGTAAAAATCTCTCTCAGAGCAGTTGAATAGCATGCAAATTGGCACCGTAAAACTTAAGCTTCTTTAACCATGTCTGAAACAAAAGCATAAGTTCATAAGTTTATTCATGATCTCATTACACAGTGGTATAAATGACGTCAGTCAACCTACGCATAAATGTTGCAGTGACACCTCGGCTATCATGGTACAAAGAGCGAACTCGAAAGCTGTTTTTAATAATATCCGATTTCAAAAGAAAATCCAAGTACAGAGTGGTGCACTAAATTTTTCAAAAGATAGACGAAAACTCAAGGAACTGAAATGAATTTCTGTTTTAAATGTATTACCGACAATGGTTCCTTTATTCATGCAGTTACTTAAGAAGTCACACGTGCATTTGACATCACTTTTAGGGCGATGTATCGGCCGCTGGAATGCACATGTAAAGAGTATTAGTGACGCAATTAGTTTGGAACCATTTGTCTCTATGCATGTCACTCTGGGGATTCTGACTTCTCTCGGACAAATACCATGACGGCACTGATAAAAATCATGTCTGCGCCTGAATCACACCTGAGAGAACCTGATGGATTTTTTTTTCATATACGACTAGATAAACCAAACCTCCGCATTATTGTACAGGGCAAATTACGAAACCGTCTATATCGTATAATGTTGTCTTTATCAATATAAAGAAGTTTGTAACCCCCTAGACATTATTGATGGTTATCTGCAAATATGCCATACGGAAGCAAATAAATTACTGTGAAATCATTCTTGGAAATCTTATTTTCTATTTCAAGGGATCAAAGTCCCGAAAGATGGACTAGTCATCATTGGTATCAAAGTAATGGTATCATGAGGCTTTTGGTTGCATCCGGGTGCGATGCAGTTTCAGGATTGTTTTTATAAATGGTGCAGTTAGGAAGTTACGGGTCGGCAGACCTTTGCTTTACATTAAAAAAAGTAGGCCTGAATGTATCGGTCAAAATGATTGCCAACACAAATTGATAGAAATTAACCGCAGAGACTGACATAGAACAATATATGTAGGTCTTATTTTACCAGTGGGTGTGAAGATTCGATTCTTGTTAAATGGACTTCCAGACCAATAAATTAAACTAAACCTAGTTGTTTCACTGGAAAAGTGTGTCATTTTCAAAGTGTGTTATAGTTAAATTGAGTAATGTTTAATTTGTTCTTTGTTTAAAACATACCGTGTGCAAAGTGTGTCATGTTCAAAGTGTGTCTTGTACAAGTGTGTCAGGTTCGAAGTGTGTGGAATTCAAAGTTTGCTCAGTAAATCCAAGGTGTTTCATCTTCAAAGTTTCCTGTGTCCAATGTATGACATATATATATATATATATATATATATATATATATATATATATATATATATATATATATATAGGTCGAACGTGGTAAGATCGACTGTAAATGTAGGTCGAAGAGTAAGTAACTGATTCGATCTGAATTAAATTCAACCCAAGTACTGGCATAGCCTTTTGAACAAGGGAAGAATGAAAGAAGAAACCAGAAGGAAAATTGAGCCACGCGGGTTTGAACCCGGGACGGTCGCTGTCCGGGCGACTGCCTTAACCACTGCACCACCGTGACTAACGTGATTCTCGGCTTGAACCAAGGTACAAATACCGCACGCTACAATCTTCCCTCCTTGTTACCACACAAAGTGTGTAAATCCCGAAACGGGTAAATTAGATAGGTCGAACGTGGTAAGATCGACTGTAAATGTAGGTCGAAGAGTAAGTAACTGATTCGATCTGAATTAAATTCGACCCAAGTACTGGCATAGCCTTTTGAACAAGGGAAGAATGAAAGAAGAAACCAGAAGGAAAATTGAGCCACGCTGGTTTGAACCCGGGACGGTCGCTGTCCGGGCGACTGCCTTAACCACTGCACCACCGTGACTAACGTGATTCTCGGCTTGAACCAAGGTACAAATACCGCACGCTACAAATACCCTCCTTGTTACCACACAAAGTGTGTAAATCCCGAAACGGGTAAATTAGATAGGTCGAACGTGGTAAGATCGACTGTAAATGTAGGTCAAAGAGTAAGTAACTGATTCGATCTGAATTAAATTCAACCCAAGTACTGGCATAGCCTTTTAAACAAGGGAAGAATGAAAGAAGAATCCAGAAGGAAAATTGAGCCATGCGGGTTTGAACCCGGTACGGTCGCTGTCAGGGCGACTGCCTTAACCACTGCACCACCGTGACTAACGTGATTCTCGGCTTGAACCAAGGTACAAATACCGCACGCTACAAATACCCTCCTTGTTACCACACAAAGTGTGTAAATCCCGAAACGGGTAAATTAGATAGGTCGAACGTGGTAAGATCGACTGTAAATGTAGGTCGAAGAGTAAGTAACTGATTCGATCTGAATTAAATTGTAGCGTGCGGTATTTGTACCTTGGTTCAAGCCGAGAATCACGTTAGTCACGGTGGTGCAGTGGTTAAGGCAGTCGCCCGGACAGCGACTGTCCCGGGTTCAATTCCGCGTGGCTCAATTTTCCTTCTGGTTTCTTCTTTCATTCTTCCCTTGTTCAAAAGGCTATGCCAGTACTTGGGTTGAACTTAATTCAGATCGAATCAGTTACTTACTCTCGAATCAGTTACTTATATATATATATATATATATATATATATATATATATATATATATATATATACATATATATATATATATAATAGAAATATGGTCCACGTGTATTCCGATAAATAACAGGTAAACAAGCAGAACACAAAGCATAGTTGACACAGCAGGAATACATTAAAAAGAAATTTATTGTTGAAATTTTCGGTCCTACCTAGGACCTTCATCGGCAACTACTAGACTGACAAACAGATAAAAATACAGACGCTGTCGAGAAGTGCAGAAGCAGTATTAAAAGATTTAAAACTTAAAAGAATTCAAAAATGGGCTGCACTCCAGTGTAGCATTAAAAGAGCACAAAAGGCGTAAATAACTACTAGGATATAAAAGAAGGCATAAATAAATGGTAAAAACCAGAATGTACAGTAAGATGTGCTGTGAGACAACTGTCCAGAAAGCTGTAAAAGCTGCAAATAAAGGCGCATTGAGGAAAGTTAAGTAAAACTAATTCACCTGGGGGATTAAGGGCGCTGGCTGACCCATGATAAGAGGTCAGTCAGGCCTTGCAGAACTGATACGGAGTGAGAACTCCTAAATCTTTGTTGATACCTTGAACCAAGGAATTAATTCTTAAAATCCATTCTATTTCTTTACGTTTACGTAATGCTGAAGAACTGAAATTAGAACCTACAAGAATGCATTTTAAATTCTCAATATATAGTTTTCGAAGTGTACTGTGCTCACAGAAGGCTATGTTGTGTTCAAAGTGTGTCATTTTCAAAGCACGCTTGGTGTACATGATTGAAGTATAGCATGTTTACAGTGTGCGTGTTCAACGAACAAAATCTAATCTGTTCGTTTCTACGTTACTATGACGTTACTTATAACGACAACCAAAATCAATACCCTTTTGTGGTACATATATACTTACCACTTACCTTCTGTTCATTCTAAAATAAAAAAAAAAGAAAGAAACGAAAGAGAATCTCCTTACAAGGTTAAGAAAATTGTAATCAACTATTTTAAAAGGTACAGAAAACACCGCACTTAGCACTTTGAAATTCAAAGTGCGTCTTTAAAGCCAGGCTTTTCAAATGAGCAATATACTTGAATAAAGAAACTAATAAGCTTATGAAAGGTATTTTCGCTTCCCAAGCATATAATAGAACGATAGCCTTGAGATATGCAGAACAAATACCAGTAACGAATATGGACAGAGTTTAATATTTTATATTGAAATACGTCCTTAATTCTTTGGCCCAAGGAAACCATCGCTTCTAGTTACCATCCATCTAGATGTTTCGAGTTGTCATAGTTTTAGACGTATTAGCCTTGGGCACAGGTGTTTCAAATTACAAACCTAAGTTAAGTTTTGGTACTTGTAATTAGAAGTTTCAAATAACGAAACATGATAATTTAAATCTTTAGCCGAGTTTTTCTGCACTATAATCGAAGTAAGCGGCTTAAAAGTATTACAAGAATATTATCTAAACGGTGGTTTGAATGTCATTATAAACATGTAACGTAATATTAGGAAGAAAGGTGGTCATATCACTTTTGCCGATTGGCTTAATGATATTTAAGAAGACTTTTCTATGACAGTGAATATATCACGAATAAATAATTTATATCGATTTTTATAATCGCTATCAACCTAAGAATATATCTAGAAGAATTTTATGTCGCTCAAAATCGAAGGTGAGGCCCGGTTGGAAGTGCCTGCGCCTGTTTGTGGTCATAAACCTTGTTTTACTAAGCCGGTATGCATTGCTTAATATGTAGAATATAAGGTTAACTTTGTAACAGTGTATTCAGTACTATGAAAAGTGTCTTTTGCAACAAGAAAAAACTTAATTTCATAGGTGGGTAAACTGGGACCCGGATTTAACTCTTCCTGCACTCCGCCTGTTTGGTGTAAGAATCCCATCTTTGTGGTATGTACCTAAAGACAAATGAAGATACCTCATTTGAAGTAATATAAAGCATATTATATAATTACATGCTAATTCACGTACGACTCTTTTAAACCACGTAAACATTCATGTTACCGAGTTGTAACTCTCTTAAACCTGTAGAGTGAAAGGTCACTCTTTTAGAGTGAAAGTAGGGACCAATCTAAATTTGGACTGAAAAATTTCAATCCACAAAGAGTCATTCTAACTCTGTTAGAGTGAATATTCAGTTAATTTTAGATCCGTCCCTAATTTCACTCTTTGGATTTAGTGAGTAGGATGATATAGAGCAATTGTATGTAACTTTTTGTATGTAGTACCTATCTTCTGAAACATCTTGAAAAATACTTTTGAGGGAAACAGGGGAAAATATGCAAAAATTTCAACCTATTGGGGTGACTTCTTATTCCCTTGCAACGGTGATTTTAAACATTCGTTATGAAAAGTAGGTTTGGGTTACCAGGCAACGCACTATTCAGCTAATAATTCTGTTGAACTAATAGAGACCTATATAGCAAAAACGTCAACGCTGAAACATTCCGCAAGCTCGAAAACGCTTTGCACGAAGGAAGGTAATAATACCCCTTCCTGATTACACTGCGACCACCTAATAATCCACAGATAAAGCCATAGATATACTAAGCAACTACCGCGGGATACAATAGCCAGGTAAACAAATGCTTGCTTACCGTTCAACATGGCGGCGACTAAGTAAAGTAAAACTTATGGAGTGACAACCTGGCAGCCTCCCGTTTCGAACTTTCCGTTAAATACTTTACCAAAATAAAGTTGTTTTCTTAAGTGGGCTATTGTCTCCTATTCTTTACCCGAGATCGTTTCCTTTGTTCTTCATTCCTGTGTAATTTCCTTACAGTGGTCACGAACCACTTTAATAAATTAACTGGTTTTCCTGTGTCCTTGCAACGATTTGTAAGTCGTTTATTTTTTTAGATTTAGACTCAGTCATCTTTGAAAGAGTAAGGTCAGCAAAGGTAAAACGCATGAGACATACTTTGGGATTTAAAGGAAAAATGCAGTCACCCCAATCAGAGTTAGTATGCCCCGCCACTCTGGTTCACGAATGGCCAATTTTGATCATGTGACAATGTTTTTGTTAGGGAATTGTGTAATTCAGAGAAAATTTTTTCCTTGTTTTACCTATTGTTTGTAATAGTTATGTTCAAAGTGTCTTCAAAGGTGCTTGTAATGCAATAAGAGGAGATTTGAAAGAGTTTGCTGATTTTTCAAAGCAAAGTTTGGGGCGACTGCCTATTGCCTTTAAAAGATCTCATGCAGACCTAATCTACTTATTTCCGTTTTACAACCAGTGTTCAAAATGCAGGGGCGGGTAGATTGTAGCCTGCGGAGTGGACAAGTCTTTTCGTTCTGCGGATAATTGCTACGCAAGCCACATGTAGGAGAATCCAAATAGAATCGCTATACAGGAAACTTGAAATGAGGATGCCGATCCCACCCACAATCGACAGAGTTGGCTAACTTCAAATACGACCTATTGTCTTTGTATGAGCGGACCGGGACGAGTCATAAAAGGACCCGCAGCGTCCCAAAAAGAATCTTGACTTGTTGAAGGCATTAAGTACCGGGCGACATGAGAGGGAATTATGGAGGTATCCCTTTAATATAAGATGTTAGATCTTAAATGTACCATGCATAATTTGACTACGGTACAAGTTATGGTCCCGGTGCATGTTTCTTTGTCAGTGTGTGTATGTATAGTGAAAAACCAAGAAGACCGTATAAATGTGCAAATCGTTTCTCATGTAGGTAATATGTAGTCACGTGTGCGTAATGCGCTTACGCATGCGTTCAGTTCATGGATTTTCGTACTGCTATATTATACACTGTGTATTACTAGTCAACCTTGAGTGTAAGGATGCCCTCTAATGCCATATGTAGGTAATGTGTAGTCGCGGGTGCGTAATGCGCTTACGCATGCGTTAAATTCATGGATTTTCGTACTGCTATACTATAGACTGTGTATTACTAGTCAACCTTGAGTGTAAGAATACCCTCTAATGCCATATGTAAACAACGCTGAACGTCCTCTATATAAAGAATTTTACTAGAAATCATTGTGTCGCACTTCTCTCTATTGACAGTGGAGCCAATAGAGGTTCGTGATTGAGGTAATGGGGCACCGCAGAAGATGAAGCCGTAAAACCAACCCAGAGAAACCCAAAAGTGCAAATTTGTGCATATGCGTACCTGTGATAGCTTGTACCTGAGAGATCCTTCCTTTGTCACCTTGTGCAGGTGACGTCCCGGGGAAGGGGTCTAATTGGAGAAATGATGCTATATTTGGCATATATTCGAACTGATCATAAATTGAAAAACTTTTCACAGTTAGTGATATTTTCTTATTTTTGGTTGAGTGTAAAGGTAGGGTGTGTTGTCCAAGTTGAGGGGTGACAACTCCTCCTCTTGAGAAGCTTTTGTTTACGTAAGGTGGCTTACGTGCAAAATGGTGGTATGTGGCATATGTCCCCGTTATACAAAAAGTGTATGACGACAAATATATGCTACGAAAGATATAGTAAATGTTACACATGGTATTAGATTGCACTAACATCTTCAATTGACTCAGGGTCCCTACAGAGACAGAGACAGGCGGGGATCCAGGTGGGGGCGCACCCGGCGCACGCCCCCTTTTTGATGACTAACGATTTTAATGATCTCAACACTCAAATACTTCGAAAAAATGAGCAAATAGATATGGAAAGTATGCTTCCCAGATGCTGGAAAATCGATCTAAGCGCATCTAGAATTCAAATTTTCTTGAGGGAGGACCCCCAAATCCCCCTCCGTGGCTTCGCTCTTTCAGCGTTCGCTCGTCGGCCCTCGGCCGACGATATGTGCGCCTCCCTTTCTCAAAATCCTGGATCCGCGCCTGAGAGGTTGGAGATGTACCGCTATTTTTCTGAAGTGCTTTGGTCAGAATAATGTATAATTGCTCTATTAATGGTCATGAGGTATAAAGTGTGAACCGTGACGGTATGCGCGACGCGCACCAAAATTTCAAGTTGCATTATAAATTATTTCCATAAAAAGTTCCGTGCGGACTCTGCACCCGAGACACTTTTTCTTCCCTAACAAAATGTATCCACCATTAGAAGACAAGTCTTCTGCTTGATACTTCGAATAACCTTTTAATTTTCATAAAATACATCTTAACCTGAACTCCCTTGATGTGCTTTCTTGCAATGCTGTGCTCCTCTGTAATGACGCCAATATGTACACGAACAATCGGCGTAGAAACCTCACCGATGAATAATGCGAATTTGTTGGAAATGGCATTGGTAATAACACAGTGATGAGGTGAAGCTGAAAGCGCGAGGGGCGCCCGATAATTTTAGTAGTTTGTAAAGTATTGGCTAGGATTTTGATAGTTTGAGAGCGACTTGTGACAAAACGTAATTAAAATAGATTCATCACGTAGTCAGAACATACCTCCCTGCAGAAATATATAGCTTAAACGTCATTAAGGCTTATTTTAAAGTTAACCGGGAAAAGTTTCGAAAAATATGGGGGGGGGGGCTCCTATGCCTCCGTACTGGCACCGCTGTCCGTTGGGCGCGTTCTTACCGTAAAGTAGTCAGATTACCACTACCGGTATTGTACTTAGGGTCCTGACGTGAGCGCGAGCCGTTTACAAGCGTTTACGCATTAGCTGTGACCAGAAACTGACCTCACATGAAAGATATCTACACCTATATACCCACTAACTCGTGACGTATTTTTTATGAACGTCGCAATGTTGAGACAACATGTGGAGGGCTAGTAATACATTAAGAACTCTATCTCCATACACCTATGCACGTGTACTATTGCGGACACACTGTCTATAACAAACACATAAGTAGCACCTTGTGTTGCCTTATTTTGATCATGGCGCTGGAATACAGCTGTTTTTATGGTGACAACTTTTAGTACGAGCTAGTTTAATTATCTTCGCAAATTTTCCCAACATGGTAGCTACATGCGTTACTATTAATACCCAGACACACGTGAATGGGCCCTGTATAATAACTGCGCCCTCTCATACTTATTTGAAAACCTCTCGAACAAAAATCTTCCTATAATATCAAGTGTTAAAACACGTTTATTCAATAGACACATAATGCGTTTTATTGCTAACCGTGTCTGGAGTTTGAAAGTGTTTACAAGGTAGAAGCAAAAGTTTTCAATAGCTACACATGTATTTTTACATTGTATTGGATCTAAGTAGGAAGAAACAACGGGATGTTGATGAGAAGCAGCTTCCAAGTTAGAGGAAAAACCTTCTAAAGAGCTTCTCAAAATAAGGGCCCTCGGCTACATCTGGCAGCGCGGTAATCCAGTCCGGCAAATTGTGATCGCAAAAAGTTAAGACTTGAAAAATCAAATCCCTTGTGGTCCTTATTAATCTCAGTCGAGACATTTCCATATAATGAAAAACTTTTTGCAGTAAAACACTAAGGCCCGTAGCCAGGCAAGGTGCTGAAGAGGGGGGCGGGCAAAATAACTCCAAGGGGAGATGTTTTCTTGGGGGAGGCGGATACTGCTAAAATGCAATAAGACAATAGTAATTGTGTATTTTCTAGGAAAGGGGCCAATAATATTCTAATGGCACCGCCCCCTGCCCCTCGCCCCTTGGCCACTGGCTAGAATACGCTAGTCCACTATACACCCTCTTAAAAACTCAATTTTCCTGCACTTCATACTCCCTCACATTGGCTGTTATGGCTTCCCGATGGCACTCTGTATGTATCTACTTACAGCGGACTCAGGGAGGATAGCGGACAGAGGGGGCCTCCTCTTCAGAAAATGTAAAAGTTAAAACAATGCATTTTACTAAAAGAGTACACAATAAAAATAAAGATATAGATTTTGAACTGTTTGTGGGATCAACAAAACTTAGCTTTTATAATTAGAAGGAGATACAACATACAAGGCCTTGAAAATTCTTTTCCCGAGAAACTGGGAAAAATTTATAGCAGAGCTTTTCACGGCGCGCTACGCTCTCAGATGTTGGCGCTCCACTAAGATAGTGTCACATACCCCAACAATGTCCCTAAAAAGGCTACTCATGAGAAGCCAATCGAAAGTTGAGTGTCCAGGGCAGTCGGGCCTAAATAGGGCCCGACACTTCTAATAGATTGAGAGCAATTAGCCTATTGTTCCAAAGTCCCTGGCAACATCGATCATCACTGTCCACCCTCGTCAACGAATGGCCCTGAACAGGTAGAGAAAATACTTGATAGCCTTTTAGTGCAGGGGCCAGTTGGAGTGTCTTCCACTGATTAGGCAATATAGTTAAAGGTTAAAACTGGTGATGGGTTAGACGCACATTTGTGGTAGGAAAAATAAAAAAGCAATATTTTCTCTGCCATATGCATAAAAAGCATATGGAAGGTTTCTTACTTTTGGGGTGAAGGCAGGGGGAGGTAGGTTAAAATCCTTGTCAAACACATGTCGCACAATGTCTGTGTTATACATCAATTTGAGGCAAATACAGGAAAACAGAGAGAAAGACTAGTTCTGAGGCCAACAAGGTGTATGATTTTTCTTCTTGTAAAAACATCAGTCGAATGTCTACGATGATAAAAGTGCAATTGATATATTAGAGTTGGTGCTCCTGATCACATTCACAACGCATGACTCAACATTTCGTCGTGCAAGACTGATTTTACTTTGTAGTAATTCAATTCAGTTTCCACTTTAAAGTCAACTTGACTCCCATTTATTGTTATTCCAATAATTCGAGTCAATGGAGTGGAGAACATTGACCCGAACTCGGGTAAATGTTATTGAAGTGACTCGAAATGAAAGTTTTATACAGGATTTGGTAACTGATGAACCAAAAGGGTAATGCTACATTATGACTACCTGCAAAAATGTTTAAACGCCTGCGCATCGAACGTGACTTTTGTTATATAAGTGCAATAGTATATAAAAGCACTTACAACTTCATTTCTTAACTCAAATTAACTTTAGATCAAGCCGGGATAGTGAACTATAGCGAAAGACTGTACGCAGTCTCCTAGTTCCTAGCATGATATCCAAATCAGATATGGTTTGCTACTGTAAGGACAAAAAGATAGATATAATTATGTCAAGGTTAAAATTATTTTAATTAAAGTGCAAACTGCTAAAAAGGCGGACGAGCGGGTTATAAATTTGTGACTAATTTAAAGGGGATAACTAAACTTATACTTTTACTTGGGTATAGTGTACTTAGAGTTATATAAAAGTAAGTAATGTGTATGGTTTTTATCAGGATATCTGCTGCCTACGTCCATGATCATTGCAATGATCGATTCATGGGGCCTGTCTTTCCAACACAAGTTTACGCCAAGCTGGTTGTAATTGTGAGACCACCAAACAGCCAGGTACGCAGTCTAAGTGAATTGACATTGCATAAACGGCAAGTAAACTGTTCGTGTAATAAAATAAATGTTAGAATTAGACGGAAATTCGACAAAAGAGCAATTATATGCCAAAGGATTCGTGGAAAGAATCGATCAAGGAAGACACACGAGTCACGCTGCCATACGTCACGGTATATCTGCTTCCGGTAATGGACAAAACGTTTCACGTGATATCAGGATCGTTGCCAGGTGACAAATGACAAACGGTACATCCGAGAGCTTACATATTCCGTGGAGAGGATTGTTCTTTATTTTGTGTAGGTAATTGTGTTTGTTATGAAGGTATTATCGAGCCATATGATAGAAAAATAGACAATTGAACCATAATAATTCATTTTAATTTGCGGAAACATTATATCTTCGGTATGACATGAAGGGTAAAACAAACTCGTAATATTATGATATGCATTAAATTTTTACGTCGGCTAATATATCTAATCAAATGAGTTTAAATGGTTTTATTGCCGTCAATGTAATATTTGAAATGTGATCAAAATAAATTGCCCAACGTTAAACATTTTTCAGTGCAGACATTTTAATTTTCTCTTCAAAATCTTTGACTGGAAAAAAGTAAAGTTGTAAAATTACCATAAGATATCCTAGCTGCTTTTCTTATAAAATTTAGCTGCACAATTCTAATTCATGTAAAATAGCCATAACCCACTGATAAACTATCTGACTTATGTTTTAGAAGGTAAGGAATAGAAATTAAACCATTAATTTCAATGTGAGGCTTTTCGAAATTACTTAAATATTAGGATAATATTGCTTTTACTTGTTGGATAGCGATAAATAACCTTTGCAAATGTAAATTAAAACCTAACTCAATAACAAGAGTTACTGTTTTCAATCTCATTTCACAATCATAACAAATTTTATCTTCTGATGTAGTAACCCATAAAAGAAAAGTTTATTTCTTAACAACAGTGATGATTTCAAGTCGTTTTACTCAAATAAGGCGAAAGAGATCATAACGTTATGTAAGCGATCCATCACCATTAGCTCAATCTAAAAAGCGTCTTTAAACATTACTTAAAAGTAGACATAAATGTCTCCAAGGAAGATGACTCAGTTTGTTCTCGAGATCACATTTCCACTTCGAAACTTGATATATAGAGCACTTCAGAAATCATAAATGATTACAACTTGCTATTCATCTAGCTTATTTGAAAATAATATAAGATAAGAAGGATATTGATATTAATTGATGAATATATTTTTGAGCAAATTAGAACATAAGCTTTTTTCAAATTCATTATTTTGTAATTAAGTCTTGCTGTTAGGCAAATAGTCAACATCTGCTACACGGCACTGAAAGCAAACTGCGGAAATGAACCTGCGTGGGTTCCCAGAAAAACGCTTGACATTTTATCAATTACCCGTAGAAGAAATCTCAGAGTTGGAATCATGAATCCGTCAAACTTTGAAGACTTCATTTACGGTAGCAACTTTAAACTTTATTTTTGATGTCAATTTTCTACTTCAGCTGAAACCATTATACATAGTCTTCATGTCATTCGTTTAAACATGTCCAGAGTAAAATAAGCTGTCACAACAACATGCGTAATAGACTAGATTACTCGTTAACTCGGAGCTACTGTTTTTGCCTTGTTGGACACTAAAATGAACAGATCACGAGTCTCCGTGCGGTACTATGAATTATGGTATTTACTAATTTATTGCAAATATTTTAGATGACCATCACTGCACTTAAAGCAGCTGTATAAGATGATGTAATTTACGACAAGATAAACAGAATAGCCAAGGTCGAAATTTATTTTTCATATGTTTAAGGAAAACACATGTTAAGCATTCTGGTGAAAATTTCATTCATTTCTACGGGGGGGGGGGGGCTTTGGGGGCTCAAGCCCCCCAAAATTCGCACAAGCCCCCCCCCCCCCCAATTTTCAGAGGTTGTATTATGCTATTTTGCGTGTACTGAGAAAAACAAGATTGCCCAATACACTTGTGCACATCTTGGTCCAGTGGATTTAGTTTGTCAATGAAAACTGTCGTCTGTGTCTCGAAATCACGCATTAGGTTCACGATTTCATACAATGGAAGTTGGGTCAGATAAGTAACATAAGTAACATCTATGATAGTATGTACGTACATGTAAATCAAGTTAACGGATTAATCATCTATTGGAAGTTCAAAACGAGTCATTTCGTCGCTGATCTCGTCAAGCTATACGAGCAGTCCTTTTAAGTCAAATCTACAGGCCGAATCGTTATTCCCATTAATGTGAACAGGTCCAGTTGCTCGTATCTCTTACGTTTGCTACATTCTTCCAAATACAAAAATATATGCCTGTATATACGTTACATCTATGTCATGGTCGGGGCGGTACCACTCGGGGGAAGGGAAGCCTACCCCCTGTAATTTGCAGGAAAAGAGAAAAAGAGTAGGAAAAGAAGACGGAAAGGAGAAGAAAAGAGGAGGGCGGGGTAGGCCTATATCTGATCCATATAGTTAGTCCAGAGCTTCCAAGAGGCCATATTACGGTTTCTACCAGCCTTTAGATACGATTTTATAATGCACAAATGAAGCAAGGCAAATTTTCTTAATAGTTCGAGAATATTTCTGTGGACTCCACGCACGTATTTTTGCGTAAAACTTTCCCCGACTAGAAGGCAGTAATGTGTCCAAAAGGGGACTTCAGGAGGTTTGTTGATACATACCCTTAGACAAAAAAGGCTCCTCTTTCGCCTTACCAAAAATATTAAGAATGTTTTGAAGCTTTATAATCGGGTCCAAAAATATCCAAAAGACAACACCATGTTTGCATCTAAGTGACCTTCAAGTAACCAAAATTTCTCAAAAGACCTCTTCCCTTAGACCTATCCCCTAGAACAGCCCTCATTTACCCAACCAAAAATTAGAATTCACGAAGGTATGAACATTTTCCAGCCATATATCAGTCAAAACTGTCCCGAAGACCGGGACATTTGGCATCTTAGCAACCTTAAAGTAATCAAAATTTCTCACAGGAGAGGGGAACACCCCTTCCTTTAGACCTCTCCCCTAGGATCGCCTTCTTTCCCCCAACCAAAAATTAGAATTCACAGAATTATGAACATTTTCCAGCCATATATATCAGTCAAAAAATAGCCCAAAGACCGCACCATTTTGCATCTTAGCACTCTTAAATTAGCAAAAATATCTCAAAGGGAGGGGAACAACCTTCCCCTTAGACCTCTCCCCTAAGAAAGCCCTCTTTCCCCCAACCAAAAATTAGAACTCACAAAGTTATGAACATTTTCCAGTCATATAGTAAAAAAATTACCCAAAGAACGCACCATTTTGCATCTTAGCAACCTTAAATTAGCAAAAATTTCTCAGAGGAAGGGGACGACCCCTCCCCTTAGACCCCTCCCCCAGGACGGCGATCACTCAACCCATGTTCCCTATCAAAATAACCTTGCGTCGTCCCTGGTTATGGTACTGTTTTTATTATCATTGGTTTCAGCGTGCGCGTGGCCGATTTACATATTTGAGAGAAAATTTTATGATTCTTCCGTTTCAAGCCCCGTAAGCCCCACCCCCCCCCCCCCCAAGTCTCGATCTAGAACCGCGCCTGATTTCTACATTGACGTAATTTGCGATCGAGTAAAGTAATAATAATTTTTGTTATTTTACATATTCCTTTGTTTGCACAACTTCAATACCTGTATCGGTACACTGAAAGGACACATCAATTACTCCACAGTGAAGTACCTTCCATATTAATTCATGCAAGTACCGTTTAATTAAACCAAGGAAAGAAAAGCGAATTGTTTTCGACTAAGGATGCGATTCGTACATTCTGATTTACTAATATGAAATATACTTTTACAGTTAATAAAAAGGAAAACTCTAAATGATGTAGCTAATTTAGTTATTCAAGATTTAGGTTCTACAACTGCTTTACCTCTTAAACAATAAAAACCGGGAAAAGGATGACAAAAT
Source organism: Holothuria leucospilota (assembly GCA_029531755.1). Taxonomy (NCBI): domain Eukaryota; kingdom Metazoa; phylum Echinodermata; class Holothuroidea; order Aspidochirotida; family Holothuriidae; genus Holothuria; species Holothuria leucospilota. The sequence goes on from CM055970.1 coordinate 23,401,960, forward strand.
AAGTTTCCATAACAAGTAGTATGTCACCTTGTCCAATCGTCTGGCATAAGGGTAATTTTTTATGTACCGAATTTTCTACACATAACAACATTTTGGTATGTACATCGATATGATTAGAATATTTTCAATACCTTTTATGAGGAGGCTAAATACTAAGTATAACACTTCACAAAAACACACCAAGAAAGACGACATTTTATTAACATTGGTGAGGTGGAATCTGAAGAAAACCTGTGTACTAGACCATGCCATTCGGGGCATATATATATTGCATACAATTTGTGTAAACTAGAAAAGCATAGTTTCGCGTTCTTTAAATGCTTTTCCCAGAATCTAAAGCGAAAAATTGCAAAGCGCGCGAAATTTTTGGTAGGTTTTCACAAAAAGAAACATATGTAATCATTAAGAATAAAAAGAAGAAAGAAAATCTCTAGGGGTTGACAGGTTGTAGACCATATTGGAGATAATATACATTGTACTGAAACCATCCCTACTACCCGACGAAATACAGGTGGCTAAACATTGCTCCGTGAGTCCCTCACCAACTGAAAGTACCGCATGATACACACAAAAGAATAGTAACTAGGCTTTGAGATATGAGATGAATTTACGACCTCTACATTACTACTACTTTCTCTACATGTTACTTGGAAAGGTGGAAAGGACTTGCACTATCTAGCTATGTAGAATGGAACTATTGAAGAAACTAGGGTCGCTCTATAGCGCGCGTAGCGCGCCGAAAATTTTGGGTTCTTATTAGGGAAATTGTTCTCATGAGAGCAAAAAAACGGGTAAAACGAAACTGTAAACTATTGCGATTTTTTGGGGGGGGGGGGCAAAATGACATTTGGCCCCCGTCAAAACACATTGGGGGGCCATGCCCCCCTGGCCCCCCGGTTCCTACGCCACTGTCATATGGACACTAAAACATAAACTGACTTTAGAGTGAGATCGAGTACACTCTTAGCATACTCTTAGCAAATTAGGTCCTTTATTTGTCCCACGTGAAGAACCCTATAGGTTCTTCGAGAATTATTTACAGGAATTACTTAAGAAAAAGGTTCTGCCTGGAACCCTTTTTCGCCTTTTGTCCTCCAGGAGAAACATAGAACTCTTTTTTCTTAGAGTGTAAGATTAGAAAAAAAACAAACAAACAAATCGGTAACTACCTTAGCCAGGCTATTTGTGCAAAAGTGTTTTCATATATGTGGTAACATATTGGGGGTTTTTTGATAGATTTTAATTTGACACTATGTCAAACACATGGGCTGGATTCCCTTATCTTGCGAAGCATACATGTGTAAAACTTAAGAACTTAGGCCTTAAACCCTTCTCTTTTAGCGCTGTCAATGCAGCATGCACTCAAGATTTCAGGTAAAACCTTCATGATATGGGTTTTCATATGTCTCTTCGAGTGACGCTTTTGGATATGATATTTTATTTGTTTTCGTCCCACGTCTGTAACACCCAGTCCCTCATGTAAATGTTACTATGCAATCATGCCACCACAGAAAGTCGTTACACAGTCGGAGTTTGGGGATTGAGAATAGACCTTATGCATTTGCGTCACGTGACGTCATTTTGGAGAATAAACAATTAAAGGACACTGCAAGCACGACGTAGACTTCCCAAGCTAGCGTAATAAACTTATGTTCGTATCCAACCGCTACACAAATCAGCTGTCTGCATTCGTTGCAATGGTACGTGCTTGCCTCCAACGGGGGCGCACTTTTTGTTCTGTGACGTCATATGAATGAGGTCTATTTGCACAATTCTTTTTCCAGAAACTTATTTATTTGACCGCTGCAAATTATATATGGACACACGTATACTGAACCAACAAAAACACAGGGGAGCTGCTTCTTCAAAACAGTAGAAACCACAAGGGTGATCTTATCACGAGATCTGTGGATCGGTAGGAGCTTAAAAAATATACTTAAATACATGTCGGGAAGAAGTAACATTACGTTTCGTTTATTCCAGTAAGCTGCTAATTACTCTGGTAAAAACACCTGGTACCTCTAACGCATTTATTGATGGCATTTTAAATTTAAATTTGAATTAATATTTAAACGGTATTCTAAAGCATAAATTTCATCTTTTAATGACATGCTAAAATGTAAATATTGAAGAAAAGTGAAGAAAAGATATCTCTTGAAATAAACAGGAAATACTTCTTGTGGTTTTCACTCTCGTTAAAAGTGAGGAGCATATAGATTTTATATAATTAAGCTGTTCCCGCCAGCACTTTCCCAATACTTCCCCTAACTATTCGCCCTGACGGTTCTTACCTAAACTACTCTCCCGGACAATGCTCACTTAGGACAAATCCAACTGTTTTGGTGACTGACGCTGTCTAAGGAGGAATTTCATTGGTAGAAATCAATAATAACAATGATAAAGATCGGTTTTTATACAGCGCTTTATCACCAAGGTCTCAAACGGTAGTTGATAATTGTCAAATATCGACTCCCTGATGGAAGTTACTTCACAGGTGCCAATTTTAACGCGGGGGAGGGGAGGGAGAGGGTGCAATTGAAATAAAGCATCTTGCCCAAGGACACAACGTAATGAACCCGGCAAGAGTCGAACCTCTAATCCTTGGATGGCTAGTCCGACACCTTAGCCAATAGGCCACTACGCTTCACAATGAAATTGTCCGGGCGGGACTTTTCGGAAGGGGTGGGGTCGTCTGGTCAGGAATTGAGCATCACAAGTTTTGACAAATAATATAGGCTACTTGTTTGTACGGGGCTAAGCGAAGTTACTGCTGAGAGGATCAGAGGAGGTACACACAGGTTAAGAAACAGAGTTCATTCGATATACACCATCATATTTCCCACGATCACTCTTATTAAAGTTTGAACCGAATCCGGACCATTGAGCACTGATCGAGAATCTGATCATTTGTTTGATCACACTTGGATCAAAACTGATATGGATTGGAACATTTTTTTATTCAGATCTGATCAAATAAAGACCCGGATACCGGATCGGTGCGCTACTGATTAGGACGTTTTAAATTTTTTTTTGTCACGTGGTATGCTGCAAGAGATGTTTTTAACCAGGAAGCTGCGACTAACTTGGAAACACGTTGAGACCAAGATCCAGCTTTTGATGTTTAGTTCTTATCACTTGATACTGTGTGCTCTTCCACTGTCGGACAGTTCTCTAACAACTTCCGGATCGGACTGGATATTGGTATATACACACTCATTGACGAACGCCTTTCGCCAAATACGTTTACGTCACTCAGGGTACCTGGGAAAATTTTGAGTTTCAGTCGGAACTCCTTCTAATTACACCTCTCTGGTCACTCAGGGTACCCTGCAAGTTTTACTGAGTTTGCTCACAAGGGTACTGTTTAAATATTTTTGACAAAATCACCTGTTAAACATTTATACATTAGGGGTCCGCATGGGATTTTTAGTTTATTGGCAGTGATTCAGAGGGGAAAGAGAGAATTATTCGTACTACTGATTTTTTTTTCAGCGCCTGTCTTCGACGATTTTGACTGTGAGGGGGAGATGTAATCGCCCGTCGCTCCCTTGTGTTTTGCACCCTGACGTCATTGCGACTCACTGTCTCCGACTGTTAGTTATTTTCACCTTCAAACAGCGTAGTATCCGGGCCCTACTTTACGCGCGTTAACCGTACACACTTACTTTGCTCATGAGCCGTAACAGCCAGTTCGCAAACTTGCAGATGTTAGAACCTCTGTAAGTCTGCATTTGCAACGACAAGGGATAAGAAATTTCGTCATACCTGTCGGGTCGTGGCAACTCATTCACGTATTTTAATTCAGTGGGTTTTTTCTCACAAACAGCCTCTTTTAAATATAAATTTTCACTCAAATTATTTGAAGCTAAATGCCGATCGCAAGTGTATTTTCACCCAGATTTAATGGCGCTTATCCTTTTCCGTCATCCCATTATGCCCTGAAATTAAGTGAAAGATACGAGCTCAAAATATGTTCTTGTTCAAATTTAATAAAGTTGAACATTTTTCCAAAGATTTCAAATCGTTCCCATACCGGTATTCCATGTCATCGTGACCGGACAACTCCCCGGATAATTCCCCCCGGACGGTTCTCACCCGGACAATTCCCACGTATGACATTTATCCCTCAGAAAACTTCCCCCCACCGTAAAATTTGGAATTGGACTGGATGGTAATTTTTCGGGTGGAAATTGTCCGGGTAAGAATCGTCGGAGGAAGGGGGTTGTCCAAAAACCCTATGCCATTGCATGTAGTTGGTATTTACCGGCCTTATCTTCGACCCTCAAAGGTATCGTCTATACCAGGGCTCTGAATTATTTTCGTTGGCCGGAGGACCGCATTTTCACCAGGGAAATCTTGCGAGCCACAGACAGACTACTACTGGTATTTGATGGTGTCTCTTCGTCTTTACTAGGGCTCTGAATTATTTTTGTTGGGGCCACATTTTCACCAGGAAAATCTCGCGGGCCATAGACAGATTTTTACTTTTATTCGAGGGTGTCTCATTCAAAATAACTTAATGTCGTAACAGAAACATGAAGCTTTTCATTCGATAGGGCGGTGTGTAGTAGGCGAGGTTGAGGTCGCGGATTTTTTCCCAGGACGAAGGAGAGCGAGTTTCAGAAATTTCCATAGCAATCATGAAAATGGAAAAGAACACTCAGATCAGGGTCAAGGTTAGAGTAAACAGTTATAGATGGACCCATTCGTCCCAGGAAAAACATATCCGTCCAGGTCAATGCTCTGATGCAACAACCGGGGGTAGCGTCAGGAGCTCTTGGTGTTAACAAATTTTGTATATTAGGGTGAAACGTACAGTTATTTCTGCTTTCCATATAAGGCGCACTAAACGCACTAAACAGATGATTAGATCGATGTAGCCTATCACAATTTTTACCACTTGAACATTTTTGTAAGAGCGATAATCCTGGGTCATGCAGAGTGAGTAATAAACTCATGCTAGAATCAGTCGTAAACTTCCATCAACTTCTCATGCTCATATTTTCTTATCAAATGGCATGAGTGCCTCCATAATATGTAAGTTCATGCAGCTTTGTCACCTCTCTTATTGTTAGAAACATGGTTTGCATCACCAGATGTTATCTGTGAGAAAGAAGTCCTCACCTATGGCCCCGGAAGGTATAGTACGGGAGGGATAAGGGCTCTTTTATGCAGTTTCCCAGGTTCTGAAGGTCTTGCAGTCATAATCAGGACAATAACATTATCAGCATGTTCATTACTGACAAATATGCGACGGTTTGCTAATGTAGGGGAAGACGATTCGAGCAGGTAAAGCAGCAGCTGAATCCGAGTGGGCATGACCTAGCTGGTTATGCAAAGGATTTTATCTTTTTAGGTCGAAATTTAATTGGAACCCCCAGTCGTCCGTATACTCTGATTTTCAAGTTAACCTGCTCGTAAATTTTTTTCTCATACGAAAGTAATTAAGAACAGCAATAGTCTTTCACCGTTTCAGGAAAGCAGTAATATTCCGGCAAGAAGAACCTTCCATGACCAAAAAGGAAATGCAATCGCACTTATCGATATTTTATGGTTTGGGCGATCGAATTTCATTGACCCCCAAATCCGATTTTACTGTTAAAGTGATATTACCTGTTTAAGAAAGGGAAATACATAATACTGCCTTATCCAAAGTGTTGGAATAACGTTTAAGCAGTCCATCCGAACAATAAAGATAAATAAGGATCCCTCACAGAAGTAGTTGTTCCAAATATTGTTTCAATTATCATAAAAATAATGACAAAAACTATGAAAATCGAAAATGTTGCCACACAATCTTTATTCCATTCAGTCCCACTCCTGGGTGAACAAACCAATGGGAGTGCTCTAATATATGAATATGCAAAAGGCAGCTCAAGGAAAGGTGCTCACGTATATGCCAGCTAACGAACACTGAACACATGATATTCACGCCATGGCCTAAGTACATGAAAACTGACTGTAGGCCTATAGTACCATGGAGCTGATATCCGAAAGGTTTTATTGGCTTCTTGATAGGAAATCAAAAGGGGAAATTTCTGTTGAAGCCCTCCCGACCAATTTCGGAACAAACTACAGCCCTCGTGAGCTACTCGATAACACCACAACCTGGGACTAAGTATCGGCAAGGGTTGCTACCTGGAAGGGAAAGGAGAGTAAAATTTGTGCAGTTAGTGCGTTTCGTGATCTTCGAAGAGTGTTTTTTGCATGATTCTGAAGGCATGCAGACTCAAGAAAATACGAGTAAATCTAACTCAATTTACCCACGAGACTGGTCATTGATATAATATGTGAGTACTACCTCCGAAGAATAATATTGAACAGTTCTTGAGTCATTCAAATCATCGATGGTCAACGATATCAGCTTGGAGTCTGACATCTGAGATGCTTACCCTCTGTCGCAAGGTCATACCATGGAGCTACTACACCATGGAGCTACTACACCTGGACAATCTTTCTCTGTTACGTTTCCCACCTAAAATGTACACAGTTGCCTTGATTCAACCAGGGTGTTCTAATACAACAGACACAAATTCTTTTACACGTTCGAAACTCTTGGAGAAACCATCTACAAAAATCGAAGTTGGGAAAGAAACACATTGCTCATAGAGGAAATCGAATGAAGCCATACGATTTTACGACTACGACTATGGTCATACTTCAGGTTAGTTATCGAAATCTACAAACTCGACCCATTTTTCGGCATTTAGTGTATCGTTGTCCAGTTTACGTAGAATATTTGATTTTGTAGACCTATCCTACCGCTCAAGGACAAAGACTTGGGATGCGGGGAAGTAAGCAAGTGTATAGAGGTGTAACTGGTTACCGTTACAAGCGTTAGTATGCAAGTGTCTTCTTGAATACTGTTAGGGGTGAAATTCACTAACACGGGTATTATGATGAAAACAGGTGCTTTTGTTTCAAAACCTCAAGTGTGCTGTGCAGTATACAACCTTCAAAATCACTCTATTCCCAGCTAATGCATGAATAACCTTGGGAATACAAGCCCATGTACAGTACTTCGGTACACACAGCTGCGTGATCATTGAATTTTCATATAGTATTGTGATAGGCGTGGTTTGAGCTATTTGTAATGAGGACGGTTTTTTTTTTTCAAAATAGCCTGCAGATTTTGACTATTTTCGCATTGTTCCTTTATATTTTGCCATTCACACTACCATTTTCAGTCACTACATAAACAACTCCATCCATGAATAGTATAGTTAGTGTATTGACAAATAAAGAAAAACATTAGTTTAGCAGCATGCTCGCTTAGAATGATGACTAAGTCTCACTGATGGTGTCTTTATATATAGTTTATTATTCAGTCCCCAACGTCCACCAACTTTCGATCACCAACGTAAAACTTGTGCCAATCTGAGCCAAAATACTGCTAGATCAAAGTGTCCTGTCTCTGCTAGGCCCTTTAGCCTATAGTCAAATTTCTCTTCTTAATTTCTTAGTAGCCCATAAACATCTGTTCAGCTTTGCTGCTGGAACCTCTAATGATTTGAATTACGTACGCGCTTGAAGTAATAGCGGTGTACGCGCGCGCTTTTAAGTTAACGAAATCGAGCGCCCGTCGAAAGACGCCAGGCGCCCCACCACGTCATAAAGCAGTCGTATAGTATTTAGACGCGCTTACAATTAGGCCGTATGTATTTCCCTTTTCGTGAACAGGTAATATCACTTTAATGATTGAAGTGAGAGAGGCGACAATTCCGACTTTGTCACCTGGGTGTTTCAACTATTGTGAGACACCCCTACACTGATTCGCACACTTCCCTGGTTGCATTTAAGCCTTGAAACAATAATTACACCTAAATTGTTTTACATGCATGAGGCCTAATGGTAAAACAATTACTTGTAATGAGGGGTGCGCGCGAACCACACCGAAAGAGTAGCGTTTTCGACACATCTTTATAGTAACGTTTTGATTCACTATGTACAACAAAACTGCATTTCTGTCAAGATTGATATATATCAAAAAGATTGATGATAAGTTCGGTCGTATTTGGTTTTTTCAACCCCCATTTTCCCTTTAGATCTCACTTCTTCACGTGCCGGATTGGATCGCCTCGCGGGCGGCCATTTAAGAAATTATGGTCTATACACTGGCTGTATCCGGGGAATTTCGTATGAGTTTCGTAAGTGGTATTCACAACGCTAACTTACACCGTTCGTAAATATACACAATGTTTCGGCCATGTATGCACGCGAGCCGGAGAAGAGTGGCATGTACATAAGTAGGTGGTAACTATACATGCTGGCCTGCAGGCATAGCAGCTTAGCCAATGAGAAGACTCTTACCAGGTGCACAATAGTGAAAGTCTTTATGACAAGCTTAAAAGCAGACTTTTGATTGGTGAAAATACCCTGCAGTGCGATAATGTGTTTGTATTCCACTCTAAGTATTCGTTATTGACCACCTCTACTTTTAGCAATATTTTGTGGCTTATTACGACAATATGCAATGTGTGGCTTTTACTGCTTATTGCGAACAATGACTTTTCACGTTCTTTAAATATCAAGAATCTGTCTATGAATATTTGGATTCTGAAGCCCATTTCCTGAGTAACAATAATAATTAAAAATGGCTTGTGTCGTACAGAGCACGGCAGCAATGAAAGGTAATCAATTGAAGAGATGGAAACTGAAGTAACCTAAAAGAGCCTGGACGGGCGGTCGTTTAAAAGATGATGGTCAAATTTTGGTGGGAGGGGGCTGGAAATCTGGCCGAAGGTTCGCAGATGGTAGGGTGGGCGGTAGTAGAGAAGGAAATCAGAGATAGAGCTTTAATACTAGTCAGAGAATGAGCATGAGTAGTAAAGTTTTATGTTTCTGATGTGATTGAAAGAGGATGAGCGCTAGAAAACGGCTTTCAGAAGGGGCGCATTCTCGTAGTATGTGGACGACGAATTCTTTCAATGCGATGTAGAAGGCTTAAGCCAAAAGCGGGGTTTCAAAGGGTCCTCCCCGGGAGTTGTTTTATATAAAATATTGTCTATTCTTAACCGTCTCTAGAGAATATCCAGCAACCACAGTGTATTATTTGAAACGCCAATGAGATATCTTAGCTGACAATGACTGCAAGTTAGGTGCTTACCAAAATCCTTCACAGCAATCTGCGGAATTGTTGCTATGCACACTCTCCTAATTGCCAAAATGCGAAAGAGGGTCCTCCTTAATAGTGGATCCAGGAAACAAGACCGGTTAGGTCCAGAGCAAACCCTGGAACCCCCGGCGTATCTACAAAATTGTATTGATTAGAAGGAAGCTTTCAACTGTTAGGGGGGACTGTCTACAATGTTATTGGCAATAGACCCTTTTCCAATTAGCAGTTGCAAAGGATTATGGGATAGAGTTTTGGTATGGGTCGTTTTTGTCAAGGGCATTTTACTGTGGACAAAAACGACGCACACCAGAACTATATGCCACAATCCTTTGTAATTCCAGCCAATTTTCATAGCATGTACAGTAAATACTGTACATGGTGGATAACCCTAGAATAACCCTAACCCTCAAAAAAATAAGAGTAAATTCTGGTCACTTTATATCGAACCCAGAACCCCGAAAATCATGGTATCATGCCTTCCTTCTTGACCACTGTACCATGCGGAGAACTCGGCAGCCGTTCTCCTAAATTAACTACTTATCTGTAAATCACTCAACCGTATCGTAACGTTAACAGTTCTCATAACACGTGTTACAGTTTCTGTAACACAGATCAGTTTAAACTGGACATGCAATGTGTATTGGGTAGTAATTCCTATTTGGAAAAGGGTCTATGAGTAAGCTACAAACATACCTGAGCACCTTTTAAATTAATGTGACAGGCTTACTCAGACTAACCGTCGGTGTTGGTGTGGGCCGGGTTAGTAGTTGATCGGAGAATAGATTGTGGGAAAGGTTGCAATGGTCTTCCAAACAACAATCTCACTCCCTGCAGTTGTAGAATAGAAAGTAGTAATGAGATAGCTCCATTCAAGTTATCTTATAAAAAGCGGTAATAAGGAGATACCCATTTTTCGCAAAGAGTCACGAAAGAGTGTACAATTTAGATTGCATACGTATTGTTAGGTTTTTGAACTGTGTGTGCAAGGAAGGTTTTGTAGATTTACTCAGTCCCCTCTTCAACACAGCTGATCATGTCATCTTCATTAGTATTTGAATTAGTATGGACTATGTAGTATTCTGAAACATTTAAAAGTAAGTACAGAAACAAATAGACACAATAAAAAAGCTACGGACCCAATTACCCTTAAATGTTCTAGTATTAATTTGCTGTTTGCAAGCAATGAAGAGTACTAAGCGACAAATATTTTAAAAGTTTTTGGCTTTTGTTGACGAAAAATTGTTTCATTTTGTGAATCCGAGAAATCGTTCTCTTTTTAGTTCTTCCCACGACGTATGATAAAGCGTACTACAGCGAGGGATTTATACACTCTAAAAACGTCCGGTTCAAACTGAGCCGAAAATGGATCAAATGGGTACTTAACCGAAAAAGGATCAAATATTTGACTAGTTTCGGTTCAAAGCTAACATTTTCTGTTCAAAATTAATCAAATCTAGTCAAATATTTGACCAGATTTCGGTTTAGTGTCCATTTGAACGGATTCGGTTCAAATCTGAACCGGACGTTTTTATAGTGATACTAAATGTCACGGCTAGGTACAATACACAAAAACCGAAAGAGCCAAAAGATGTAAAAGAATGAGATTAAGATTTCAGACTGATTATACATTAAGCCCCTTTTCCTTAATTTCTACAAAATACTCAGAAATTTTCACTTAAGCCTATATTCATAATACTTTAACTATATACTATCTCTAGTCTTTGCTCTACGGAGGCACTCGTACCAGAATGGTCTTGGCTTTTGTTAAGACGACGGTAATATCGGCTATTCAATGATATTGAAGGGTAGGGTGGTGGTCGTGGTACCCCATCGCGATAACGACTAGGAGGCTAAGCTAGCTAGTCCACACCTTTCAGAAGTCGGCTACAGCAACGAACGAGACATAGACGGCTGTTACATGTAAAAAAGCGTCCCGGTGGCCTGTCACTGTCCTCTTGAATACTGCAAGATTTGTCGATACGTCTGGCTGGTGAATACTCGGTTAACTCTCAGCTGGTTTGTCTGTCTCTACCGAGTATTTTGCGAGTCCGTATATGTAAGTTACAGGCCGACGAGCGCATTCGATTTGAAGGATGAAGTAGAATGAAGTAGATGTTTCGACAATACTCGAGAATACGTCTAAGCAGTCAACACAATGTACCATGCCAGAATGTTCCTTTATAGCCATGACGTAATGTTCATTTTATATAGTCTAGCCAGTCGTGGAATTTACGGGAACATTCCAATTCGTGCAAATTGTTAAACTGGGTTGCAGGAGCATATCGTTCAAACCTTTTTTAGCGTCGTGACCTTCTGGTTGTCCTAGCTAGCATCTCGTATAACACACGGCATTAGCATAAAACACCCATTTTCTATTGCAAACTAGGTTTTTGTTGTTTGTATCTTAGTTCAACGGCATGTGAAAAAGAAATCTCTTCTACGCTTTTAGGTGGGGCCACTGTAAATTCGAGGAAGGTTTTCAAAAATAGTTTCGCAAGGAAATCTATGTGCCTAAGTGACCAAGTCTTTAATCAGATGTAGGCCTATTAGGCCTATTGCATGTAATAAGTCAACTTGGCCTCTTTCCAGTCACACTGTAATGTGCACGAACGCTTGTTTCCAAGAAATTAAAGCAATTATAATCTTGTATAAAAAGCTAAACTTTCACAGGGAGTCGAAAGAATAATTTGGTTATTCATGCCAAGCAATAAAATCAGCGAGAAAGAAGTTTTTCTTCGAGAAGAGTGATAAATCGACGTAAATGAAGCAATTAATACACGCGACGGTCATAGAAAGTTAGGGTGAATAAGTAAATGGAGCCGAGGGACGTTTATCTTTACACAGTACTAGACAGAAAAAAAAACGGTCGCGATTGTCGAAGAGATCATTTAGATTTGTGTTTAACGATAAATCTCATCGTGGTTGTGAAAGTTTGCTAACTGTTGGCTTGCAGGGATTACCTTAGGTAGCTGACCTTCAGTCAAGCGAACCACTTTGGCTAATACTACTAGTGCTACTATACAGCAGTCATGTTTAAATCACGTGATCGCGATGAAATTTTCAAAAAGTTTTTTTTTTTCCGGAAACGCGCTCTCATGTGGAAATCCTTTTCTTAGGTTCTTACTGCCTTCAATGCGTCATGCGTCTATTTGTTTGATAACTTTTACCTTAAAGGGTTTATTGCATCCAAGGTTCCTCTGCATATGGGCTTCACGAAGAGACCTGCTTGCGAGCTTTGACCTTTAGCCTGGTTATCGGAAATGCTCTTTCTTCAAGTTGAAACCTTCATTCTTGGGGTCTAGTGGATATACGTCATTACTGAACAAAATGTTTAAAGATTTTCCACGGCAGGAAGGGTTAAACGATGGAGGTCAACTAAATTAGTTCAGTTAACATTTTATACAGAAATACAGGTCAAGTTTAATATTTCTTCGCTACTTTATTTATTATTAATAAACGTCCACTAAATATGCGAAAGTACCAAGCACTCTTATGCAATGCGCACTCTTTTCTTATTATTATGAATGGTAATGCCTACAACTCGCACCACCCCGGCAGCTGAACATAGTTGTTCGTAAAGATATGAAGCGTAGCTGCAGGAGGCGCACGTAAGCTAATCCGTATCTCGTTATGTCACGTTGCAAGCCAATAATGATATCAATGAAGTTTCGTTTGTTGGTGTAACAGTAAATTCGACGGCACGACAAACTCATGATTTGTTATCTCATCTCCGTACATGTAGTGTATAGGGAAATGACATGTTGTACTTCCACTAACAAAGGTCAAATGGTCAAATTTATTTAAAGGGAATATAGTTTATCTCAAGACGAGGGACTTGCTTGGCAGCTCACAACCCAACTTCCTGCAAAAACATACATAGGAATAGCCCTAGAGTTATAAGTACAGTTGATGACCGCACTTTGATTGATATTCATTCAAACAAGATATATAGCTTCACACTGGTTGGTCAACAATGACTTGTACAGTGTTCCCAAATCAAGCTCACACACAGCCACAGTCTGACACTATTTAGCCTCGAGCAATTTAAACTCAGTGCTCAGTGCAGGCTGGGTACAGTGCTCCTGTCTTGGAGGAGTACTAGACAGGTGTTTGTTTTTAAATTGCTGGACGGGCTAAAAGTAAACCTAGTAAGGAGAATTTTACTGTCTTGTGTGAGATTAGACAGCCTTTAACCTTGTGTTTGGAATTATTTGTCTGCCATTATGTTGGAAAAATATAGAACATCATAATATGTTAGGCTTGATAAGACATTTTTAAAATAGCTCTTTTTGGTTGCTAAGGTTAGGGTCAAAGGTCAAAGTGTAGGTCAAAAGTCAAATTTGTCCTAATTTTGGGAAAAAAGCGGTCACGTATCCCACCTAAATCATAAGTCCGATCAAGTCCAAACTTGGCTGGTAGGTACCCGACGACAAAATCTTGCGCGTGAGTAATTGGTGACATCCTAGGTCAAAGGTCAAATTAACTCACACTGGTGTTTCGCCTTTATCCTCCTATCAGTTTGTTAGAAAATGTCACTTAACCATATCATATGTTGGAACCGATAAAACAAAATTTTGAATTGTTGTTTTTTGGTTCCTAAGGTGCAAGGTCAAAGGTCAAAGGTCAAAATGAAGTCTAAAGTCAACTTTTTTGCAAAACGTCTATCGTCAACTCCTCCTTAACCACATCGGATCAATTTCAAAGTTGATGGACAGTTTAACCGACCATAAAACGTTTTGCACGCATAACCATTGACATCATAGGTCTAAACTCAAGGGGTCAAAGTTCAATGAGCTAAAATTGGTTTTACACTTTATTTGCATATCAGTAAGTCAGAAAAAGATTATTAAACTACTTGGTGTGTAGAGAGTGATGAAGCACATTTTAAAATAGGACATTCTAGTGGCTACACTTCGAGATCGATGTTAAAATGACCTAAAAGTGTTTTCCTTTTTGTTCGTTATTTGCTTATCACAATGTCGGGAAATTTCTGTAATAACCCCAAGGTATGTAGAGAATGTGGGGGGAGATGAAATTTGCAACTCCATAGACCCTTTTCTAAATATCAGCTACAAAGGATTATGGGATAGACTTTAAGTACGCATTTTTTTGTCCACAGTAAAATGCATTGACGAAAACGACACACACCAAAACTCGATCCCACAATCCTTTGTAATTGCTGTTTGGAAAAAGGTCTATGGACTGTCTTCTTGTTTCACATTTCTACTCTTTCCAATGGCTTTCAGTGACTTAAAACAACCAAAATACTCATGTAAGATTTGGAAGAAAAAGTTATGGTTAGTGAGTTAAGATTTATAATTGTACCTTTTCTATAACAAGAAAATTTGACCAGCCGTGCTGGTCGGTGGCCCAGAGTTTCAATGAATCGTAGTAAGAACCGTGTTTATGGAGCTACAGTCTCTTTTGGAGTGAATTTCACTCTCTTGCATTAAGAGTGTAGGCATATGCCTAGTTGACATACGTCCTCCACTAACATACTCCATAATCTCCGTGCTCTTGACAATGAAAGTGTCCAGCTATAAGACGGGCGAGGTTAAGCATCAGGGAATAATCTGTACAAAGAATATCAGATATGTATGCATCAAGTGACCCATTAAGCCGGGAACATTTTTACACGGTGTGATGGGTGATATAACTTTTGGCAGCGAAAATTGTTTTGAATTTGTCTCATTATCTATAGCTTCAAGTACGCGAAATGCCTCATTGCAATATAGACTCCAACGAACTTCAGATGCGTTTATTAATTTGATGACTATGACTAACGGTTTCTCTTCAAAACTGTTTCTTATATTCGCTACACTTGCCATGACGTATAAAGACTACTGCCTTTTATACATGTAGGCTTTTTAAGATGTGAGCCTAAGTGTAAAGTCGTAAAATGTCGTAACGTTACTGTGGGAGCTTCTTCAATAATAAAGAGAACCTCCCAGGTAAAGATTGTCGATCTAGGATCTTATTTTTAGTGAAAAGTATAACCTTGGTTTGAAAGTATGCTATTATAATGCAATTTTCCCCCACTCTTTTATGGCGATTTTACAGGTCTTATTGAAATCAAAACTTGGCTTTGAGCCAAGGCATAATGTCGAAAGACTGTACAACAAAATCTGTAATTCATGAAGTTTTCTCAGGTCTGGTGACATTTGTGGCCTTACAAATTAAGGACTTGGAAAGCAAACTTTTGTAAATCAACAGTTCGATCTTACACGGTGATTGAGATCATGTTGTGGAAGGTTTTATGGTTTGAAGATAAGGTAATTGAAGTGAGTTAGTGAGATAATTGGTCTTAATGTGATGTTTTGTATAAAGGTAAAATAATAATATAATAATAATGTAAAAAATAAAAATAAAAAATAACCATAAAAGATAAAAAACAAGGGCATAAATTTTGTGGTTTTCTTGCAACTAACGATTATCCACAATGAATTACAGCTGTAAACCTCTGAAGAAACCAAGTCGTAAATCTGAGAATAATGACAGCAAGAAAGGGATCAAGATACAAACGCGAGGGAGTCTAAGGCGCTTGCGGTATTTTCTTGTGGTGGTAGAATCTCCCTGATGACTGTTTTTTTTAGATTTAGATGATAATAGTATTTGATCACCCCTCACAACTTCATCTTACTTTAATCCAACATCTGATCGGCAATAAGCTGAATCCCTGAATAAATGTCACATTCTTAAATCTTCTGTCACTCTAAAGAAAATGAGTAATGCGTTGGTATTGTGTTATTGCTTTTAGCTGACATCAAATGTAGGAAATTGCTTATCACAGCTGTGCTTCTGCAAATCATTACGGGTAAGCAATATTCAAACACTTTGCCTCAAAAAATCTTCTTGAGCAAACATTTTCTCATGGGTGGCACCTGGAACATAATTCCACCTTCAATTTTGCCCCCGATTTGAGTTTAAAATGTCGTTTCTGTTGGACTTATCACTATCATTTTATCAGTTTCTTCGGGCAGTTGTTGTTTGCAAATGGAGCAACCGTCACGGAAGTCAGAGTCCAGCCAATTTTTAATACCTTACAGAACTGATAATCTTCATATCAAGCAGTGTATGCAACCACATAAGTCCTTAGTTTGCTCAGACTACAAACAGATTTCGATTGGGGCCTAGTCTGGCCTAGAATTTTTCTGCAGTACTTGGTCTATTTACCGTAAATCTCCCGCCCCCAGTGGGCCAGAGTTTTAGAAGTAGTTCATACTTCCTCATTTAGATTCCTTGCCGAAGGCGAAAGGATTCTATGCAATCGCGCGATGTATATTTGTGTGTGTATAGGTGTGTGTATGTATGTGATTGTGACGCTTGGCTTGTAACACGATATATCAAGATACCAATGATCGGAACTTCTCATACTTGGTATATAAAATTATCAAGTTAAGAGAAAGAAACCCCTTGGTTTTGGTGGAGGTCAAAGGTCATATGAGGTTACCAGAGGTCATACGCCGGAAACATTGTGAACACTACATTTCTAGGTATGAAGAATGCATACTTCTCATACTTGGCATGTGAATGCGGTATAGTCAGAAGATGCACCGTGTTGGTTTTGGTAGAGATCAAAGGTCATCTAAGGTCACCGGGGTTGAAAATATGAAATATTTAAAAACTGCTTGTAAACACGATGTTACAAGATAGCAACGACGGACACTTTTCATACTTGATAGATAAATTTATCATATCAGGAGAAATAACCCTACTGATTTTTTTCTGGAAGTCAGAGGTCATTTGAGGTCATTAGAGGTAAAAAACCGAACACCTTGAAAAAGCACGATATTTCAAGGCAGGAGTGATGGACAGTTTTCATACTTGGTGTATTGATTTGTGACTTTAAGAGAAAGAGAGAGCTCTTTGGGTTCGATGGAGGTAACCTGAGGTCATAAAAGGTGAAACTACGAAAACGTCGTAAACTAAATAAACACCCAAATTGTGTCCGTCGTTTCGGGACCAACGAAAAGTTAGGGCCGAATTTTTGTACTATTCCAAAGATAAAATTATAGAGAACATTCATTTTCTTCACAAGCGTAAATGCTACAGTGCTGACCCAAATTTAATTAAATAATTATGCACACGTGTAAAGGATAATAAGACTATAGTATGATTAGATATACTCCATACGTCTAATGAGTTCGTTGATGGTGTAGTGGAAAGTGCTTGGTTTCTCACACAGACGGCCCCGGTTTGAATCCATTCAAAGGCACTTGCTTTTTTCATCTTTTTTTAATTTTTGGTCAAATTCAAAAGTCACCTGAGGTCAACAGAGGTCAAAATGCAATCTTATGAACAAGGGGGCTTAAATATGGTCAATGTTTTCGACTTTCTTAAGGGCATGAAAAATGCTTGGATAAAGAGGTACATTGACCAGTCTTCAGGTGCCTGGAAAGTTCTACACTGTTAAAACACTGTTTAAATTTTTTAAACAACCGGTACTACTCTAAACTGGAATGGAATTTTTTTGGTATGTAGAAACATAAAAGATGCAAAGATTAGATACTTTCAATATAAATTTATTCATCACATAATAGCTACAAATGTTTTCCTGAGCAAAATAAACATCACGGACAATAAGATGTGTTCTTTTTGTAACGATTACGATGAGTCGGTGGAGCATTTGTTTTGGCAGTGTAATAATGTAGCTGTTCTGTGGAACAGTATTTACTTAGAAATTTTCCAGTCCAGAGTTAGTATTATGTATGAAAATGTTTGTTTTGGGTATTACGACCTCAAAAACAGATGGTACAGTTTTGCTATTTTTTATGCAAAATTTTATATTTATCGTTCTAAGGTAAATAATACATTGCCAGATTTCCAGGCATTTAAATATCAGCTGAAGTTTCACATGGAAGTTCAAAAACATATTTTGAATAACAAGAATAACCAAACAGAGCTTAATCGGTTACAAGATTCTCTCTTCCTATCATGAAGTATTAATCGGTTGTTGTAACAGGCAAGCTTAGACTGTAGTACAAGAATTTTTTTTTTGTCTGTAAATTGCAAGATGTTTATTGATAATCAATATGTTGTGCATTTGATGACTAATGATCAGTGTAAATAAAAACAATGGAAAAAAAACAGAGGTCAAATTGTGAAATCATTGTAGAAAATGATATAATCTTGAAGGAGAAATTTGAGGAATTAAACAAAGTGCAGCAAATCGTCCCCTTTCGCAAGGATCACTTAGCCTTTGGTCTTTCTGTGATTATTTTATGTCTAATGCTTTCACAGAGATAAAAAGTGACAATAACAAGGAAAAAATCTCGAACTCACATGTACTAACATAGAGAAAGACACACGTGCGAAGACATGCAGGTTGCCGTGTTACTGCGTTACTTTATAAGTAATTTAGTGTAATCATGAGGCGTGTCTGAGCTAGCAAATATGATGATATTAAAACACCCACAAAAACAAGGATACTTTCCCATAAGTTGTTGACGTATGTCATGCTTTAATTAGTTGGATATAAAACACCAGAAGTTGGAAACTGGATTGCCCAGCTGGAGGTAATAGATAACCTATAGGGGGTAAAACTTTACGCCAAAAACTTACTCAGTTGGAGGTTATGAATTACTTCTTTGAGGTAAAACTTTTTCCAAACATGATCCAATCAGAGTTAACAAATTGCCTACATCTGGTAAAATTAATGGGCACAAAAAAGGCATATTCAAAGTGCACCTTTAATATAGGCGACATCTTCAAGTGGGTTAAGAACATAGCACTATCTCAAGGACCGAAAATGTATTGGTGAAAAATTTAAAAAGGCATTTAAAAATTTTCGAAGATTAGTTTTAGGTGGAAGAGATCAGGGGATAGTTTCTCACTAAGACTGCCGACTGTTTAATTGGAGTATAGAATTGTCTTTTTTTCTGGAGTATCGGATTCTTTTAGGCTATATTCTGTCTTCCTTCCTACTCCTGTATTAACCCTATAACCTAACAAAACCATGTTCTCTCGCATCTTAGATGTCCTAAATAAATGTCTTAGTTTCTTTTAGCTTAAAGTAAGTCAATGTGATGAGATAGGTCAAAGTGTTTTACCTCCAAGGGAAAATCTCTGATTTTCAGTTAATTTTTTAAGACTTTTTTGAAAGCTTGAGGTAGAATCATTAAAAACAATTAGAGTGTTACTCTTCGCAAAAAGGCCGAAAGAAGGAAAGAAAGTCGAGGCTCTCATGGCAGAAACGATGAAATGAATGCAGATGGTAGTATGTTTTATCTTTTTCGTATAGCAGAAGTCTGTTATATTGTCGCACACAAATGTATACAACGCAAAGACCCTATGCATTGGCGTCATCTGACGTCATTTTGGAGGCAAACAGAGGGAAAAACTGCACGCAGGACGTAGATTTCGCACGCGCGCGTAGTAGACTTACGCGCTTATCCCACCGGTACACAAATCAGCTGTCAACATTGATAAGTGTAAGTTGCAATGATACGCGTCTGCCTCCATTGGAGGGCGCACTTTCAGTTCTGTGACGTCATATGCATCAGGTCTATTAGTTTACTTCAAAAAAGTCTGTCTGTAGGCTACCTATGAAAACCCCCCAAAATTGGAGAAAGTTTTGTCCTCTAATGTTAAGTCGAGTGACTTTCATCTGAATAGGTATCCCAGTTGGACTATTTCACTTGTATGAGCGGTACTACTTAAAATTGTCACTTGTAAGTTATGAGAGGTGCGCGTGTCCACAGTGCACACTCATTGCACAATATGTTATTTAAATTGAAACGCAACATATACTGCATGGAACCTGCACCCGTAGACTAGGTATATTTACACAAATGTGTGGTTTTGTTTGCTCTCCGGCATATGTTGCCAAGCAACAAGTGTCTAGTCCACGTGACCGCATAAGCTTCCGATAAGTGGGCAGGATTCTGATTACACGAGCACATTATCGTATTGTATAACTTGACTCATTTGGTACATTTTTTTACTTATAAACACTATCTTTTTTAGCAATATGCCAATGCAGGTAACAGAACACCACGGCATATATCAACAGTATAACGGGGTACTATTAATTTCACAGGCGGGTCCAATTAATTCAAACTTCATCTTCTTGAGCCGTGACGAAATAATGTACAAACTTGAGTTAAAGGTCAGTTTTGAGTTATTGGAAAGACAGTGTCATAAAAACATGTTAAATTGCAAAACTGCCCGAAAATGATTTTTTTTTTTGCACCGAATCACCTATCACCACTTTTTAGAGCACTGTACATTATGGACCAATATCAGTCCCTGTCACTGTTAACTCCCAACCCAACTCTGTGGTGCTCAGCCCTAAATCTGGGGACAGTTGTACCTAGAGCAATATGTCCAAGGATTTGCCTTTTGTACGAATAAACAGCTTAAACAGCTTAAACAGCTTAAACAGCTTAAACATTTGACGGCGTTACTAATAAAATTATTACCACACCCTCTAGTTGGTGCAATGTACAATGTAAAGGATACAAAATTAACCGCGTCGGTTCGTCTTTCGATTCTTATGGGCGTAAAGAATGGATACGGCACTAGTCCCAGAAAAGTCATGAAAAGGACCAAAAGCTCAGCCTTCAAACCTTTTATCAAAGTTCTGCTAACTGTGGCTATCAGTGTATACGAATCCTGGCCCTGAATGTTAAGCTGGTCGGTTTACGACTTCTTACGTTACCATACTGTGACGATAGCTACGATAACATTACAGTCTCATAATGTCTCGGAGGTTTCAGTAGGTTGTCGATGTCGTCGACATTTTGTACCATTTTCAATTGTCAATTGTACGATCTGTGACATTTCTACTTGACCGCTGGATTAAGCTTGATCGTAGCAAGTCGTATGGACTTGTAAAAATTCTTAATCTTGCTGCAGCACTGCATATCGTAACACACGTTTAGGCCTGACGAATGCATACAAATGCATGTGATTATTTTTAAATAGTTTTCTCACTGTATGATTACTCAAGATACCTAACAGCTTGCTGTCAATTGTTTGGTACGATCGGAAATAGATTGAAGATGTTCAGAAATGTAGGACAACTCTCGACGGGTTACAATTACTCACGAAACTCTCAGGTAGGCTAAGCTGTAAACATACCCCCCACCCTGTTGAACAAAAAGGTCGGAGTGAATGTAAACCCAATAACAGCTATTAGGAAGTTGTAATTCGTAACAAATCGCATATTAGGCGGGCTGTTGTTTGTTCAATTATACCTCTTTTCATTTTTAGGTAAATCTTTGGACTCTCTGAAGGTCGCTTCTATTAGCCGTTACCATGAAGAAAACCATGAAGAAAACTATGTACTGTAATTCTACGCTTTCCGTGGCAAAATTAATAGATTAATTTTGCCACGGAAAGCGTAATTTTTCATAGTTTTTCTCATGGTAACGGTTAATAACTTAATAGAAGCGACCTTCGGTTTACAGTCAGGTTTTCCAAACTTTGAAACGTGTTGGTAAGATCCTAAAACTACTCCAAGACATTA
Organism: Holothuria leucospilota; assembly: GCA_029531755.1. Lineage (NCBI taxonomy): Eukaryota > Metazoa > Echinodermata > Holothuroidea > Aspidochirotida > Holothuriidae > Holothuria > Holothuria leucospilota. Next base: position 23,423,544 of record CM055970.1, read on the forward strand.
ACAGCAAACACAAAAGAAGATAACAGTTCAAAGAGTATTAGATTAATAAGATTCTTTAACAGGCTACAGTCAATTGATCTCTGTTTAGCTATAGCCGACTGCGTGGCAGAACCAGAACGTCCGTTTTATGATTCCTTGTAGTCATTTTCAAGTTTCAATTATATTCAGTATGGTGTGGGCGGTGCAGGGCGGTGCCAGCAACGCAGCCAGGAATTTGCAAGGGGGGCGGGCACATTTGTGACTGATATGGGGAGGGGTCTAAGGGGAGAGGGTGTCCCCCTCCAACCCTCCCCTGTGAAAAACTTTTGAACAATTGAAGGTCCTTACATGCAGTCTGGTGCTATGTTTCGCCAGTTTCATTATTATCATATGATATCATTTATTATTAGCAGATTTTTTTACCTGTTTGAAATAAGAACAGTTAGTAAAAAATTCAAACAGGAAAAAAAAATCTGTTGGTAATATATCATATGATCATTAGCGGCTCGCCATAGGGGCACGGGGGGGGCACTTGCCCCCCCAAAAGTTTGCAAAGCATGGTCTTCAATTTTCAAAAATAAAAATAATAAATAAAAAAACATGTAATTCGAGATGGGTTAGGCCCTCCCTTTTGAGTGGGCTTAAATGAAAGTAGTGAATAACTTTCCAATGCAATGCGAAGGTTTAACATTAATTAAGTGCTTTCAAAACGCCATTTTTTCGGCGCGCTTCGCGCGCGTTTTCTCATTTGCGTGCTTGCTACTACCGTATATATACTTCACACATCACGAATGGACCTGCCGTTAGTGCGAGCTAAGGTAATCAAAACAAATGATCACGTTGTAATCTGATTAGCTTAGGCATAATAATGTCATTTACAGTTTAACGGTAATGCTGGAGTTAAATGCCCATAGTTTTGCAGACACTTCAGAGCTTTCGTGGTCATTAGATACACAACCCATTAGCCGTGTTGATTATCATCCACGACTAAAAGCAGTTTTGCCAGGGTGTCACCTGGCCAGATTAGCATAGGTATCTGTCTACAAAAAGTTGTAACGGGCATGTAGTCTAAAAGTATTGTGTTTCCCACAGAAGGAGAGGTTTCCCTTCCCTTGTCCAAATTGACAGCGCCGTTAGCCCGCGAGCGGTCTTATGACTGTCAAATGGCCTGTTATAAGCAAAATGTTCTCCACCTCTGTGCTAAAGTATATACCGTTTCAATTGATTTAAAATAAACACACCAAACAGTCAATCAAAGCTCAGTGTGATGAGACTTTTGACTAGTGGCCTAGCTATTTGTATATAGGATGAGACGTCGTTCTGAGTTAGGGGAATTCCCCTCCCCCTGTAAAAAAATTCGTTTCGGAACGGTACTGAGATTCAAAATACTAGTGCTATCATTTCATCGTTCTCAAGTGTCTTCATGCTCGAAATTTTCGTTAGTTTATGAAAACAATCCAGAAAACCAACATTTTATGGCTTCTTGGCAAAGCTGAAACATATTGTGGCACAATTAAAGAAACAATAAAATATTTAAAGGTGGGGCTCATTTTATACAAATGGATCAAGCCGCTTTGCCCATTTCACCTGGCTCTTACTCCACCCCTAGGGTAGTACGGTAGCGATCGGTTGATATGGTTGTATTTATTTTTAAAGTAGTCTTCTCATGACTAACTGCCTGAAATGGTTTGTGAAGAGCTTTTGAAAACTACATGGGGCATCGCTGTAATACATAATAATAACCATACTCCCATAGGCGTAGGAGGCAGGGGGCTGCAGCTCCCCCAACAAAATATTTTTGTGAAAATTCGGGCAATATTCTGAGAACTTTTCAGGCACTTACTGAAAGAAAAATAATGTGATAATGTAGCTTAACGGAAGTCGATACTTTAAAAAAAACTTCCTTGGTAATTAAAACATAGTTCTGATTTGGATTGCACCAGTACCTATATATTCGGTATTAATTCACCAGTGTGTTTTTAATGGTTAAACTTATACATTATGATTATCAGTGGTGTATTTGAGGAGCCATTAGGCCATGCCCCCGTCACTGACGCCGATTTTTTTTTTTTTTTTTTGTACCTAAACTAAAACACAAAATTTTACTTCAAAGGTAGCAAATGTGGCACCAGATTGCATGTATGGACACCTAATTTTTCAAAAAATTTTCAAAGGGGAGGGGGACACCCCCTCCCCTTAGACCCCTCCCCCAGGCCGGCGATCACACAACATAGTGCCTCCCACCCCCATGAGAGAAATCTTGGCTACACCACTGATTATTAGCAGCATTTTTTATAACGAATTCCCCCAGAATTATAACCAATATGGAATAGCTAGTAACGTGGCAAATTATTGTATGTAATTGGCATGCGGTGTGATAACGGATGCATGCCTATATGATATGTACATTAACATTTAGGACGCGCGCGGAGCGCGCGGAAATTTTTGTTTCTATTTTTCGGGCAGATCGTTACAGCCCCCCCACCCCCCAAATCAACTTGGGCCCCTACGCCTATGCATACTCCTGTTGAGGCTATATTACTATCCGGAGCTGACCATTAATATTGCTGGGAGGGGTGTCTTCCGAACCTCACTGAATACGGACTTGAGTTTGCCCCCCCAAACAAAATTTCTTAGAGCCGCCCATGCATATGATAATGACGAAACTAACAAAACATTGCATCTTTTACATGTTCTTTTACATATTATACCAGAAAGACAAACATAGTGCTCTTTTGAAATATTTCCAGTGAATTTTTCTCTGATTGTGTGATGTCTGGACTTTAATACATTTGACGAACTTAACTGATGGACAATATAAACTTTCATATTTTTGTTGCAGAATAGGCTCGGTACGTGAGCTTGTGTGTGACACCCAAAACGTATGAGTGCCATGCCCTTCAAGCAATTTTTGTCAAAGTGATTGTAAGTGCTGCCTCTAGACGTGCGAAGACAGCATTTTTGATATTAGAGAGAGCGAGGGTGGTGTCCAAATAAATGATTCTCGTCAAAATATTCCGCCCCAGTGGATGTAATACATAGGCGTAGGAGCCTAATTTGATTTAGGGGGCTGTAACGACTTGCCCGAAAAATGTGACCAACATTTTTTTGCGCCCAAACTCCTCCCCTTTGAGCAATTTTTGCTAAGTTTAAGTGGTCTAGATGGGAAATGCAACAATCCTTGAAAAACGTTGGAACTGTGCTATTATTTTAATGATGGTCAAGAAATGGAGTGCAAACCATGACGAATGCGAGAGATTCGGGCTGAAATTTTGCATTACATACATATCATTTCCATGACAAAACATGCATTAAGAATCTGCATCAAAACAGTTTAAATTCCTCATCGAAACCTATCTGCAAATTACAAGGCGATTCTTCTACCTGATGCTTCGTACAAAGCTTTTAACTTTTTCTGCTGTGTTTCTCTGGATATTGTTATCAGAAAGCAGTGATAATAAGGACAACTTGGAGTAAGGTCTAAAGCGCGCAGAGCGCGCAAAAATTTTGACAGAGAACCATTTGTGATAGAACATGGTTAAATAGATCCATAACTCGGTCGAAAACACAGCCCACCCTACCCCTACAAGAATAAAGCTTAAACGCCTTTGGGGTGATTCCAGGTGCCACTGAGGTATAAAGTATAAACCGTGGCATTTGCTAGCGAGCGGACCGTAATTTTGCATTAGAACTGTTGTAGAGCCCATTGCCGTTGAACAATTTGAATGCGATTGAGGCGGTATTAAAGAATAGAACAATAGGACTGAAGATTACTGTTCGAGGAACGCACGAAAGTTTTGGTAATTTGGGAAAGATTTTTGATAGAAAACTATTAAAATACATCCATTATTCGGTTGAACGACACCTCACCGTGCCCACTGCTGACAGAGAATGGAGATGTACCTCTAATTTTCGGATAAGTGCCAGTCTCGGCCAGAAAACTTATGTGTAATTTTATTTCCCTAGTATAAAATGGTCATAAGATATAAAGTGCGAATCGTAAGAGGGGTGCGAAAATGCTGTATTAGGAATCATTTATTTCCATGACAAAAGTTGCATGCAGACTCTGCCGCGAGACACCTTCAGTTCCCCAAAAATGCGTTTGCCAATTACAAGGTGAATTTGATGCCTAGTCATCCAATTAGGGGATAAATACGAGGGTGCCCGGTCTTAAATGTGATTTAAGACCGACGATGACGTCATCACAGAGGCTGAGAGGACCGAGGGGATAGCCGAGGTCCGCTCCTTCAAAGTGGGATGGAGTTGGACCTGATCGTTACTGATTCGTGTTGTCCGATATCTGGATAGGATTAGAAAACGTTGGGAGTATTTATTGCCCCCCCCCCCCGGCTATGTCCCTGGATTATGATGGAGTTAACAGAGTTGACGAGAATTCAAGATCAAAAGAGCACTGACAAAATACCCCGCAAAAACATAACAGTTTTAACATTTTTTCGACGCTGAAAGGGGGGAGCAGTCGTTCCCACTGCTCCCCCTCTGGCTACGCCCCTGGGCGGTGCCGTTACAAAAAATGTACAAAGGAAGTGTTTTGGAAAGGACGCGTCTCTGTGAGAAACCGATAATTTCCCCTACACCACTAACAAACTTGTTATACATATTCTAATCATCTTACAGTCACAGCATCCTCCACACCTGTTTGTAATTAGGTAATTAAAATTGAAATTACCAATTACTGTGACACTTTTGCTAGTGTAAAACTACTTGTTCTCTACACTTCCATCTTTGGATTGGAAAAAAAATCAGACCTCCCTGATCGGTGTTTACGAAACGACACAATTTGGAGGTACCACTTACTGCCTATTTACGTTACGAGGCTTTCGTAGTTTCGGCTCTGGTGACTCAGATGACCTTTGAACGGCCAACAAACGCGTAGGGTTCTCTTAGTCTAGCGGCGAAGTCTGAAAATTTTCGACCCCCCCCCCGGTACAACTTTGTAAAAGTTGACACCTACCCTTAAAATGTTCCTTAGGATGTCAGCTTTCATTTTCTGTTGGTTGTCACCTTTTAAATTTACCCGAACATGGTAATTAGGAGGGTCAAAGGTCACGAGTCTATTTTCACCCAATTTCAACAATCTTGGTACTATACATGTGCACTTCACCTTCAGGGGAGGCTTTACCTTGAGTCTAGTGTGGTAAATATTTCGAATAAATTTACAATAAACATGCCCAAACTCCAGTCAATGCATAAAACCCTTAATTATCAATATTCACTATGGTTTCATTGAATATTTTCAATATTTTTATTTTTTTAGTTTTCCCCATTACAAATTTACACGATATGATATTCCAATGCATCTTATGCATGTTTTACCACATGGAGATAAAGCGTCTCTCAATAAAGACAAGGTAAGATCGTTTAATAGGCGTAGGAAGCGGGGACTGGGGGCCCCAGTCAAAAATGTGAGGGGGCTGAAGTATGCTTCCGCCCCCCCCCCCCGATCCAAAGGCAAAAACCCCTTATTTGTCTCTTCTGTAAAAAAATGTCAAAAATTTGAAGTAAATTTCCCTAAAGTTTGTCCATAATTTTGCACCAAATTGCATCTGAGGCCCCTTAAATAACCACAAATGTTCCACAGGGAGGGGGACCAAACCCCTCCCCTTAGACTCCTCCCCAGGACGGCGATCCGAAACAAAATTCAGCCCCCCCCCAGTCGCGAAAAGCTTCCTACGCCTATGTATCGTTATAAGTTCTACATTGCAATATAATGCTCTTCTTGAATAAAATTGATCTGTCGAATGTTTGCCTGCATAGCGGCTCTCTTTAACTTCTGACACACTGGGTAACCGTAGCGAAAGGCTAAACAAAAAACCCCGTCAGCTATGTGAAGACTAGTCAAATTTATAAACCATATCTGGAAAGTTTAACGCAAAAATGTGGCAACGGTGTTTCGCTTCAGTGTTTTCAAGTTATCATTTGTGGTAACAAATTAAGATTTTCTCATATAGACGAGGTTTCTGACTATACTTTTATTAAAGCCCTTATGGCGTTGGAAAATATACATCTGGCAGTTTTCATGTTGTGCTTCTGAAGGCGAAAAATCAGAATGGTCATTACAAACGCCGGAATGCACTTTGAAAGTAGGAAAAAGTAGTGATGAACAGCTAAATTTTTTCATTATAAAAATTGCGGATCCTATATCAGATGTGAGAGTAATGAAATACAATGCTCCACCTTCAAAATGTGTCACTAAAATCTTGTCCTATATGGGTCAAAGCAGTAAACAATTAACAAATTCTTTGCTTTTCATAAAAAAGAAGCATTTTGAGTATCCTGTCAATTGAAACTGCCTTCAATAATCTGCATATGAAAATTCAAATCACCAAACCCTCTTACAGCCAGGTTCATCCATACCCATAGCCAGACAACGTGCTAAAGAGGACGAGAAAGTTCCCAGACTGTAAGAGGGAAAATCATTTTCAAGGCACGAAATGTGTTAACATAAAAGGCAAAGGTAATTTTTGTTCCCACAATTTCTCCCAGGCGTTAATGTTTGTGGGTCCCTCCACTGCTTTTAAGTTATGGACCTGTATTTTCGAACAGAGTGGTCAACACATGGTTGCATTCAGGCTATATCTGAATCTGGTTGACCCGTGATTTAACCAACCAATTTATGTGTTTGTTGCTAGGCTAAAAGAATAATATGGTGGCAAAAACCCTCGAGTTTGCTGAATACTTCTTACCTCCAATCATTCGTCGACAAAAACGTATATTATGCTAGAAAAAAGCATGATCAGTCCTTAGAAAGGAACTTGTTTTCTAAATATCCGCCTCACGATGCTAGATGTGGCTGCAATTTTAAACACGTAATCCCTAATTGTGATTACTAAACACTCTCTTTATAACTTTACCAAAATGAAAGCTAGATCATATATGAATTTGTACCGTATTAACAGCCCCTCTACAAGCTTCATTGAATTCATCTCAACATAATCATTTTTTGAGAACTGCGAATTATTTTATTTAAAGGATTTTCTTTTTGCAAGTAAAATCAAGTCTTGTTATGGATATGTGCCATTTCCATGTCCAGACTTGAAAACAACATAGATCGGTGCAAGAATCATTCACTGGCTTTCCAATACAGAGAAACAACTCATAATTATATTGCTATGTAACCACAAATTATTAAAGGTTTATTTACCAGTAAACAAAATGAATTAAATTCATGTAACAATTACGATGGGTGTAAGCGACACTTTCTAGGGGTAGGAGGAGGCTAAGCCGTTTGCCCGACAAACTGTAATAATCCGACCAATGGCCGGATTTTCACAAAATGTGCCAGAGAAATAGGATTTTTTTCCAAACTCCGGCTGACCAAGTTCCATTGCGACTATGTTCCAACTCCCTCTCATAAAAAGATAGCAGAAGAATGTGTGTTGAAACAAAGCAAAAGCGTACTTCGTCAGTTTGTAGCGGTACAGTGTATTAGTTGTATGCCATCCCGAGCAAAGACGCTTTCTGCCTTACTAAAATTTACCATCACGTCCGAAAACATTTAAACAAATATCTACTTTTTTGCATGGGATATTGCTACAACATACCCCTTTAAGCTGATCTAGTTCATGTTGGCAAATAGTTATTGCAATGACAGAAACACCGTAATGTATTTAATAAATAATTAACTAAGTCAATTAATTTAGTTAGGCTATGTGATTTCGCACATTTAATATAAACAATGCAATGGTTCCACACATCCTAACAACCGAAACAAAAATTCAAATTTCTTTGATACAGCTACGAAAAAAGCCTACATTTCATGGTAGGCCTATAAATATTTTTATTATATCCCACTTAATTTTAAGGATTGCAAGTTCTCAACATTGGTAGGGGCGGAAGCCATGGTCCAAAACCAAGACAAAAGCGACGGATTACTGCATGGAAGGATGGTGAATAAACATTTCGGCGCTATTGGGGCGGCACAAATTTGGGGCTTTTAGTGGAGAAATTTCAATAATTTGGTGTTTTTATTGAAGTAAATTAATTTAAAAATTTGGTTTTATATTGAAGTAAATGCAAAAGGTTAGGTTTGCAATTTATTTTGAAAAATAGCCCTCTTTGAGAGTACCGTGACCCAACTAAACAGTTGGGACGACCAGTCGCTGTCGGAGATTAGAAACTTCATCGCACACACTCATTCTCCCTAAAAAAAAAGATTAGAAAATTTTCCCGACGAGGGCCTCAACCTTTCTCGAAGGGGACATGGCCTCCTCATCCCACCTGGCCTCACCCCTGACAAAGTTGCTTTAAGACATCTGAATAAATGTTGTTTGAAGTCACATGATTTTGTGAAGGGTCTTTATGGGGAAAAACGTAAAATGCAGATCGAGTTTAAAAGGTGCGACCTTTAATGACTCTTGACCTTAAAACTATGTTCGAAAACTAAACAAACATTCAAAGGTTGTATTTTAAACATCACTCGTCCACAGTTTACAGAACGCGTGGGATTATATCTGGACCAGGGGTGGCGCCAGGATTGCCCGACAGGGGACCAAGCTCCCCGACGAGGGGCCAGCAACCCGAAGCCTCGGTGAGGGCGATGTAGTGCCGAAACGATGTTTGAAGTAAAATTTTGGCGCGCGAAGAGCGCCGAAAATTTCAAACTCTTAATGGAAAAAATTGAAAAAGTTGGGCTTTTACCACGGAAAATTTGAAAAAAATTGGGTTTTTACGAAGAAAATTGGAAAATCTGGGGATTTTATTAAAGAATTTGCCCAAATTTAGACCAAAATTAAGTAAGTCGTTGGAGCGACTGCCCGTTGTCAGGGACTACATATTTTATCGTATACATAGTAGCTTCCCGAAACCGGAAAATTTCCCCGACGGGGGCAGCCTCCCCCGACGGGGGGCTATGGCCCCCTGCCCCCCCCCCCACCTGGCACCAACACTGTTCTGGACGTTTTTCTTCTTACTCTTCACCAGTGGTCCAGAATTGAAATTGAAAGGTGTTGAAAACAGACTGTTCAATGTGTCTAAGTCTGTTATTCAAATTTCTTTGTTAAGGCTAAGAAAACACTCTATAAACAGTTTATAATTCTTTTATTTTCATTACATTTTGAGCACTTTAGGACTGTATAAATTGTTCATTTTGACTCACATCATTTTATAAGCCTCGTTATATTAAAGTGTGTTAAAAATACTAAAATTTTAAAAAATTGACCTTTTTGACCTTTGACCTTGAAAATTTGCATGTTCGGGAACTTTTAAAAAGTGATAACCAACCTAAAATTTAAAGTTACATTATAAACAATAGTTTTAGCATAGTCGCTATATTTTACAAATCGGTACCGGGTAAGTCAATTTTTAGAGCTCTTTTTCAAATTCGCCGCTAGACTATCTCTCTTAATACGAGAAATCATACTAAGTATGGGAAAGCATCCATCATCCCTGTCTTGAAATAGGCCTTTGTTGGGTTTGCAAGGTTTATTGACCTCTGATGGCCTCAAATGACCTTTGACCTCCACCGAAAAACAGGATTCTTCTTCTCAATGTGATAAAGCAATATACCAAGAATGAAAAGTGTCCATTATTGCTAACATGATATGTCGTGCTTACAAGCAATTTTTAAAGATTCAGTGTTTTCACCCCCAGTGACGTCAGATAACCATTGACCTCTACCAAAACAAAAGGGTTTTTTTCTGACTGGAACGCATCCACATGCTAAGTATGAAAAGAATTCATGCTTCATACTTTGATACATCGTGTTTACCAGATTGTCGGGGTTTTGACCTCTGGTAACCTCATATGACCTTTGACCTCCACTAAAACGATAGCAATCTTTTTCTTAATATGGTCAATTCATATGCTAAGTTTGAGAAGTATCCATCCTTGCTATCTTGAGATGTGTTCACAAGCCAAGCGTTACGAACACGAACACACACACCCACTCGCGCGTGATTGTGTTAGATTTCTTTTAAAGAGGGCAGCCGTTTTTACGACGCCAAGAGAACAAAATGAGAAGGACCGAGATTTATTAACGTCTTCATTTGTGATGGTTAATCAAGGGGCGGAAGCAGGATTTTGGAAAAGAGGGTTCCAATGAGTGCCGAAGCCAAAGTGAAGAGCGAATCGTGGGAGGGGGTATATCACTTAGAATCGCACGATTTGGTGACATTTAATAATTATGCTAAATTTCAGGCAATGAAAGGAAGTAAATTTCACTTTTAACAAAAATACAAAATGATAAAAAGATGAAAAAATGATATAACAACGTTTTCTAATCAGATGTATTAGAGACCATGCAAAGATGTTTATGAAGCAGCATGTCGAAATCAAGACTTTTAACTGATGCTGCCTCTACTTGGGTAATGAACTCGGAATGCGTCTTTTTTGACAATTGCACGTGCAATATAAGGCATCGTCACAACAGGGGCCTGCAGTGATCTCGTCGCCTTGCATATCCAGTCACAAACTCGATCAAATGTAAATAAACTTTTCCATGCCAAGACAATGGCTAAGTACCACCAGGGGGTGGTGAATGGAGGACACCACAAAGTGTGATGTCAAAGACTCCAATCTATATCGCGAAAATACTTTTTCATGTGTACACTACTTAAATACCCTCAATATATACTTGGCCAAGTAATAACAATATAGGTACGCGCGAATCGCGTCGAAACATTTTGATGCAAATTGTGTATTTATTAATACTTCAAATCATATTTATCTCGCTAAAGGTGTTTGTCATAATATGAAATGATCACATAACCCCCTCTTCCCGGATGCTTTAAAATGGTTCATTAGGAACTCATGTGCTTAAAATTCAGAGTTTATTTAATTGTCACTATAAACTGTGTATCTGTTACCTAATCCATTTAAACTTGGTCTCTGTGTACAGGATTGATTGACTCCTAGTGACATCTTAGCCCTTCTTAAGGAAATAAAGACTTCCTGTTCATACCCTACACAAAAGATTTAACTGTACAATAAGTGGACATGTCAATAGCTTATCTGCTACACCTATTCAACTGCTCAAAGTTGCTCACTGGCCAGGGATTAAGTGTTATTTTAGAAGTGATAGAGGTTTCTTACAACAAAGAAATGACCAGATAATGAGGATTTTATTACACCCGACCTCCTCTTTGTGAGATCTGGTCAGAGTGTTCTGTTTTTTAAGCAGACTTGTTCCTAATGTTACTTTTTAAGGCTCAATGTTACGAGGAAGAAAAATCAATACTGAGAACAGATATTAAGTATTCTTTCAAGTGATGTATATAAATGTCTCCAAATAGCACAGAGAGGTGCGGTTAACTATTCTTTACGTATGCTAAGTAAATTATATAAAACATTACAAATTTCTCTACATTTGATTGGAGGATCGGTGGTCACATGCCATGGGTGATTCGGCACTATCATCACGGTCGTGTGTTATCCATCGTACAATAGTCTAGTGTAAAGCCGCGGTCACACTACAACGAATTCGGATCGGATTGCGATCCGATTTTTGTAAGTTTTTATTAAAATCTTCTCCATTTCGGGTCAAAAAGAACCCAAAACTTGCCAACCTGTATAATTATATGATTTTTATCGCAGGACTACGAAAATTAAATTTATACGAATTATTTCGTGATGTCACATCGACCGACAGCTTTTATCGGACTACGCGTGTCCGATAAAAGCTGTTTGCCGGTGTGACGTCACAAAAAAATCAGTTAACATTTTATTTTCATAGACTTCTGATGCAAATCATATATTTACACTGGTTGGCAAATTTGGGGCTCTTTCTGACCAGAGATGGAGAAGATTTTAATAAAAACTCACAAAAATCGGATCGAATCCGATCCGAATTTGTTGTAGTGTGACCGCGGCTGAACACACGGTCGTGTGTTAAACTAGTGTAAAGCACGGCTGTGACGTCACTATCAATGCAGCAGCTCAATAAATCAAAGCGGCTTTGGGAATCGCACATTGCATATCGTACGTAATAGGTACATAAACGCATAGCTAGCAAGCGACACACCATGGAGCCACCACACGGACAAACACGAACCATAGTGACCGCCAAAACACAACTTAAACAACGACTAGATCAAAGTTATAAGGTGTTATATAAAACAAATAATGAATGTTTTTCATTCGTGGGATAGTATGAATAATTTCATTCCTTGAAAGGTTTAACGTTCTATTCAACTCGGCTTCGCCTCGTTGAACAGAACGTTCAATCTTTCAACTCATGAAATAATCCATACCATCGCACTCATAAACATTCATTATTTGTATATTAGTGGCCTTGTGGTTATCATAAGAAGACACCAATTAGGAATCCGGTAGTGTACCAGGGAACCAGTTTTCGGGAAAAGTTTTTCAAGCATAATTCCTTAAGTATTGTACTTTATTTTTAGGGAATGCTTTTGTCAGCGGGCTCTGTAGAAAGAAAATCAATTTTCCGAACTAAATCAGTATGCTAAAAGGTGAATTTGGAGCAAGAGTACTCATGCAGGTTTCAATCATTTTTAAGTATTGTGAGCCATCCAAAAAGTGGGGGAAAATAGAAATGGAGAGGACTACTTTTGTTAGCATCTTAAAATGATTTGATAATCCATAATCTTGCGTTCTCATCGTCCCCAAATTATTGGGCTAACCCTTACGTATTATAGTGAGGACACATTTGTGGGGGTAGGTCTGCTGAAAAAGGTTAAAGTTGGAGATAGAAGAAAATTTTTTGGCAAATTCCGAATGGTTAATAACAGAAAATACAATACATCAGTGCTGAGGAAACATCACCCCACCCCTTTAAAAAGTCTTTAACTCATACGCGTTTTTGTATCATTCAGAATGGTTTATTCGGAAATCCCTCTGGGGTACAACCAGGGAGTTGTCTGTAGAGGCGACTATATGGTACAATGTATTTTTCGGAAAGCCTTTCAGAATTTTTCACTCTTAAAAAAAAGGGAGGGGGGCCTGATTCTTTGGGTCCCTCTCCTGTATCCGCCTATGCTTGTTTTCGGAATGTCAGAGAATAAAGAAATAATGCTGAAATATGCACTCTTGAAATTAGTTAGTAATAAGTTAGAAATAAGTTTGACTTTCGAAAGTGTGTAAAGAAATGTCTTGAAATTAGAGATGAAACAGTAATCTGGAAGAAAAGTTTTGATCATAGGTGCATTCTATTTATAAAACGATTAATGCAATGACAAGCATTATACTTTGACAATAATTATTATTGCAGCTATAACCCAAACTTTAATAGTTTTTTTACAGTTAAATTCTAAACACATCAACTTCATATTTAAACGGAATGTGGTCAATAACTCGCATTAGCTTATTTTTGAACCACATGAATATATTTCAGCAGATTCGCGCTCTGTGACCGACCGTCTCGAGTGTATTAGAATGTATTTAGATCTATATAAATGTGCAAAAAAGGTTTTTTGACCCCGGATTTTGAACTTTTCCAGCCTCTTCTGACGTTTATTGCTCAAGCCCATGTGTAGGCTAAGAGTTTGAAGTAATCTTTCACAGCATTGCAAAAAAAGCGACCGTAGTAATCGGATCCATAGATAAAATTCGATCATAATCGTATTTCTCACAAAGTGTGCATACGTAAAACAGAAAAGGAAAGTACAACTATTTTCTATAAAGTTCTATAAGTTTAAGTTTCTTCTAAGTCTGCAAGATGAGATCATACAGTCAAACGTGTGTATATTTTGTTTATTTAAATACTGTTTTCATTGGTTTGTCAAGTTATCTGTTTTGCCCCTTTTTCTTTTTTTTATGATTGCTTCAATTGTTTGATTTAATTATCATTTTTTTATTTTCCTCCTTGATAATTAAGACTAGTTGTATACCTGTATAAGTAAAATAATCGTTTTACAGTGAATGTGTAGTTTTAAGTACTTTTCAGTCATAAAACATTTGTAAAATGATACCGATCAATTGAAATTTCATTCTTCCTACAAAAATATATTTTAAGGAATACACAAAAGTGGAAGGCTGAAACATATTTATCTGGATAGTTTCGTCTGAGACTCACAGCCACTTTTTGTCTGGTTAAGTGAGACCTGACAGTGTAATTAAAACGATTTAAATGAAGCTTTTAATCCTGTCTCATTGACATCCTAAGCTCATCCATCTTGTGGATAATTAACTCTCATTTACCGTCTAACGCACGTGTTTTACAATAGAAAACCTGATAGTTACGTCACATGCATCAAACGCGACCAACTAGGATAATATTTACCAGCGTAGTCATTAAAGGGACTTTTGAAGAATGAGTTTTTCAATTCCCTCAAATTATGAAAGGTAAAGACGATCAATCTTTCTGACTTTATTATCGCAAGCTCGTTTGAAAACTAAGCCAATATTTGCCCCAAACTTGTAAAATACTATATACTAGCCTTTGTCTTGCCGTGAGACTAGAATTATTGTGTCACACGAGATTGCGTGTCGGTATTTTAATGAAATTATAAACAAAGAAAATTTAAAAAATATGTGGGTGACGTTAACGACATCTGTGGGTGCACTTAATAAAATTGTTGGACCTCAGCCTATATGCGTTCAGCTGTAAAAACCATTAGCAGCTTCTAATGAATTGGCGGGTTGAAGAAAGTACTAGCTTGAAAATTGGCATTTATAGTTATTTTGTGATGTTATGTAAGGGTTTCCATGTAACGAGAAAAGACTGTTTTCATCATATTTTGTGCGGTAATGTACCTGCTGACATTACAAGCGTATGAGTGAGTAGCCTATATTTGGGAGTTGTTATTCGGAAGGAGGTTTAACGAAACGTGTAACTTATGCTAATACTCTAAGACCGACTACATCCAGGGGAGATTATCAATGATAAGCTACTTATTCGTGTATTCGTTAGCTTCAGTTTGATACTAATACGTTAACAACATCATTCAAGTCTAGTAATCCTATCACAATCGGCTTACTCAGGACAATGCTTTGATGAGTGGGTTTACGCCTCCATCAATTGACGGGCAGGCGATACAAACTCGAAACGACTGTTTCACTGTTTCATTGAAATAAATCAATGAGGTTTCCCTCTTCCTTAAGAACGAATGTCATGCAAATGAGCTGCAGAGGCAGAAGTCTAATTTGTGTCACAATTCCAAAAGTTTCCGGAAGTTTCCTGAAATGACCAGATATAGAATCGTGTCCACATTTGCACATAAATCCTTATTCCCAGACCCTCATCCGCTTCATCGAGCGTTCGAAGATGCCATATTTTTAATTTTCCAGCGACTGGCAATGCCATAGCAATAAACCCCCAGTCTTACTGTAGATATATCAGGCGACAAAACCAGTTTGTATATATGAACTACCTAATCCAGTGTGAGTCTTATAAAAATTCGAAGAAAGATACAAGGGACAGATTACTGTGTGACCTTGGCGGTGTCAAACCTCACTTCAAAGTATCTCCTTCCAAATAACAACGCCTTTATCAGTTACAAATCCTGCAATAGCCTTCTTCAATTTGTTGGCAGTGTTGCAAAGCACTTCGCGTGTAAATAGGCTAAACAAGCCAGAGTGCTAATAAAGTATCAGTAACCATTGCGCTAGTGCCACACTTTCGTATTACTATCTGTAATAGAGTAGGTGAAAATGACGTCAAAACAGGTATGATTTCACTTTGGGCGGCAATGCAAATGTCATACGAAGATAAAGAGGTATCTATTATGCACAGCACTTTTGCAGTAAGTGTGTTTATAGTACGTGCGTACAGCCTGGCCTTAGATACATGCCATGATTTTGACATAATGTACGCTCGATATGCAAAATGTCCGACATAGACCCGCGACCACCGATGACCCAGTGACGTCAGCAAAACACGAGATATTTCATGTGACATCGAGCGATTGGGATTGCCGGCAGTGCTGGGTACAGCTCGAGAGCGGTAAGCGTATTTATAGTACGCGCGCATGGACGATTGTTCGGCAATCCGGCAAAATGTCTAACAACCAAAGGGACTTGCGATCACGTCACGTGACCTCTAGTACATATACACCGACACTGAAAAACAGAGCAACCAATCAAGTTAGTCAAGTTATAAAACACACTGCGTCCAGAGGAGCCCTGTGTCGTTCAGCGTGAAAAACACAAAATTGGTACCCTATCTTTTGACAACATGCGGATGACATCACGAATTGATCTGACCCACAACGGACGGTCACGGCTATTTATTTGACATGCACAAATATTGTGTGATATCGGCATCTACACGGCCATTTGACTGCTGAGCGTACGTATATACGACCGTAGTTAGTTACAAACTTTTATGAGTGGTCTGTGCTCTTCCTCAGGGACTGTGTACTGTGGTCTCACTTTCAGGGTAAGGATACCGCCCAGCATGAGAATGTAAGTAAAATTAATGAATTAACAGCAAATCTTGTATTCGAGGATCACGTCATGTTGCCAGCCATATGACGTCAAGACTAGCTGGTTAAACATTAAGACAGAATAAAACTGATCATAATTACGCTGTACACTACATTTTTTCAGAGGTGTCAATGAATCGTGTATAGACTATACCAACCAGTGTATCCTACAAGCCGTGACATCACCATAAATTGCCTGACTTTTTTCTTCTTTGGCTAGAATAGCTCTGTTTTCGTTTATATTATTCTGCAACGTTTCTGTTATTACAAAGAGGCTGCAACCTACGTATGTTATCGAACTCTTCGATATGAAACGCATACGAATATTCAAAGAATTACACTAAGCACTATATGGCAATCCGCGGGGTGTCAGATCAAATTACCCAACCGTTTCCCCTATATTTTCATTTTGTACCAATTTATATCTCGCATCTATTTTGGTATTATAAAAACAGGTATATGAAACTTTCAGTATATCGGATAAGATTGCACAGTAAGTTCATACCTAAACAATAACGCAAATTTATCGACAAGTCCTATTAGGTGTCACGGAGGAGTTTAGTCTTACTGTGTTGAGAAGAAAGCTGATATATAGAACCACTCGAAGGATGGGACATAACGAATGACCTAGAACAACGAAGGATAACAGTGTGAAAGGTTTCTTTGCTGAAGAAATAATATTACGCCCTTAAGCCGACCGGTAGTACATATGTACAAAAGTTATCACCAAAATTCTAACACTGATGCTCACTAAAAAGGCTGTCCAGATACGCAGTCCACCGCTGTACTATCCAAGGTCCACAGGCATCTCCCTAATTCAACGTGTGGACTAGAAATTCGATGCCAGCTTTTGACCACCAAGCTGCGTTGGAAGTTGTTGCATGGAGATTGGTCGGTGGTAAAGTTTCTACCTAATCAGTGGCGTCACCAGACTTTTCATACTGGGGGGCACAAGGGGGGCACAACAGTTCGATGAGGGGGCACAAGTAGATAGTGGCGTATGCGGTATGTAGTGTGAACGCCGGCCTGGGGGAGGGGTCTAAGGGGAGGGGGTGTCCTCAGATGCAATCTGGTGCCACATACGCTACCTTTTTGAAGTAAAATTTGTGTCAAAAAATAACGAATTTTTAGGAACTAAAAAAAAATTATGCATGGATTGAGAAATTCTCATGTGTATTGCCGAATCAACGATCAAATATTCGTTCAATTGTGGACTTTTCAATTAACGTGAAATTCTCATGATCCACAAACTGAGTGATTGGAGTCTTGCGGGATTAAAGTGATCATAGAATTTTGTATCATATATTTCTCTTTAAAAATTTATTGGAATTATTTTTTCGAAGAAGAAAATACAGAAAAATCTCCTTAAAATTGCTGGCATTGAGCTTGCATTACAATTCGCAACGCAAGTGGCAGGCAAGTTCCATGGTACCGTACGTACGAAACAACACCATTCACTGTTTTGGTTGATGAGTCCGCGAGGCAGACATTTCCGCTCTACTTTATCAAGGCGTATACTCACACCTGTTGAGGCGGCGAGGATTATGGATAGATTACCAAGACCGATGCTCAGCCTCTGACATAGAGAACACTGTGTGCTTTATGAGATGGGGTGATTTTGTTATTAGAAAAATACAAATTGCTGCATATTCTTGTCCTAAGAAGAATCAAATCATATGAAACATGGTAGTCAAATATTCTGAATACAGAACTTACAGAAGATCTATATTTTTTTCAAAATCTCAAATCTCAGTTGGGGGGCACACGGGGGGCACAAGGTTTTCCAGGGGACACGTGCCCCCTGCCCCCCCCCCCTTGGCGACGCCACTGTACCTAATCTCTATTTTTAACTCGCATCGAAGGATATAACTTTTTTACTTCTCAATCTGTTTTCCCGTAGGATGTAGGTCAATTCAAAATAGACGCACATTTGACGCACGTTTGAAAATTTTCAAATAGTCGACTGTGAAATTATGAAGGAGGTAACTTTCTCTAAGGGTGTTTGACCGACGACGTTACGCAGTCTCTTTGGTTGCTGAAACTTTTGCCCGTCAAGCGCTCATCGTGCCACAGCAGTATCTAAGGTAATGTGTGTATCTACTAAAAAATTAAGTTACTGCGCATGTGCTGTGCCAGACAGCAAGGCAATCCGAAATGTGTGACGTCACATCAAACACTTCTATTGGTATAGTGATACTAGTATACGTTGAGTATCATGAGTCGTTCACTGTGTACAAAACGTACGTATGGCACATACACTACGCACATTTAAGTGACCGACTCATGGAACCACAACACTGCATCTAGGTCAATTAAAATGTATCCAAATTAAAGCCATGAAACCACATATAACTCGGCAACCTCTTCTCAAATATTTTGAAAAGGGTGGGTCGTTCTGCATCTATATCGCTATACCTTAGCACGGATGATCAAATGTCCTTCGCCTTGCTCTTTCGATGTCTCCAAATCGTGAATATTCCAAGTTTATTTTCAAAAATCTGCTAAATCTTACAAATTTCCTCTTATTTCGCTCACAAGTATCTTTCATTATGTTTCTGTGTAAACACATGCAAATATTGAAGGTAAAACAAGGAGTTATTCTGCACACATTTAACAAATGAGTAACAAGCATATTGTAACATTATTGATTGTAACCATTCCTGACTTAGGATGACGGGGTACACTAATTAAAATTGCGTTTTCCCTTTAAGTAAAATTTTACACATAAAGTAGAAATTACCACCAATTTTGTGGTAATTTACTTTATTCTATAGGATATGTAAAATTTTAACAGTGATTTTGTGAAAATTTACATTTAAAAGTTTTGGAGTTCTTATTTTACTTAAACTTTGAAGAGTTGAAATTTTACACATCCTATGCAATAAAGAGTGCAGAAAAAACGGTAATATGAATCTATTTTCCTTTACGTTTTAAAGGGAGGGATTAAAGGGAAATATTGTGTTTAAAATGCACCAACATGACATACAAAGAAAACACCTTAAATCGTTATCAAACCATTTAGTCTAACCGACAACCTCTAACAATCGCTTTTTCCCCTCAAAATATTATGCATTACAAGAGTCACAGATGTTGCATCATCTGAATTTTTGAAAGTTTGGGTGTGCAAATTACTTTTGTGCAACAAATAACCGAATTAGTTCCTGTAAGAGCCTTATTTCTTGAAAAGAAGGGTACGATACTGCCTTATTTTGAATTGTCTATCATTCTTGATTTATTAAAATTGATTTAAAAGATATTACAATTTTCTGTAAAGCAAACGCAATATTTCCCTGGAAGCTTTAATTTGATTTTGATTTGTTGGAGGGAGAGTATGTATTTTGGGTGGAATTTCCATTCAGTTCCCATTTGTGGTTCAAGAGATGTTGCAAGATAAAGTAATCTTCTGTTTAAACGAAAGTGAACTTAAAGCAAACATGCGCAACACCAAAACCTCGCATTAGCCAACTCTGTTTTGGATTTCTGTACATGTTTCGACCGGTTTTCTCCACAATTATTTCAAGTGTTTGTAATATGAATGCATGAGAAGTATCAGAATTTTGTAACATTCCCGTCCACTGCAGAAACTCATATTCTTATTTCAAGATCTAACTTATAGACTTATGAACCAAAAGAAAACAAAGCAATAACTCATCAAGGTAAGGGAATGACATGACTAATGCTTGGATCAAGTTCAGTAAGGTTGCGAAAGTT
The DNA here is from genome assembly GCA_029531755.1 of Holothuria leucospilota. Lineage (NCBI taxonomy): Eukaryota > Metazoa > Echinodermata > Holothuroidea > Aspidochirotida > Holothuriidae > Holothuria > Holothuria leucospilota. Next base: position 23,443,574 of record CM055970.1, read on the forward strand.
GTTACTTCGTTTACACATTGTAACTAAACAAGACTTTCACATTCCATACGGTAAGTTTACTTCTTTCAAACAGAACTTTTCTTTTTGCCTCTCCATTGAGATTGTACATTTGTTGCTTTCTACTACTGAAAATAGAATCCGAAAAGATAGCCAGTGTAGTACGGGACACAGTCTGATATCGTTCTCACTGGTATTTGTATAAAACACCTCATTATAACACCCCCGCTCATCTGCTTTCTTTGTGGTTACGTCAAAATGACGTCATATATAATTAGATGAGCAAGACGGATCTTAATTGCCATGTAGGTTAATCTGTCTCGATGGCTTCTCATTAAGTCTCGTGTCTCTTCGGGGTCATTTGGGAATAGTGTCAGGTTCTTGCCAGCAGTGTGACTGATAGCCCGCAGGCCCTTCCTTTAAAAGTTTCGTCAAAAACGAGTCTGTGGGTTGCTGTCATGATTATTGAACCCTAGCAACAGTCAACACTACTAGCATATATCCGGTATAATTGAGCTACGATGTCTTTGCTTACGACAGAAACAACGGGAATTACTAAGCTTTACTTGTCAAGACGGACCTCAGAATGTTGTGTAATTGCTTTCTATTCAAGCAAAACTTTTAAAAATGATTGACAATAAGGTGATGACAGTTGTCTCAATAAATCATACCTTACCTCTAAGCTATTTCCCCGAAATGGTGGTAACCATTCCAAAAACCATTGTTACTTTGTGCTTCTGGCAGTATCCATCACGAGGGTAGGCGTTCAGGTATAAATCTGCACGGTCGCCATGGAAACAAAGCTGTTCCCCACAAAGCTTAAACTTAATTACATAATGATATAAACTATAGGTAATTACGCCTGATTAGATATGGCACCTTGGGTCCTATTTGTGGTTAGAATTGGTGAAATATGTCGAGTCATGTATTTCATTCCCAAGCAATGGTGTTGTACTTACACTCTAAAAACACTTGGGTCACGAGGGAATTTTGACCCAATTTGGGTCACAGGAAGTCTTATTTGGGTCATTTTTTGACCCAATAATTTAGATCGGTTCCCTCCTGATCCACTTTTGGGTCAAATTGACCCAAACGTTTTTACAGTGTACAAGAACCGAAGACGAAATCATTAAAGCACAGTGTTCAATTATTCTGTGTTCAATATTAATTTGAAATATAAACTTCATGTAAACTGAAAACACTCTCAGCTGAAACTGAAAATAAACTGAAAAGGGATTCAAAATACTCTGGTCTGAAAATGATCTTACACTACACTGATCTTAAAGATAAACAGAACATGGAGTGTAAAAAATATTTAACTAGAGCTTCAAATAAATCGGACTGACATAGATGTACGGGACGTGGGTTTGGGAGGGTGGTAGACCACCCCCCGAGAAAGAAGTAAGTTTTTCAGTGCAAAATTTTTTTCATACTTTTTGCCAGTTAAGGACAATTTTAAGGCAGGCAACTTCAGCGACTTTTCGAAATGCCCCCCTGCTCCTGTGCGGACGGAAACCAAAAATACACTGACCTGAAACTGAATTTACAGAAATTTAAACTCTCAATTAGAAAAGGTCGCTCTTACTTCACAATTCACTGCTGTTTACTTTTTATGGAGGCAATAAAAGTAAGATTAGCATGCCTAAAGTACCTATTCGAGTCGTCACTTTATGGGTGTCGACTTCTCTTATTACTTTGTATCGCCGCTTGATATTTGATAAGTACTTTTTCCCGAAGTAAGTCAACATCCTCCCATCAATATTTTCGCATAACTGATTAACTATTGATGCGTTATACATTGGGACGCATTTTTCTCGTTTTGAATATTTTGTGGCTATTTTCAAAAATTGAAAAGCTCATCTCGATTTATTTTCCGCTTCGTGCGTAACGACATTCTGCATAATCTACTATTATTACAATACTGTAATTTACAAAAGTGCCAAAATGAAAATCATATTTGATGGACAAGAAGAAGATTTATGTGACAAAATGCATTTGAAAACGTACGAAAAGTAAGAGTTCTGAAAGCCTGTTATACTTGTTAGACTATTGGCGTATCGTGACTTTTAGTTGGGTAGGTGAGAAGGAGATTAATTTGTAATTTGCAAAAAAGGTCGAGTAAGTTCAATTAAGTTCTGCTGATCGGCTGTAGGTCAGAAAAAAAAAGACTTTAAGCATATTTAAGGAAGTAAACAGTCGTAAAATTTCACTTTTCTGCATGGATTTTACAAGTCCGTAAGAAGACATTGTCACATGATAAAACATAGCCATATTTGTTCATATTTTCGGTTACTAGGGTGTACGCCTTTAAAGTATTGGCATAAATACATTTTCCCTTTAAGTGCAGGTATCCCGATCTTTTCTAGTTACGTCCCACCCTTTCTCTGCACTGTATCCATACATGTCCGCCGTACTGTGTGCATACATGTCCGCCACGCAGTCTACCCCTCTGGCTACCCACAGGCTTTCAAAAATGAGCAAAGCAGTTCATTCCGCACTGTGGAAAGCATAATAACTGAGACAGGTTTGCTTGGGATATTGCACTTGCTAAATTTGTAGGTAGACCAGTAACTTCGTTCTTTAGCGATGAGAATTTTTTGTAGACTTGCTCCTATAGAATACGGAAAGGCGCTGGTCAATATTTAGTTGCTGTAAGGCAGCATGGCTATTACTATTGTTCTAAAGCCCCGTTAAATTCCTTCTGTCATCCATCTTCCCATTCATTTTGCCTTGGACATTTCAATCTATAATCCGTTACTCCATTATTCTAAAAGAAACTCAAACTGAGATTTGTGGTCAGTTCACTGCACATCAAAGGCCACGGAGTTGTCTCTAAAAGGCTCTTCCCTGTTCATAAATATGTCCACAATTTTGGAAAAATCCAAAGCCTTGAAGGACTTCGTCTGGTCTTTCAAGGTAGATGTTGGCGCAGGACTTCACTCGGGAACACATAAAGGGACATACCCCTCTCATATCCACTACCAATCAAGCGCTAATGGTACTCGGTATTGCAACTTTGCTTCCATATTTCACATCCCTATACTGAGTTCAGGGACCCGTTTCATAGAGAGTTACGCTCGATCTTAACTTTTATTTCAACAGGACTATAGCATGATACATAGTCGACCGCATTAGCGCGTAACCTATCATATGAGGGGGGGGGGGGGGGGCCCTTTCAGTACCATTTTTGGTGACATTATTTGTGGGGTGGGACTAACACGTGGCACTATTAGAGACCCTATAGTGGGAGAGATTGGCCAACTTATTTCATGGGCGCCATTTTGGAGCCAAATGTTAACTATGGCCAGGTATCATGTACACTGTGTGCGTACAGTTTTCCGTACAAAATGTAAAACAAAGTGAGTTACAGCGTTCTGTTCTCTTGTGACAATCATTCGTATTGGTTGACTCTGGCTGGCACTGTCTGAAGGATCCTTTAGTTTGTCACCCGGTGCAAGAAAAGCCGTCCTGGGAGGGGTTTAGAGGGAGGGGATAACACCCTCCATTTTCAGTAACTTTTGCTAATGGAAAGTTACGAAAATGCAGAATGGTGTATGCTATTTTGACAGTTTTAAAAGTGATTTTATTTAAAAAAATCTCATTTTAGGTTGTCTTATTTTTGTGCAGGTAAGAGAGGGGAGGGGGTGGGTCTATTCTGGGTTGGGTCTACAACCTTCCTTCTAAGAAGCTACTAGTTCGTTAATGCAGGACGGCGTACATGCAAAATGGTCGGTGCTTTTTATGGAAAGTTGTGAGCAAGTTGAACTAATCCTTTAAGATTTTTCATTATTCAATGAGTTTCAGGAGAGGTCTGGGGGAAGGGGTAAATAGAGGGATCACTTCCTAGTGAGATTTTTTTATTTTATGGAAAGGTCTAGGCACGGGCGTCAATCTTTACTCGGGTGTGTGTATGGGGGGGGGGATGGCCATTTCTGTCAAAAATCTTACGTCAATGGGTGTATTTCCAAAATGTGGGGGGACGTGTCCCCTGTTCCCCCAGGATTGACGCCCATGGGCCTAGGCCTAGGTTTTATAAAATTATGACTGACCAGGGTGTATTCCATGTAAAACCCTACATCAAAGTCAAAGGTACGCAAATGTTTCAGTTTTCTCATGTTACTAACAGATCCAGGAGCAATGTTTGACCTGTAATTGTGTCCCCCTCCCCTAGGAAAATTTTTGAAAAATTGGGTGTCCTTACATGCAATCTTTTGCCACATAGGCTACATTTGAAGTAAAATTTGTGTTAAAAAATTGACGTATTTTTAGGAACTAAAACAAAAACATCGGCATCAGTGAGGGGGAACCATGGCCCAATGGGGTGCCCCCTCCCCCTTTCAAATTTTTGAAAAATTAGGTGTCCTTACACGTAATCTGGTGCCACATATGCTACCATTTGCAGTAAGATTTGTGTTAAAAAATTTACTTATATCTTTAAGAGGCAAAAAAATTCGGAATCAGTGAGGGGGTGGGGGCATGGCTCAATTCCCCCCCCCCCAATACGCCACTGCTCGTACACTTAGCTATGACTGAGGACTGCAGCTCTGGTATTCCAACGTCTCTATGGGGATGTTCCGAGTATTAGGATTAGGGTTAGCCGTTTAGGCCAAAGGGTTAGCAGTTGTATTTGGGTTTAGGCCTATGTGTTGGAATGTCAAGCAGTCGGAGTATACAGATGGAACCGCCGTATACGGTATAGGCTAGGCCTTGTGCAGAACGTTGTAACCTAACTATAAGGCTAAGCCTACTCTAACGTTAGGCCTACGTGTATTACTAAGTTGTTTACTGTAAAGTTACATCGCATAAGCGATCGCTATTTGATTCCAGTTGAACCTTCTAACTTTTACTGCCCACCGAAGCCTAAGTTCTTTTGTACAGGATGGGAATCTATACAACTTGTAACCCTATTCTGGTCTGTTCGTGCATCCAAATGCAGCACAACCCGGCAGCAGTTTTGGAAACAAAACATGTCTATCTAGACTATCTTACACAGGATGTGTACGTCCGGCCGTACGTACAGCCTGCACAACTTCTCGAATGTACACAGGCACACATGATCTTGCAAGCTCGTACTTTGGCTCCAAAATGGTGCCCATGAATTTCGTCCAATCAGAACGCGTATCTGAGAACAATGGTTGGCCAATCTCTCCCACTATAGGGTCTCTAGGCACTATTTAAGCGAAGCGCCACCACCATTGGCGTGTAGCCTACGGAGAAATTTTTGGCAAAAGTGCCGATGTCGGCAGATTGCTGGCAATGCCATTTCCCAGGCCTGTCAATTTGCATAAGACTGTTGTACCATTCATGAATTAGAAATTTTTATCCTCTCTCAAGAGAGGCAACTCAGACATATTTTATTCCGTTAAATAATTGTGTCGGGGAAAAATAGAACTTGAGAATATAACTTCTGCTGTTTCCATTTTTATAATGAGCTAAACAGGAAATCGAAGGTAATATATGCACATGTCACTGGCATAGAAATCCAGGAAAGATGGTTTTTGAAAGTCCCAATTCATTTTTATTGCAACGAGAGGGCGAATCTGCAGGTAGTACAATAATCTTTTCACCAATAACCACATACAGAATTCCCCTTGGGCATCCTGATGGTAGCCAAAGCATATGATGTATATAAAGAAAATTGATACCTAGAATTTGACCTTTAGGACGGGGACTATTACCAATAGTCATGTCGATGGAAAAAAGTTTAAAATGAAATGTGTAACTATTAAAAATAAACAAAATACATTCATCATTCAGTCTCAGAGCTAAGACGTTTGGCTAGAGGGGACAAGAATGGTATTTAAGGGACCTTTTTAGCAAATAGATATCTAATGCATCGACGACATTTGCACCAACTTGTAGTGTTTCTCAACCTTTTCTTTTCAATTTCCCTCTTGGTTAAAAACTTTTCCTAATCCTTTCCCCGAATATATTTACGAAATCTTAACATGTTTTGTTCTCAATCGTTTTCTTTCCCATACTAGAATTCAGGCGAAAATTCAATTCACTTAATGTTTATGTAATTGTTGGGTGCGGATCCAAGATTTTGAACAAAAAGTCGTTTAGAGTGAAGATGAAAGGCAAGAAGTCGGTCCAAAAGAGGGCGCACTTCTTCCCAGAAAAATGTTGAAAATTTATGAACCCTGTTTAATGCAAGTGTAGCCCCACTAGTTTATGAATAACAGCCTACAGGGATTGATGATTCACACAGGGCTTGAGGAAGGAAGGAAGGTTGGACTTTTGTGAGATTTTCCGGGGCTAAAGGCCTACAGAAAATGAGAATGGGAGAAGTAGTACTCAGAACAGAAGGGCGCAAAGCGCGCCGAAAAGTGGCATTTTCAGAAATTTGAAGGTACATTGGTAATAGAAAAGTAAGGGAAATACCCTCAAGGACGGGAAGGTTGCCTCCCACACTACAGAAATGGAACTTAACAATTTACATCTAAACTTTCTTTATTTTAGAATCTCGGAGATTAACACAGATTGATGTGTTAAAAATTGGCTTTGAACATTTCGAGAGAGGGGGCACTGACACTGACCCCGTTGCGTGCGGCCATAAGTATAACTATGACTCACATAATGTTCAAAAGGGCAAAGACGGAAAGTGTGGGTTCTCCCCTGAAATTAAGAACTGTCAGCGATGAATTTCTTCCTTATGGAAATTACTGTACGCAAAGTGCATTTCTTCTGTTCATGGCACTGCTAATTATTTTAACGTGTCAACTGATTAGCAATTGACGTGAAGATCATGTGCATGTCAATATGAACGAACCAAAAAAGACAAGGAAATCCGTCGATCGGGATCCAGAAGTCCTTACACAATCGCACCCATCCCTATTCCTCCTCAGTTGACCCTACGGTTTCTGTGGCCTGACTGAGAAGCACTGATCTAACCGAAGGGCCACCATAGGTTAGCGCGAAGCTCTTAGAATATTTGGAGCGATCTCCTTCATTGTCAACTATCTCCTTCATTGTCGGATGTGAACCTTTCTCCTTGCTTAATGAAGATAATGATCGCTTTTTGAGTATTTTGTTAATAAGGCCTCAAAAATAACGCGATTAGATCCTGTTATTTAAAAACAATGTTAATCATACAGCGAATATGAAAAAAGACAAACGAACTTCTAGACCATGCTTGTGTAACCAGTTGTCAGAGTTAACACAATACGTAGCGTTGTATAGTAAATACTACATATATATACGACCATGCGTCTTAACCCACATGATATGCCTCATAGTTGCCTACGTAGCAGGCTGTACGGCGTATTCCTTGTTCAGTCATATCCCTAATGAGCAAACAGAGTCCGCTCCGCGGGGTAGCCTCACAGCAGCTTCCTTGGTACATACTATCAGTAATTTAAACTCTACGACCATGCGTCTTAACCCACATGATATGCCTCATAGTTGCCTACGTAGCAGGCTGTACGGCGTATTCCTTGTTCAGTCATATCCCTAATGAGCAAACAGAGTCCGCTCCGCGGGGTAGCCTCACAGCAGCTTCCTTGGTGCATACTATCAGTAATTTAAACTTAACAAAATTTCCTACCAAGTAATATAGATGATTCAATTAAGACTAGAGCTGCAGTCTGTATTTTGGTAGGAATAAAGGTAAGGATTTCTGTTTTAACTCAGAAGCAGATTTGGAATCTAAAAAGGTGACTAGTTTATGGCAATTTTCGGGGCGGTCCTTACAAGTCAAAATATCGGGAGGCCCGTAACCTACAGGTTGCCTCGATTACTGGGTAAATCCGGCTATGGCATGGTAGATCAAACATTAATCGATCGTAACTCTTAATGAAACAGGTCACTGGAACCGCTGATGAATCGTGTATTACACAGTGAAGCTTCCAGAACAAACATGCAAGGGGTATCCAGCTATAGTACCGGTAAACACTGATCCAGATAAAAATAAATTGTTGGCAAGAAACTACCTAACTCAGACATGGTGTTAAAATGACTGGGAAGGGGGGGGGGGATTACCAAGTTGAAAAAAGTTACTTTTACCTGAACCTATCTAAACATTTCTCCCATGAAAAATGTAACGGCCTTTATAAGCTATCTTGTCACCCTTAAAATGACCGTGGAGGGCACCGAGAAATTTGGTAGTCTCTTAAAAGTAAGTTGAAAATAAAACTTACTTTTCCCTGAAAATATCTGAACATTTTCCCTCTGAAAAATACAGCAGCCCTAAAAAGCTATCTTGTTACCCTTAAACGCCTTGTCTGCTTAAGGCCCTGGCCTCGCTAACCTTACATGCGACACCCAAATATGCTGTTTGTGGAGTGTATGTGACAGTATGATAACCCAATCGATCTTAGTTTACAGGTGAGTGAACGGAAGCGTTTGCGACTTAAAGGACTTTTTTAAGCTTGCAGACTGTCTTGAGTGTTTGAGCCTATGATCCTCACATTTTCTATGTTTTCATCCCTTATTATGCCTCGTGGTTATTTGCTTCAGTGACGAAATTATGACCTCAGATGAATTCTCCGAGGTAAGCTAAAGGAGGCTATTTTTTTTTCGAAAAATACAATATCCTGTCTTTAATTTTTTCTGAAAATGGGCTGACTGTAAATGGATAAACTGCATTCTGAAAACTTAGTTTTATCCTACGCGGTTGGCTATACAACCTCCAGATATCTGTACCAGTGAGATGGCTGGTTTTGCGGAGGCATGCCCAGTATGAGCAAAACAGCGCCTCCACAGAGTGAAGAAAGAACTTATCCTATTTAAATTAAGTGGACGTAACTATATCAATTCGGACCATGTCAAGGTGTTTAGGTTAATAGGATGGGCCGGGAATATACTTGGCAGGGCCGGTTGCAAACTTTTAAGATGGGGTGCTGATTCTTTTAGTTTCTGGATTTGGGTAATTTTGAGGGGCATTTACTCCTTTCTTATACAATACTTATATGTAGAAAAAATAGTAGTATGCTTCGGTTCCGATAACTCTGCTTGGAGGGATTCTTGTGTGCTTTTGTCATGGGAACCGTTACGCGATAGGAATCGATTTCAAGGCGAAATCGTTTAAGTGGAAATAGGTGGAAATTGTCATTGTCTGCTCGTTTACAGTGTAAGAAGTTCGCTTGTTGTATCAAGTAGCTCTGTAATCTTTGCTAGAGCTCAATTCGTTCCGTTGTTTCGTTGAGAATTTACAAGCTTTGAAGAAGATAAAAAATACTCTCTACATGGTACATTATGTGCAACTAAGCTGGAAGAAACATCCCAAAGACACTGAAATGATCTTAGTGAACATGTCTGTTTGGTTTTTTGTAATGAAGAATTTTAACACTGATGTGGCAATGAGCTCGACAAAAGCTTGGGGATACTTCTGAGCATGGCCTCTTTCCTTCTACAAATCAGTTTTGTTTTTTATGAATGCTCTTACACCTTTGATTAGGCCTTATGTGCCACATAGCGAGTTTAAATGAACTTTAGTATCTCTAATTAACAAATGCTTCAGGGCAAATATAAGGTTTCAAGGAGATCGGAGGATACTGAGTTTGCAGGTGAGAAGTTGAGTCGATCAAGCAACGGAAAGCACTAACATTGGCCCAAAAGTAGGGACCCAAACAGCGGGAAGCCGTACAGCTCGGTGGTTGTCCCAGTGAAGCAACCGGTTTTGCTCTACTTACCACAGAAATGATCATTACAGGGCGTCAGCGATTCGTTCAGTGACTGCCATATGACAAAAAGTACAAAACTCAATTCACATTTGTTAATCTGTCTAGGAATAAATTATTTTCTCATTTTAAGGCTGTGCTTGAAAAGGGGACTCCGGAGGAAAGCAAGCTTATAAGCCATCCTGGCCAGAAAAGAAACGTGTTATCTCTATTGTATGTATAGCCGTAGATAGACCTGAAAGTGGATGTGACAGGAGAGTGATAATATATCACCTCCTCCTTGGATACAATTACCAGATCCCACCTTGGAGCATTACGGCCTTCTTTAGTTTGTCTCTAATTTAGCATTGTTAGAGTTAAATTGCAGGACGCGTCATCTGCCATTGACGCACATTTATTGACACCTGTCAGTGCCTAACATGCGCATCTCATTTGACCAGAGAGATGTCCTTGACAACCCATTCGTTCATTCATTTATTTGTTTTAACTTTAACATTGTCAAAATTTTACAGACAAAATAACCCAACAAAATAATATGTGAATGGAAGTGAAATTAAAACCCTTATATTATGGGCTTCACAAAGAATATCACTCTCGTAAAAAGACATGAAAAAAAAAAAAACCAGTAAAAAATATATATATATTAATAATACAATAATACAAAAGTAAAATAATATTAACAACTCTCTGATTTGACTTGGTCCTTCTTTATTGGACTATTTCACACAAACCAGGATTCTATTCACAATACGGAAAGCCGCCATATTGGAAGAAAAGAGAGGCATCGAGGTACATGTACAAGTACTTTTTTCAAAGTCCCCTCGTCTCTCTAAAAATGAGCCAAGGGACGAAACCAAACATTACTCCCGAAGGAGTTCTGCTCCCCCACACGAGCTATACTTTCCTGAAAGTACAGCGAACTTAATTGACCAACCCCTCCACCCTCAGTCCTCTACATCAAGGGTCTGTAATGCGTGGTCCCGTAATTGACTGGTTGAAAAGGACAGATACTACTAATGATCTTAGCCAAAGGCCGAGAAGCCGAAAACAAGGTAAAACATCACTTAAGGTCCAGTCATGCATTGCTGTCACTGATGCACGTACATTAAACAGATATATGAGCGCTACATGTGCAACGCTGTAAACGTTAAATCACATAAGAAGTCTTCACATGCAGGTCTTCTCCAACGTTGTCGCTTAAACTGAACATGACGTCACGTGAAATGAGGGCCAATATGTTGTTTTTAGTTGTATGTATTGAACTTTTTCAACGAATAACGTTTGCTTTGCTGTCCAACTTGGTGTTCAGCCTATTAGTGACGTCAACGGCACGTCATCAATAGATTCCTTCGACATTGAGAAAAAATGTATCGAAAGCTTGACCGCTGCATGGATACTAAATAGCTTACTTCGACCTTGTACCGCTTATATTAGAGTAATAACTTAAACCATTTTTGTATGATTTACCCATCACATGTTGTTGAATACTAAGTCGCTGAAAATAATAATGATGGTGATGATGATAGAATGATGACGATGACGATGGAGATTACCAATATCAAACCAAAATTTAGTATAGACACACCTAAAAATATGAGACCTGACTGAGTTCCTTTTAAATTCGAAACAGCAGCAATGTCTTAAATTATTATTCATGTTGTATTATTTTATTATCTAAATGTCCTTAGTTCTTGCTGACAGAGCAAATATCATTTTGTGAAATTCTGATGCTTAAATTACTTCAATATACGATACACGAAAGTAAATCCTTGCGGTTTTTTTTTAAACAAAGGAATCGAAATTCTCTTTCGGCAGCAGGGAACGACTGTAGGAATTTACGTAATGAATTCCACAATTTGCATAGCGTCAAAAACAATTTGAGATGCCTCGTGATGATCTCATCTAACTCCCTGGACTCATTAACAATTTTTGTGTTGGTGATATCTTTATGATATCGCTGTTTACGTCAGAAATATAGATAAACTATTCATTTGAGAATAAATTGTGTACACACCCTGTCGATTTTGATTCTAATGGACATGTTGTCATCTCCGTTTCCGACCATAAATAAACAATAAACCCTGCAGGACATACGGGGACTTAAGTTTCTGGTAACCATGGCTACTGAGAATTAACGTTCGATTAACAGGTTCTTCGGGATCTGTTCAAGTTTATTATTTTCTTTTTCACTGGAAAGCTTTTATTTTTCATCACATTAAAGTGGTTTCCAAAATGATACACGTAGGAATATAGGCTTTGATATGCAAGACCTGCATGCTTACGCTGGGAGTAGAAAAACAACTTTTACTCAAATCGTCAAATCGGCTTACCTTTTGTGACAAAATCACTCTTTTTAAATGTGTGTAAAAGAGTAAAAGTAACCTTTACTGTCATCTTTTTAAATGTATTATGCACTGCGATCAGGTTCACCACCATGAACTTTAAAATTTTCTTTTCAAAACTGACATGCTCCTTTTACGCCTTCAATACATAGCACAGCCTGAAGTATATCGAGGTCTTGTCCATCATTTAAGCCGTCTGGGCAAACCCCTGTGCCAACCTCAATCCATACATTTTTTGTTATCCCCAAGCCACTTAAAATATTATCCTACTCAGAACGACTGTTTTAAGGATTAAAACTCCAAATCCTATGTTTAAAAACTACTCATACGGCGAGCGATCGCTGCATGGCAGCTTTCCTTACATTGAACCGCAAGCGTCATCTTTTGACATTATTTTTATTAGCCTACATAAATGTTTAATTGTATGTTGCATCTACGAGTGCCTCACGGGATAGATCTTTGTTCAGTTGTTATTCTTATTAGACTCCGTTGAAGGAAATGCTTCTTAAATCAGAAACCACACTTATAGACACCATCCACATCTTCTAATGAGCAGTCGGATTTTAGACGGAATTATGACAGTACCATAATTGGTGCTCGAAACATTTTCCACAGGATAGTTCAGTAATTTACATTATTTTTTTCATTGCAATTGCAGAATCAGTTGAGAAGAAAATTAATATTGAAGTCAGGTCTAATTGAAAGCTTGAAGAATTTTGCCTAAACCTAAGAAAGGTAATTTTGACAACTTGGTTCGTTACCGGGAGAGGAGTGGGGGAGGAGTGGGGGAGGTGGGCAGAGGTAGGGCCCAGGGGGAGAAAGAAGTAAGATGTAAGACGGAGATGTAATATTGTCGCATACAACCAACACGATAGAGAGGATCTAGACGAGTTAAAACCTCTCCGAACGTTTATGTTATGTTCTCGAAAAGTGAACAATTAAGTTAATAAACAGAACTAAATGTTCATTGAATTATATTTGGAAGTTGTGTTATTACATAGACTTCGGAGGCCCTGATAATGCAAGCCCTAGTAACCTTTTAGAAGTAACTTCCAGCAGTATATTCAAGACGGGAAGCCTGAAGCAAATTTCATCTGTTATTGATTGACCATTAGATTGGACTAATACATTTCATGTTAAGTTTTGTGTTTGTTTAAATAATTTTGTGAGTTTCAAAATAATGTAATAAGCAACGCCTGTGACCCTTCACCCTGTTCGTTCCATAGACCTTTTTCCAAACAGCAGTCACAAAGGATTGTGGGATAGTTTTTGTGGGCTTTTATTTTTGTCAATGGCATTTTACTGTGGATAAGAATGGTGCAGACCAAAATGTTATCCCACAATCCTTTGTAATTGCTTTTTGGGGAAACGGGTCTATGTCCATCTTTGTGACATTTTTCCGCTCCTCATTACTGGAAGTTGCAACGTCTCCATGAAAATATGTTTCATTATGTCATTTGTGTGTGTAACCAGGGAGCTGTGAGTTCTTACAGCTCCCTGGTGTAACTGTTAAGTTAAACAGCTAGATAGGCAAAAATGCCCAGGTAGACGAAGGGGAGGGGGGGTGTACCCCATTTTTGAAAATGCTACCGTTAATGTTTACTTGTTTTCACAGAGTAATATTTTAACCCCGCCTTTAAATTGTTGAAACAAATCTAGGCTTGCAAAATTTCTTTTGGCGTTTTGCATTATGGTTGCTTGAAATCATTTCACGAATTGCATTTGAGCACACCTTTGGGATGAGTCAGGAAAAATTGCATATGATCGTGATATTTCGGTATGTTGCCACGGGAACGGCTCTTTTTTTTTCTTGAGACGGCACTCAGGCAGAAGTCTAAAATAGACTTTTTATGGATTTGATGGAATCAACAAAACGAGGAAGGAAAATAAGTATCTGAAGCTTACTAAGCTTCTTAAGAGTGAGCTGATTAATGAGGGCCTGTTATTGTTCAACATGTATAAATAATATCACTTATATGTATGATTGAGGAAGAAGATCGGCAAAATGCTGCAAGCAGAGATTTGACAGCTAACCATAAAGTATTAGCAAATATTGGAGTCTGATTAACTCAACGACTTTGTAAGATTCAGGAATCAACAAAAAAGCAAGAAGGATACAAAAACATAAAAAAAATAAATATACTTTTCGGAGGTACAAGATTGGTGCATTCATTTCAGACAGGCGAGGATTCAGGTGGGGGCACAACCGGCGCTCGCCACCCCCCGCCCCCCTTTCGATATTTTTGATGACCAACGATTGTCTGGCCAACGATTATTTTACTACGAAAAAATGAGCAAATAGATATGAAAAATATGCTTCCCAGATGCTGAGAAATTGCATCTAAGCGCATCTAAAATTAAAATTTTCTTGGGGAGGACCCAAACCCCCGACGTGGCGTTGCGCCTTCGGCCTTTGGCCGACGGTGTGTGCGCCCCTTTCTCAAAATCCTGGATCCGCGCCTGCCAAACGTTTACAAAGTACATTGCAATATGAGGTGTAACAGGTTGGTCTTTGTCCATCTAAGTTACCGCGGTGTTTGGAAGGTTAAAGTTCGGAATAACTCCTACTTGCAAAAGTATAACTACTGCCATGAGGAAAAACGAAGTAATGTCCGACCAGGGAGTTGTGACAACTCCCTGGTCCGACGGTCTATCGTTATATGTTCGAAAACAGTCGGTACTGCATGCATGCATAATAATTTTTGAAGTAGTGGTTTGCATGAAACATCCGGTTACCGGTTACCGTGTTCAATCTGATATGCCCATTTTCATCACCATGTATACTGTTAAAATTATCAGTTTTCAAACTTTTTTAACATAAATTTTCTGTATTTTCCTTTTAGCAGAAATCTGCTGTATTTTTATAGACAATTTGAATTGCTACAGAAGAAAAAAGTTATTAAACATGTATTTTCTATTTATTTGAGGAACCATTTTTTTCTGTTTTCTTAACCAAATTTTACTGAACTTTACTATGATGAATGTGCTTGTATCAAGTATGGTTAAAGAGCGTCAATTGTACTAAATTAATATGCATGTCAATCTTTTTTACAAATGGTGATTGTAAGGCGATAAGGAAAATATTAATTAAGTCATCTCAGAATGACTGCTTCTCCTTTTGACAACAGGCTTCTGTCTTTTTCTGATGCTAAGTACCAGTCAAATTTAAAACCAAGTAAACCAATCGTTTCTTTCCATTCCTGTTCTTATAGTTTAGGTTAATTGCACAAACATAACATGCTGACGTAAGATTGATTATTTCACACAAAACGTGCAAAAAGTTTTTTCCACTAGAAGCACAAACTCTGTCAAACTCGCCACATTTATTAATTGGCTATATGCCGCATACAAGTGGGAATAATTATAATTGTGGATTTAGGATCATCAGAAATGACATTCATCGATAAAAAACAAATGACTCTTTGTGAGAGTATATAAATGAAACTTGATGTAACGTAAACCAGAAACTGCAATGGCGAGTGGTTGAATCTATTTCTAATCAGGCTTGGTGTAAAATGTGAAATCCAATTAGTTAAATCGCAAAAGGATATTAAAGTAGAAATCACCGGAATTCTCATTAATCGTGGGAACACTATTATTGAATTGGAGTTTAAGAGTCCCGTAGGGATCAGGTTACGGAAACATGAACATCTTAAATCTACATTGAGCATATAACCGGATAGATGACAATATCCTGATGACAAAATTGTAGTAGTCAAGCGACTTTAAGAGGTTCCCAGCAGAGTAGTCACATGTCACTGGGTCCGTCGAGTTGACGATAAAGAACAGATGAAGTACCCATCAAGGTCGGGTTATCTAATATAGGCCTACAAGTTAAAGAAACAGTCGAAAAAAGTGTCCTAAGTGCTGGGCTCTCTTTTTAACAAAAGTCCTGTTTCACAACGTTGGATAGCCAAAGCATGGGAGAGAAAGTGGCTAAGCAAACAGGTGCAAATTAAGGCTATTTTTAAGATGGCTTTAGACAGTTTAATACGTCATCTAACACACTTGACATCGAAACCTTCTGTTATAGGTTTCAACAATGTTAATCGTACCTGGACAATGTTTAGGTATTAAAAGGTTGTTTTATTGCACCAAAAGCCCAGTGCCTACATGGGGTAGGTTAAAAATTTAACCCAGGATGGAACTAAGTTGATAATTTTGAGAATCGTGTTCGTTCTCATTAATGATTCCTTTAACCATGTAAAAGATAGATTGTGTTTTCTAGAAGCTTAAAATAAGAGTTACTATTCATTTCTTTACACATACACATTTGTTACTTTATAATGTTTGTACTCTCTAAATGTAAAAGAGTGAATTTCACTCTTCGACGATTGCCTACAGTTACCACTCTTTCTTCGAGTGAAAATTTCACTCTGCTGGGAGTGGTAATTCACTCCAAATGAGTGAATTACCACTCCGAGCAGAGTGGAATTCCTCTCGAAACAGAAAGTGGTCACTGTAGGCAATCGTCGAAGAGTGAAATTCACTCCTTTACATTTAGAGAGTAATGCTTATATCAAGATCGAAGTTAGGGTAGAGTAGACCTACAGCTGTAGTTGCAAACCATTTGTCCTAAGAAAGAGATCACGGAAACGGAAGACGGACCGTTCGCAATGATATCCATACGCGTGTAAGTGCACGCGTTAACGAGGTACATGCTTCTATATGCCTATGCGTTTGCATATACATATTTGCGTATATACAAGTATATTGTATCTATTTGTCTGTGTATATTTTGCCTTACGTTTACCTAAAGCTAAGAGAAACAAAAAGAAAAATCTTTCTGAGTCATTTAGTGATGAAAACATATCAATGAAGTATTTTGTCTGTTGACCACATGGGGTGGAGCACAAGGCGAATAGCCCCTACCAAATCGTTGCATTCCCCTTGTATCGTCTTCCCTGTAACCAGACATTGTCTAAAATAGTGTGAAAAGTAAAACTTTCTTTCACGGTGTTTCTTTAAATTTTAAGTCATGCAGCTGAAGTATCAAACAGCGATTTGTTTGGTACATTTACGAAGCTCTTCGTGACTCCCACATTTGTCGCACTAGCAGTGAGGGATACTTGTCTTCGCTGAGTGAGACAAGGACGGCCATATTTGACGCACGTTAACAAGCCATTCACGCTTCTTAATTAAAACACGCTTCAATTTTCCGTCTCAATTTACAAAGAATGAAATAGGAAAAAATGAAGAAAAGAAAAATAAAAACAGAGCTATATCTCGGTTGGAAACAAAAGTTAATATTATGTTCATATAAATGAGGGCCTGTTGAGTGTACTTGTACTTGAGGGGAAGCAGAGCGTGTTTACAAGATATTCAAGAACGCTCACAGCTTGATCAACGTCAGTGCTGGCCGTCTGCTACTATTCTATCGTTTCGAGTAGTAATATGAGTGAAACATACCTATAAGAGCAGCGTGAGCTATCTATCAATGGATATTACCGTCGTAGGAAAATGCGGTCATTTAAAGACTTAACAATAAAAATATTTTGTGAAGAGTAAATGTCATCTCATTGATTCTCTTTTGATAAATTGTACTCAGTCATCGGGAAAAATAAATGACGTAGCATACTGGCTTCAAAATAAAAGTCAATAGCAGTCTCCCCGAATACCTTTAAAACATCAGCAAACTCTTGCAATCTCCTCTTACTTGCCTTACAAGCAGGCGCGTAGCTACGGGGGGGGGGGGGGGGCTGGGGTCCCAGGTCCCCCTGGATGTTTGCCAGGCCCCCAAAATTGTGCGTGTCTTAATTAAATGTGTAAGAATTAAGGACGGCGATTGATGCCGTGACCCCATTTGATACCTAGGCCCCCTAAAAATTTCATCCTAGCTACACCCCTGCTTACAAGTACCTTTTTTGAACAGAACTATAAAACATATGATAAAGCAAGGTAGTTACACTCCATGAATTTAACAATTTATCAATAAAAGTATTGGCACATGATCAAAAAATACCCATTCATGAATTAGAATGACTGGGTATACTTATTCTGATTGGGGTGACTGCATTTTCCTTTTAATGAGTAAAAGTGGTCGTCAACAGAAGAAGGTAAATTAAGCTGGGAGCAAATAAATCCCCTAACAATAGACATTGAATTAAATGTGGGAGTCATGTCTGCATTTTAGTACTTATATCACGACGTCTTATGACGTTCATTAATGTGATTAGTTCATGCTATAAGGTTTTCTAACTTTGTTTTGAAAAAGATTAAACAACTATAAACATTCCAAAAAGTCACTTTATGGAGTGTTTTACAAAACAAAAACTTAACATTTTGTAATGAAAATTCATTCCCTTCCAAATTGTTTGTGAAATTTTTTCACATACCAGAGGAGAAAAATAAATTAAAATAATCGGAATCATTAACCTTATCAAACATAATCACTACTCAACTTCCCTTCCCCTGAGCAGAAGAAAGAATCTTTCATTACCCTTAACAGAAAAATGAACAAATAATCATAATGAGACCCGAGGGACATATATCTAAAACTCGCCTCAAAACCAAAAGCAAAAGCTTTAACCAAACGAAGAAAGTCACAAACACAAACAAAACATGGCAAAAAAAAAGAAAGAAAAAGAAACAGTTAAATCAAAAGTTAAGGAATACAAAAACAAAAGCGAAAATGGACCCTTAAAAGTAGACAAGTCAAGAACAAAAGCATAAGATCAAAACCAAAAAACATAAGAAAAGGAAAAAAGCAAAATTAGAAGCAAAAACAAACTGTTCATACATCAGAGAATCAGGCTTCAAGTTGGTACTCGGTAACAAAACCTCAATTCGGTTTATGTTTCAGGGTGCTTGTAATAAAATGTGGCAATTTTAATTCATGATCACTGATATCTGTCTTTGGGCCTTAATTTTGGTTCCAGTAGAGTGCCAATTGTGATACCGCATTAGCTGAGAATTACCAACAAAAACGAAGAATAGACAAAAAATGGAACAGTCCATTTATTGCCAGTTTAGCAACCTGTTGCTTCGATCCGGAATGTTCGCTGAACCATTGTTACCGACTGTTACGGGTGAAGATAAGAGATCTGCAGTGATACGGCACATTTATAAATGTGTTATCACGCTTTTGAAAAGGTCACGTACATAATTTTAAGACTGTCCTTTTGAAATATCACCTCTGTGAACTTTGATATAAAGTATTTCTTTTAAAACCTATCAAACCAAAGACTTCGTTTAGAAATTGATTAGTGTAGAAATACCTTAAACGTACACAACTCCTATTTTATGTTAAAAATGTACAAAGAGGTCCAAATATTGGTATCGATTCTGACTTTCCGCTTCTTTTGTCTACTTAAACTTGTATCTTTACAATTTTTGTTATCATCGAGAGATTTTCGTGGTTCTATTGAGATTTGAGTGGAGTCGTGTTAGTTATACTAAAACTTAAACCCTGTCAAAATACTTTGAAGAATCGATTGAATGCATCAGCAAATTGCTTGCCTGAATAGGCATCACTTCGTTCCTTTGTGGGTTTAGAAGCCTTGTGTAAACGAAATTTCATACGAGGCTAGTCAATTGGAAGAAGTTTAGCTGAATTTCATCATACATTTATAGTATAAAATAAGACGATATTTGTACGATGGTTGATGTCTACCAGGTGAAGTATGGGCATGACGTACGCGAATCATCCATAAATTATAAACGCCAGAAGTAGTGAGTTAAATTTTAAGCGTCATTCTGAATTTACAGGTTGGTGTGGTCTCCAAACGCCCAGGGCGGTTCATTAGAAAGAAATGATGGATTTGATAATAGCTTGACAAGTTTCCTACATTTTTGGTTTATAAAAGCGTAAGAAATTCGGCAGATAGCACATTCGTAATTTATTCGACCGTTAACTGTTTGAAACTTGTCACTTCCTTATACTTTCTTCTGCAGTTCCGCAATAAACGAAGGATAGCCACAGGGTGCATAAAAATGATAGGTCCCCATCATTATTGCTAAGCGCACCTGCTTTATTTCCGATTCAGGGTGTCAAAACGGAACTGAAAATCAAACAACACGACATTCTTCTTCCTTTGTTAGCCGAGGAATTCTTATCTTGATTCTGACCTACATTTAAGTTTTCTTAATTTTGTTGTAATATTCAGCTTGTATAGAAAGCAGACATATGACTACCATATAACGGATACGCTTCAATATCCATTGATTCCATAAATAGTTGGCTTCATTAATCAATACGCATTCAAGTAAACTTAACGCTTCATACTCACATTGAACATAATTTATTATTTGGAGAACTTTGTGGCAAATTTCAAAACATGATCTCTTTAAAATTTATCCAATATGTTAACTTTACCAGAAACCACTGATTTTGCTCTAGGGAAACAGTGCGACGAGAAGTTTTCTTGTTCCATATATTTGGTTTCATAACGTTATAGTTTTTGTGTGATTTCTGGAATCCCACTTCTGCTTCCACTTTTGGTCTGCCTTGAAATAGAATTTCTCGTTAATATCAGAAATTTCTCCCAAATGTCAGTCTCATTTCTACTACATTAAGAAAGTGTACTAGCAGTCTGATGAAATAAGATAAAGTTTCATGATCCCAAACTGCAATTATCTGCTTCACTAGGGGGTTTTGTTATTTTCATTACTCAAATATGGTTTTAGAGTTCGCTCTAGAGAAGAAGATATGTTCTTTCAATCAGTTTGATATTTAATGTCCCTTGTATGAGCTTAAGGGGGAAAACAGAGATGTATTTTTGTCTTTACATTCGGGGAGGGAAGGAATGGTTTATTGAAACTGATTTCGAGAAAAACTCGGAAGTAATCGCTATTATTTTAATTATTCATAAATTATTTATATGCGTTCTCACTACTGGAGTCGTACCATTATATTACTTTTCAAAATGTAAAAAAAAAAATTACAATTAAAACAGTGGCAGTTATTTGCACAAATGATATTGCACCAAAGTCATAAGAAGACATTTTCATGTATTTGTTTGTTTTAGTGTTTGTATCTTGTTTCTTTCTTTTCTCTCTAGAACTGGTTATAACTTGTTTCTGTGGTTTTCTTTGAAAAAAAATATACGAATAGAAATTACGCTTAAACTTGATGGAATCATTAGAGTAACTGTGTAGATTGTGGAATTTTTATGGACTTCGATTTCCGTCAGGTTAAAAGTGATCGAGAAAGTGCATATTGATCAAAGTGATGTGGGGAATTTCTTCAAGAGGTTTCGCCTTCTCCGCTAAAATTCAGGCAAAATGTAAGCTCCGTAAAGTTGTAACATTTAAGCCATCGATTTTTTTCTCATTTATCAGTCCGGGAGATAGACACTTTCGGGTGACAATGAGAATTTACTCTATCGGGGAAAATGTTGCCTGCCTCAAAACATGAATATTTATGAGCACTTAGTGTCTACCTGCTTGAATCCAAGCAGGAGATACGGTATCAGTCCACGCCCATACAGCGAACGCAAGGAACCTTCCACAGCGTGTTAATTATCACAAGTGCTGGCACCATCCACTTGCAAACCATTGTGTGGGAACCGGTGAACGTAACTTGTGGCTGTGTCCAGTCTATAAAATAAGTTTAGGACAAAGGGTTTAGCACAATTGCTCATTATCTCAAAAACTGAGCTGTAAACCATACCAAACATGACTCGGCATTTTTGTTCTCTTAACACAAAGTTGTTAAATATATCGGTTTTCCAGATTGTTTTAAACGTGCATCTCAGTTGAATTTCCGAGGAAGGCTAGCAATGCATTATGGGAGAAATTTAAAAATGGCCCCAGGAGCAATAAGACATTATGGGAAAGCAATGCCTTTGGCAAGTTTCAACGGTTAATTGGGGGCTGAACCGTTTCTTACCGAAATTTTGACATGGACTAACTTAATTTTGGAATGAAATTATTAAAAAAGGAAGGGACTACACTTCTCGGCCCCATTTTTTCCAACGGCCCTAAAAATTTTGACCCTGCAGATATTCAGAAGAAAGTAAATGCTGTCTTTTCATAGTGACGTCACAAAAAGAGGGATGCTAGAACTACAAAATTATTGCACACGTTATTTGATGGCATTTTATACAGTGCTTGCACTGAAGGAAGAGTGCCTTTCTAAAGCTGTCTCATCATTGAAAGGTAAGGAAAATAATTATTTTAAAACATAATGTTCACTGCATCATTGGTAAACCTTGTCATTTTATTACGTCACTTTACAGAGTTACTCAGATTATCACACTATGAAAACAAAGAAAAAAATGTGGGCGACATGCATCCTGACCATCCGTCATTAACATCATACTTTCCGTTCAGTCTCAGATTTCTTGGAATTTCTCTCTCAAGATTATGTCATTTCGACTGCACAAGTAAGCTTGCATACGTTTCGTGCAGCACAATTTTGTTCCACGATATTTATTTTCTCAAAAACAACAACTAAAATAGAGATTATTATTTATAGTTGAATCTTTCATTATGAGTGCCTATTAACTCTTGTATTTATCTGCTAGTTAGTTGGCAGGTGAATCTTAAAATCTGTAAACATGCAAGTAAGTGTTCTGCGGCATAACACTCAGAAATTCCTTTTCCATTTCCTGTTTCCATTGCCTGAACTTAAGTCGGAGTAAGAAGTCCTAGTCTGTTTAACTTTAACTGTTTTTCACCTTCAAACTTTGGCTACTTTTTCCCCTAAGACAGAGCCACTTGACGAAAAGTGAGGGCGCTATGTCACCTTATATCTCAATGTCATTTCCACTGTGGAAATTGGGTGCTCGCAGTGTCATCCCGAATCTGAGATTCAATAGGATCAAGATAGCATTTGATGTGAAACGAATCGTCTTGTATTACATAAACCTCTTTAATGGGTATTACTGTATTATGATCTGACTTACAAGGTGATTTCAAGTTTAAACTGGGGACGATTGGCGACGGTAGCTGTAGGCGTTTGCCCGTAACGTGCCGCTTAATGCAACACCTTTCCCGGCACAGCTGTCCAAATGGCTCCAAACGATCATTAAGACTACAATGATCAAACATAATGGCAACGTAAGCGTTAACGGACGTTCGCCTTTCTATCAACATTTATATATCACACGTGACTTGATATGACTGGGACTTTCTTAAGGGAAATGAGTGCAGTTAAATTCGACTTTTAATCTCAGTGAGTTAATTTAGATGTTGTAAAATATCGGAAAAGAAAATTATGCCAAAATGGTTCTATAGGCTAAGACATTTTGCAGAAGGAATCACCCTTGTGTTCTATATTTTTCAGTTTGATAAAGGTTACAATGTTAAATTTGTCTTAAATGCTTAATTTTGAATTTATTGAAAAAGAAAACTATGCATCCGTGATGACACTCGTATGTGCACGTACGTATGCACTCTAAAGACACTATGGTCAAATTGACCATTAATATGGTCAACTATGCACCGACTCAAATATGGTCAAATGGATGACCTAAATATGGTCAAAAGTGACCACCTAATGGCAAATTTGACCATTGTGTGGTCACTTTTGACCATATTTAGGTCAAAAGTTTGAACATATTTGGGTCGGTGCATAGTTGACCACATCGATGGTCAGTTTTGACTATAATAGTGTTTTTAGAGTGTGTGTGATGGTTAACTCTCAAACGATATCCAGAATTAGGGACGTTTGACTGTTCTCATAACTGTTATGTGGATGCCCGTATGAAGAAAAATATTGTTTTTATTGGAAGCCAGAGGTACTCTAAGATCACTGGCAGTCAAACTTTGAATACAAAAACTAGTTTACAAGATGTATAAAGCTAGGAAGCATGGATACTTTTCATACCGAGCATGTACATGCATCTCATTGAGTAAAAGAATCTCTAATTGTTGGACAAGGTTATACATCATCTAATGTCATTGGAGGTTAAATTCTTAGAACCATATTTGTAAGATATATCAAGATGAGTAGCATGTCTTTCTGCATTTCATACCAGGTAGGTGTGTTGTATTGCAGATAAGAAACTTAAAGGCAGTATGCAGTCACCCCAATCAGAGTGAGTGTACCCTGTCACTCTAGTTCATGATTGGCCTATTTTGATCATGTGACAATATTTGTTTTTCGGCCTGCTGTGTTGACCGTGAAGGTAATAGGAATGGGACAGCCCAATAAGGGATGCGAAGTGTGTAAAATTTCCATGCTTCTAATGCAATCACATTCCGATAACATGGAATTGTGGAGGAGAAAATTGGCCGTAAAGTTTAAAGAAAAACAGAGACTGCTCATTAATGTGAGGCTATGATGTCATATGTGCTTGCTTCAAGTTCACTTTGTGATGAAAATGTGACAACTTTAATTGTTAACTGCTAATATCTTGAGAACCGCACATCGGATTCCAATGCAAATTTCACCAGCATGCTTAAAATAAGCACCCCCTACCATATCAAAACTTTATTTAAGCTAAGACCTTTCTTTAAGGAAGTTACCCTACAAGTCTTCGTTGGAGGTTCATCTGACGTCACTAGAGGTAATCATCTGGTAACCTTGGAAAGCCTGATATTTGCCAGGAATGCGAATGTGATTTATACAAGTAATATGGGTTTGCCATATAGAGTACAAGAATTCTGGTCATGTTTTTGTGGGTAAGAAATCATAAGAGATCAGTCTAGAGGCTAAGCTCTGAAAACTGTGTCAAAACGGTATCTTAAGATATGGAAAACAGAAATTCTTCGTATTTGGTCTGGGGATGCATATCATTGATGAAAATAATGGTCTAACACATGTATTTGGTAGGAGAAAGTCCTGTTGAGAAAGGCTTAAGCCTCGTCTACACGTCGCATTTGTTGATAAGTATCATCATACATTTGTATGACGATGCTAATGGACAAACTAATGATCGTGCGGACTACTTTCCCAACAAATTTTAACAACGTCCAACATGTATAAAGGTGTCCAAACTTTTAGTTCCATGTTTCATCATACTAATACGTGTTCTAACAATTGTATGATGATGTTGATAGATAGATGTATGATCGTGTAGTTGACTCAGTCTAAAGGAGTGTTGGGAAACACATTCCATTCACCGTTCCAGCTTTAATCATTAAAGACAAACAGGAGCTGAAACTTACTCAGTACATGGGTTCCATGTAAAGTGCGGTTAGGGAGACTAACTTCAGATTACTGGACGTTGTATTTCCAAGTATTTTTGATAGAATAGAGGTCGTATCTCCCTGAGAATTCTAGCTCAAACTTAAGAAATTTGCAAGTTGATTTAGATGTTTAATCGAAAAACAATTTTAATTTTGAAACTTCCCCGAAGTGTTCATGACAAAGAGTAACTACAATTTGATATTCTGTTTGATTTGGACTTTTACGTAAATTTTAAACATTTAGACCTATGGCATTTCTGGCATTCAGATGTTGCGTGATGTAACATTTGAAGCAATGTTAACTCTTAGAGTTGAGTTCGTCAATTCATCTATAGACCTTTTTTGAAGATTGACACAGAGTGAGCAGCTTAAATTTATCCTCCAAAATTTCGTTGTTGAATGCAAGTAACGCATAGACTTAACAACCGTTCGTGAATGTTACGCATATAAATAATTGAGAATAATACTGGTCGTGGTAAAACATTTTGGTCAAAATTTTATTTAATGGTTTAATAACGAGTTGTCAGAACTGTATTTGCAAATAATTGATCTTTTGTAAATAGCCTGTATTAGCTATGTGTCTAAAGATATGACATTCATGCCTATGGGACTAGATATATGGCTAGGCCTAAGTGACTAGGTATGGTAGTCACGTCTATGTGACTAGGTGTGGAAGTCACGCCTATGTGGCTAGGTATGAAAATAATCTCTTTAAGAGAGTCTAGGTACTGTATATCAATTCCGATGTCAAGCTCGGACGGCTGGCAGGTTGTACACGTTCAAATTTCCCGTTTGCAAGCTGTTGGCGTATAATTCGCACAACCAAGTTGTCATTTCAATGAATATGAAATGATGTCTTCAACTGATGGGACTTATAACTTAGCTTGTTATGTTTGTGTCTCTGTAATTAACCGTTTTATAAGTAGTAGTGTCGTATATCTCGTCAAATGGAATTGTTAACGTGCAAAATAAATGAGATTTAAAGGGGCAAACTGAGTTGATATATTGATTATTTTGTGACGAGTTTGAAGGAAATCATTTTATGACAATGTTTCTAATTAGCCTCATTACTCATGTATCACACACTTTTGTTACCGAAAATTTGAGAAATAGTAGTTTTAGTGGACAGGGGTTGCATATGATCAATACCTAATGGTAAAAAGTGTCTGGTCACGAATTTGTAATAAATGATTTTAACCTTATCCTATCATTGTCATGTCAGTTGTGTGTCAGATGTGCAGAATCTCTTAGTTTGACCATTTACCATCAAGTAAATCTCAACAGATGTGAAAAAAATCGTAAATTTTGAGAACCAACTCAAAAAGCCCCTTTAAAAAACAAACCCAGTAACTCCAATGTAAATATGTACACACACCGATATCCTTATTGACGCTCTTAACCACGTGACCACATATTTCCAAAATACTGGCATCTTTAATTGCCCTAAGGGGTATCACACCGGACGTTGCACTGCGCTGTGCCGAACTTGGAAAAAAGTTAAACATAAGCAATTACTTCAATGTGGCACCTCAGTTATGATCACCCCTTTTGTATCCATTTTGTATGCCTTTTTAAACATGTTTTTCACGCACTGCCAGCGCGGCGCAGGGTCCGGTGTGATCCCTCTTTAAAGATGACATATTTATTTTCCATAGAAATAAAAGTAAGGGAGAACGCTGACACAATGCATCCATGCATGTTTAACCGGTGAAGCCACGAAAATTGTGAGGGCGCTTCCGTTGTACGACAGAAGACCGGTTGATTGGTGTGTCTCCGTACGTACACTGAGTGTGCATTCTGCTGCAGAAGTTAAAGCTTATTTCATCCGTTTTTCGAAGGATTCTAGGTGTAATTTTTATAACAGAAATAAGTCATGGTGCCTTAAGTATTTTGTTTTATACTCCTAACTTCAAAACTTGTAGTTCTTTGCCAATACTTGGGGCAAAAACAATGACGTGATATTTGTATTACGCGGAGGTGTTCTGTTGCTGTACAGCCTAGCCAACTCAATGGCTTCAGTCCAGATCGGCAGACGTCATTCTCCCTTACTTTTATTTCTATGTTATTTTCTAGCACATAAAGAAAGATACTTGTGAGAAAATTACATGATAATTTGCAAGCTCAAGGAATTGATTATTCCTTTTAAGTATCAGGTCTATATAACCTGATGTCGATATGCTTTAGTCTTGGTCTGTCTATACTTCCGATTCCGGCGACACAGTTCAGATGCCCCTAGCCAGACAAGAACGGTTTCAAATAGTTTCTTTACAGATTTTGCAATGATATGAGTAAAATATAGTTCATCAAAAGGAAAATAAGAAAACTCGCAGCAAGAAAAACAACCTTAAGATATTTCTGTGTTTCTAGTTTCTATTTTCGTTTTCATCTCTACAAGGAGAAAATATGTATATACCTACAGACATATGTTTCTGTAAACTGACCCTAATAAGATTGACGGTCCAATAGTTTCAAACAAACTTTCATTATCTAATCAAAATAAAGATTTAACTCTGTTTCCAAGAAATTACGTTAGGTAAGCTCTGTTATTCAATCTATTAATACATCAAATCTAACCAAACCTACGCCAATTCATTCAGGCGCAAATTACAGTCTGTTGGTCTTGATTTATGTAAATCTCTAGCCATTAAATCCCAGCAAATGTTAAAACTCGCCCAAAGCCTCCGATAACGATGGTTTAGCTTTTGAAAGACCGGAGCTTGAACTGCGCAGAGATAGTCATCGCAGAAATTAGGCGCTACGTCTATCGTTGAGAAATCTTCTATTCCAGGAGACATTGTGTCCATATGCCGATGTATACCCTCAGGAGGTGTGATATAAGGAAATATTCCCCAAAGAAATTTCTGTTGAGAATTCAGAAAAGTAGCACAATTTATTTGACAGATGTATTCTTTCATAATTTACATAGTAATCGATTAATTGCTGAAGAAAGCATGAATGATAGTATTAGAGAAAAATGCACATACCAATTGAAATCTGTCAAAAGTGTGTGAAGAGGATTAGACAATGGACATGTTTGTTTTTCTCTAAATGTAAAAGAGTGACTACAGTGACCACTCTTTTATAGAGTGGAATTTCATCAGTCCATTGAGATTCCACTCTGCTTGGAGTGGTAATTAACTCTAATTAAGTGAAAATGTCACTCGACGGAGAGTGGAATGTTACTCGAAAGAGAGAGTGGTCACCGTAATCACTCTGTTTGGTAGAATTTCACTCTTCTACATATAAGAGGTGGGAAAAAAGGATATAAAGACTAAAATCCGCTCCTTTCATGGACCAAAACTTTTAATTTATGCCATTCAGAGGCTGAATGTCAGCTCAAAGTTTTCTCTCTGGTTAATGCCTACCATATATCGTAGCCACTGGTATGTATAACCTTAAATAAGCGGAGTGAGATATTTATCTCATTTTTTTTTTTGAGGGCACTGTGCAATACGAAGGGATTTTCCCGCGTGAACAGATATTTCGATTAAACAAGTCGTAAATGTCGAAACACTTCGAGTATATTCAAGAAACAGGTGCTCCGTTATATGTTTAGAAAACATCGTTCTTCGAACGAATACAATTAATTAGATAATTAACATAGTTTCAACTAGGCCTAATCGATAAAATCAGTTCATTCAAACAATCAACTCGTTAATTTTGATTCTTCGTTCAAAAGTGATTTATGGAATCCGTTTCGCAGTTGATGAGTAAAACATGTCAGTTTTAAGTATTTTACTGACCATTAGATGTTTGCACTCTAAAGGTTTTTAAAAATGCATGTATTTTTAGTTTTACACGGTCATTAACACACTTGCAGACTAGATTCTTATCTCTCTGAAATTCATAACCTACTATGACGTAGAGTGTTTATGTGACGCTTTCTGTGCTAAGGAGTCTCAGAAAGAAGGGCACATCCATAGGGATGTATGGTGTAGCCATGTTAATGTTGTGGAACCAAATTTCAATGCCTAGATCTGGGAGATGCTGCTGTCGTTTCTCATACAGAGAAAACGTGTAGTGACGTCATTTTTGTTTCCTTGGCCACATTGGATGACATCCCAATGGGCACTGTACCACTGAGTATAATATTACCACTGCAGTTCATATGCCATAATATGTACTCAGGTAGGTAGGTACTTAGTTTGGTACGTCCAGCAGTTACGTGGATGTGTGCTTCATAATACTAGGCAGCATACTTTATGCATGAAGAGTGCATGTAATCTACGTTATATGTACTTCCCCTTGTAGTGAAGTAAGTACCACTATAACTTCGTAAAACTTTCTCGACTGGAAGAGTTGCTCTTATCCAGAAGGTGTCTTTAAGGTCGGCGAACGTTACGTAATTCAGACAGATTACTTCCGAAGCTTTCCGAATAACTAGTTGTGATACTGGTTCAACAGTGATTTAAAATAATACGTACAGGTCATTGTTCATTTGATATAAGGTGTTTCGAAAAGAAATGATTAGATACACAAAACAAACTGTTTGCATATTCCATTTATTCTCGAGTTAAAAGTATAAGTTTGATAATTTTGCCCTTATGAGATAATTGCCATCATACATTCTTCATCATGAATTGTGCCTAAAGTTTTGCTTGCATCAGGAGATAGCTCCCGAGAATTTTCTTGAGAAAAAGAAACATGACTTTTGCGTTTAATGCATATTTTCGACCGCTTCACACCTTCTTTATGCAACTCATTACTAAGATGTGATTTACAAAGATAAACGGGAATACTTCTCACATAC
This sequence comes from Holothuria leucospilota, assembly GCA_029531755.1. Lineage (NCBI taxonomy): Eukaryota > Metazoa > Echinodermata > Holothuroidea > Aspidochirotida > Holothuriidae > Holothuria > Holothuria leucospilota. The sequence continues at coordinate 23,473,357 of CM055970.1, forward strand.
TTTATGTAACTTTCATTTTGTCTATTGGAACATGTCGATAAGTTAATCAATATATCATTTGTGATACTTATATTTTGTAAATTATCAGACAAAGAGACCTTTGATAAGATTATTCAATCGGTCTGCATTATGAAATGGAAAACCCCCGTCCTTGCCACCCTTTAAAGTCAACGGTAGTGTCCCATCGCCATAGATTACCTATTGATTACACAAACCCTCTGTTTAAAAATTGCAGTATTTGTTATCCTTCAATAATGTCACTTATTTCGAATAATAATGTTTTCTCTTTGTGTGAAAACAAAATTTTCTGAACACAATATGCTGCTTCAAACACTTTCTTCTAGGTTCTCATCGTCGTCGCCGCCTTAAGTGTGAAATGCAATTTTTCTTCGTAATGAACTTAAGGTAGATTGCACCTAACATCTTATTAGCGACTAAGTCCTTTAGTACAATGATTAGCCATAATGTATCATCATTGGTGTTTTCAATGATTCCTTTGTCTTTTCACATGAGATTTAGCGTTGTAATACATAAGACGTGCAACCGCCTGAGTTCTTTCGTGATCATTCCTTTAGGTGTTTTATTATGGGGATATAGCCTACCACCGTTAATCCAAGCTCAATTTACGCATATTTATTGCATAATAACGGTTCAGAATTATTTCTCCAGTTTTTCCCAACAACATTGCCTCAAATCAGTCCGTGATCCTTACATATGTAGACTACAGTTCCACCATAAAACGGGCCCTGCCTTTACATAAAGATAAAGAGCTTTCTAGTTTTTGTTGGTTCAGACAGTTTGAATCATGACGTCTTCATTTATCTTAAAGTTCAAATTCGTGATTGAAGGGATTGTATTTTCGAAAAACATTGTCGAGAAAATTATTTTCAATGGTACGTCATTCTTTGAAGCGATTTCAAATTTTATGTTCACAGCCTGCACTACGAATCTGTCTGTCGAGGTCGTACATATGATCTAAAATATTTCCTGTCCCATAACAATAATCAAAAGCCATTGGCTTCCAGGCTTACGATAGTCACTGAGAACTCGCACGCCGCAAAGTTCAAGAAGTTCCTAGCGGCAAGGAGCTGGTAATCCATCTCCCTGATTGTAGGAACAGCTTGTAATCTGTGGAGGCATTTGTATTTTGAAAAAAGCACAAGAATACAAAGGAGTAAAGTTACCATATTCAGATATTATGACACAGTTCGGTAACAAAGAATAGTTTCCTCGCGGAGCGGACTCTGTTCGGACCCTTTAAATTAAGACCTCCAAAACTGGGATGTGACTGAACAAGGAATATGCTGTACAGAAATCGGCCGCGGGAAACTTGCGGCATTGTAGCACGCAATATCTCAGTGTTTCCAGTCTTCCCGAAATTACCCGAAATTCGGGAAATCTGGGTACTTTTCGGGAAGGTGGATAATTTGGGGAAATTTCGGGAAATCTGGAAATGGCGTATGGTTTGACAGGTTGAAATCCTGGATCAGCCATTAAAGTAGCATAAAAGAAGCGTTATTGAAAATATCAGGAAACACCAAGCCGATTTCAGGAAATTTTAGATACCGTTTCAGGAAAAATGAATTTAGAGTGTGGAAGCACTGCAATATCTGCAGTGCCTTCAGTATGTAAACATTCTCTCTACGATCTCAAAATTCGAAACCAAAACATCCCATAACATACACAATAAAGGTCAGGTGCTAATATTTTTATCATTATATTGCTCTTTCAGACGTAATTGAACATTCCAACCATAAATTTGTCAGAATGTTGCAGAGATGGCTTCAATTTTAATAGATTTGGACTCTAATTTTTTTTGCTCCTGGTGGTCGTCGGTCGCGTCAAACAGAAGCCACGTACAAGTCATGTGACACAACTTCACGCGTGCTGAGAATAATATACCATATACCTGCTGCAGACTGTTACTAACATGTTTACGTAGTGCCCTAGTGAAACAACTGCAGATCGTTAGCGGAATAATACATTAAATGTTCTTTTTAAGGCGTCCTAAGTTGTGTTTTCAGCGAAATTGTGAAAGATTTTAACAATTTCTTCCTACCTTCCTTTTAAATGATCAATTCTTTCTTGCAAAAGGGCACTGCAAGTTCCATAATGGGCACTGTCCATTGGGACACACATTTGGTGCTACTTTTTCTTTTGTCGTAGTAACATTCTTCGACAGGGTGTGAATGGAAAATCCGCGATATCTTTTGTATTTTATTGTTTGATGACGTCACAGAGCTCCAAAAGCTCATACGGCTGCATAAGCTTACGATACTATCGTAAGCTAAAAACACATTACACTCTAGAATAGTAAAGCTTTTTTCTATTAATTCTCACTTTATCGAGGAGTCTTCTGATGAGTCTTCTCTCTAAATGTAAAAGAGTGAATTTTTCATTTCATTCTGCTGGGAGTGGTAATTCACTCCAAATGAGTGAATTACCACTCTGGGCAGAGTGGAATTCCACTCGAAACAGAGAGTGGTCACTGTAGGCAATCGTCGAAGAGTAAAATTCACTCTTTTACATTTAGAGAGTTGGCTTTATTTGTGATGATTGAAAAAATTTAGTATTGCAATTAACATTCGACATTGTTAAACATGTTTACAAAATATTATATTTCTCTCTTTGTTTACTTAGGATGAAAGCGTATCATCTTGAGAAGCTTCATTTGTCCTAAACAAAGTTTTCTAATAGTAATGGACGCCTTGTGCAGGCTGGTCGGGAGCAGCAAGATGATGAGCTGCGAGCTGTGACCCACCAATAATTTTCGGTTTGAATTAAATTCCTTTTTTCTTTTCTCTTCCAAAAGTTATATCTTTACTGTGTTTAAAAACGGCCAAACATTACTTTAGAAAATGTCAAAATCTAGAAGAGTCGGGGCTATTCCTCAAGCTATGAAACTTTTTGACGGTCCTGCTTAAGATATATTTAAACGATTTTGCCTGGCAACACGCATTTCGCATCATCTGCTAGCATTACAATATTCCAACATGAATTTAGAATTCATTAGTATTTGACAATTTGTGTTGATTTCGGTGTTTTGTTCGGTATTCCACAGTTAGTATCCTTCCACAGCATTTCATATTATTCGATTTTCTTTCCTATTCTATGACCTTAAACTAAGAACTTTTTAATGAAGTATCGTCACTTCAATTCGAGAAGTTTCAACTACCCAAAATTGAAATTTCCTAGTGATTCTCCACCTTTTGTGGTAATGTAAAAACTTTGCCCCAGCATCTTTCATTTCAAATGCTTCTAAGCATCGATAAAAAATATATCCAACATGAAATAAAAAAATGGAGCCGAAGCTCATTCACTGTGCCAATGAACTTGAGAAGTGTACCACAACTTTTACAAACAGTGAACATTTATACACTTCACCTAATGAAACATTACACTTTCTTAGTTCGCTCAACAATGCGGTTGACTACTTTTAATAGAATATGACTGTCTCATGCCTTGACAAATTATTTATGCCGAAGCAGAAATTAAACAGCTTAGAAATAAAAAGATCATTTGTTCCACTATGGTGAATTCAAAAATTTCCTTATAAAAATATTTAATAGCTGTGGGCTTACTTTGTGGTGTATGTGTGTGGATGTTTGTGTACGAATTGATAGGATGTAAATTTTAAATATGTGAATACGTAGGTTGTCTGTAGCCAGGCAGATGCCGCTTGGGTATCACACTTTATCAATATCACGTGAAGAAACTTAAACACAATAGTTAATATGACAAACCTGAAGACAACCAGAGCTTTCTGCCAATGTCGTAATTTATTCATTGTCATTAACAAGAATGTGGTTTATGAGTAGACTACGTGGAAAGAAGTGAAGGAGTGTTATAGTATTGAAGGATTTATGACTCCGGGATGGTAACATACAGGAAAAGTGAAGAGCTAGAAAAATTAGAGGGCGCTTCATTCTGGGCTAAAAAGGCAACCTTCAATTGCATGCAGACAGATATCAGATAAAGAGAAATTCACGTTACTAAATCCACAAAGAAGTTTTACTTTTGCGGTGAAATACACAAATAAAGTACAGCATATAAGCATACTACAAGCAAAGAATAAAAATATAACAAAATAAATAAATAAATAAAAAACTTAAAGCTGGAATGAAATATAGGCACTGCCCTAAAATAGCATTTATTTCTTGAGAAAATGCCCGACAAGGAGGGGGTGTTTAGCCCTCCGCCCCATCTCCTACGCCTATGTTTACTTAATTGAAATGTATGTAAAGGCACAAACAGCTACCTTCTCTCCATCAGGGGTATTGATCGGGATTGGGGGTTGGGGACAAAAATTTTTGGACAACCCTAATTTCAATAGAAAATTTATAAATAGTTCTCTGAAGTGTTGCTCTCCATTATTCTATTTGCCTGGCATTTAAAAATGATTTACCAATTCCGCGATGTGAAAGAAACTTAAACGAAAGTTAAAAAAATCATGTCGGAAGATCAAAAGAACATGGGAAAGAGAAGGAAGAAAACTACATTGTTTATTTAACCTGCGCACTTTCAATGTTTATTTTAATCTCACAAGAGAATACACGTTTACGCAGATCAATTGATACGAATATTTAAAAGGACAAAATTGACCACTTTTAAGGACACTGAATGATGGAATATTCTTTGATGAATTTTTGTTTTTATCAAAAGTGTCTTTTACCTTTCGGGAAGTAAGATTAAAGGGGCGGAAATCCCTTGACGTCATTAAACTGAAGACGCATTTAGGTGCGGTGTGCTCTAACTAGGAACAGTATAAAAAATATCAAATTTCGTCATTTTCTTTTTTAATTCGCGAGGCGTTGCTGTTGTTATATGTTCCAGTCTCATTCAAAAAGATTAAATATCAAATTGCTATCACTTTGGCAAGCCTGTTTTTTAGGTAGGAGACAACGCATTGCACTTAAAGTAAAATTCGTTGTGTTGATAGCAGGCAGAGGGTTTAGGGTTCCACGGTAAACCGTGGGTACACGGTATTAGTACCTACAAGTGCCAATGCCGGTTTCGGTTTGGTAGGACACTTCCGTACAAAGCACACAAAAAGTAAACAAAGAAAATTAAAAAAGAAACAAGTATTTAGTAACCAAGATAGAAATTATTGCAAACAACAACGTTTTCTTTTTGAAAGGCTTTGATTCCTAGTAATGACATTTTTGATAAAAAGGGAAAAAGTTTCAATTTTTATCTGCTTCAACTTTTCAGACTGCTAAAACCAGCTCTTACCAACTAACCTTTAATTTTTGCATGTTCAGCGTTCCTTTTAGAGGCTTGATAATAGAGGATAAAGTCTCCGCCGCTGCAGAAAGCGATTTCGATATTTTAAGTCGGAAGTAAGCGTCATTTATTTCTTTAGACACCGTGAAAAACAAAATCCACTCTAATGTTTAAGTATTTTATTCTCGACCTCGAAGAAAATATCGTGTCTTTACTTCGTGTGTTAATTTAAAGGAATATTTAAAGATGACAGTAAAAACTAAATTACATAGAAAGTGCCATTCCTTTTTATTCTTCAAATTATTTGTGACGTCATTAACCTCTTAAAACTGCTTACAACACTGTTAAAGATGGCGTATGTATTTATATGAAACAAAAATTTGAAAGTTCTCTTTTGAATTGTTCTCATGTCTAAGGCAGGCAGTTGGTTGTTTTAGTGAAGGAAATATTCGAAAGAAGAAGATGAAAAGTTTCCTCAAAATGAAAAAGAATCTCTGATTATTTTTAAAGTTCACCTCAAAGACACTCTTCTGTAAGCTGTAACTTTCAAGGATGTACTCAGACTTAAGCAATACTCACTTTGACATGAAAGGGTATCTGTGACATCACATTAGACTGGCTAAATAAGTAATTGTTTTTTGCTGTTTTTATCTTCGTGACGCACATTAAAGGGTAATATGTACGCCTGGAAACTTGACCCATATATCTGAAACAAACTTGCTGTGTAAAAACTCATTTTCTGCATAAAATCGCTATCTTGCCCCAATTTTCCGATTATGTGAACCCTTGATCACAAGTGACTCGTTAATGAATAAACTTTGTGCAACTAATTTGCATTTCATTTACCGTCGATGGCGACGGTACAATCAGTTGAGCTTAAAAAATATATGTCATTATTACGTTGTCAGGGTGTGAAATAATTAATGTCAAGACGCTCGCGTGACATTACCTTGTAACTGATTTGTGGAGGTGTTAAAATGTCGGTCGAAAAAGGGTTTTACACATCCTTTTCAATTGATATTTAATTAAACATCAAACTAATTAAGTATAACACTTTGCAAGTACAGCAAGAACTCAGTAGAGGGTGAAATTAACTTTACTGCACACTGTTTGTTCTGGATGAAGTTGGAATGGGAAGAAGTTTTGAGGGATCTTAGAACTTGTTTGGAAATGGTAAGTAGCTTGGGGATGAAAACAGTTGACATTAGATATTGTTTCTTTTTATCGTTTACATCACTTTAACAGTTCGGGGCTTTCTCCTTTTAGGGAGAATCTAATTTTCTCCCGATGGGGAGAAAAATTAGTCATTAGCACCCCCATATTGCTTATTTTACCCACAATCCCACACGTTATTTGTGAACATTGTCAGAGGCGAATGGGTTTGGATTCCCTTTGCAAAATTTGTCTGTACAATGCAATGGTATTAAGTGTATATTCAATAGGTGTATTTATAGCTACCAAAAAGACACGTTCTAATCGGTGGTTCATCAAGCCGTTTTTGAGAAAATGCAAGGTTTTGAGTTGTCTTCGTTCTTGCTTATCTATGTCTATGTTAGGTTCGCGAGTCTATTGTCAATGTGTTGCATAACATTTGCTCCATTCGGGAGAATTTTGGTATTGCCCCAAAATGGGAAAATCTCTCGGACTGTTGAAACAGGTCCCTGAATATTCCTCCTTCTACAATCACGCTGATAGTTACATACGATTACTTTCTGTGATATTTTCATTTTTTATCGGATTCGATAACATTATTGTCCCAGAATGGTAGCCGGACAAGGTGTTGAAGGGAGGGAATAAATTTCATGGGAGAGGGATATTTTTTTGCAGGATATGTTTATGGCAATAGAAATTTTTGCTTTCGAAGATTTTCTGGTGCGGGAAAGGACGGAGCAGCTTCCCCACCCCTGGACTGAATTTTTCGTATTCATATCTATACATTTTGTTCTTTATCGCTATTTTTAATGCTTCCACACATATCTCTGTTTAAGTACAAGACTTTATTTTCCTTATAGATTTCAGACTTCTGTATTCCTGCTGTAATTTCCACTAAGTTGTTGTCCATAGCCTATTAATTGTCATCGAATTCTTTTTTTTCTGATTTTGGGACAAAATTACATACATTTTGGTTGCATTGGGTTATTTTCTTGTACGAACATGCTTTTTATATTAAAGTTTCTTTATTCAGGCATATTACGCCGTAGATCTATACACAAACCTTAGAAAATAGATCTAACTCTCGGCAAAGGAGGTCACGGGAATCGCTTTCCTTTCATGAGCTCCATAAAGCTGCGGTAGCATCCTCTGATTCTTCCACGTGGGTCACAGAAGCATAGGAGATTCGGTAATGCCAGACACATATCATCGTCGCCAAAACCTTTAAGAAACAAACGCATTGATGTCGTTTTATATAAACTAGTCAAAAATTGTGAAGATAAGTAATGCTTTATTTTAAATTTTCTTAAATTAAAAAGCGCCATTACTTTGCAAGTTTTCAAAGGCCGTGCCTATTCCACCGGCACAGTGACACCGATAGCTAATTATCAAGTCTTCTGTACAGTATTCTTTGACTTCCGCTTTCTGAGTTAAAGGTGAAGATTATGCTTACACATATGCGCACTTTGCCAATATTTTGCATCCATGTAATGACCTAGGACGACGCAAAACATAACGAGCATTATCAACTTAAGGCCGTTACATTATCCGCTGAAATGGATTAAGAAGAACGAGAATGACAAGAAAATCACACTGAGCCTACTCTTCCGATATGATGGCAATGACAGAACCATCACCATGGTAACCTAGAATCCATTCCAAGTGTAATAATAGGGTAATCTTACTTAGAAGTTGCAACCGAATAAGTTTTCCGCTATTTTCGCACCGACAGCTACTACGATTGCCATTCAATCTTCATGTGTCTAAAGCATGAATACATCCTTTGACTCCAGCATTGTACAACATTATTGGCTTTAGCTAAGTACGTAATTTTGGCATAGTAACCTGATATTACGCCTCAATTGCTTACTATTTTATGTTTTTCAGCTAGTGAAGTAAACCCTGGGAAACCTTAAAAAAGAGTAAAGATCATCAAACGAATCAGGCAATTGTTAGAGCTACACGCACGCGCAAAGTTAATATTGTACATACATGACAATGTAGTAAGAAGCGAAGCATGACGTGAATTATTAACTTGAGGCCATTTCCACTGAAAAAAAGAAAATAAGAAAAAAGGAGACTGACAAGAAAAATCAATTATCAACAAAATAAAAAGTATCGTCGCCATGTAAAAGGTCTAATTCTACGATTTTACGGACGACCTGAGCTTGTCAATAGCAATCCACTTAACTTTAGCTTGTTGATATTGCTTGAATGTTCGCGCATCGTCTATCGCCGTCGGTGCTATCGGAACGATGCGACCCCTTGAGTGGTTTTCACGAGAGAATTCTTTTCTCGCTGCGATAGGTTTGGCAATGCAGATCAAAGGATGAGACGGAATTAAATATTAAAAATGCAAAATTAGTTTCTAGAGTACACTCGCGCACTTTGTAAATTGATAGCCGAAAGAACTTATCATTAAATATACATCTAAAGGATCAAAGTGATGTTTAAAAGCACCCACGTCTCGTGACTCACATAGATTTAAAAGCAACGAACACTGTGATCTAGACTTAAGGGACGCACTACTATTCGAGATTCGCCTATGCCATTTAAAAAACGGAGGCTCTCGAAGGGTATAAGTGATAACCAATGTGCAGTAGCTCTATCGACTAGCAAGTCAACGAAAACCTTCTGTAACAGCCGATCTGCAACGGGACGAAAAGTGCTTTGAATTCTTTCTTGTACATGTTATGCATGAGTATTCATGACGTCATAGTTCATTAATATATAATTAGTTAAACTCTCATTTTTCAAAGCCTGATTTCTATATAATTTATACATGTAAATAATTTTCACATTTATGTGCAAAATCATAGCTGAATCTTCCTAAAGAGAAATGTCAGATTCGATTTTTGTTAATGAAAGCGAAATAACGGGTACAGAATGTGTATTTTGGCCGTATTTTTGGAACGTAACGTAACTGCAATGAACTGGCGAAACATTGCCTTTTTTATTTAAGTCCCATCATTTCTAATTTTGAAAAGTCGCATATCCGTTGGTAGAATTCCTTTGCCACAAATAAACATCAGCTTCCCTTAAAATCATCCTATAACGAAGTCAAGTTCACTACAAGTACATAGTGGTTGACACATCCATCGTGATACGTACCATACTAGTTACCGATGGGCTACTGCGCATAGTTGTAAACTATAGTTTGCAACTGCCAGACACTTATATCGTCTTAAAATAGTAAAATTACAAAGCCTTTCCCTCAGATATCCTGACGATAAAGAATATTACATTTAGTAATGTAGCCAAGTGTTTCAAATATTAAAGCGTTTATCTCAACAATGTAAAGGTACAGTGAAGTATTATAGGCTGTCAATGATTATCTGACATTACCAATATCTTTTTACACAGCTTATGATCTGACTGAAATTTTGAGTTACAATATTTTTTGACAAATTCACAATGTTAGTCAAGACTGAGGGGGGGGGGGGGTTGTTGACAACATATCCTACTCTATGAGACAACACACTCTCCCCTTTCTCCTACCAAAACTTAGAATTCACTAAATAAGGATATTTTCCAGTTCAAACATATCCCCCCCAAAGCACCATTTTGCATCTAGGCAACCTTAAATTAAAAAATTCTCAAAGGACCCCTCCCCCAGGATGGCACCTTTATGTAGTGACAAAAAAGGACTCCAAACTGCTGTGTACAATCGCAAGGCGCACAAAAATGGTACAATTTTAAGCAGACGGGGGGGGGGGGTGACTGAGGTGGCATTATTACATCATCTGCTCTGCCCCCCAATCACCAAATCCTGGCGGCGCCACTGAAATAGACACTCAGATTTTAGAATGAATTCCTGTATATGCAACAGCTAAATGAATGACGTCTCGCTCTGCCAGTTTACCTACGCAACAAATAGAGGGCGTGTGCAAATTTTGCGTGGGTCAGAAAATTACTTCGTAGATTACGAGACAATACATCAAAAGAAGGCACACCAACGGATGCAACATAACAAGACAGGGGCGCAATCGGGGGGGGCAAGGGAGGACTTTGCCCCCTCAAGTGAAAAAGTGGGGGCCAAACCCTAATTTGGCCCCCCAAAATGTAAATAGCAGTACTCATTTTTTTTCGCCGCTTGGTCACTTTTGACATCCCTTTGATACCAACACATGATTACAATGCAATTATAGGCTATAACTGACAGAGAATTTGAATGTATGTTGACCAAGCCCGTATGGAATATCATCTGAAGCTGAAACCCGGCGCAGACGAATCAATTTTCAGACGCAAACACTTAAGACATGTCTTAGTTATACCTTCACTTCGTTTCCTAATCTAGGCCAGAGCGATCTGTCTCTGCATTTTGTCCCCCGGTTCGTGAAGCACATCAGTAGTATTAATTAATTTTGTGCCGTAACTAACCCTTTTGACAAGTGTAAATGTTCTAAAACCCAGGAGCCTTTACACTTAAAAACTTCCGTTCGAAATAATCTTTCTGCAGCTTCTGAAATACTAAAACCCAGGAGCTTCAGGGGGCTTCGCCCCTGGACCCCCACCGGAGCTTTGCCCCTGGACCCCACCAGGGGCCCTAAGGCGGGCCCCGGGACCCGCCACCCACGAGGGCTTCGCGCATGACAATTGTTAACATGAACCTAAATGAACGAATTAAAAGTAATCTACTGTCTGGGGAGAGGACTTTAAATGATAAAGATCACAAATGTTAAAATCCGGAGAAAAGGACTAAACGTCTCATCCGAGCAAAAGAACTGCAGTTAGATAACTCTTCTCAACTAACTGTCAATGGTGGTTGCTACAGCATTTCTTTGGAGGCGCTGTTCAAGATTAATCTGAAACACCTCATCAGAAGAGGGGGCACTTTTACAACCAAACGTAGAATAATAGCATACGGAGGTGGGAGTTTGCTGAGGACCAATTATCATGCAATGACTATTTTTGATTTTGTGTGATTATTAGAGGGTAACGAACAACCAGGAAAACTAAAAACGAAGAAGAAGAAAAAAGAGTATTGTCAGTTTTAGGTGTTTTATTTTAATCATAAAAGAGATAAACGGAACGTTTTCTCCTTCAGCATCCTAACGAAGGGACGATTGAAAAAGTATTTTAATAATAATAAAGATAATAAAGACAACAGGAAAGAAAAAAAAAGGTTCGGTAAGTTTGATAAGTTTAGGAACAATTAAAATCTAAGAATTCTTATCAATTTTTTATTCAGTTTGTACCATATATGTGGTTCTCGAGATATTAGTAGCGAAGTCAAGATATTTATTTCCAAATTGCATTGGAAGCAAGCAGGATTGATTTCATTTCCTCACATTGATGAACAATACCTTTGTTCTGCTGTTTTTCAGTTTGTTGTGCCCATCGTAAAAACAGGGATATGAATTTGCCCATTAATAATGTAAATGCAATATTTTCATGCCTCTCGTAACTTTACATTAAAAGCATAAAGTTATGGAGGATAAAAATTATTTGTAAAGTTTTAAGAAAAAAACTTAAGAGTTGATTAGTGCAAGGCCACATGATTATTGTTACACGTCGTTCACTTTGAGATCGAAATTTGACTTCTTCATCTGCTAACATTTTAGCAACTACAAAAAGGAATTAAATGCAACTTTACCAAAATTCCTATATTTACTTCCCCATCAAAAATAGTTTGCTTCGTCTCTGGTTTTAAAAGAAATACACTTTCAAATCCACAACCTAAAATTCAAAGGAAACACTTGTTAGAAATTGGTGTGGAAATAACAAAGTATTTGCTAGGACAATGGAATATCAAGAGTAGTGCGTTGCTTTTATTACTTTCTGGGACATGTTTTAAGCTTAAAAAGTTATAACTGGTTCGTTGAATAAAGGTCAACAACTCAACATCACCACTTGTACGCGGTTCCCGGATAAAGAATCCCCGGGCAATTACTACCAGACGATTCCCTGCATAATTTGTACCTCACGAAGCATTCTCTTCGATAATAACCCTAGACACCTTTCTGTCCAGGACAATACCCTCCAGAAAATTTGAAATTTTCCTTAGTGTGGATTTTCCGGGATGGAAGTGTCTCAGAGAGTTGTACAGGATTATTGTCCGGTTTGAGGGAGAGGGAGGGGGGGGGGGGTTCCATCACGCTATTAAGCAACACAGGATAATTGAAAAGTAATAAATTATACATTTGTTGCTTGCCATTCCCAGAGTAAGTACTGAATTAAAGTCAAAGCCGGTAGTGTTTCCACAATTCAGTAATGAATTTTCCAAATTCATAGGATGCAGTGGTAACTTTGCAGAATTGACAGGTCCAACCATATTTAAATCTGAATAGGCCTACTGAAAATGTCTGTATTTTGATCCCAATACTGTAAAGCATCTGAATTGATTGGCCCAAAATTTCCCGACTCTTTTGAAAATTATTCAAATGTCCAGTATTTAAGAGAATATAGAACGGTTGGTCAAATCACACTAGCATCCTGTAAAAAGTGTAAAAGTCATATGCATTTTTGGCATTGCGAATTTCTTTTGCTTCTGTTGTAAATAGGCTCTATACGAAATGATTGTTCCCAAATGGGAGCTGAAGACTATTATTACATCGTAATCAACGACGATTGCTGCTCCTTTGCAAGAGTGGCAGCCAGGAATTGCCGAACAAAATTTTGAAAATATCGGGCTTTTACTAAAGAAAATCAGATACATTGGGTTTTTCTTTTAAAAAAAAAAAGATTTAAAAAAGATGGGTTTTGGTGAAAGAATTTTGAAGATTTCGGGCTTCGGTTAAAATATTTCATCCAATTCAATTAATCATCACGGCCCTCGTCGGGAACAGCCTGACGGAATTAAAAACATCCCCGAAATTTTCCCTCGTTGGTAAATGAAACGACATTTTTTGCCCTAAATTTACATTTTGTTTTTGCTCAGGAGGCTTCCCCCAGCCCCACCAAGTACACAGTCCCTCTACTAAAACACACGTCCAAACCTCATGTTATTTGAACTGTTGAACAATAAAAAAGTAACATTTCTTAGATTTCTGATAACGTATTTCGCACGTAAAGCGTTTTAATTTGAAACAAAACTTAGTTTTCCAATCCTGATGTAAAATCTCATATCTTTTCAAATGACCTTCAACCTTTGCGTCATACTTGCGTCATATTTTCTTCTCACTTTTCGTTTTGTCCATAGGGTAGCATACTATTCGCCTACACACCATCTTGTGAATGAACAAGATTTCATAATAATCATTACTTTTTCTGATTAAATTAAATTAGATTTTCCTGGCAATCAGGAGAAAGCAAAAAGTGCCAGATTATCAATTCGATCGAAAGGCTCCAATATTTTTCCCATCAGCGAAAGTAAAAAAAAACATGTATATTGTATGTCCTCAAGCAATCGGCAAACTGAGAGCTTATTTTACTTAACCTTGGTTTAAGTGAAGGGAAGATGGAAAAGGTCAAAGTACGATGATGTTGGCTCAATTAAACAAAATAAGAATGAGGGCGTTGTTACAATATGCTTGAAAGAAATAATGTATTAACTAATTAATTACCGTCCACACAGCGTTCTTTTGTTAAGAGTACGCTTCTAGACTTACAAATCCTATCATGTTAAAAGCTGATCTATTTTCATAGGACTCATTGGACCATTTGCTGAAAAGTACGACCAATTATATGGGAATAAAATACTGATTATTTACACTTTTTTGTGAGGGGGGGGGGTAGGTGGCGGGCTGCTTTTGCACGAGAATTACCTTTATTGTTTTAAAGAATTCCCCTTTTCCAAACATCTTCTCGAGCAAAAGGTTTTGCCGAACTCCTGGGAGAGTAGTGCCCATCCTCCCTCCGGTTCGTTAACCTATGGTTAACGATTGGTAGAATATGAGTTTATTACAATCAAAGAATTGAATTATCATTTTATATGATCGTTAAAAGTTTTCAGATAAGAATTTTAAAACTGAAAATCCAGTAAAACCCAGTTTGAAGGCGTTAAACCCTTTTTGCACACTTGATAACTATAAAACCTGATCCCGATAACTGTAAAACTGAGAGGTATAGAATGAAATATTTGACTAGTTTTGATTCCGAACTAACACCGTTCTGTTCAAAATTAACCAAATCATGTCAAATATTTGACCAGGGTCTGGCTCAACTTTGAACTGGACCTTTTAGAGTGTAAACAGACGATTAATTTGATCACTTAATATCACTTTAACTTCAAATATTGATTGTCATGAGAAAATTATTGAGAGATATTTATTGCACAAGTCTATGAACCTATACTCACTTAAACATCCCTCTCATATCTGTAAAGAATATGGAAAAATTGTAACAATTTTTTTTAAATATTTCTCTAGGTTTTGTTTTCAAAACTGAGCAAAATTGGCTCAACGGCGTGGAATTTAGTCAATTACCTAGTCAATTTAATACTTGCAAAGCTCCCTTTTTGCACACAAACTGACAAGAGCCGTTTAAGATGTACTTCAGTAACTATTTTACTCATAAACCGAAAGTATTTATTAAAATGTATTAAAATTTGTTTTCCATAAAACAGAATTGTTCACTTTAAATAAAATAATGCAGGGGAGAGGTAAAAGTCATATACATTATTCAAAATATTTATCTTTTGTATGTATGATGCTGCCACTAAGATGACTGTAAGCCATTTTGTTAAATTTTATATTATTAAGATAATTAATATTCATTGATAATATTCTTTTAGGATTTTATAAACTATTATTGTTAATAATCTTCACAAATATCTGCAAGGAGGGCCACATTTCTATTTTTTCTTCTCCCTACTTCAGATGGGACATATCAAGCTAAATATTGCAAGTGTTGCTAAGTCACGTGACCCTCAACCTTTCTCTTGCAGTGGGAAATAGCCTGCAGGACTTTTCATACCATCTCTTTAATATCATATCAATCCAATTTATATTAGAGCAACATATTATCGTACAGTCCTGTCGTTCTCCTGAACACATGCCTCATTATTAAAAGCATTTATCGATTTTGCACCTCACACCAGTTCATTGACTACTTCATTCTGAGAGGTATATTTAAAGTCAACAAAGAACACCCTATATAACCAAAGAGAGGAGGGATTTTTGATCCCTCTCTAAGCTTCCGTTTTACAAATTTCTCTCTTGTATAATCAAGTTAAGGGTGTCGGTGTAATTTTATTTACAGCAAGAAACACATCAATAAGGGGTATCAACAGGTAGAAAGAATATGTGAACTTGTTGAGTGGATATTGGGATCGTTTCTTAGAAAATCAAATGGTCGAGGTTATACATCGCAGTGTTTATGAGGCAATCTGTCCTAGACTAGAAAAGAGAAACGGTGAAAATTGGTTGCAAATGTAAGAAAAGGAGCTACATTTCTAACAAAGATTGTCAGATCATAGTAAAGATGCTATATTGAACATGTTGTGAAACAAAAATAGGTTACAAACATCATCATAGTAACTGAGAAGAAATTAGCTTGGAACTTTCACAGTGAATTTGTTTTCACTTTAAGTCCTACCTTAAACCTTACAAATAAGGTATGGATAAATTTCCCGGAACAGCCAGTCCAAAGTGAAACTACCGAAAGACACATGATAAATTGATTCCTAAACAACATGGGTTAAAAAGCGTTCAATTACTAAACACGGCGTCTTTATTGCTAAACATGGCTAAAGTTGCGTCCAAAGTGGTGGCGATATTTGTTTATTTTGCTTAACATTTTGTTTCAGTGTAGGCAAGTAACTTAAATACGTGAACAAGGCTTGTCTACCTTATTGTTAACAGCTAATTCGTGACCCTTACCACAAAAATATGTCTTGAGTTTTAAACAGTTTTGGATCAAGGCCATTTTCAAAAGTTAGCTCAATTACGAAATTATTAATTGAAAATGAAGTCGGCTATTAAAAGAAAGAAATGTCGAAGTACGAATCTATCCGTTTAGTTGATCACTCATTGCATTTCGCAATGCGGTAAAAAAACTGACGTAACCATTCGTTCTGAATTTTATCCACGTTGTAAGTTAAGCTATGTTCCTCCTTTGTACGCTTAAAAATGATAAGCAGAAATCAAAACATATATTAGTTTTAGCTGAGGTAACCTTAACGGGATTTGCCAGTGACAAAAATCGATAAATTCAAAAATGCAGAAAATTTTCTCTTCTAGGAGGTATAAACCGCATCTCAATAGCTTGTAGCGTTTGGAAGATCCTAATTTTCAAGGTAAAGCAATTTTTTCTCAAGATAAAGTGCATTATGGGAAATCTGTGATGTCATCGCTGCATATTAATTTGAAAAAGCATTGAATTTCTTTATGATATTGACACTGTTGTAGAGAATATTTAGCAACTTTTTATGCCGTACATATGGTGTAGATTTATGTTAAACCTACATGGAAAGATATGTTAAAACATTCCAACAGTACCAGATTTCAAGGACAACAGGATACTCAATTATAAAGGAAAACAAAAGAAATCTGAGGCAATGTGCCCACTTTACATAACATTCTGTGACCTTGATGAGAACTGGACATTTTTTGACAAAAATAAGCAGTCTTTAATATTAGATATCTCGAGTTAGGAAAAGAGTATTTCTACGGGGTTTAGAGAGTATGAACTGAAATTTGTTTCTCTTTCACATGGGACCTTTGTAAAAAGCCACTGGAAAATGCCTTTAAATCAATAATAGATGGATAACACCTTAAAAATAGAATTTTCTTCACAGGCTGAGGTGTTTACCCTAAAATGACTACTTAATCACGTAACATTAGCGTTAAAATCAGTGACGATGTGGGCCACAGTATCACGTATTTCCTTTGTCGGACTTCCGCATTTCCGGAATAAGCGTAGGCGAACGATCGCCAGATTTTTGGAATTGTTTTTGTAATTAATTTTCTTAGGTAGTAAAGATTTTCTCTGCTAAAACGGCTATCACCCGTTATAAGTAATGTCCCCGCCTAAACCGTAAGTCCGATCAAGTTTAAACTTAGGGACTAGGTATCTGGCCAAGAAGCTTGTGCATGCGTTATTAATAACATCATAGGCAAGTAATGGACAAAATAGCTAAACACTGGTGTTTTGCCTTTATTTACACATCATTGTGTTAGAAAAAGTAGTAAAACCACATCATACACTATGGACAATAAACATTTATACTTAAGTGCAAAGGGAAAAAGTGACAAACAAATGAGTTCATAGCAAAACGATTGCTAAGAGAAAAGTTATAAACATGAAAAAAAGTAAAGGAAAAAAAAAAGAAGAAATCAAGAACAGTTTAAAACAAAGATAATAGCATGTTTTCCTCACACAGTTTAAAACAAAGATAATAGCATGTTTTCCTCACACGTCCCATATGAGATTTTTACTTAAAGGCAGACAGTCATCACCCCAAAGTATATTTTTAGTGTATGTATATGAAAATTCTCAGTTGGTGACTGCTCTTTGATTGACATCAAAGTTTGAAAATTTGAAAGATGCAGAGTAGCTTACATTCCACACAAGGCAGAGAGAGTACTTTTGCTACATTTTATAGCCTTGTATGCTCACCAGGACATGACCTTAAGCAATGAAACGGGTTTATGCTTGCACAAGGAAGAGCCTCATACAGTTATGGGAGGAGCTAGAAGATGCATAGTTGGGAGAATTGGAACTGTCTGGGATCATGAAAATTCCCCTTTAAGTCTCATCTTGAGTCACCAGTGAGTATACTTCCTTAATGGAATAAAGTTGTCGTCTTTGCACCCCTTGGTATTAAATCTGTATCTATCATCACTGAACCTTTATTTTGATGATTCTTACTTTCTGGAAAATGCCTCCTTCGAGCGGGACAAAATCATGTGCAACATATACTCGGAATAATTTCTCTTGTCGTATAACAAGTTGTTGAAATGCAAAGTTGTTCTAAGCAGCGCTAGAAAACTGTGACAAATGTTGCAAAAAAGCAAGACAGACAGTTGTAGACTTCCAGTACTAGAGTACGCCCTAGCACTCGTAGTACCCGTAGTTTTCTGTACTCGTACTCATTACTATATGTGCTCGCGCTCGTACTCAAGGAATTTGAAAAATCATGAACCAGTACTCAGGGGCTTTCCCTTGTACTAGTACTCAGGAATTCGTACTCTTGTTCAGAACTGAACTCCTACCAATACTCATACCAGAGTACTCGTACTTGGAGCCTTGAAGTCATACTCGTACTCACGAGTTTGTACTCACACTACATGTCTGAACAAAGGAAGGTAAGCCTTATATATAGTCAGGTAACCCCGCTAACACAAAACGTTATTAAAACGTGTAAAGTGGTGTTATATAACGTTTTATAGCACCACCGTACAAGTTTTAAAACCGTTTTGGGTTATCGGGGAAACAATACTTTTATATGCTTTATGTTACGATAGCTGTATCATCTTCTTAAAAAATACTGTTCAATAGGTAATACATGATATATACATACCTCTGATTTGTCGATAAAAAATCGTGTTCTCCTCCAGCAGTTCATCAGCCAACTCTTTTGGCAACAGTCCTCTCTCTGATTTAGAGTACTTGTTCCATGCTAAACCAAACGTTTCAACAGGGAGGAGTAAAAACAGAAGAAAGTGAAACCTAAGTGACAGATCCATCGTACGTCCTGTTGACTTTTTGTTTTCCGAATGTAACAAAATCGCTCTATGAATCTTTTATATACGATACACTCTGTTATTAAAAAGTACAAAAATGGTAGTAACCTCGAATTTTACACCAAGTTCTTGCTGGAAGCAAACAAGGAAACAACCTGGTAATTGAATTTCGGTTTAATGCTTGCTCTGGTCGATCAGTTGAAAATATTCGATGCAATCGATGTGAAAAGACGTAACAGTTACAAAAGATGCCAGGAAAAGCTATCAAGTAAAATGCATTACAAACTTTTGGAGGGAAAATCGTAATAAAGTAGACAAGCTTCAGATGCATTCAAATTCCAATTACACAGTGTTTTAAATCTGTAACCAGCTTCCTCGCTGACGTTCACATTATCTCGGAAAGTACTAGGTTGTGACGTCAGGTGTCCAGAAACAATTAATGGATTGTCAAGAGGGGAAGAAGAGAGTTACACTTTTACGGAATCCGTGTGACCTTTCTGGATATGCACGTCATCAGACCAAACATTTCAAGAGTATGAAACGCCCACAGCAAGTACATGGATGACGTCTCCTTGCTTGTAGCAAACCTGTAAATAGATGTTCAGATGAAAACAAAAGAGTTTAACTAAAAAGAAAGGTCATGATTCGAAAAGTCAAACAGAGAATCGAATTTCTCGACTTAAAATAACTATACTTTTTGAAATCTACCGTCAATATTTCGAGGGAAAGTTTCCCTCTGTCGGAAAGCGTTTTATGAAGCTTTGACGTGATAAATGCAATAAGGGCAGCGGACTTCCATTTTCATGCCCTTCCACAGAATTAAATAATGTAAGCCTCCATGTCAACGGCCTGATAGTAGTTACCACTTGAAATGCAGTTTTGTGGCGATATCATTACAACTGTTGGTTTCAAGCTTTGACTCCTGTAAACCATAAATATGGACCAATGGTAGTTTTAACATTGAGCTAGCTCGATGGTTTTAAGTACGGCTACGAAAATGTGCGGCACCAAGCATCGTGCACACAGAACCGGTGTAAGCTAGAATGATATATTCGTCGTAGATTTTACATGATATACACTTCAAACTCTAATTCTTTCATCTGAACACGTCCAATGTTGTTGCTTTAGCTCAGGTTTGATTGTTTGAATATCTATTAGAATTGGTCAGGTATCTGTATTCTCATTTCTTACTATAGGTATATCCTCTAAAACATAGCGGAAGAATCCCTCCTTTCTTTTTCGCATTAATTCTACCCTGTGCACCTCCGTTATTACGTTTGTACCAGCGAACAGCACTTATAAAGGCTCGATTTTGATTAGGGAGAGATGGAATTGAAAATTTAAAATAGTAACGAAGGGAAAAGAGCGTGGAGCTGAAGAAAATTTCTGTACTTTGCGAAAGATTTGTCATTGAAAGTAAAAAAGTATAGTTCTATCATTCATTTCACACCGCACCTCTCTCCGCAACTAAAGAAATAGCTAACTTCAATATTATTAAGATTCATTTTCGATTTTAGTAAGAAATCAATTAAGGGGTTAACGTCCTCACGCCAGTGCCACCGTACTGGGCTTTTATGGTGCTTTTAATTTCATTGCAGGGCAGTAGCGTGTGCAGGATTTCTAAGGTGGGGGGGGGGGCACAACCTGTGATTCCCCCGACTGACATGGAGGAGTGCCACGAGTGCACTGAAGGTGCACCACGAGCGCGAAACGCGAGTGTTCACGCGTGGGGTCCAGCGGCAGACCAAATAATGAATAAATTCTCTCCTAATCTCATTTTATAGGCTACTTATAAGTTTTGAGTGTCAGGGATGGCACCAGGATGTGCCCGACGGGTGGCCAGACGGGCGGAGGCAGCAACCCGAAGCCCCGACAGCCCCGATACCGTCAAGGGGATGGTGAGGAGGGATCTGAAGAAAACCTGTGTACTAAACCATGCCATTGCGGGGTATACATGTGTATGTACTAGAGGAATGTAGTTTCGGGGCTGATTTAATGTCTTCCCCAGAATCTAAAGTGTGAAATTGTAAAGCGCGCGAAATTTTTTTGGGTTATACCTACACTAAAGAGAATCGGTACTTATTAAAAGCTATTAAAGGTCAATTGTCCGGGCAGTTGGTCCCCATCGGGCATAACTTACATAATTGTACTTCTCTCCTCGTGTCACAACAGCCGTACCCCACGACAGAAACAAGAGAACATTGACTAAATGAGGGAAAATGAGGTGAAATTCCCAACATTTACATAAATTCATGTATTCTACTTCTTCAGTTACTTGAAAATGTGGAAAAGGTATGTACTATATTTACTAGCTATAAGTAACAGAACTGAGGAAAAGTGGGAAAAGCGTACCGAAAATCTTGGGTTTCATTGCAGAAATGACCCTTTGAAAGCCAAAATAACTAAACCGATCATGGGTGGCGACAGAATTTTCCCGACAGAGGGCTGGGCCATGCCAGCAACGCCAAGCTTCGATAGCCCCTCTGTCGAAGAGGTGGTGACAAGGTCATATGACTTACTATCTCATGCCATTTCAGGGCACATTTTGCATAACATCACTTAATACTTCATGAGCCGAGTTGCGCACTTTATACAGTGTTCTTTCGAATCGGAAACTTGAATTTGCAAAAAGCGTGAAATTATTTTTTTTCTAGGGCCATATCGGGGATAACATACTTTTTATCGAAACACTTAACCTGGACTACCCTATGAAATAGCCAAACTTTGTCCGTGAGTCGCTCACAAACTGACCGTACAGCATGACACACACAAGAGAACAGCAACGAGGCTTAGCGACATGGGATAGAATTTCCGACCTCCACAAAAACAGTGTACTCTGCCTACAGGTTTTGTGGTGAGGTTGGCAGGACCTGTGCTATCTAGCAATGGTGAATGAAACTGCTGAAGATCCTGGAGTGACTGTACAGCGCGCGTAGCGCGCGGAAAATTTTGGGTTCTTATTAGAGAATTTGTCCTCTCTCAGGCGCCGTCGGGGACTGCAAGCTCTATCGTATCGATTGACTCCCCGATGGTGGCCCCCTGCCCCCATGCACCTGGCGCCATCCCTGTTGTGTTCTCAGTGTGTCTCTTCAATCTTTTTCTCTTCAATCTTTTTCTCTTCCCCTAACCCTTAAATCCCTTGACTAAGGGATTTTCCCCCGACTGACTTCGGAGGTGGGGGACCTGTGCCCCCGCCCCCTCCTTTGAACACGCTACTGTTGCAGGGCATTATTACAGGGAGAAACACCAAATCGATGCACCTCACTCCCGTAAAAAAGCGTCCCACGTATTTATATTATGTTTCTAATTTAAGTTACGACACCTTAGAAGTCTCTACTATTATAGAATTGTTGGTAGAAACTTATTAAGTGGTCTCTGCAGCTTGTAGTTACATGATTAATCTGATCTATGAACTCCACTAATTTCTATTTGATCTTCTTCTGTGGACCTCATAACAATTTAACTCCCCAACACCTTAGGATAACCTACTGATCTACTGGGGAGGGGGCGAGCTCTGATTTTTTACTGTGATACCTCAGAGTATAAGAGTACAACATGTGACCATCTTATAACTATGAATTTTTTTTTATTCATATGGTCACTAAATCTATGTTAGGTTTATTTAACGTACGTTCGTCATCTGCAGGAGGTTCATGAAGAACGTTGTGGATTTTGCATCAGTCTCCTAAAATATATATGGGAAAAGATATCATCAAGAATGCTTCTTAAAGACATAAGCACGATCCGAGGCTAGTGGTTTCGGTAGAAATTTCCCATCGGGCCCAAGTTCTCCGGCAGAGGGGTAGCAACAAACCAGGAGCCCCAACTAGCGAGGGCCTACAGGACGGACGCCACAGCAAAAACATTTTGGCACTTGAAGCATGCCAAAAATTGTGGGCCAACTGAAAGACAATTGAAACATTGCAGGTTTTTGAAAAAAGAATGTTTGAACTTGAAAGTTCCAAGTGTTTATTGACGAGTCTTCCCAGAGAGGAAAACAAGAAACTTGTATGGGTAAGTCCCCCCCCCTCCCCGCCTGCTCTTTCAGCAATATAATTACATTGACTTTTTCATCACGAGAATTCGTTTTTATAAAGAGAAAGTTAAATCAAGAGCATAAGTCACTTTATTAAACTAGAAAAAATTACCCACGCTTATGGATTGGGGCTAGAAGAACGGACGATGTATTTTTTTTAGAGAATACCTCTCTATCTATAGCATAAGTAACTTTAACATTTTTCCATCAGAGTAAGTTTTCTGAATGGGTCTAAAGCTGTAGAAATCCTTGTTTCCTCACACTATGTATGTCTTTTTTCAGTACCCCACCAGTCAGCGGAGACTTATACAGCCTTTTCCTACAGAGGATTAGTGAAAGTGGGCGACTTTTGTAGCCTACATCACTACTAACGAAAATTTAGACTCCTGCAGTCACTTTCTGTTATATTCTTCACTGTGATTAGCGCTAACCTACAAGAGCGGTCAAACCTTCACACTCCACAGTAGCGACAGCGGTGAGTCAGAGCACGTGCTGAGATGCCAGCTCAAATTGTAGATAAGGTAGTTACTGCATCGGCTATGTCCGGTGGAGCTCACACCAGGGAGGTGATCTAATATCACCTCCCTGCTCACACCTCGGTGCTGCATTAGTAGCCCCAAATTTATTTGAAAACAGGCTACATCTTACAAATTTCCTCTCTTTTCCCTTACAAAGACCTTTGATGATGTATCCAAACAAAAGATATTTCTTATTCAAGATTAGCTTAGTAGGTATACCGCATGAACTGATAAGTTCAGAAAAAAATGTTGCAATATTAAACCCAGCCATTTATGGGTAAGGATAGCGTTGTACTGGTACACCTATTCAATTTTATTTTTTTCGGGGGGGGGGGTGCATTTTCATTTCAAACTTAAGTCTGCTAGAGGTCTTCTGAATAACAGACAGGCAACGAATGAACTATTTTCAATGTGCCATTCACCCCTTAAACCTCAAAACCTGTATATGTTCAAAACAAGCACATTCAAGGTAAAGACATAGTCAGACAAGCGATGCTGTTTTAGTACTAAATCTTCCTGGCAAGCACATTCTCTGACAGCGGTATCGATTACCTTAAAAGGCGTTACTGTGAGATCGATATTGTGTGTCAAGGAAAGGGAATGAACGTTGGTAAGCTAAGTTTAAATAGGTCCCTACATTTTTAATGTAGATTTCAAACTGAAGAGTGAACATTACCTGCACATTAGTGAAAATATCATTGCATGAGCGATTGTTTGATTATCTTTATTAGCCGAAGTAACAGCTTTCACACTATGACAAGGGAACTCAAATCATGGGCGTCAATCCTGGGGGGGACAGGGGGACACGTCCCCCCCACATTTTGGAAAAACGCCCATTGACTTAAGATTTTTACACAGTAAATTTTTGACAGAAGTGGCCATGTCCCCCCCACATTCGAGTAAAGATTGATGCCCATGACTCAAATCGTATAATTATCCAATACAGTTCTTAGTTTTGCATGTTCTCATATAAACGTTAAAACAATTGACAAAAAAGACGAAAGAATATCATGCACGCAACTGGGAGTGAGATGGCAGGGGGTTCGGGGAACCCATTTTTGCAGAGAACTACTCCGTCACTGGAGCGAAACCCCCTTCTTCCGCCTTTGCAGTTGCACCCAATTGTGCGAGACCTGTACATCATACTTAATAGTGACTGAGTCTTCTCACCTGCAAAATGAAGTACTTTCAAAAAGAAAAAAAAAAACAAACAAACAAACAAACAACAAGCCAAACGACGAAACATTTCTATGAACAAACTCTATATAGATTCCGTCTTCTTGTTCACCACAGTGCACAAATTCAGACATTTGCTTTTACTTATCACCGTGAGCCCTCCGCTTTACTTCGTAATATTTGCACCGGAAGGTTTCTTGGGTTCGGGCGAACTTCCCTTCTTTGCGAAATGGCTTCTCCCAAGAGCACACGGGGTGGCTTTGACAGGGAAGTCCAGCTCAATAAAGATACTAAAGAGTTCTGCAGTTATAAAACCAGATGAAAGAGCAAAATACAACAAAGACGTTTCATTGAAGGCATGTTGAAACGAACGTTTTAGATTTTACAAAATTGTGGGCATCGAAATAAAGAAGTTACTTTCCATATAGATGGCATTGTACAATACGCGAAGCACACCAAAATGTTTACTGACGCCTGTAAGAACCGTGTTCAATAAGAACAGGGTAGAGCTGACTCTTTTCAGCGATTGCATTATTCTGTAATGGTGGGCCAGAATTATTATCAATCCACACTGGATCACATGTAATTGTTGCAAGCAGTATTCGGCGAATGACTAAGGAGGGATGAAGTACGTCAGGCCGGCTGTTGGATACGACACAATACGTATGGAGTCAGCGACCAAACCAGTGCGGTTTTTCCTTTACATGAGCATGGATTCTTTTACGAGTTCCTTTAACATTTGGTGCCAATAGCGTAACTGAAAGGGAACAAGTGGGGAAGGGAGGGGGCTTCCTGGGATGGTCTGCCGGTACATTTGCTGATCTTGTCGGTACATCCGCCCGGTGTGAACGACGACTAGTCTCCCCGACGGTTTACCAGTCTTTGCTCTCAAGAGGACAATTTCTCTAATAAGAACCCAAAATTTTCGGCGCCCTATGCGCGCTGTAGGGTCACTCCAGTTTCTTCAATAGTTCCTTTCCACATAGCTAGAGAGCATAAGTCCTGTCACTCTTACCAAGTAACATGTAGGCAGAGCACACAGGTTATGTACAGGTCGTTAATTTCATCCCATATATCGCAAAGCTATTTGCGGTTCTCTCGCGTGTGTCATGCGGTAGGGTTAGTTGGTGAGCGACTAACGGAGCAAAGTTTGGCTATTCCATCGGGCAGTCCAGGTGCTTTCGACACAATGTATGCTATCCCCGATACGGTCTACAACCCCTACAGTTTTTATTTTTTCTTTATTGCTCTTAATAATTACGTATGTTATAGTGTAAGCCTACTAAAAATTTTCGCGCGCTTAGTCAGGCACCTTCATATGTACTTCTACTTCTCACCACCCCCTTGCCCCCTGTGGGCTGGGGGTTGTAGAATATGAGCACAGTATTTCCCGCCTGCCGTAAGAGGCGACTAAAGGGAAGGACTTGAACCGTATTTAAACTTGTTGACACTATATAACACATTCGTGTTGGTGTGTCGTTAAATCTCATCTAACTAACTCACCACCCCCTCGGTAAAGGAGCTGACGGAACTTGGGGCCTCTGGCATGGCCCGGCCCCCTGTCGGGAAAATTCTGTTGCCACATATGGTCAATTTATTTATTTGGGCTTTCCAAAAAGGGTCATTTCTGAAAATAAAACCCAAAATTTTCGTCAGGCTTTATCTACTAGTCCTCAGTTCCGTTACTTATAATAGCTAAATATAGTAGGCTACAAACCCTTTCCATCTTTTCAAGTAACTTCATAAGTAGAATACATGGGATTATGTAAATGTCGGGAATTTCAACTCATTTCGCTA
The DNA here is from genome assembly GCA_029531755.1 of Holothuria leucospilota. NCBI lineage: Eukaryota > Metazoa > Echinodermata > Holothuroidea > Aspidochirotida > Holothuriidae > Holothuria > Holothuria leucospilota. Next base: position 23,499,825 of record CM055970.1, read on the forward strand.
GACTTAGTTAATGTTCTCTTGTCTGCTTGTATCTGTCTTCCGGTACGGCTAGTGACTCGAGGAGGGAAGTAAAATTAAGTTGTGCTCGATAGGGCCCAACTGCCAGGACAATTGACCTATGTAAGCTTTAAATAAGCACAGATTCTTTTAGTGTATAGGCTCACCCAAAATAATTTCGCGTGCTTCGCGCCGTTTTTCACAGCTTAGAGTCCGGCAAAAACATTAAATTGGCGCGGAACTATTATCCTCTAGTAAATACAAATTTTATGCAAAATATGCCCCGCAATGACATGGTATAGTACACAGGTTCTCTTCAAATTCTCCCTCACCAACCTCTCGACGGTATCGGAGCTGTCCGAGGCTTCGGGTCTCTGGCCCTCCCGTCTTGCAAATCCTGGCGCCACCCCTGGGTGTATGGGGATCACGGGTGCGGGTGACTTGTAAAGTGATAACCCTTTGACACTAAGTGTCGGTACATTGACTATATGTTGCCGGTGCATTTACCTTATTTTCATCCCTCCCCCCCTTCAAGCACCCCAGTTACGCTGTTTGGTGCCCTGAGCTCTCTATGCATGTACCCCATATATCAGATGTTCCAGGAATACAACGGTTACAAAGCTTGATACTTCAAATTTGAAAAACTCCGTGACCAATCAGGGCCGTAGCCTAGGCGAAATCCTTAGGGGGGGGGGGGGTAGTTCATGACAGCGTCTAGTGGTGTACCTAGCCGTATCCTTTTACTGTCACCAAATGCCACCAAAATGTGTGTAGGGGGATTTAATAGGAGAGGTCTGGATGGCGGAAGTAACATTTATGTGAGGTCTCTTCGGTGTTAATTTGGGCTGTCTTTGACGAACTACATGTATTTATGGTGGAGTTGGATTGGTGGTTTGAGTGTACTGCCTTCCATACTATAGGTCCCCAGATCAGAGCCCGGTGGCAACCACTTGCAAATTTTCTGGGGACTAAAATTTACTTGTTCATCATACCCTTTTACAGTGATGCTAAGGGGAATTAAATAAGTTATCTGATTGTCCGTTTCAGAACGTTGTTCCTACCCAGGATGTTGTACGATTCAAGAAGTCGTTCGCTTTGCTCAGTTCAGCTGCCGAGCAGCGGTGCAGAGCAAGGAACCTCCACCCCTTCCAGCCTTTGGGGAAAGTGACCAAAGACTGGGTATACGCTTACCCAGGAGCAGGATTGAGAGCGATTAATAGATGCCCTCCTCGTTAACCTCTGAGCACTAGTTGAAAAGAGAAGGCGAATCTTGCTGGTGTTCATCCATGCTCACTCTGGTATAGGGTCCTCGATAAGGCAATTGGCTTCCTGGCCATCATAACGTTAAACTGCAACATGTTTAGAAATTTTTTTACAAAGTGTCTCTATTCTATGGGGGGTTGGGTGGGATGTATAAAAGCTGGGTTGATATACCTACTCTTGAGATATTGTTGTGTAGGTTTCTAAAATGAAAAATGGTGGTACTTTGGAAAAACTTTAAACTGGTCACATGTTTAAATATTCTCACTTTTAGTGCCTACTTTCTTTTTGATTGGGTGTAAGAATTGGGAGCTGTTCAAAGTCCCTCACCCTTTGAAAAAATTTTGTCCTGGTATGATTGCTTGGGTACTCAAAATTGCTATCTTTCACGAAGCTTTGAAATGATTAGATATTTTGGAAATTCGTATAATTAAAGATTTGTTGGCCCTGGCATGGCATGGCATGGCATGGCATGATGCATTGCCATAGCAGAAGACCTGGTGGGGGCCTTTCCTCTCTTAGTGCGCTACTTGGAAGGCCACCATCAGTTGGTGCGTAGAGTATAGGTCTAATTCTTGCTTGTTCTTGCACCCCGTGAGAATTAATTCTTAAGATCAATATGGACTTGAGCTATGTGTTGTGGCATTATGCATGAGGATGGAGATTCATTCGTTTGTACCAGTTATTCGTGTCACGGGTACGTCCCGAGTTCCCTTCAAAATTTTAGTACGGCGAGTTTGCGTGAAGTTACAAACAAAAAATGACTAATACAACGAAATTATTTGAATATTACTTAATTATATTTACAAGGGGAATCCTTGCTCTCTATCGTTCTTTCCTCTTTTATTCTCTCTCTCTTTTTTGTCCCTGATTTATTTCTTTCTTCTCCGTTCAACTGTAATACATACAATCTGATCATTTATCAAATAAGCTATCGGTAATACAAACAATTCTTGTCTTTACTTCAAATAATTCTCACTTGTAACTTCAGAATGAGTTCTCTGCACTTTGCAAATGTTCATTTTCTCTAATCTTGTTTCGGTGCAAAATTAACGTTGGCCTTTCTTCTATACGCTTCTAAATTAAATTCATTTTTCTCCGTTGTAGCTTCATATTAAAGTTCAATTTTTTTTTGATAATCTGATCGTTCGATTTTTTTCTCTAAACTGAATTCCGTGGTCTACGTCTCCTTTGATTTTACCGTTCTACACGGTGGAATGTAGGGTTACGGTCCTTTAATACGTAGCCATCTATAATTTAAGAGAAAGAACTCCAAAATTTGTCAATGCCAATTTTCTCTCAATGACACCCCAATTTTTGGTTGGTTTTCTTTTTACACCCTTTTTTAGATAAGAATATTACTTACGGTTTAATGATGTTGATTTTGCCTTAGAGACCGGACTGTCTCCATCGTGTTGGCTTGACAGGAATCAAAAGCACAGTGACCCTCCTAAACGAAGCCCAGAGAACTCTCGCTTGCTAAGCAATACCGTGGAATTCTTAATTATACAACATTACAAAGGAATTGTTAGGCAAACAATACCGTAGCCCTGCAGTGTCTTTGATTATACGGTACTACGTGCCACGTCGGCTTACACCTTCTCAACAAATTGCAGAGGGCCGACTGCATGGTCAAGTGGTTAGTGCATCCGACTTGTAGCCGAAAGGTCTGGGGTTCGACCCAAAGACTTACAAAATGGAACCTACTGCCATTGCGCTTGGTGTTCAGCATAAACAATGGAGTAGAGAAAACAAGCCAGTGAGCCACAACTGGATAAAAGGCCGTGGCCTGTCCGACTTAAACCAATTGGTTAGAAACTGAGCCGTAAAACCTCATCTATCTCTAACTCAACAAATTCCAAGTGCGTTAAAACTTTTTTGGAATATTTGTAGTACGCAGACAGTAAAAGATATTCAATGAAGTAAAATATTTACAAGCAAGCAAACTTTAACGAATAATAAGCTTCACTGCCGTGACAACCCGCATATCAGTAAGTTTGCTGCGGTGATTCGTGGACCTCGGGGGAAAATTTTGGGAAAAGGGAAATGTTTTGATGCGACTTCCCAGGTTCCGAGGGTCTCAGAAACATAATCAGGAGTTTCCATCGTTTTCACTATTTTTTTTTTTTGAAGTAGGTTATTTTTCATGTAGGGTTTGAAATCGCGGGCTGACCCACCCCCGCAGACTACGGCCCTGCCAATGAACTGAGACATGGAATGGTGTGTGAAAAAACCTCCATCCCCAATTAACCCCCCATATCAACTTCTTTCTGTCTTCCTCTGTTTTAACATTTTGCTCTCCGCAATCCATTACCATTTTTTGATTTCAAATGGAGACATCAATTTGCGGCTTATGGTTGGTCAAATCCTGGTTCCACTCTACCTCCCCTCCTTTGTCCCTTGGTCAATTTATTCCAGCTACCTTATCCATACCAGCGAGTCTTCTTTGGAGAATCCTGGTAACACGTCTAAATCTCCCTTGCCAATCTCGAGTAAGATGCTTGGGCCCATATTTCCATGACGAACCTATCCATGTTTATCATTTACGGAAGCCACAATTGGGTTCAAAGATATCTCCACTAAAGCGTATTTAATATTAAAATTATCAAACCGTAACAGGTTAAGTTACAGCGTGGGCTCTAATGTGTGTATTCCGTGTAAGGGTATGGCAATGAAACTTAACCTGAATTTTGTTCCATTTAATACGTCGATACTTTAAGTACATTAAATGGTTGCGACAAAAAGAATCGTTACCACAAAGTATAAGTCAACTGTCTGTGTGAAAATTGTTTCTTTTATGGAATTCATTCTAATTTACGTCGAAGAGACTGAGTAACGGTTGGACTTACGTACTTTTTGAACCAATACATTTCTTGTAGTTCAGCTCCTTTTTAATAATTTTTCACAGTCTTGCATCGAGCAAAGTCCCTATTTCCCCACCTTGTTCGGTCAGTCAGGTTAATCCTTCAGAGGATCGGTAAGTTACCTCGAAAGATAACGTAAACATCCAGGAAGTGCACGCAATTTTTTTTCAAAAGTGTAAATGATTTCGTCCCTTTGACCATCCATAAATAGTTGAGGAGACTTGTGACGTCACACCAAGGCTGAACATGATAACGTGTTTGTGAGAGAGGCAACTTGATGTGGGTTAGGAAACAGTGTCTGTCTTATTGAAATAACATGCATCTGAATCTTGCTTACTTTATCAAAACCGTTTAGGAATTTTATAGACGTGCTAATTAGTATTAAAATATGTTTACAAACGTGAGGAAAATGTAATTGCTTTTATCGAGCTTACATTTGAGCATTGTAACCTATTCGGTGGTTGTTATACTCGATAAAAGTTTGCACACGCCCCTGCTTGGCTAAGTACGCAATTAATATGCAACTGAAAGACGATGAGCTCGTACAGAATGCTGTGGTAATGACAACATATGTTTTACGTTGTCTTAAGTTATTTTCTGCCTAAAGAGTAAAACAATTAATATGGAAAATATTTAAAAAGCACATATCCCTCCTTGCATACCTTTAAAATAGATCAACTCAATTTCACTCTTGTTTCAATTAGAGGTACTTCCTCACCCTTCCCCTATCAAAGTTGATTTTTTTGCGAATGTTGGTCGAGTAACATTGAAAAGGGTCTAGGTTTCTTCCTTTACTTTGGCCTTATATTGTCCTAATGACCATGCATGAGAGAAATTTTAGGTTTACCGTATATCAAGCACGTAAAATCTACTTACGGTAAACTTTCCGCTCTCTTAACATTTGATAGTTCATATGTAATACTTATTGAACAGTCACCCAAATGGAATTAAAACCATGAAGGGACATGATATTTAACATGAAGTCCTTGAACAAAGCATCTTTACACTTATTGCACATTTTGTGACGTCTATTTATGTGCATGCATGCAACTTTTAAGGGAAAAACTTATATATTATTGTGACCCCTGAAATAATATCCAGTTTGGTACTGTCTGACTGCACACATTTACGGAGCCTATACTCCGCTTTAACCGCAACATTATGTACCATGATAAAACTACCATCATAACATACAGTTTATAAAATTACACGATCATCATACTTTACAAGGATTTGCGGTGCAGCATTTCAGAGCGTGGCACTCTTCAAGTCAACACCTGAATGTTTTCAGACCTTTTGCTCTTCCACGATTGAGTACAGTGAACACTCTTTTATAGAGTGGAAGTCGACTGAAATTCTTCTTTGCTCGGAGTGGAAATGAGCTCTAAATGAGTAAAAATGTTATTTCATGGAGAGTGGAATGTCACTCAAAACAGAGAGTGGTCACTGTAGTCAATATTTTTTGGTGGATTTTCATTTTTTACATTTAAAGAGAAGGCAAGAGTGTCACACCGCTGCTTTAGGGTAGTGCTTTGTTTGTTAAGGGGACAAAATCTTTTGGGGTCATTGACCCAGATGTCCCCTCTCCACTGCGGCTCTACTATCCCTATAAAGGAACGCAATGAGCTATTTTGACTCCCGATCATTTCTAGTAAATTTGGATTAGTTATAGTAAATATTAATAAAATAGCATGGTATAGTACAGTTGTTAAGTACAGTTATCCTCTTTTTCCGAAAAGAGATGACTCGGCAAGTTTAATTCGTGCTAATACTGTTTGACCTACTTAAGGTCCCCAGATCAAAGCCAGGTGGCAACCACTTGCAAATTTTCTGGGGACTAAAATTTACTTGTTCAGCATACCTTTTCACAGTGATGCTAAGGGAAATTAAATAAGGTATCTGATTGTCCGTTTCAGAAAGTTGTTCCTATTCAGGATGTTGTGCGATTCAAGAAGTCGTCCGCTTTGCTTAGTTCAGCTGTCGAGCAGTGGTGCAGAGCAAGGAACCTCCACCCCTTCCAGCCTTTGGGGAAAGTGACCAAAGACTGGGTATACGCTTACCCAGGAGCAGGATTGAGAGCGATTAATAGATGCCCGCCTCGTTAACCTCTGAGCACTAGTTGAAAAGAGAAGGCGAATCTTGCTGGTGTTCATCCATGCTCACTCTGGTATAGGGTCCTCGATAAGGCAATTGACTTCCTGGCCATCATAACGTTAAACTGCAACATGTTTAGAAATTTTGTTACAAAGTGTCTCTATTCTATGGGGGGGGGGGTTGGCGGTTGGGGGTTGGGGGTTGGGTGGGATGTATAAAAGCTGGGTTGATATACCTACTCTTGAGATATTGTTGTATAGGTTTCTAAAATTAAAAATGGTGGTACTTTGGAAAAGCTTTGAACTGGTCACATGTTTAAAAATTCTCACTTTTAGTGCCTACTTTCTTTTTGATTGGGTGTAAGAATTGGGAGCCGTTCAAGGTCCCTCACCCTTTGAAAAAATTTTGTCCTGGTATGATTGCTTGGGTACTCAAAATTGCTATCTTTCACGAAGCTTTGAAATGATTATATACTTTGGAAATTCGTAAAGTTAAAGATTTGTTGGCTATGGCTTGGCATGGCATGATGCATTGCCATAGCAGAAGACCTGGTGGAGGCCTTTCCTCTCTTAGTGCGCTACTTGGAAGGCAACCATCAGTCGGTGCGTAGAGTATAGGTCTAATTCTTGCTTGTTCTTGCAACCCGTGAGAATTAATTCTTAAGATCAATATGGACTTGAGCTATGTGTTGTGGCATTATGCATGAGGATGGAGATTCATTCGTTTGTACCAGTTATTCGTTTCACGGGTACGTTCCGAGTTCCCTTCAAAATTTTAGTACGGCGAGTTTGCGTGAAGTTACAAACAAAAAATGACTAATACAACGAAATTATTTGAATATTACTTAATTATATTCACAAGGGGAAGCCTTGCTCTCTATCGTTCTTTCCTCTTTTATTCCCTCTCTCTTTTTTGTCCCTGATTTATTGCTTTCTTCTCCGTTCAACTGTAATACATACAATCTGATCATTTATCAAATAAGCTATCGGTAATACAAACAATTCTTGTCTTTACTTCAAATAATTCTCACTTGTAACTTCAGAATGAGTTCTCTGCACTTTGCAAATGTTCATTTTCTCTAATCTTGTTTCGGTGCAAAATTAACGTTGGCCTTTCTTCTATACGCTTCTAAATTAAATTCATTTTTCTCCGTTGTAGCTTCATATTAAAGTTCAATTTTTTTTTGATAATCTGATCGTTCGATTTTTTTCTCTAAACTGAATTCCGTGGTCTACGTCTCCTTTGATTTTACCGTTCTACACGGTGGAATGTAGGGTTACGGTCCTTTAATACGTAGCCATCTATAATTTAAGAGAAAGAACTCCAAAATTTGTCAATGCCAATTTTCTCTCAATGACACCCCAATTTTTGGTTGGTTTTCTTTTTACACCCTTTTTTAGATAAGAATATTACTTACGGTTTAATGATGTTGATTTTGCCTTAGAGACCGGACTGTCTCCA